>JAVJIX010000059.1:987500-1587500 GCA_036785185.1 Paratrypauchen microcephalus
CAGTGTCCGTGGCTCCAGACGAGCACGGCCCCGCAGACGGGTTAAATATTGCTAACGGCAGCGGCCGTAATGAAATATGATCGCACTCATCTCATGACCAAGACCGGTGTCGAGTACTACGACACTGCGATCTACCCACACTACCTTGGCAATCGATGTATTGAGCACCCCTGATGTAAAGAATTGTCAACATATTTATAAATGAATAAATGATTTGCATTTTTGTAGTAGGTAGATCATTTTGGCTTGGTCACTTTATAAGTAGCGCACAAGCTGAAAAAGTGTGGGCATCCCTGTCTTACAAGTTCATATAGAGCGATAATTAGATTGAACGTGCATCATTTGTACTGTCCAGGCAGTGCACTATGTTCTGCCTTCTATTGTTTTATATTAATTTATACAGATTTAAGTTAAGCAGGACAGGTATTTATTTTATTCTGTTAATCTTATTATTTTGTATTAAAAATAAATTGCTAATATTTATTTTCCATGTGTTCATATCACTCAAATATGCATCTAATTCAATTCAGGTTTGAGTCAAATAGATAAAAAAAAATCCCTTCACATACAAAAAATGGTTAAAAAGAGTCACTAATGTCACCGCTTCTCTCGGCTCGTTATCAGACTTTGATGTCACAAAATCGGGGTCAGTGCCGCGTTATATCAACTTTTTTTTTTTATCTAGTTTTTATTGGCTGGAATGACCCCAGATTGCATCTCAGAGCATCTAGAGTTCAAAAATTTTCCAGCGGGTGGCCCCCAGACCCCCCCTAGGTTTTCGGTGACTTTCAGCGTCTGGGCACTTTTGTCCTTGAGATTTGTACCAGGTATGTGTGTCACCACTAGTACCTGTGAATAAAAAGTGGATAGTGCTTTGATTTACAGTTTTACTTTATTGCAAACATATATTTGTAAAACTTTGTGAGAAGGTAGTGCAAAGTGGGATCATCAAAAGGGGGAAAGGGGATTTTTCCCCCCCAAAATGGGTGGTTGACGTCTTAGTTTTTATTGGCTGGAATGACCCCAGATTGCGTCTCAGAGCATACACCAGACCCCCCCTAGGATTTCGGTGACTTTCAGCTTTTTTCATGATTGGGCACTTTCATCCCTGATGTATTGTATCACACAAATTCTTGATCTTTCTTGACCAGTGTGCATACACCGAGTAGTGATCCCTTATGTTAGCACAGTACAGCACAGCTATTTATGTTTCAGTTTCAGCTTCAGCACTATACAACTTATCTACTAATGTGGAGTTCACCACCTGCTTGTCTCAAATAAAATGTTATTGCTCAGCCACCTGAGCTCCTTGGTCAATTTAGTGCTGCCCTGTCATTGTCACGCTTTTAGATATTAAACTTACTTGCTTAATCATCTGTTTGTGTGTCTGTGTGTTTGTATGTTTGTGTATGTGTTTGTTTCAGTTTGCAGCTCAGGAAGAAAAGCGTCAGAAGAATGAGCGTCTGCATCAGCAGCAGAAACATGAGAACCAGATGAGAGACCTGCAGCTCCAATGTGACGCCAATGTCAGGGAGCTACAGCAGCTTCAGGTCAGACACCAGACTGATGGGACTGGAGCTTAATGCACTGTTCTTTATCCACGAGTTATATAGGGCAGTATTTGTTAGACGAACGAATTGGCTTTTGTGGTTCATGCTATTTCTATATTTGTGTGAAACATGTACTAGAGATATTTGAACTTATGTTTTCAACATTTCACTTTCTGCTCCTGTCAATCATACTTATCTGACTCTGGGAGATGAGACGTTGTCCCAGACTATACCAAATTTAAATTCTAAGCTTATTTTTCACAGCTTAGTGACAAATTACCATTTAGACATTCTTTTAATTTACATTTTACCTATTCCCTAATTTGTGTGTTTTTCATTGTTTCAGAATGAGAAGTGCCACCTGCTGATTGAACATGAAACACAGAAGTTGAAGGAGTTAGACGAAGAGCACAGTCTAGAGCTGAAGGAGTGGAGAGAGAAGCTACGGCCCAGGAAGAAGGTATGTATGCTCATCAACCTGTGCTGATTATTGCTCACAAAATCAATGGTGGTGTATGGCTAATGGTCTAAGTGATCATGTTTAAGACAAATATATTCAGTAACTAACAATTATTACTGTGGGAGTAACAATGCCCCTTATCTGTGTGATATTTAGCATAAAATTATATTTAAACTGTCAAGCATTTTAAGGACAAATCATATTTTATTCCAAATGACTGATTTCCAACATCTATCCATTTGTGCTTTATTGAGCAACCTTATTTAATTAACTGTTAAGAAATATAATACGTAGTAGACGTAAGTAAGTAGACGAGTGTAATTTAGGATGCTAGGGGTGCTTGAGTAAAGTGAGGAATATGTTTGGACCCCTGCAAACTTTTTAAATAAACCAGTTGTGTTTCACATTTTTAAGACGGTAAAAATCAGATCCAGAAAGGCGCCTAATAAATAAAATGTATTATTATTATTATTAACATTTGTTTTGTTTTCAGGCCCTGGAGGAGGAGTTTGCTCGGAAGTTGCAGGAGCAGGAAGTGTTCTTTAAAATGAGCGGAGAGTCCGAGTGCCTTAACCCCTCCACACAGAGCCGCATCTCCAAATTCTACCCCATCCCCAGTGTCCACTCCTCTGGGTCATAACTCAAACCTCAATAATAATACTACATATGTATACCCTCCAATACAAAAACACTCAACGGTCTGGACTGCAAAACAATGCCTGTATTGCCTTCATCATTGGACTAATTATTGAAGAAGGACTTGGAAGTGGAAATTTCCTTTTAATTATGCCACTAAAATGAAGACCCTCTTTTCTTATCTTTATACATTTGAAATTTTAAAACTAAAATCCAGTGCCTGATTTGATACTTGTAATTTGCTGCTTAATTGCTTTCATTTAACCTTTGCACTAAGCATTTTTATACCACTTAAATACTCAATCATTCGGGTAATAACAATAATAAGAAAAAACTGAAAAAACTACCAGTGATTTGTAGTTGAATATTTAATAGAATGTAAACTTTTTTATTGAAGGAATGCTATGGATAAGTAGTGTATATGGTGTTAGATTTTAGATGAAAACAAAAGAGCTAATTTGTGATTTCTGTGCAACTTTTTATTTTCAGGACTTTGAAAAGTAATGTTACTATAAGCCGTAAACACAACTCCAATTTAAAAAAATCCAATTGATACAAGATTGTTACAAGGTTGTAAAAACAGGGATTTTTGTTAATTTTAATGTAGACCTTCATATTGTATATCACATTTGGGACAAGGAAAGGTACATAAGGCTGATCATTTTTATGGTAGAAATACATTTAGGTTTAACAAAATACATAAAATCAACTGTGTTGTATGCAGTGGTATATTATCCCAGGACCAGCCTCACAACAGATTATTTTCATCCAATATTTCAGCAGTCTCTTAGGAAAAGAGGCTGTAGCTTATATTAAATTGAAATTGAAATTCAAAGAAGCAGATTTTCCATGTTAATGTTTTGCAACCTGGTAATAATTGTGTTAACTTTAATTTGTGTTCTTGTTGTGTCACATTTTTAAATCGGAGTTGTTGTTCTCATCACTATATTTGTAAAACATATGAAGTGTGTGATGTTAATGACATGTTTACATTAAGAGATATAAAAGGATCTCCGTTAATTGGACAGAAAGGAAATCACTGCAGAGCCAAAACAAATACTACCCCAGCCTTTGTCGTGTAGAAGTGCACACTCATTGTATTAAATCTTATTATGACCTTGTACCTGTTTCTTAGTCAGGGATGACAGGATGAAATGTTCCAAAATACTGCAGTAAAATGTATGCAGTACAATTTTTCCGATTTCAGATGCCTTTTCAGTTTTGTAACAAAGTTCATAAATGAGCTATGCCTGTGTGGCTCTGTCAACTATTTGTTTGTTTTACTTTTGGCATGTTTTAGTTTACATGGATTACTGTGCTCTGTGAGTGGACCTGCCATAAAAACCTTTGTTTATTGGGATAATGAAGCACAAAATACATTATACTGTAACTGTATTGACATAATTACCTGAATTTTGTGAAAGTATTTTTTATTTGGGTTCATGAAATGATGCAAAGTCATATTGAAAATCATGGACCTGACTGGTTTAGGCCATGTTCACATGTTTCAGTCCCTCCCTCCATTTCACATTTGTTTTGTACAAACGTCTGTTACATAAAGCAGTGCTGTGCACATTTTCAAAGTGATACTGTCAGTGGTATTTAAATGAAGTGATCCACTCCAGCGCATGTGCTGTAGCTTATTTTACTGTAAGTTTTAGCAGCTTCTGATCAATTATTGCTATGCTGATTGAGTAAAAAAAAATACATTTAAAATCAGTATTAGAAGAATTGTATTAGTTTGATAATTTTGTCATTTGGATGTAAATAAACAATTTCTTCTATTCCAGCTGTCTTTGGTAAATAGAAGCTCTTTCTGCAATGAACATACATAAACATTCAATCTAAGTGCTACAAAAATATTCCCTTTTTAAGTTAAAACATCCCTGAAGTCACAAACAACCTCCCTTTGCAAAAATAGAAAAACATTTACAATGCTTTAAAAGTACTTCACAAAATAAATCCTTAAATCATATAAAACAACTGTACATTTAGTTAAACATTTTAAATTCCTCGGAGACTCCGCCTCTTTCGTTTGGTTGCGAGTGAATACTCCCCTGAAAAATATAAATCAACTACATCATCACCCACAAACCTTTGTCAAACCACCCACAGTAACTTCAATAACATTGTTCAGTCTAAGACTTACCTTTTTGACCTCTGGGTCCCTCAGGCCCAGGAAGTCCTCTTTCACCTGTTATGACACAAAATAAACATTAAGTGCATTGCTATAACCACTGTTGTATATTCATACGGTATGAACTTTTTATTTCTGGTACCTCTTTCTCCCTTTGGTCCCGGGATCCCCATATCTCCTTTGGGTCCTGGTCTCCCCACAATGGCCCCATATGCTGTGAAGAACACATTGAACTGCTTTATACTTCTCATTTAAACACAGGACAAACATTTAAATGAACATACCTCTGATGTACTCCACTAAATCTGTGACATTTGTGTCAGAACCAAACAAGCGGCTGTGGCCCGGGAGTCCGGGAGGGCCTGGGGGTCCTGGGGGGCCTTTATGAAAGCGACTGTGATACTCATTTAGCATGTCCCTGAAAACCCCATGAGCTGCAAGAGAGCACAGCTTCAGCCATGTGCACATCCTGGCATGATAGTAATTATTTTGAATCTTACATTTCATATAATCCACAAGTACTGTGGCATTTGAATGGGACGTTAACCATCTGGTGTATCCGGAGGGACCTGGAGGACCAGGGGGTCCTGGGGGTCCTTGGACCACAGGTTGTGAACCAGAATCCTGCAGAAGTCCGTGGGCTGAAGTGAAGAAACAAAACTCTGTTACACAGAGGCTAAGGCAAAGTACTAGCCTCACAAAGGATTATAATGTGTTTCTTACTTTTAATGTAATCTGTCACTCTGAGGGCCATACTAGAGTAGTCACCGCTATCGCCTGGCTCTCCTTTATTTCCCGGGGGTCCAGGTGGTCCAGGCAGACCAGGGAGCCCGAACATAGGTACTCCTGAACTGTCAACTGCTATGGACAGTTAACCAATCAAAATGTAGAAATAATATCTGGACATGCAGTTTATCTTAACTAAACTCTTTCATTTGGTGTACTGAAGTAGCTTTTTGTGAGCAGGTTCTTCCTTCATTGTCAATAGACCTACTTTTTTTGTAGTCCTGCAGCTCAGCTCTGGGGAAATCTCTGTTGGCATGCTCCGCGTATGAAATGAGTCCACTATGAGGCCCGGGAGGTCCCACTGGTCCTGGGGGTCCAGGGGGCCCTGGGAGGCCTCTTGGACCCCTGAAGGCAACACCTGTAAACACACTGTGATGGTAAGCACTCTTAAACACTCTGCAAGAACGAACAAAGGAATATGACTGACTCTGCAGGTAGTCACGGATGTCAGTGGTGATGTGGCTGGCCAGTCCTGGAGCTCCAGGAGGTCCTATGGGTCCAGGGGGTCCCACTGGTCCAGGAGATCCTGGGATTCCAGGAGGTCCTTGCTGACCTACAACCGCTTATGTATAAAGAGATGCATCATGTCACTTACACAGATGAATCTGGAGTTAACCTAAATAGACTGTGTTTTACCATTAAAGGTTCCAGGAAGCCCGGGTGCTCCAGGGGGTCCTGGAGGTCCTGGGATACCTGCCAGCCCTCGTTCTGAAGATGAGCCACATCAGTCAGGGAGAGTTTGGTTTCAAACCAGGTCTTACAAAGCACAGCACTCACCGTTTATAAGAGCAAGAACTCTCTCTGCGACCTCCACTGTGTTAAAAGAGTAAGCTCCACCTCCAGGAGCCCCGGGAGCGCCTGGTGGGCCAGGAGGACCTGCAATGTATCTCCTCACATCATCTCCTGTACAGATAATATACAATAATAATAATAATAATAATAAATCATTATAAACGTTTATTTACAAAATTACTAAAAGTATGAATTCACATACTTTGCATGATTGCAATGACATCATTGAGAGAAACAGCTCCTGGAGGTCCGGGGGGTCCAGGGGGTCCAGGGGGTCCAGAACCACTGTCATATCTTTGACCTAAGTATATAAATTATGTAATTAGATAATAATCCAAACATTTAAACAGAGTACGCTGTAAGACCCATGGACTGTTACTTTGAATGTAGCTGAGAATTCTGTTGGTTATGTCTTCCATCTGCCCATCTCCTGGAGAGCCCGGGATACCTGGGGCACCTGGAGCTCCAGGTGGACCTGGAGGGCCTGGAATACCTGCACCTAACAGCAAAAATGTTACTTTCGTGCAAACACTGTATGTGAAAACTAAATCAGGCAATAGTAGCAATGCTCTATACCTTGTCCATAGATGGCAGCTGGTGCTCCAGGTCCACCTGGTGCTCCAGGAGGACCTGGGGGTCCTGGAGGACCAGACAGGTACTGCCTTATACCATCACCTGTACATAAGTATGGATTTAACCATGGATTTAATAGATCAGATGTATTGTATTTGTCGTTATCAGAAATGAATAACCCACTTTGTAGTAACTCTCCGACAGCCTGGCTCACATCTATAGAGTCACTGCCATCTTGTCCTGGAGGACCGGGGGGCCCAGGGGCACCTGGCGGGCCCGGTGGAGGTTCAGGAGCTGTATGGAGGAACAGTATGTCAAGGATTACTGACAGTTATTTTTTATACTTTTTATTAATATGTTTTTATTGTATTCTTGTTGTGTACTTTGTGAGGTGGTATGTACTGTATGTCATTACTGGCTGCACTATAATATTTTGTGTTTCATTCCATTTTAATAAAAGATAAAATTTAATACACACATGTGGTCACTGTTTTCTGTTGTAAGTAAATTTTCACCTGGTGGTCCAGGAGGGCCCTCTGGTCCTTGGGGTCCGGGTGATCCAGGCTGACCTGGGAAACCTGAAAAGTACAATAGGTATAATCCACTGTAATAATGCTGATTTCATCAATAGATAAAATATCCCTTAATGAAACAAGTCCTAATTCATAATGACACTCATTTACATTTATCTAACCATCATCTAGACACTTTCCAGAGAATGCTACAACAATTTTAGACGTGCAAGGTTAGGGAGTTTCTGGTGGTTTGAGAGTGAGGTAAATGCTGTAAACACAAATATTACACAATCAATTAAAAGAGAAAAAAGCTAAATTTTCAGAACAGAACTTCTAGAGCTTCTTCCTGTTGAAATTTAGACTTTATCATCAAAGTGATTGAAAAAAATAAAAACTGTAAAATTCTGTTTACAAACCGTGTCCTGGTTCTCCTTGTTCTCCTTGTTCTCCAGGACTTCCAGGAAGTCCTGGTTGACCTGGTTCTCCTGGAATAATAAATACAAATATTATAATATAATAATTTCCAGACTATAAGCCGCTACTTTTTCTCACAACCTGTGGCTTTTACAATGATGCGACGGATTATTTGTTTATGAACACAGCGGATGTGTGTGCGTAGCCTGAGTGCAGAACGTGCTGCTGTCTGTGAGGTTCACATAAAGTTAGAACACTAACGGGTGCTGTTGTCAGTGCACTAAAACCAGGGCTCTCAAGTTTTGAGCGGGAAGTATAAATGAAGTTATTACCTGATGGTTCTCAGTTTGTTTTATCATCAGCGCAGTGTGCGCTTAGCAGCTGGAACTACACTTTACAGTCTGCCCAACAACAGAACAATCTATTTTCTGATTGGCTGATTTTTTTCCGGGGAGCGAGAAGGGGGAGAGTTTTTTTCGCTGAAAACGCGCGGTGCCTGTATAAACTGAGCCACACAGACCGATTTTCTGAACACACACACACACACACAGACATGATTCCAGACAGGACAGTGGCTCTTTCTGCAGGAGACAGACAGGTGAAGAGACGATGCGCTGAGGAAGATGCTAGTTTTATTTTGTTTTGAACAGTTATTTTGCGCTTCAAGCACACACCCTCCTGATGGAAAACACATGAAGAAATGCATATGATGCAGCTGTTAAGTTAAAGGCATTCGATCTGGCTGTGGAAGAAGGAAATAGAGCTGCTGCACGGTGGCATCAGTGAGTCGATGGTGAGACGCTGGCGATGGCAGTGTGACGAACTGACTCAGTGACAAAAGCTTTCAGAGGCAATAAAAGCAGATGCTCCAAACTTGAAAACGTTCTTGAAGACGTGGACACCTGCGGCTTATAGACAGGTGTGGCCTATATATGTATGTGTGCTCAATAGTCCAGATTACGGTAGTTAAAACACAAAGCAAACTAATTTCTTTTCAAGTTAGGTTAGTTAGATTGGAAGAACACTCACCTTGGGACCCTGGTTCACCTACAAAAAGAGTATTTGTTATTTGTTATTATCTTTTAAGAGCACAAGACATTGAGAACAGAAATAGAAATGTAGTCTTTACCTGTTGGACCCTCTGGGCCTGGGGGGCCTGCAGGCCCTGGGGGCCCTGGTGGTCCAGCAAAGAAGGTCTCTGCAAAAACAAAGGCATAGCTATAAAGATGCATGTACACTATATATTTTTTATGCACCACAAATCACTGATTCAATGTCTATTTTTCACCTGACGTAGGCACAAAGCTGCCGGGTTCTCCTTGGTCACCTTTAGGTCCAGGTGCGCCGATACCTGAAGTTAGAGACATAAGTCAGCTGTAGTTGTAGTGTCCTTTTATACTGTGCTGTGGCTTTTGCCACTTTGGACCTGTTCCTTACCAGGAGGGCCTGGAGGACCTTTGCGTCCTGGAGAACCAGGTTTACCTTCACCTGAAACCATAATACAGTCAACTTAAATACAGAAAATGAACAGACCACAACATACAGCCTCACTTATAGTCAATACATTAGTTCATACCAGGTGGACCCTGTGGTCCGACTTCTCCGGGTGGTCCTGGGGGTCCAGGTGGGCCAGGTGGCCCTGGAGGCCCTGCGGCAGAGCCAAGGTCTGTAAATAAAATGCAAGTAAATTGTAGAAACATTCACTTGTTTGTGGAGAATTTCATGTTAGAGACTTACTGCTGGTTTCTGTGCCACTGACAGACTCTGAGCTGGTGCTGGTGCTGGCACCAGGCTCTCCACTCTCTCCTTTGTCTCCCTTCTCTCCTTTTTCTCCTTTTTCTCCTTTTTCTCCCTTCTCTCCCTTTGCTCCCATTTCCCCTTTCTCTCCTGGCTCTCCTTTGGCACCTAGATGGTAACATATACATGATATTCAGTTTTGTTGCCTGTTGAGCTACACTCCTCACTTCTACACTCCTCACTTTACCAGGAGTGCCGGGGACTCCAGCTGGACCGGTAGGACCTGACAGACCTGGGGCCCCGGCAGGACCAGCAGGCCCAGCAGGGCCGGGGGGACCAGGAATCGCCACAGTCTCAGAGCCAGCTACAGAAACAAGTGTTTTTTATGTTTATAGAGAAATGGACTGAAAGTGATATTATGGATAACTCTGAGAGGTATTCTCACCTGTGGTAGTGATAATTTTCCCAGGTGATCCAGGATCTCCTGCAATAGCAAAGATTTTCATTTGATTTTAGAACTCTCCACACACACTTCAGTCTATGGCATTCATAATCATTATTACCTTTTGCTCCAGGTTGGCCAGGAATACCAGCAACACCTGTGAAACCCAGCAGCGGGTGTAAAAAAAATTACAAAATATAACTTAAGATGTGACACATGCATTTTGATTTCAACATTACCTGGTGGACCTTGAATGCCTGGAACGCCTAAAACAGAAAAAGATCATTAGGAAGGTTGCTATAGTTCCACATAGCTCATCTCATATCACATTTATCCTTAACATCTCCCATATATCACACAGCATAGCATATGTAGAGTGTGGCACCTGAAGGTCCAATGTCTCCAGGAAGTCCAGGTGGTCCCCTGGCACCAGGCAGTCCTATGGAGCCGGGCTCACCTATTAAGAGCATTGATTGAATCACTTGTGTCTCATTATAAGAACTGTAAGAACAAGACCAGTCATGTTGTTTTACCTCCAAGTCCTTTGGTTCCTTTTGGCCCAGCTGGACCAGGGGTTCCTGGCTGCCCTGGTTCACCTGAATAAACCATGAACAACCATAGACAGTAAAATTGAAAACAAAATAGTGATTTCTGTCAAAATGATACTGAGCAAATAATAAAAACTGATTTGTTTAATATAGTGACTGGCAAAAAAAAAAAAAAAGCTGACACTTTTTGGGACACACCTGCTGGTCCACGTGGGCCCCGTTCTCCTTGGTCTCCTTTTGTTCCTGGAGCCCCGGGAGTTCCCCGATCACCTTTATCATAAAGCAATTGGAATAATTAATATTATAAATGGTAGTTGTGTCTCTTTATTATGCTGTAGAGTCTGTCATACCTTTGGTTCCTGGAGCACCTGCTTCACCAGCAAAACCCTTTAGACCCGGAGCACCTGCATCAAAACCAGATCAGTTTCCAATGTGACAATGTGTGTTTTACTAAACTTGTACTACAATGTGCAAACTTTACCTGGGCTTCCTGGAGCTCCTTGCTCTCCCATTGATCCTAAATCCAGCAACATTACACAGCAGTCAATGGCACAGATCTAACTGAAACAAACTTTTGATAAGGAAATATATGTTGACCCGACCTTTGGGTCCCACAGGCCCAGGACTTCCGACAGCACCAGGACGACCAGGCTCTCCTGCAGATCCTGTCAAACACAAGTCTCCTTATGGTTTGCAATTACATTGTTTATAAAAACACTAACATATATCAGTCTTCAAACCCTGTACCTTTTTCTCCTTTCTCTCCAAACCCAGGAGGACCAGTCTCTCCTCTGGGGCCCATCGGACCCTCTCGGCCCCTCTGTCCTGGAGGCCCTTCTGGCCCAGGTTCACCTTAATATAAAAACAGCTAAATTGTTATCTATGTCCTGTCGCCATAAATAGAGTAAACACACATTTCATAATTCATCTGATTACTTTTCAAGGTCGAAATGCAATCACATATAAGACACATAGAGGTATCAGTAGAGTCCATGCACTTTGGTACAGATGAGATTTCACTGTACCAGAGATAACCTCACCTTCACTGCCCTTTGCCCCTCGTGGTCCCTCCAGTCCGGGGTGGCCCATCTGCCCTGGAGGTCCTGACAGAAAACAGAGTCACAAATAAAAACTAAATCAATCACTTATGTTTAACAAGTTTATCTTCAGGACCTTACCCGGCAGACCTGGGAAGCCATTTTCACCTGAAAATACACGCATACAGATGGTGTAGTATTTTGGTTTCTATTGAAATGTAAAACTACAACAACCATTTATCTTACCTTTATGTCCCATAGCACCTGTCTCACCTGAAAACAACATTACAGTCATTTGATTCACTTTTAAAAAATGAGGACTAAAAGTAAATGTACAACAACACACCTTTGGGACCAGGATCTCCTTTTGCCCCTCTTAGTGATTCTACAAATAACAACAACAAAAAAAAGTTTTGATTTTAATTAATATTTTGTACATATTTTACAAAGAGTGATAAAAGAATCTTTGTTGAGTCATGAATAAAATTCAGTAGTATTTCTCAGATTGTTTTACCTCTCACTATGTCTGAGCGGAGTTCTGCCCTGATCAGCTGCTGTACGGTCCGTTGGAGGGCGGAGCTGTCCTGTCCTGCACCTGCCACTGCTCCTGCCCCTGCACCTGCCCCGGCTGACCCCAGGTTTAGGTTGATGCTGTTGGGGTCAGATCGGGTCAGAGTGTTCCCTGCAGAGCTCCTGTCAATGTAGGCTGTGTCCAGAGGGTCAATGATGTTTATTCCAGAGGAAGAAAGGCGGCTGGTGCGGGCAGAGGATGCACTACCAGTGATGGCCTCTAGACTGTCAACGCGTTGTTTAAGGCGTTTGACCTCTTCACCTGTCAAAGGTTTGTACAATTTAAGAAGATGTAGATTGCAACCATAAAAATTGAAGTTGCATTTTGCGTACCTTTCAATACATTTAATTACAGTGGATTTAGAATGTATTCATGTCCTATTTTATTTACTGTGTAGCTGTCTGATAATAAAATAATCAACCAATCAATCAAGCATTATTTATAAAGCGCTTTTCATACAAAATGCAACACAAAGCACCTAATGCCTTTGCCAAGAACACGAAATAGTATGCAGACACTGATCTACCAACACTTGAGCCACTGCCGCCAATACTCATCTCCTGCTCTACTGAACAGACTGATGTTGTGTTTTTACTTGCATGCAAAATAACATACAACTAATTTTGTTTTGTTTTTTTGTCCATTATGTATTAAGTGCAGCCTTAATGAGTGATCATACAATATCATAATAATAGTTGTTCATAGTATCCTAAATGTTTAACTGTCCTAACCCACCTAATGCGATGAGTCCAAACAGGAGTCCGAGGAGAAGCAGCAGACACAGCAGCAGACCCAGCAACCACTTCCACCAACTGCAACACGAGCAGAACGCAAGCGCAGCATCGTCTTTATGGATCTCTGCAAAAACATTGCATATAAAATTATAATTCATTTTTTTCTATTCAAATTCTATTTTCTGTACACCTACTTACACCTTATTTGATCTTTGACTTAATCCTACCTGCACCTTTGTACATTGTACCTTGTATTTTTATTACATTTTATTACATATTTTTATTATATTGTTTACTTCTTCCCCTGCACTTTTGCAACACTTTTTACCATGTACTATTATTGCATGTTATTAGTACTTCTGACTATCTTAGCGAGTCAATGGTTCTTCTGATCCTAAGCATTTCATTGTCGAAAGATGGCTGCTCACTGCTCCTGAAAAAAAAGGATGGGTCAAATGCAGAAGTCAAATTTCTCCCGTGTGTCACTGTGTGTCATTGTGTGTGAGACCAATAAAGGCTTAATCATAATCGTAATTGTTGACCCTGAGTTGATTCTGCATATGACAAATAAACAATCTTGAATCTTGAATCTTGAAAAAAAAAAACCTTGCCATTATGTCTACAATATTACCTGCATAAGTGGCTTTATCTTTTGTTGACGTCTTGAGGCTTCTAGCTGCAAATATCAAAATACATTTAATTTAATATTCACTATAGTTCTGCTTTTACACAGCCAATAAACATCAGTACATGTTGGGTCTGTTCCTTCCTCCATTGTGTTTGCGGACAACTTCTGCTTCTCTCTCTTCAGTGAGTCCTCAGAATAGGCCTCTAAATATAAAAAAATTTAAATAATTCTTGAATAGTCAGGCAATGTTATGTATATATTGAAATACATTGTGTAAATACCAGTGAGACTTGAAGGAGCAGAGGACATAAAACTCTTTCCTGTGTCTTTGGCCATGATCAGCCCCTCTGTCTCTTTCTTCACTGGAGCGTTTTCTTTCTCCACAAAAACAAACTTAAAATCTTTGGTGGCTGACTCATCTTTAATGGGACTGCTGGGTCTCACTACAAGGACAAACAAAATAAATGCATGATATACATATTTTATCATTATCATAATCAGTGTTTGAATAGTAACCTGTAGTTGGACTCAGGCCACTACTTGATACATTCTTCTGAACACCATAAACTGTAAAAAGACCAAATGAATACATATTAGGAATGTTAGGAATAGAGAATGTATTATAATGTATTCATGTTCAGAGGTTTAATTGTCAAAGAGCTTTTTTAATATATTTAAATGTCTTCTTTTCTTTCACATATTGAAAAGTCACATTGTAATATACACTCAACAAAAATATAAACGCAACACTTTTGTTTTTGCTCCCATTTTTCCTGAGATGGACCCAAAGATCCAAAATTCACTCCAGATACACAACACTACCATTTCTCTCAAACATTGTTCACAAATCTGTCCAAATGTGTGACAGCGAGCACCTCTGCCCCGCCGAGACAATCCACCCCACCTCACAGGTGCGCCACATCAAGATGCCGATCCGACATCATGACCAGTGCACAGGTGCGCCCCAAACTGCCCACAATAAAAGGCCACCCCGAAATGTGCATTTTTTTTTTGCTTTACTGGGGGTCTGGGGACTCAGAACCAGTCAGTATCTGGTGTGACCACCATTTGCCTCATGCAGTGCAACACATCTTCTTCGCATAGAGTTTATCAGATTGTCAATTGTGGCCTGTGGAATGTTGGTCCACTCCTCTTCAAAGGCTGTTATGGACGAAGAACACAGGTGCATTTTATTGATGACATTTTGAATGCACAGAGATACCGTGATGAGATCCTGAGGCCCATTGTTGTGCCATACATCCATGAACATCACCTCATGTTTCAGCAAGATAATGCACGGCCCCATGTTGCAAGGATCTGTACACAATTGTTGGAAGCTGAAAATGTCCCAGTTCTTGCATGGCCAGCATACTCACCGGACATGTCACCCATTGAGCATGTGCTTGACCGGCGTATACGACAGCGTGTACCAGCTCCCACTAATATCCAGCAACTTCGCACAGCCATTGAAGAGGAGTGGACCAACATTCCACAGGCCACAATTGACAATCTGATAAACTCTATGCGAAGAAGTGTTGCACTGCATGAGGCAAATGGTGGTCACACCAGATACTGACTGGTTCTGAGTCCCCAGACCCCCAATAAAGCAAAAAAAATGCACATTTCGGGGTGGCCTTTTATTGTGGGCAGTCTGGGGCGCACCTGTGCACTGGTCATGATGTCGGATCGGCATCTTGATGTGGCGCACCTGTGAGGTGGGGTGGATTGTCTCGGCGGGGCAGAGGTGCTCGCTGTCACACATTTGGACAGATTTGTGAACAATGTTTGAGAGAAATGGTAGTGTTGTGTATCTAGAGTGAATTTTGGATCTTTGGGTCCATCTCATGAAAAATGGGAGCAAAAACAAAAGTGTTGCGTTTATATTTTTGTTGAGTAGTGGTACCTCACCTTACGAATGACCCAACAAATGAAAATTTCAAGTTACGAAACGCCTTCACGGTAAATTTTGGTCTCTAGATACGAAAGAAAATTCAAGTTACGAAACGCGAAATCTCAAAAATTCAAATAATGCGCGCTCAGTCACACACATTATACGCTTTTCTCAGACTGGATTTAAACTTTTCTCACATTTGTCTCTCGTTTAAACACTCAAACTTTCATAGATTTTCAACAAAATTATTAATAGTGAAGCGTGTGGGGGGAAGGGGGAGGGGAGAGAAGACTGCACTCTGACACGTGTGTGATAGCGGCATGTGTGACAGCTGACCCGGCGCTGCCAGCAGGTCTAGACCTGGACTAAATCAGGATTAAACCTGGACTAAACCTGGACTAAACATGGACTAAACCTGGACTAGACCTGGACTAGACCAGGACTAGACCAGGTGAATTAAAGCGCCGCGCGTGGGTCTATTTCCTGGTTTTGTTTCGAGTCACAGCTGAGGCGAGCCGCTGCATGCATGCTAGACCTGCTCTCCAGGGCCCCTCCAGGCACAGAGCCCCAGACATCCAGGGACCCAGGGGGACACTGCCAGCCCGCCTAAGCGGGCATGGGTCCGGGGATTGTCCCGGTCACCGGCCTGGAGGTCTTGAAGAGGCCGACCTCACGGTTCTATCCAGGCCGCTCTGTGAGCACCTTACGCGGGCAGGTCTAGAGCAGCGGCTCGCCTCAGCTGTGACTCGAAACGAAACCAGGAAATAGACCCACGCGCGGCGCTTTAATCCACCTGGTCTAGTCCTGGTTTAGTCCTGGTTTAGTCCTGGTTTAGTCCTGGTTTAGTCCTGGTTTAGTCCTGGTTTAGTCCTGGTCCAGTCCAGGTTTAGACCTTGGTCTAGACCTGCTGTCAGCTCCGCGCCGGGTCATGTGCGCTATCACACACATGTCAGAGCGCACTCTTCTCCCCCCTCCTCCTTCCCCCCACACGCTTCACTATTAATAATTTTGTTGAAAATCTATGAAAGTTTGAGTGTTTAAACGAGAGACAAATGTGAGAAAGGGATGCAGGACGCAGAACACAATGTTACACTATAAAAAAAGTTACACTATAAAAAAAAAAACTTGGATCGGGGCCTTGGAACGAATCAGGCTTTTTCCATTGAAATAGCTACTCAACTTACGAATTTTTCACATTACGAAACCACTTCTGGAACGAATTAATTTTGTAAGGTGAGGTACCACTGTACCTCTAAAGCCTTGGCAAACACTTTTTGCATTATGGCCTATAGTAGCTGCTGTTTATTTTACCTATTGGTCCAGTTGTAGCAGTGGGACACAGTAGTGGACCTGTACCAGCCAGATTATTTTGAACTCCATAGATGGGCACTGATGAGAAAAAAACATAAACTAAATCACTAAATATGTGAAGCATTAATTTCTTCATTAATTTCTTCATGTATTCACAGTACATACAGTACATGTATTGTAGTGTTAGTCTGGTCAAATGTATGCATTGTGAGGAAAATGAATGCACGAGGAAGATAGTAACATGATTTTGGCACTTAAAAAGGATAAAAAGGATTGTAAAATAAAATATGAGGTATTCAGAGGTGATGCTGGGGTCAAGAAGGGTTGCAAGAATTGAACAGTTGACTGAAGAAGTGAGAGTACAGTTTAAAATGCAGACAGTAGGTCTATAGGCACAGAGAGGGAGTCTTCCAGTCTGAACTCACCTGTGCTGCTCAGTGACAGTCCACCTCCAGCAGAGGGTGCTCCAATTGCCATGTTGTTCTGAACCCCTACCAAAGAATTATGTTTGAATAAGATTATCTGTATCATAGCATAATTCCAAATAATACAGGGTCTCAAAATGATCAAAACATAGCTAACACTCAATGGCAAAGTGACATTTTGTGATTATACATTAGTCTTTTTAGTTAATTATAATATGATTTTCTTTCCATATAATTCACCCTTAGTGGCAACTTTGATGTTTCTTAAGAGACTCAGTATTTTGTATAATTTGTTTAGTATACCTGACTGGTACATGGTGGAAGTAGCCGACAGGTTGTTGTTGGCCAGGTTCGCATTGTAGTTGTAGCCTCCACCTGCTGTGCCAGTCCATATGCTGCCATACTGATCTGGACACAAAAGACAAAACATTATGGCTTATTCATTTCATAAATAAACTAAAAAGAAAATCTGAGCATGTGATCGGACCCTCCACTTTATTCAAAATGACTGAATTCAAAATCACTTAAAGGCAAATTAAGGTTTTTTTTTACAATCTGAGCCTTCTTTCGGCAATAAAACAAGTAGTTTTACTCACCCATAGCATTTTTCTGTCAATTGGAGCAGTATCGCAGAACTTATGTTGAGCCGTTCTGTTCTACTAATGATCCCGTATCTGTTAACATGGTGCTGTATCATTTGCTCGGGGCATTACTTTGCGGTGTCCAAATAACACAAACTTTAGCACTTTTCAAATCATAGAAGCCCGATGTCTTAATGAAATATTTCGTTTGAAGCAAAAGTGGCCTGTAATCCGAGATTTAGCCATAGTTTCGAGTAGATGAGGACGCCAGTGCGCATGCGCGGACTGCTCCCGGGACCCAAACATGAAACGCAAAGCTGAAAACTATGGATAAATCTCGGATTACAGGCCACTTTTGCTTCAAACGAATTCTTACATTAAGACATCGGGCTTCTATGATTTGAAAAGTGCTAAAGTTTGTGTTATTTGGAGACCGCAAAGTAATGCCCCGAATACAAATGCTAACGGATGCTAACGGATACACTACAACATAACTTTCTTCAAACAGCTCCAAATGACACGAACGTGATATGGGTGAGTCAAACGACTTGTTTTATTACCGAAAGAAGGCTCAGATTGTAAAATAACGTTACTTTTCCTTTAAGGACACAGAAGCAAATTACTAGCTCGGTATCTTTTTGCTTGGTTGCATGAATTGCCACTTGGTGCGCTTTATGCATGGTGCATTAAACTTATGTTTCTCCATAGAGACAAGCAGATGACAACACCGCGTAAAGTCTGAAGTCAGATCTATGTAACTACACTCATAGTAAATGTTGGACAAGTTTTATATCATTCTGTGGAACATTCCAGGCAAAGCATGGAGACAAGATAGCATCCCCTATCAAAAATGTCATAGTGCACTTATTTCAGCTCAAGCTGAAGGTATTGAGCACACACACCTCCTCCGGAGCTCTCAGACAGGGTCCTGGTCTCCACACTGGCTTTCTTGGGGATGGGGAGGGTGTTGTTGGGGGAGCGAGGGGGGCTGATGCTGGTTGATCGGTTTCCTCTCAGCAAACGCTTCACATCGTCCAGCTCAGTCCCTGCAATCACAACAGCATCATATTAAAAACACAAAAGTGTATTTTTTTATTGTGTATTGTGTGTGTATTTTAACTTTTATTTCATTTGACAAAATATTTTAATAACTTGGCGGTTTGTAATAAAACAGATTTAAAATGATAATTACAATGATAGATCTTGTCTTATAACTTTTCAATTTACAAATAGCAAGTTGGACTCACATGTTCCAGGTGGCGAAGAACTCTGAAGCCTTGTCCTGATTTCACTCTCTAAAAAAATCAGATGTGATCAAATTAAGACAAATTAACAGTTTTTTCCCCCCACTATAAAAATAGAAATATTTCAAATGTATTTTGCGGTATTTTCTTGTACCTCGGCTCTGTGACCGCCCTCTAGTGGTCGTAGTCATCGTGGTACTGGTCATGTCTGAAATAAAGTAATTAATTATAAAGAGAATCATGAGTGTAGGCTGTCTTATGTGCTTACACTTACTGTAGTCTTTCCTGTTGTACTCAGGAGAGGAATTGGTGCTTGAACTCTCTACAACAAAATAATATATGTCTTATTCTTTTTTTTTAATTTATGTATTATTTCTTTTTTTATTTCACAAACCTGAAAACAGTATAATACTGTCTAGTACTTTAAATTACATGAATGCATGATCAAGTAAAATTTTATAGCATTCATTTTTTATAAGAGACAAACTAATCCTTTGTTTTGATTTTCAATCAAACACAGTACAGGGTGATCTGAAATCAGCAAACCACCAGTTTAAGACAAGTAAAACAATGTTAATGAAACAAGGTAAATAGGTAACATACATGGAACAACAGAATAAGGGTATTTGATATGAAATATATTGATGAGAACATGATAAGTGTACATTATGTTCCATGTAACACAAGAGTATCAGACTATAGATGCAGTATGATACAGTGAATGCATGGATATATAATGCACTTTCACATTATCATAAGATTTGATATATCTGTTATTATATCTGAGAATTCAATATATTACATATTCCACAGGGCATTGCATTATGAACTTTTGGCCATGCCAGATTGACTGTATTGTATGGACAGTGAACATTGAGGTTTAACAGTGAATCACCTCTTCTAACGTGTTACTAACCATCAAACACGTCCGACACAGCAGCGGTCAGAGTGCTCTTGCTCTCTATGGCTGAAGCAGAGTACGAGCCCCCAGAGGACAGAGCTCCCCCAGAGGACAATGAGCCCCCAGTGGACAGTGTGCCCCCACTGGACAGTGCACCCCCTGTGGACAGTTTCCTGGTCTCAACTGAAGAGCTGTAGCTCTTGGTGACCAAGGCCCCTGCCCCCCCTCCACTGCTGCTGCTGCTGCTGCTCACAAACCCAGAGGATGCATAGGACGATCCCCCTGCAGCCCGTACACCTGCTGAAGCCCCGCCCCCTGAAGCAAATGAAGCCCCGCCCCTGGAGGAAATGGAGAGCCCTCCTGCACTGGCACTCCCTGCCACCCCCGCGGAGCCACTGCTGCTGCTGGTGGAGGAGGACGTGAGCAGGACAGAACTGGTGCCGCTGCCAGAGCCTCCGGACAGGAGAGCCCCAGAAGCTCCAGACCCAGACGAGAACTCACCTGAAGAAGAGAGAGACATGGTCACACACTTAAGGTTATGGGTTAAGCTCAACTACAGAGTATCTCAAACTATCTCAAATTTACAATAACCAACAATTCTAGTCCCTAGAATCAAGCAGGACTATAGGGGGATTATAAAAACTAAACTATAGTTCAAACAAAATACTAAACTATAGTCAAAACAAGAGCAAAATCTATTTCTATTTCTATATTTTGTTGTCATTTAGAGGGAGATATAACATAGCACACAGATCTTCTCAAAGCACCTGTCCCTAGAGGAGTTTTTAACAGTTTCTGACAAGGTTCTAATCACGTCTAAACTATATCTATAAACAACGTATGACAAAACCAAATAATATGAAAAATGAGGCCCCTACAAACTGTTCATGTAGCCTACTGTCAGTGAAACATGTCCCACAGTTTGAGAACCAGTGCTGCAGATAACATGAAGCTGATAGTTATGTTATTATCAAAGCAGAAATCTGAGCCATCTCAACCGGTAGCAGAGAGCTACTGTTTTCATATTGCTTCAAATCACATTTTTACTACAAGACCACACTGGTGTTTGACTTAAGCACACCCATTTTTTTCATAAAAATACATTCCCCAAGTACAGCCCCTGCCTCAACATGTTTAATAGTTCAATATATTTTTCTTCAATATAGGGACCTGTAGAGTTTATTAGACAAGAAGGGTACACGGTACATATATGAACAGCTATCAGTCATAATTTGAGTGATGCTTCAGGAGGCGTGTACAGGCAAACATTTACTCAGACAATGCAGTTTTATGGGGAAGTAAGTATTGTGGGTGCAACATACATGTGCCAAGGTGTTTGTTATTTTCAGACAGTGACAGTAAATCTATAGCGCAGGCTTCAAACTCATTTAGGGATATTTTAATCAATAAAGGTAGTACAGTATGAAATATAGGCTGTCACTCAAATTAATAAAAAAAATGTCCTGCCATACATCTTTATTATTTTGCATAATATAGATTGTTTGTGGTGAATGGGCTTTCTATAACGCAACGTGTCTACCACCAGTCACAAGTTGACAGTTGTTATATTTGCAGTCACAATTTTAGATGCAGAAATGTCAGTGTTCAGAAGTGTGTTTTTTTTGTGTGTGGACAAGTCATACAGTATTTAAACAAAAAATAGTGTAACTTACTCTGTGTTACCACTTTTGTTGTTTTGACCACTGCAAAAAAACAAGATTTATATTGTAATAACTTTGTAATAGATCACGAATACTACTTAAAGGTGCACTATGTAATATTTCTGTAGGGGATCCGACAACTGCTTGCCTTCATAGAAATGTTACTCCTTTGCATGCCTTGTTCCGCAGTATGGCATTAAGCCTATTTTATACATTTGCATGTGTTTTTGCTACAAAAATATCCTGAAAAATTGTTTTCAGTGTGAGCAGGCTTGCCTCTCAGCAGATGTGACCTGTATTTTAAACTACATTACAAAAGTATGGTCTGGTCACAGTATATGGAGAGTGTCTAAGGTAATTTCATCACTGTCTTCTGCAAAACTAGTTCTGCTGGAACATCTCTTATCATTTAACGTGCTTTTCTTTATCTTATGGTACTTGCTTTCTCTTACCATCGCTGGAAAGAGGTTTTTTTTTCTTTTTTTTTCTTTTTTTAACCATTGCTGGTACTGTATGTGCTTTCTTACCATTGCTGGTACTAGTATTCAGGTCCTGTATCCTTAACTATATGGTTACTTGTCTCCAAGTAAAAAAGAAAAAAAGAGTTCATAACAGATAAGAATTACCATGGGAAAATGGAAGTGATTTAGGAAGTGTATCAATGGGTAATGGGGGTGGGGTTAAATAAGTTTTCTCCCCCCCCACTCCTTCTTGGACGTTACAATTTTGATTGTTCTTTTGTATATTTGTACTACCTTTTTTATTTGACTTTGATATTGTACATCTTGAGAATCTTGAAAAATAAAAAATAAACCAAGGAAAAAAAAAGAAAAAAAAAAGACAGATGCGTTTAATGCCATACTGCAGAACATTTTAGGCAAACTAGCATCACCATGGAGAAAGCAACACCACTTGTCCTCTTCCAGAAAAGTTAAATAGTTAATGCTATATTGTATAGATTTAACCATTTACCTTTGGTCCCTCCCCCTCCTCCTCCACTGGAGCTGACCGTCTTGGTGATGACTGTATTGTCCATTCACTCCACCTGGGACACAAAAGCAACAAACGCATTCAGGCTGGTGTAGTCTGAAATACACAGTAGTACATAGTAGTAAAGGTACATTTTCTTTTCTTTGTCATGAAAAATCACTTAACCTCAAGGCAAACAAACCCTGAATACATTTATGTTTTCATTTTCTGTGATCATATTTCTTTTCTTTCAGCCTTGTCCCATTGATTTAAAGGACTCCCCTGCAGCTGTGTCGAAAAGGCGTATCCCCCTACAGAACAAGAATGTGCAGTCCATATTGTAAAGAACAAAAATGTACAGCAGCTCCAGTGGTGTCACGATGAACTGACAGTGTTTCCAATAAGATAGATTTACAAGAAGAGAGTTAAAAGGCACAGGAGACAAAGGTGGACTGATGATGAACCAGACAAGACCCACCTACACTCGAAACCACTGACTGTTGAAATTGTAGACCCTAACTAAATATATGCTGTAATTTAAATATTGCCTGTTAAATTAACATATATATTATAGAGAGATCTTAAAGGTCCCATGGCATGAAATTTTCACTTTCTGAGGTTTTTGAACGTTGATGTGAGCTCCCCTACCCTGTTTACCCCCCCCCCCCCCCCATGGTTAAAAGTTGTGAAATGTCTAAACTGAGCATTTGCGATCCTTTTCTGCGTTACAAAAAATCGGAGCTCAAACGGGCAATTTTGAACAAGGCACCTTATTGACGTCAGATCGAAAAAAGAAATGCAAATGCAGTTCCACCCCCGTCTGTCTGATCTCAGCGTCTCTGTAAATCACGCCCAGAGAGTTTGGACTGCAAATGCGCTAGGCAATGCGAAATGCATTTTTTTATTTGCCTGGAGACACAAGTGTTTCTAGGCTCGGAAGTCCTTTATCTGAGCCTCTGGACCTTTGACCAGCAGTGGTTTAATTTTATTTTCTGTGGAAATGTGTTTATTTTTCAATGGAACGCTTCAAATCTCTCCCCTCGTGCAAAAACACGGAAATGGATCAGCTGAGAGCTGACAGCGGAGAGCGAAGAGTTTGGCCACGCCCCCCACCCTCTACTATAGGCCAGCTCTTTTCTCCTCATTTGCATTCAAGCAACAACGCCCAGAATAAAGTGTTTGAGAGAGATATTTATGACTCTTTCTCATCTTATCTCTGTTTCTCATGCACTGAGTGTTGATTTTGAAGAAGGATTCATTTACAGTATTAGGGAACCATTAAGGAGCCATATAAAAGCATCAAGAAGTACCATGTCATGGGATCTTTAAAATCTAAAATATTTGCTTTCATCTCATCATCATAAATTATTGTTATAGTATATTTAGGGTCAATATTTTAATTAATTTATTTATTTTTTAGTATAACAGCTTAACGTTTTTAGAAATGTACAGTGTGTAAGTCTAACTGATTTTAATTTGTAGTATTTAATTACATTATTGCATGTATAGTGTCTAAAACATATTCAAACTAGCATTTCACTATGATTTTACTGCCACTGCTAAATTTGCTTTTATGACTACTCAGTTATTCCATTAAATAACACTTTATTACACAATTATAACACAATTACGCACTGTTAGCTCATTAGCAACAGGTACAAAAGCTTCTCATGCATTTTTCGCTGCATGAATGGTTAGTCAGAACATGTATTTTATTTATCATAAATCACAGGCGGCCTAATCCACATCTGACATTTGAACAGACATTAATTCCACATAGATTGTTTCCTGCAGCTGTATTTTCTGAAAGATTAAGACAGGTGCATTGAAAGCACAGATTCACGGGAGAGGTCTGCACTGTTTGATTAATCTCGAGCAGCTGGATGTGGCCTGCAGCATCAGGACTTATAATGCCCCAGAAACAGAAACGCTCTGCACTGTCAGCAAATCTTTGCATGATTTTGTCTTTTAAATCAAGGTAGATGTTTGATTTCCGAGCCTTACGGATTGACAAACTGATCTGTAAAGCTGGTCACGTGATCGGCTGTGAGCTGGAGACATTATGTCACAGTGAGGGACAGGAGGACACTGGACAGACCATAGAGGGACAGAGGAGCTCATTCTCCAACAGGCTCCTACAGCTCTGCTCATACAGTAACAGAAACAGGACTACATTCATACCATACTCCATACAACTGTACAACAACTCACCCTTATGTAACAGATAATACTCCCTAAAACTGTTTATAGCTGTATATAGCTGGGACTGGTCATCGTATTTGATTGTATTTTATACTTTACTACTTACTTTTCTGTTTAATTCTGATTTGTACATATACATTTATCATCATTTTTTAAATTTTTATAATTATGTCTCATTTGACACTGGTCTATTGCTCTTTTTTTTTGCTATTCTATCTATTTTTCGTTACCCTCTGTACCCTCTGTGTGAGCTACTGTATCCAAATAATTTCCCTTGTGGATCAATAAAGTTTATCTAAGTCTAAGTTACTGAACTTATGCACAACAATAAGACATGTATGCATTATTGTTACATACATTGTATTTTGGCATATGTAAAGTCACAAAAAAATGTTTACACATTTGTATTGACATTAAATAAAAAATATAAATCACCAAAAATATTCCGAGTATGATGATTTGCATCTCTCAATACTGAATTTGTAACTTTACCTGCACTGAGGGCTAACTTTCAGACAACACAATAAAAGTATAGAATATATGTCACAATATTTTTTGTCTCTTACTAATTTATTTGAAATAGGAAAGTATGTGTCAACAAGCAGCTTCAACATAAATAAGAGTTAGCACAGTAACTAACGGCAGATAAAAACACTCAATTAGACCACCTTTACACTTGTGTTTTTGTATTAACTTATGCTTTAGGAGTACTATTTCTAACTACAACTATTAGGCTGATTACAGTGTATACAATAATATAAAACCAAATATAAAAATCTGTCAAAAATATATATGCCGGTACATTTTCTTACCTTTTGGTTCATTTGCAGATATAATCCTTTGTGCCGTATTCCCTTAGGAACAGGCTTAGATGAGTGACAGCGGCTGCAGACTTCAGCTCACTTAAGTATTAGCTTCAGTGTGAGTCAGACCTGCAGCGTGTGCCGACAGAGAGGGCTGTAACAGGTACAGGAGGGGGCACGAGAAATACCCCCAGCCCAGGCCCACCCAAAAACACAAATAAACCACCTGGTGATAGTAAAAGTGATTCGACAGGGACCTATTTATTTAACGGTTTGTCGTTTGGGTAATTATAGACATGTTTGTGGTATTGAATAAGTTCACAGGGATAACAATCAGAGGAATGTAAACTTGAACTCCTAAAAACACTGCCTAAAGCTATGTAAATGTTTGAAGGTGTAACGTGAATGTGACATCACGTTTAAGCAATTGTATAGTTTTGTTCCCAGTAATAAAATATTAAATAAATAATGTAAACAAAGATTTTGTTTCATTTTTGTTCAGTTGATGCAGTGCTTCTCAATTATTTTCTGTGACGCCCCCCCTAGGAAGAAGAAAATATTTCACGCCCCCCTTCCTGCGCGCGACTATAAATAGTATTATTTGTCTAGAAAATTGTTATTAGAACACCATTGTATCCTTTTATTAACATTATAAACAAAAAAAAGAAAGAAACTTACAACAAAGACTGCACTGAGGACTCAAATATTAATGTGTTTTTAATGCAGCTTTGCGCACATTTGTTTACGTTTTACAGAAATGAAACTTAAAACCACCTCATTTGCATAAGCTAAAAGCATTGAAAAAATACGCTCTCTCCTTGTGCCACTGATGCGTCAGCTTCTGTCGGACTAAAGGACACGACTCAGTGGAATATACGTGTTTTTTCTGTGACAGAGGATATTCTGTTAATGGTGAGACTGTGCGTAAATCGCATGTGAGAACGCCACTGCCAACTACTGTTGTTGATGTGCAATTACACTTAGTTCTAGTACAGTACAGCAAAAAAACATGTTTCCCAGGGTCATACGCGGCCCCCCTGGCATCACGCCACGCCCCCCCAGGGGGGCCCGCCCCACTATTTGAGAAGCACTGAGTTGATGCAACAGGCACTTGAATAGACTATGGGGGTTATTTTGAATAAAGTATATTACTGCATAAAGTTAGAGCAAATGAAAAGCTCTAGTGTTTTTGATAATTTATAACAGACACTGACATTTATTTTGAAATCAACTAAATATATTATCTGACTGTAACTTTTTTATTTGAATAACATTGGCTGAGTAAAGTAGCTCTAACTTTGTACTCACTTATAACTTTATACTTCACTCGCATTGCCCAATCCATTCTATTAATACATTTTGCTTACCTGTGTTTTTACTTTGCAGAGAATAATAAAGTACCACTGTGTATTTTGGTAATGAGCCCTCACCTGAGCCGGGAACATTTCTATTGTTTTCCATTAGAGCATTACAGATCTCTCAAGCACCTCCCCCTGCAAAAAAAAAAACAAACATTACAAAATATGAGAGACAAAATGAGGTAGTGAAGGTACGATAAATTTCAAATAGTCATCTAGTACACTTGGTAATAAAACAAATACTGTGTTTTTATTGGTTATCATGTATAAAACCAGGTAAAAGAATGTATTGCAAATGCTTTTTAAACAACAGCTGTGATCATTTTAAAAATAACTTTATATACAAGTCTTTTACATTAAGTGTTTGCCTCTGTACTTTGAAAGACAAAAAAAATCCTTAGCTATTCAAAATCACCGTCTTTGAGTGTTGTAAAGAGCCAAACAGAAATGTTTTGATTGATTAATTATTCCCATAAAAGCTGGTCTAGTTCAGGAACAGATGTCCAGAGGCTAAACATAAATACTTTATTTTAGCTGCTGCAGGCTACGGTTTTAGTGCCATGTGCAGGTTATTCATTCTGTTGTGTCCCTGAAAAACATTAGTGTCATAATATATTTCTAATTAATGATTACTTTTGTATGAGTCACTTCTCCGTCTTGTTCGGACAGCAGCTCCACACTATCATGATGAACTTTCTGAAATGTTTTAAAAGGTTTTACGTGACTCATAGCGTCTCTGTCCCCAAAAAGCATTCACAAAAGCACATTTTTCTGAGCTGAGTGTTTCAAGTTAGTTCAAAATCAATAAAAAATATTCTGACAAACTGGAGAATGAAAAATGCAATAAATTAGATGCACTTAAGGTTAAAGGTTCACACCATTTGCCTGTCCCACAGTAGGACATTATACATCTATCTTGCATTTATTTAATTGCGGGTTTCCTTATAACCCTAACCCAGTGACAAAGGATCATTTTCTTATGCCATGTTTGAACTATTTGCATGAATGAAATGGAAAATAGTATTTCTATTTATGATACAAGGAGAAGTTCAATTTGTCAACTGGACAAAGTATGTTTGGTTGAAAACGTTTCGCCGCTCATCCGAGAGGCTTCGTCAGCTCTGTTTATCTTCGTCAGCTCTGTTTATCTGCATTTCTATTTATCTCACCCGGTATGGAACTCTCTGCGCTACAAATGTATTTTTAGCAATTAATAAGCCTAATACTGGGGCAAATTAGTCTGGTTAACACCTGACCATATCACAAGTGAGATATGGGTCTGGAAACTCGCTTCGAAAAATCCCGTAGCGGAGGTGTGGTTAGCGATTGCCAACGGCCGTTTATTGGGCGTTATGAATGTCTATCATTGAGCGTATACGTAAGTCCATAGCCAATCATGTCAGTTGTCAGTTCAAACTACAAGCTTCCGTTTGTCATGTAGTACGCGTCACCGTCTTGCCACACCTCCCCCGCTCTCTGATTGGGGCCCTAAATCTGGGACTCTCGCTTGGATGAGTTTCCAGGCCGCCTTCCAGTTCGAAACGAACGGAAGCGGCCTGGAAATTCCCAGGCTAGGGGCAAATGTCAGTCTGACAGAACTGTATTCTAAAGCAGCAAGATTATTTAACTGTTATGTCTGGGTTCGATCCCCGAGTCGCCCGAGCCTTTCTGTGTGGAGTTTGCATGTTCTCCCCGTGTCTGGATGGGTTTCCTCCGAGCACTCCGGTTTCCCCCATCAACTCAAAACATGCTCCAGGTAAAATCCTCCAGCTTAGGTCCTGACTAAGCCGAGCAATAAGATCATGGAGATGGGTCCCCGGGCGCCTGAAAGACGAGCTGCCCACTGCTCCTGAAGGATGGGTCAAATGCAGAGAAATAATTTCCCTATGGGGATGAATAAAGTCTGTCTTCTTCTTCTTCTTCTTCTTTATCCACAGTATAGTCTTTATCTCCATGGGGACCGACATGTGACACCATTAGACCAAGCTGACAGGACACGTCTGTGGAGAGGACACCATTGAGAGAGTGGCAAAATTAAACTATAATTATTTGATCAGATATTATCATAATATTATTGTTTAATTGTGCATTATTAACACACATTATATAACAGAATACAGAGAATGTCGATACAGATCTTAATACCTTCTGCTCACCATTATGTTTGGTTTGCTGTGATTGGCTTAGGACTGCAAACTCATGGTCTACTAGATAAAAAATGTGTTATATTTTAAAAAACTGATATCATGGCATGTGAAGACTGACAGATTTGAACATGTTTTTGTTCAGAGGAAAAAGTAGCTTGGAGGCTTATCAGTTGTCAGTCTTGACCTTTCTCTGAGCGAGAGCTGGGCTAATAACTGAGATCTGACTCATGTGCACCTGAAACACAAGCCCACAGCTGCAACAAGACACCAGCCTACCCTATACATCTGTACAATAAAGAGATCATGTAAGGAGGAGTGATGGAAGTGTCAGGGATTTTAAAAGGGTTTTAATAATATGAAGAAATGGCCCCCAAGCAACTGTTCTGAGAGCTCTGAGGACTTGGCATTAATTTGTCCTTATATAGGCACTAGGCTATAATAATATAGGTCTACTTTTTATTATCTCAACAACCACATGTCATAGCAAAAGGAGAAAATCCATTCATTCTATTAAACTGGACAAAAGTATTTGATCAAAAAACTTTTGTCCAATTGACAGAATTTAATTTTTTCCTTTCCTATGGATCCTAACTGGATGACTGAGGGATTTCACAAAAAATACATGTCATCATCAAATCATGTGTTTGTAAAAAGGCTACAAATCTAATAATTTCATATACTTTTTTGAAATATTATGTTTGTCTCTTTGGCTGTCAGACTGTCTGTACAACCATCCATCCATCCAAAAAGTCAGACCTCCACCCAGAGGACTCTCACCTGACTTACTTCCATACACAGGTCCCTAAAAGTAAACAAAGAGTGGCCACGCCAAAAGACTATCAAAGTGAATTGTTTCCTGGCCACTGCTTTAAACATGTTTTGTCCACTAAAGACGAGCCAACCTCTTTTTCTAGCCTTAACCATTACAGATTTGTGCTTAATCTTAATCAGAAAAAGGGCCTATGGCAACATTTTACCTCTAATATGCATATAATTAAGTAATTTAAGTCATTGTATAGGCCTATGCTGACACTTAAATATCTCTTTTTTGTTTGTGTGTTTTAAACTGCTAATTAACCTATGCAAGCAGAGTAGAGCAGAGACAACTCAAAGCTAGTTCATTTCAAAATATAATGAAATATTTGGGTGATTACACTGAAGTGCTTTGCTTTAACAATTTGGAATGAGCTTTTAGAAGAAGAAGAAGCAACTTTATTGATCTCACACTAGAGAAATTCTTCTCTGCATTTAACCCATCCTGTCCAGCACATTACTGCGCCCGGGGACCATCTCCATGATCTTCTTGCTTCGGCCTGGTCAGGACCTAAGCTGGAGGATTTTCCCTGGTGCATGTTTTGGGTTGATGGGGGAAACCAGAGTGCCTGGAGGAAACCCACCCAGACACGGGGAGAACATGTAAACTCCACACAGAACACACACGGAAAGGCCTGGGCGACCCGGGGATCGAACCCAGAACCTTCTTGCTGTGAAGCATGAGTGCTAGCCACTCAGCCACCGTGCCGGCCATAAGCTCATAGCCAAACAGCTCCCACAGTCGAGTGTTTTTAAGTTTTAAGTTTTAAGACCCACTTTTACTCTCTGACTTTTCACACCACATGAGACGTGTGGTCCTCTGTGTCTTTTATTTATTTTATTTAGTCTATTTTTATGGTTTACCCTTTAATTTTTTTTTGGTATCTTTGTTCTTATTTGATTTCACGAGATTTATTGTCTTAAAGAGGACTCGTGGGGTTAAACTGAGCTTTATTTAATATTTCTTTATCCAGGGCTCTCAAGTTTTGAGCGGAGTCGTGCGTGAGACTGCGTAATTTCCGAGGAGCGGAATGAAATGTGCTAGGCCTATATCAGAGGTCTTCAACAGGGGGGTCGCGACCCCTAGGGGGGTCGCGGAGATACTGCAGGGGGGGTCGCGAAATCTTTTGATTTCACTTTAAAATAATATAATTTTATATTTTATAGTGTAAAATGAGGTGTATTATTTCCTTGTATTGGATGTACCATAACAGAGTAGCAATGTTTATACATGACACTAAGCTCAATTTAATATAAAACACAATTCTATGCCGTATATATAGTAGGGGGTCCCTGGCCCAGTTCGCCATCTGTTTGGGGGTCCCTGGCCTGAAAAACGTTGAAGACCCCTGGCCTATATAAATAAAGTGGATTGACTGGATTGATTTATAACTTTTAATTACCTTTAATAGACAATTAACTAAGGCAACAACTGATATAATGAACTGTCGTAATGAAGTCGTTTATAAAGTAAACAAATGAAAAATTGTGAGGGGCATGTGCATCCTGGATTTCCCACATGAATCACACCCATGTCAACAGCCACTGTCAGGCCTAACTGGTCTTATTATGGAGCCGTTAGCCATCTTTCCTTTTAGATTTTCAGTGTCATCATCCATAAGCTCACCACATAAATTTTGACTTTTTATTTTCCCTCTCTTATTTTAAAAGCTACACCGGATGTTTTATTTTGTAGCGCCTGAACTTCCGGATGAACTGTCATGGCGGCGACCTGAATGTGCTTGCTGTTAATTTACCTGAGATTTATCCCCCCAAAACTCCGACTTTATCATTATTATTTACGGGAATGGAGTGAACTGAAGACAGGCGGAGATGGAGCCGAAGAAGGTGATGCAGTGGAATAGCAGGATGTCCGCTGTGTACGCCATCGGAGTGTGGACCATGGTGGGGTCATACTTCTACTTCAAATACACGGGGAAATATGACACTCCAGGTGGGCAAGAAACAGCACCAAGACCAATACAAGGACTGGTTTAGTGCTTCAACATCTACCTAAGACTGATGATCATATTTTATGATCTTTGTCACTGTCTTTGCTTAGAGTTTTGCTCAAGGGTAGAAGGCAGTGCGCTAGAGGTACATGTCTATTAAGATGTTATAGGAGCCTAGTTTGATTCAAGATTCAAGATTTCAAGATTGTTTATTTGTCATATGCAGAATCAACACACAATCAACAGGTCAACAATGTAATGAAATGCTTAGGATCAGAAGAACCGTTGACTCGCTAAGATAGTCAGAAGTACTAATAACATGCAATAATAATACATGGTAAAAAAGTGTTACAAAAGTGCAGAGGAAGAAGTAAACAATATAATAAAAATATGTAATAAAATGTAATAAAAAAATACAAGGTACAATGTACAAAGGCGCAGGTAGGATTAAGTCAAAGATCAAATAAGTTGTAAGAAGAGAATTTCACAGATTGCACATAATATGGTGTAGTATAAGTGTTGCATGTGGATTTCGTATTGCACATAGTATGGTATAAATATTGCACATAGGTAATTGCACAGATTATTGCACAGGTAACAGTAGTTTACAGTGAGGTAGTGACAAACATGATACATTCATACAGAGCAGCAGCAGTAACCATATTATGCATAATGAAGGGTAGTTTATTTATTTATTTATTTACCTTTATTTAACCAGGAAAAAAAGTCCCATTGAGATTCAAAGATCTCTTTTTCAAGGGAGCCCTGGCCAAGAGGCCCACACAATACAACTCACAAGACGACAATTAAATATAAGGTCAGCACAGATAAAATGTTAAAAACAATTAGAAACACAATACGACTCACCAGACGACAAATAAATAAAAATCAACACAAATAAAATGATGAAAAACAGTTTAAAAACATTGGCATATCATCGATTGCGTTTCCAGGTCCTTTAAAAGAGTATTAAAAGAAGCCATAGGTACGAGTGTTTGAAGTTTTAAAACTCTCTGCAAAGAATTCCAGTCTGCTGGAGCGCGATACTGAAAACACAGTTTTCCTTTCTCTGTTCTCACAGTAGGAACCAACAACGTGAAAACATCCTGAGAACGTAAATTCTGGGGTCCGTCAGGCCTCCGCTGAAGATACACACTGAGGTATTGAGGGAGCAGCCCAACAAGTCCCTTATAAATAAGTTTATACCAGTGTGTGAGCCGCCGGGTCGCTAAAGCAGGCCATCCAACACGAGAGTAGAGTTCACAATGATGGGTCCGAGCACTACAGTTTGTAATAAAGCGCAAAGAGGCGTTTAGTGCAGTATTATTGAGAGTTCAGTATTATTTAGAGTATTATCCAGAGTTCAGTAGTCTGACAGCTTGGGGGTAATAGCTGTTTGTGCCTGGTGCTCAGCCCCAAAACACTTCTCCTTTACTTTACAAAGGTGTAGTCTTCTGTTTCAAATATAAAGGAAACCAGTTTGGATCCAGTAGTGGTATTTCCATCACTGAATGCCAATCAGCCTGATATAGAGATTCAGCCAAATGCTTTTTAATCTCAACGTGAGTACAGGAGGCTATATTTTGCTGCTGCTGTGACTTCTGTCATGCTTATTTGTCCACAGTTTGTTTACAGATTTATCAATCTAATTGGCTCTGTATTTCTTGTTTCAGAATCTACACAACCCCCAAAAACAGACGAAATGGAAAATCCAAATGAAGTGAATTATAAAACAGCTCACTCAAAATCTGTGATTGTTTATAAAAAAGACTTTGTGCCTTTCACAACACGCTTCATGAACTTCATCGAGGCCTTCAGCGGTGGAGCTCCACCTGGAGACAATGGCAAATAGCTGTCTGAAAATATGGACTAAAGGAATTTAATGGACATGAAAGTTTTGAGTGCATTATGAGTTTCTTCTAGAATTATTGAAATTACATATCCACTATACAAAATTAGATTCAAACAACTTGTATTCACTACCTGCTACACAAATTCAAAAAAGAGTGATACGCCTGATGATATTTTGGTTTCATAAGATCATATGACAAATAAAAGCTTTTGAACATGTATCTGACTGATGATGGATCTGCCACCTGTTGGTGTCCATGGAAATGTTATTGCTTTGCCTGGAATGTTCTACCGTATGTTTGTATTAGATATCAATCAAAATGTATTTGCCGTTTTAACTACCATTACACCTCCTAGACATAAAAGTCTGATCTTAAATTGTGCGCCTTTTTGGGTTTAATATATATTCTAATGGAAAAAGTGGAAGAAGATGGATGGATTAGATGGATATCTTATATATATTTTATGAAGTACAATGAGATGTACCTGAACTGTTATTTGAACACCTTTCATTGGTTTGGAGTCACTGCAGTTCAAATTGTCCCACTACCCCTTATGTCCACTAGAGGGCGACAAGGTTCCGCGCGTTTACGGAAGTTGTTTTGACAGCGTGCTTTTTCTCAAGCACAACACAACTCCACAATGAAAGCCATAATTCAGAGGGTCACCAAAGCTTCTGTGACAGGTGAGTGGTCATGTATACCATTTCTAACATTATTCATCATGCCCTAACTACTACAAGGGAAAATTATCCGAATCGTGCTTGCTAACTCACTGAGCTAGCTTGTTTAGCATTAGCCCCCATTCAAAAATTGTATGTGTTTGGGCATTCAGTACAAGTATTTTTGCACCAGATATTAAATTCTAACACATAATAATGGTATTAGTCTACTCTAGACCACCAAATATGTTCTTTTAAGAATAGGTTTAAAATATAAAAAGATAATAAATGGCTAGATTTTAATGACAGCTTATCACATTTCTGTCCAGTCTGTTGACATTTATGACAACAGTTCCAAGTTCAAGGTCTTTGCACATGGCATTGTAGCTAATGATGTGCTTGTTCTTGTACAGTGGCTGTTCAATACATAAACAAACTTAACTTTCTGTTTCCTTGCAGTGGGAGAGGAGCAAGTCAGTTCAATAGGTCGAGGGCTGTGTGTGCTGTTGGGGATTTCCGTGGATGATACACAAAAGGATGCAGACTACATGTAAGTATTTGTACAGATTGATGTTTTGATGATCAGCGTTTTATGTACCCAATACATATTATTCAGCTTTTATTAAACTGTTAACGGGTGCATAAACTGGCATAAAAGAAGAGGCTTTACCATCTGGGATTACTCTTTAAATGTATTCACTGTACTCAAGTTGTTTGTACTCAGTTGTGTTATTTGTACTCAAAATAATATCAAGCGCAGTGGCTGGAGTTAATTTCCTAAAATCTGCGTTCATTTTGCAGATGTCATTTAAAATAAATAATATAATAAATATACTAATTCTGGCTGTTTTCAGCAAGTAAGATGCAAAATACAAAAATACACGTAGTGTCATGCTCATTTATTCAAGCTGTTTGGAATGATTTTTAAATACAGAAAAAGTGTCTTTCATCTATTTTGGAGTTGCTTGGATTATTTTAGCATATCTTCAGTCTAAAAATAATGGCCTATTTATGCTTTTTTTCCAAGAATCTTTCTTGATCTATATTTACTCATTTTAAATTGTCTTTTTTAGTGTTCGCAAGATCCTGAACCTGCGCCTTTTTGAAGATGAGAATGGCAAAATGTGGACTAAAAGTGTGATGGAGAAAGAGTTTGAGATTCTGTGTGTGAGCCAGTTCACGCTGCAGTGCATATTAAAGGGCAACAAGCCAGACTTCCACTCAGCCATGCCTGCAGAGCTTGCCCAGCCCTTCTACAACAGCATCCTGGAGAACATGAGAAGCTCCTACAAACCAGAGCTCATTAAAGGTTAGTTAACTCTCCTGAGGCTGCGGAGAAAGTGGCAAAAATGTACTGACTCGCCACAACTTTCTGTTTAGGGGGTAATTAGAAGCAAAAGCTACAAATACCATTCAGCCTACTTAAAACCGGGGCTGAATAATTTTGGAAAATGTCAATTTAGATACTTGTGTAGCAGTAGTGTAGTTACAGTTAAATGATTCACATAGGAATAATAATAAGAAAATAAACGTACACGGCAATAATTTTTTCAGACATCCACACCCCTGTTTCTCCTCAAACCTACAAGAACTTTTCATATTTTGTGCTATGCTCTCTTCACAAGCTCTCTGGCCAGTTGGTATATAGCTCTGTCTATTTCAGATTTTAAACATGTTCAGTGACATGAAGACTGATAATATATACGATACGTTAACATCTAAAGTAATACAATCCCAAATATTTGAGAACATTTTAGCGCAGGTCTAAAGGGTTTGCAGGTTTTATACATAATAAGGCTTGAGGCCGGATCTAGAAGTGGGCAGGGGTGGGCAATGCCCACCCAAAATATTCTCCTGCCCACCCAATTGGTCAACTGTATTTGATGTAATTTCAACCTGCCTATTCACGTTTCCATGACATCTGATTCGCCAGTAGGACAATAAGTATAGGGAGTCCGGTGAATCAGTCACCAGTCGCATATCTCTACAATAAAAAAGAAAAAAGACGCGAGCGAAGCGAAGGCCAAGCGCAGTTCCTGTTCATGTTTTGGGCCCGAACAATGGCGCTTCAATCACGGAACATTTCAAATCATCGCCAGCACAGTCGTATCGGGGTATTTACTGCATAGATAATCGCACCGAGAGTCCACGGTCCCTGCGTGCAACACAAAGGCGATCGGGCATCCGCTGGAATGTTGGTTTCGCAGTGCGCTCCAAAACCAAGATTTATTGATTATAATCTCAGTTTTATCATCGAATCCAACCCGGATCGTATTCTACGTGCGCGTATTTGCTTTAGCGTCTCGTCCACGGCGTATAAATCCACTTAAAACGTGTAATTTGGCAAGAGACCTCGCTCCAGCGCAACCCGAGACCAATATTGCAGGTTTTAAAGTAAGAACTGGACATTGTTCGCTAAAAGGGAGATATTTACAAAGCGCGGTGCGCCCCGACCTCCGCACACCGCCTCCTCCCCGAGGCGCGGAGCAGAGACTGCGAAAGGAGCGCAGCAGTGGGGCAGGATTTATGAGCTCAGGCCTTGGTTCTTTCTCTGTCACTCCGCCAAGGTTTGGAGCGGAGAGGAATGCAGCGGGACTGGCCCCAGTGAAATGCGCTAGAATGCAAGAAATTGCATCTAAGAAATCCAAAGTTATATGACATGTATATGTTCACAACCTCTCCCTACACCAGGACTAAACCAGGTCTAAACCAGGACTAAACCAGGTCTAAACCAGGTCTAAACCAGGACTAAACCAGATCTAAACCAGATCTAAACCAGATCTAAACCAGATCTAAACCAGATCTAAACCAGGTCTAAACCAGGTCTAAACCAGGTCTAAACCAGGACTAAACCAGGACTAAACCAGGACTAAACCAGGTCTACAGTCACAAACCAAACAGAACCAGAACTGTACAATTTATAAACTAAACCAACTAAACTAGTGCCAAACATGGGCTTATTTTAGATTTGTAAACGTAAACCTTAAACATTTTAAACCTAATGTCAAAGTGAGTCCAATTACTCATTATTGGCAATGAAATAAAACTGTGCTAGTGTTAATCAAGTCATTTTGTTTGAATATATTTTGTCATCTCATATAGTCTATAAGAATGACACTTTTTAAAATAACAATTCAAAATGGAAAATCCTATGTTAAAACTGTTTTTGCATTTCAGCTTTGTTTACTCATAAAATATGTGGTCTGGTTCAGTTCAGGCTTTACTTCCGCATTTGTCAATACTTAATGGGCCCCAAGCCACTCTGCACTGGGAAAACTGGGCCTCAATGTCAAAAAGGTTAAAGGGATAGTGCGTTTTGTTTTTTTTATGTTAATCTGTATGGGTTCCGGTAAGTTCACGGGGACAGGTATTAAAGCTTGTTTTTCTTCGCAAAACAACATTTGTCCAAAAAGTGATATTTATTTCTGTCACAAACAGTGACAATTTTCCCTAATTCGCATGGTTCTCTTTTCTCTCGGACTTGTATCACTCACTGCACGTGCACGCGTAGCCTAGCCTATAGCCTCTTCACTTGTAAACATCCGCTTATGGCGGATGTCACTGTACCGCATCCGCCATAAACTTCCACTTACAAGTGAACAAGCTAATAGAGCTAACGTGGGCGGAGTGATACGAATCTAGACAAAATATGCGAATGCGAATTAGACTGCTGGATTTGCTGTTTGTGACGGAAATATACATCACTTTATGAACAAATGTTGTTTTGCGAAGGAAAAACAAACTTTATTACCTGTCCCTGTGAACTTACCGGACCTACTTACGTGAACTCCAGAACCCAAGCAGAACCGGGCTAAGACGAGACTGTCAGCGTTAAAGGGATAGTGCGTTATTTTTATGTTAATCTGTGTGGGTTTCCTTCTAAAAGTTACGTGTATTGACACCGGCTTACCTCTGACAGTCTCAGCTGATCCCGGTTCGGCTCGTGTTCTGGAGCCCACGTAAGTAGGTCCGGTAACTTCCCTGAAACATGGAATAAAGCTTGTTTTTCTTCTCAAAACAAAACATTTGTTAGAAAGGTGATATATTTGTATCCGAAACGGTTGTCCACGAAACTTCCAGCAGCGTATTTCGCATTCGCGTATTGTCTCTTTCCACTTGTATCACTACGCCCATGTTAACTCTATCAGCCTGTTCACCTTCAGCGGATGTCTACGCCGAAGTTTACAAGTGAACAGGCTGATAGAGTTAACATGGGCGTAGTGATACAAGTGGAGAGAGAATAAGCGGAATAAGCGGATGCGAAATACGCTGCTGGATGTTCGGGGACAACTGTTGATCCGGGCCTGATACGGCTCCGTAGAAACATAATCTGTTTAATTCCCTAGACATTATTTCTTAAATAATTGAGCCCTTTGTGATTTGAAAACTATTTAAAGTGTAATTTGACACATCGATTCAGGGGTTTCGATCCTATTTAATTGCCTCTTTTTCATTGTAAGATGAGGCTAGTTCACAGAGTGGAAGGCTTGGGGCATCTCCACAGGGCACTGTGGTGGCAGAGGCATTGAACTGGGTCAGGTCATGAGGGAGGAGCTGTGAAGAACACCTAGTTCTAGTCTAATTAGACCTATCCACCCCAGTATAAAGAAAATATGATGACACAGCTCCTTTGAATCAAAGCTTGTACTGTTTTCAGATAGTAGTGCCATTAATCTCATAGACTACTACTACTACTACACGTAATTTAAAGCCACCTGTCTTAGATGATTACCAATTAGGAAAAGAAGTAATATCCCTAGAACATAAAAGTATAGTAATATTGTTTCCTATATTTATAGATGGACAGTTTGGAGCTCGGATGCAGGTTCATATTCAGAATGATGGACCTGTTACCGTTGAGCTGACGTCACCCTCTGGACCCACAGACCCTAAGCAGGTAGACATTTATTTAGTTATTTAGTTAGATGATTACTAATTAACTAACTAACTATTATATTACATAGTGCACCACCTTATGATTACACTGAGAAGAAGGCATTATGACTATAAATGTATTGCCTCAAATGTATGGCAGAAAGAGCTTTTTAATAGATTAAGGATAAAATTCACATAAATTAACACAAAATCTTTACCATACCGTTGGCTAATTCAACTGTAAACCTCTAGATGCTGTCAGCAAAGGTAGCTTGCATGTTTAAATAAGTAACCAATTATGTATATGTTATATTATATGTTATTGTCTTTTCTCAGCTATCAAAGCAGGAGAAGCAGCAGCAGAGGAAAGAGAAGACACGCTCCAAAGGTCCCTCAGAGTCGGGTCGTGAAAAAGGAGCGCTACGGTCCAGACAAGACACCAACGCCAGCAGTGGAGCTGAGGGAGATGTGTCATCTGAGAGGGAGCCATAGAGAGACTGAATATATGTGAAAATGTATCAGGTGAGTGTTAACAGGAATGATCTAATCTAACGATGACTAACACAAATAAAGCAATGTCAACAATGTCAACATACAAACGGCACCTGCAACTATACTATACTAAATGGTTATTAGATGTGGGAAGTAGAAACCAAAAATAGAGATGTTATTGTTTGCCTGGAATGTTCCACAGTATCATCTATTTCCATGGAGACAAGCCTTGTATAAAATCTAAACTAAAATATGTGAACCTCACTGGCTGGAGTTGCTATTGTTGTTCTACTCATATACTTAAAGTAGGCTATAGATGATTTTTTTTTTTTTATCATTGGGGAGGAAGTTTGAAGAATTACAGAAATGTGTGTGAATGAAATAAAATACAAACAGGGTACATGTAGTGCACATGGTAAAATATTCTAACTTTATCTATTCATTTGTAGGTTTTTCAGGAAGGCTGTTTACCTCCAGAATATGGACACCTGATTTGGGTCCTCTTTCAGGGAAAGCAAAAGGACCACATCAGCCCAACATTGTCCTCTGGTGCCCTCCTTCAACCTGCAGTAAACTGGACTGGACTGGTGTTTGGACAAATTCAGCTCAAGACGAATGGACATTTTGGGGAAGTGGCATGAAACAGGAAATCACAGTGTCCCAGATTTCAAAGCCGTTTTGCTTTTTCAATCTTTCTTTATTGTCTGTTCTGTCTCAAACTTTGCTTTGAAAATTGTTGGATGGCATAAAAGCATAACCACACTGCATGTCTAGCAGGTATAGGCACAGGCACAACTGTAGTAACATTGCACTTGATTTTGACAGAATTGAGAGAGAGCGATATTTAATGCATAAAACATACACTACATCAAGGTGCGTTATTGTGCATTCATCTAATTATTTCTGAACAATAGTGCAAGCAAAAGTCATGTTACATAGTACAGTATAATAGTCAGTTGGATAGTAATAGTGCATGTCTTTTAAAATTATGCCTTTTTTTTAACAATTATCTTTTGACAGTTGAATTAATTATAAACTTTATATCTGTGTAATCCCAGTCTCATGCAGGTAGGTTCCATAGCAAAAGAAAAGTTGACTGGACAAAGGTTTTAGAGTTGTGGTCAAGTGCTGATGGGTCACTTGCCTTATATTTCCTCCCTTTAGACAGATATAAGGCAGTGTAGATAGGCAGTCCAGTTGACAGAATTTAATTTTTTCATTAGCCATATGAACTTTAGACCAGTTTACGTTATGAATGCATTTCTTTATTGCACATTTCTGTTTATTAGTTCAATTAGATATCCTAATTTCTTTCTAATGAGATTCAGTTGATGGATTTATTCACTTCAGTATTTATTTGACCTGCATCATAAGTACGGTATTTATTGGTTATTTTGAATCGGTCTGTCTTTTTTGACAGCTGATTTTAAATTTTATTTTATAACGATGCTATAAAAGTCCAATAATATATGGACTTAATGTTCAGTATATGAAAGATGAACCATTTATTTAAACTATGTGGGGTTCTTTATTTGTCAACCACTAATCTGTAGTACAACAGCATGTTGGTGAGCCAGACAGTCAAATAATTATGTAGTTATTATTATGTACCCTCCAATGACTCAAAATAGATATTTTTTAAATTGTAAAATGTGTTTTGTTCTTGTTCATTTTTATTGCTGCTGAGGTCATAATAAGGATAGGAGAACATTAACACATCACTGAACACACTACTAGGAGGGAGAAGTGTCTTTCATAAAGACACAACAGTATTGTCCAAGCCGAAATTGGACTGTCGACTTTTGTGGACAACTGCTTTTTCCACTGCCCAAAAAAAAAATACTGAAATGAGATTGGTAGACTTCTGTCTACCCCAGGCTAGGCTGAAATAGTAGCTTTCCCTAACCAGGTGTGTAATACAGGGATAATACAATTTAAATCGCCTCAGAGTGTCCAAAGATCTGCTATATAAAACAAATGCATTTTTCTTATTTTCTGTCGCAATAGATCACATAAAATTTCATATTGTGACAAGTCTGCTTCTCCCTCCTGTCATTTTGATCGATAATGTAATTTATCTTTCTGCCAAACTCAACTAACTTCAAAGTCACCCCCTGCTCCACACAAACGCCATACATAGGACCCTCCTCCATCACTCTGCCTCATCCCTGCTCTCCAAATACCCACAGTTCACTCACCTACGACCCCCAAAGGACCCCTGAGCTGACTGCTTTTAGCACCTGCTGCCTGGATACCGTTAGCCCCAGCCCCCTGTGGACCTGTAAGCCTGTCACCTGCACCTGACAACTGCACACATGCTGTATCCTGCTCTCAGACGCTGATGGGACCACCAGCAGCAGAGGCTTACAGACGCATGAGCTTGCTAAAGGTAAATAAAAATAGAGCCGTCTCACAGGTGGTGTGAATGGGTTTTCTGCCATCAGGATTCCTATAAGTTGCATTCATGTGACATTAAAATTTTGTAGTAGAAAATGAAGATGGATCACTGTCAGACTGCAGATTTGTTTACCTGGTTGAAGGTTAACATCTAATTACTGGGCCTATTCACATGAAACAGAAACTAGCACAAAGTTTAGCAAATATACAAGAGTTAAATTATCTTTTCACAGTGCCATGACCGTAAGATTAACTTGGTGGAGTTTTTTGAGCTAATCGCTAATCAATCAATCAGTATCACTTTGTCCCCAAGGTGCAATTTAAGTACACTGAGCAATAAAATAAAATTATAATAGAAAACTCAAGCAAAAGTCTCAGTGCAGCTTGTCGGGTAGGGCCATCAGATCCTGTGACAGAGCTGTTTGAGGAAGCAGCATCACAGCAACCCAGAGGGAGCCGGGTGAACTCTTTGACTCCGCTCTGTTGTTTCAGTAGGTAATGAGAGGACCATTCCCTTGATGTGTTTCCTCTGGACCGTCTTCTGCCGTATTTGGTGCAGAAAGACATAACTACATTGTCAATTTCAAAGCTTGCTGGTTAACATGGCTTCTTCTGCCGTGGATGCAGGAAAAACAAACTCAAAAACTCAAATTCACTGCAGTTTTTAGCTGGTCAAAATGTAAAACAAAACAAACAAAAAAAACATTCAGTATGCCAGCCAGTCAGCCACAAGAGCACCCAACCATGATCAATTAAGAAATAATATTAGGGCTCAGCATTTGTGGATCATAAGTTTAGACAAGCATGAGGCAGACTCTTAAATTACATATAGTGCAGATTTAATACAAAAAAATAGCTCTCTCTCTCTCTCCCTCTCATGGGCTGTAGGAAACTTCAAATATTTACAAAGCAATATATAATGTATAATCAAATAACAATAGAAAAAATAGCATCTACATAGTGCAAAACCATTGCATGCAAATTAGTGTATCCTGAAGGTTGTAGATGCAGTCAAACAATGCATCTTAGGGGAAATATTGGTATTGTAGGACTTGTGTTTGATCATGGCTATGTGCCCAGGACCCTCTGCTCCTTAATTGGCTATATCTGCCTCAGTGATAGGTGAGGGCAGGGTGGACAATGGGAGGTATGGGGGCAGAAGTGCTGATCTGGGGCGTCCCACCAGGAAGTAGCCTGAGCCCAGAACTCTCTGTCCCATTCGGGAAACACAGCGCTTTAATTAGACCCTTCCCTCCCTCAGAGAAAGGTGGTGATGCAGCGGTTTTGACTGCAGACTCTGGCTCCTCTCTGTGTAGATGGGGTCATTAATCTCGCAGACTGAACAGAAGAAGAAACAGTTGAGGACAAACTTCATGTTCTTCTTTATGGGACAATATAGGCTCTTTGACAAAGCTGTAGTCCCCAGTGGTTCTCAAACTTTAGTGCCACCTGAGATAATATGTTCCTTTCTGAGTACCACAAGATCTAAACCTAGACTATTAGGTCTAATGTAGGGCTAAGCATGGTCTAAAATGAGACTGAACAAGGTCTAGGATTTGACTAAGCCATGAATAAAATAGGACCTTTTATAATGGAAAAAAATAATCAAAAAACATGGGGGGCCCTGCATATTTTGAGTATTGTGTAAGCTTTTTGATAGACAGTTCAAAACCATCTTTTCTCCATTGTTTGTCGATCTGACCTAAAACTTGGCAGTCTGCATGGAGACAAGAAGGTTACTCCATCAACCCAAATAGTTGTGGCAATAAAAGCATCGGTATAGAAGAAAAGAAAGATTAATTAACCATTACCAGTTAATACTGTACCATACTAACCATACTAACATAACATTCCAAGCAAAGCAATTTTCAGTGATAAACCCTCCTCCAAAATACAGTATATGAAGGTGAAAAATATTCTTTCTATAATAAAAAAAATAAATGCAACCATTATCAAATTAATGTTTTCATTTGTACCACAAGGGGGTAATAGTGACCTTGTTTTGTCTTCCTTCTTCCTTGAAAAGTTGCCTAACTCCCTGAACATAACATCTGATTTATGATTTGAAATAAATATCATGTAATTGAAAATACAAAATGTAAAAACGCACAAAATCTGGTATTTAGACCAAAGAAAAAAATACCTGAAGGGGTGGTGCAAGAAACACAAATGTTTAATGTTGCCTTATGCTTTGTTACTATAGCAACAGACTTACTTTCAGTGGGAGGAACCAAAAGTTGTATTCAAGTTGTACTGTTCTATTATCTGTAAAATATATTACTAAAATAAAAAAAAACAAGTATGGTGCCTGAGAACTACTCTGCAATTTTATTAAAAAATGTACTCAAGGAAATATATAGACTGCTTGTGTAAATAACTGTACTACCCACCTCTATACATACTCCCAAACCTGACTTGACTTTGGGCTACTGTTGCGACAATATAACTTCATTAAAATTCCTCCCTCTTGCTCACTCCATTCTCTCTGCGGTGCATGTCTTTCCCTGATCCATAGCTGGTCACTTATCTGGACCTCCACCAACCTCCCCCAACACTTTGGCCACTCTGTCTCTCCTTGGCTCTCGTCTCCGTGGGCCCAGGGGAGGGGATATTACCCAGTCCTTCGAATTTTAATCTTGTCTATTTGGGATGTTTTGCAGCGGGGGCCTGAGGGGTCCCTGGCAAAGCTGAACAAGTTGAATGAAAGAGCGGCCAATGGGCTAAAGCTTGGCACAGCGCGAAACATGAGGCAATATCCAACAGACACTGTGCCTTTTCAGAGATTTAGGGCTCGGAGGGTCAAGCGCGCAGCAAACAATGGTCTTATCCAAAACAATGAAAGTGATCTAGTTGTTTTTCTCTTTGCCATGCTAAACAAACCAGGACACAGCTGATATCCACCGGAGATTTAGGCCATTTTGCCCCCCGCTCTGATCCAAAAACAGTATATGTGACAGAAAATAGTTTGCTTTACTTTACTTCCCATTCAAGGAGCTTTAAACTAGATTAACTATAGTTTCGCACATCACTACACCGTTTATTTCTTTCTGTTTTGTAATGATCAAAAGAATATAGGCCTACAGTATACTACTTTCAAAACTAGATACTAATTTGTACAAGTACAGTATCAACAGGCTTACTGAAAAGCAACAAAGAATTAGAACAAAATGACACAGAATAAGACGACGGCAGCTCAGTTTGTGTTTGTCCATTGATCAGAAGGTTGGACATTTGAATCCCGCTCTCGACACAAACATCGGTAGAGCTGCCAGATCCGCTGATCCACGAGTCCAGTTTCTCACAGATTACTACTACCGCTGTTGTGTCCTTGGACTTAACCCATCTCGCCCCCAGTGTGTTTGTGTACACTGGGGTATGAAGTGTTCAGTTGTTGATATATGCTCCCTTCTATTAGGGACTTGATTCGACCCTGCCCCTTCCACTGACAGGGGTCCATTTTCATCCTTAATCTCATTGTTGTATAGCAGTGGGCTGAATCGAATCGACGTAGACTCTCTAATAAAACACAATCAAATTATACTGATCACTTTTAAGCTAAAAATATAAGAAAGATGATATCAAATCAAAACATTAATGTAACAAATTACTTTATTCGTGGTCTGATTTAGGCCTAAATATAGCCTATAGCCAATACGATGAAGCTTGTTTCACACTGACTACATGCCTCTTAACTTCCTGCTGTTTGAATAATGTACTGCCTTATGTAATGTGTAGCTCTCTTACAAGACGTTTAGTTTATAAATATTTCTCTTGAAGCTATTATATTTTGGTACTTCTGTTTGAGAAATAAGTAGTACAATATGATGCTCATCACATACAGGTATATATGCTGTTACATACTTGAGTTGTTTTTTGTTACATATTTGACATAATTACATGATATGTCTATATTTCAATCCAGTATTCCACTTCTACTTAATATGAGGTACACTTTATTGTCCCCATAGAGAGGTCCTTTGCATTCGCCACATCCTTCAATGCCACTGGGGCAACCTGGGAATTCTTCTCCAAATTTATGACTAGACTTGCTCAGAGCTATCTTAGCTGGAGGATTTTTATATATTATATTCAGAAAACTTGTTTAATAAAGATGGTCACATACTTGAGAGAATGTAAATGTACTGACTTGGATGGAAGCGATTTAAGGATTTCACTCTCATTTGGTCATGGGGTCAATTTATAAAATATCATACCATTGTTTATACTGTGACATCCCTGCATTCATTCAAATTCAAATCCATGTGATCTTGCCTCCTTTTCTAAATACTGATATTGAAAATAAATAAATAAATGAATGAATAGAAGAAATTGTAACTTCATGAATAGCAGTTCAAAAAACATGGGCGGAGGGCTGGGCACTCACAACAACAGATTCATTGTAATAATCATATGATGTCCCAGAATAGCTCCAACTGAGGAGAAATGTACGTATGGGTGAATGTAAACAGGGCCAGTGTAAAAGCCTGAGGTTCGTCGAGATCCCAGAATACACACACAATAAAGGTCATCGTCTTCATCTGCAAGCCATCATCGAGTACTGTCATGAGCTAACATGGCAGCTCTGAGCTCAGGGTGGAGAATTCAGCCAAATGGTATTGCTGGTTTTAGATAGTATCATAGCATTGTTTTTAGTCATTAAAACTGCATACTGACATTTCTGTTGGAAGGCATGCAACCTTGACTATAAAAAATATTATTGCTTTGCTTGGAACGTTCCACAATTTGGCATTCCTCCTATCTTTCTCCATGACACCACCAGTAAAGTGGAGAGTCATCCCCACTCACAGTATGTTTTTCAATTTTGTGCGTAGCAAACACTGCAATATAATTTAAATTAAATGCCATGCTGTGAAAGATTTTCTAACCTCTCCATGGAGACAAGCTGGCAAATTGTTACATACCTTTAATCTAGTCTGGGTCTAGTCATGATGGTCAGGATCTGGTCAACATTTGAGAATTTACCTTTTAGATATTTGCACTTAAAGCAGAACTAAATTACTTTCAGGCTGAAAGTTTCAGCGATAAAGCTCCCCCTACAGCTCCCTTATGAGAAGATAGTGTCAGTGTAATTTAAGGTTATGAGAAGTGCAAGCTATTACTACTGAATAGTGAGTATTCCTTTTCCCTTTTTGAAGATGACTTATTAATTTATACCATAATATTCAGCCAAGCCTGTATAACTTGTTTATATTGGGATATTCATGCCACATTAAGCACACAATTGAAACTATGAACTCTGACAACTTAAATAGCCTTTTTCGAGTGTAGTATTTTATTCATTGCAATTACCTAACATGCAAACGAAATGTTCATCTATTTTAATGAACAGGAGTGAGAAAATTGGGGGACACAAATAATAGATGAGAGCTTGTTTTGGCTTGATGTGACTGCTCAGCAGAAGAGCACGAGAAAAAGCTACTTTAGCACATTACACAGTATGAAATGATGGTTTGCGTGCAGTGAGCTTATCCCATACCCCCGAGAGAGGAGCATTTAAGTACCGTACATCTGTGCCTATTTCAGAAAAAAGTTATGCGCAGTCATATTTTTTTCTGCACCATCAACAGATACAGCTTTCCCTAAATAACCAAAAAGAAAATTACGTTAGCTTTTTGCGTCATCCTCAATATGGCACCTTGAATGTATACATAAATGAAATATACTTGGTACTTATTTATTTATTTATTATTTTATGGTGTATGATGAGATAACCATTAAAACCTTAAAACCTCTAACCTTAACCCTAACATAACCTAACCTTCCTAACCTAAATTATAACCATGTTCTATAATTTTGGAATGTCCAAGCAATGAGTCACAAATTTGATGTTATTTTTTTCCTGGAATGTTCCAGAGTATATGGCATCAAGGAGACATGGCATGGAGACAAGCAGGTTGAGTACTATTTAGCAATAAAAAAAACAAAAAACAAAACACTGTACCCTGCAAATATAGTACCATACTATGGAACATTCTAGGCAAAGCAATAACCTGTTTTTAAGGTAATGATTTGAGTACCTTTGCAGACAGAGAGAACATGCAAATTCCACAGACTCAGTCCAGCCCAGGAATCAAACCCAGGACCTTAAAGGAAAAGTAACGTTATTTTACAATCTGAGCCTTCTTTCGGTAATAAAACAAGTTGTTTGACTCACCCATAGCACGTTGGTGTCATTTGGAGCTGTTTGGTAAAAGTTATGTTGTAGCGTATCCGTTAGCGTGAGTACTCGGGGCATTACTTTGCGGTCTCCAAATAACACAAACTTTAGCACTTTTCAAATCATAGAAGCCCGATGTCTTAATCTACGATTTCATTTGAAAAAAGTGGCCTGTAATCCGAGATTTAGCCATAGTTTTGAGTTGATGAGGACGCCAGTGCGCATGCGCGGAGTGTGCTCTCAGCTCCCGGGACCCAAACAAGCAAATCTGAAAACTATGGCTAAATCTCGGATTACAGGCCACTTTTGCTTCAAACGAAATCGTAGATTAAGACATCGGGCTTCTATGATTTGAAAAGTGCTAAAGTTTGTGTTATTTGGAGACCGCAAAGTAATGCCCCGAGTACTCACGCTAACGGATACGCTACAACATAACTTTTACCAAACAGCTCCAAATGACACCAAAGTGCTATGGGTGAGTCAAACGACTTGTTTTATTACCGAAAGAAGGCTCAGATTGTAAAATAACGTTACTTTTCCTTTAACAACTGTGCCCTTGTGTGGGTAAAGATGCATTTTATGTATGATTTCTGGGGGGATCCAAAACATGCTTGCCTCTGTGAAGATGTTATTGCTTTGCCAGGATTGTTCCACTGTATGTAAACTTATCACTAGCATTCATTAAGAATTTGGTAGTTAGTTTATTTCTGTCAACAAACGTCTCACAATAAAATCACGGGCTGTCACAATATCATATCAATATCATCATCAAATTGACTATATAACTCCACTGTATAGTCTAAATGTGCATTTTTTCCCCTATGTTCTCTTATTTACTTATTTTATTATTATTACTTATCTTGTCTGCATGCACTTTTTTGTTCTAACTTTCTTTTGCACTAAACTGCCTGGAGCTAATGTCAATAAAGTCTTATCTTATCTAAGTTCCTTTGCTTAAATGCATAGTTTTATAGTAGCAAAAGCTAACAAACTTAGCAAACTACATACAGAAATATACCATGATTCATTTCAGTGTTGAGTGTTCAGTGAAGTATGTATTAGACTTAGACTTACTTATTTACGTTTAATTAATATTTACATAAGAATTGAAGTAAAATACGTATTTACGTGTTTTACTTAAAATTCTTGGGATTATTACAGTAATAATTCGCACCAAAATCTTGTCAACATATTTTAAAAGCAAAAAAGTATCCTATATACAATTATATTAACCTCTCCAAAATATCGCAGTAAATATCGTACCGTGAGAGCATATGGTAATAATGAGATTTGGATATCATTACATCCCTAGAGTTTAGGTGATTTTTTTATGAGTATAATATAATGACTTTTCTTTGAACTGAAAAGCAATTGCTCAATCTCCTAATCATTTTCCAGTTTTACATAATGTCTTTTCCTCCACTGTGATTTGTTAGTGCCAGTCCCACATCACCTCCTGTGGTCTTCCTTCCTTCCTGAGCCCTGCGCTAATTCTGATACAAACTGCCGAGGGGACTTTTCAGCTAATCAGACTCTTACTTTTTAATATGAAATCTTCTCTCATTTATTCAGCAGTTGGAGATGATTCAGTGGTTTTAGTGATGGATAGGGCTAGAAAATAATGCAAGAGAGATTGTTTTAGATGTCATAAATGGTTGAAAGCCAGATTGAGATTGGGACATGTACAGAAGGATGGTTAGAGAGTGAGGCATTTTCATAGGTTTCAGCTTCTTGTTATCTAGTGCCATTTTGAGGATAGTTGACTATTCAGAGATTTAGTATAGTAATATTTTGTAATTGCTAGAATCCACATGCAATAATTATACTATACTATATGTGCAATAGAGATCTATAGAGATCTGGGCGGATTCCGGGGGAGGCTGGGGACATAGAGCCCGAATGGGCTCTTTTCTCGGCCTCTATTGTCGATGCGGCCGCCCCTAGCTGTGGTTGTAAGGTCTGTGGTGCCTGTCGCGGCGGCAATCCCCGAACCCAGTGGTGGACACCGGAAGTAAGGGATGCCATCAGGCTGAAGAAGGAGTCCTATCGGGCCTTGTTGGCTCATGGGACTCCTGAGGCAGCTGACGGGTACCGGCCGGCCAAGCATGCTGCAGGCCGGGTGGTCGCAGAGGCAAAAACTCGGGTTTGGGAGGAGTTCGGAGAGGCCATGGAGGAGGACTATCGAACGGCCTCAAAGAAATTCTGGCAAACCGTTTGGCGCCTCAGGAGGGGGAAGCAGTGCTTCACCAACACTGTTTACGGTGGAGGTGGGGAGCTGTTGACCTCGACTGGGGATGTTATCGGACGGTGGAAGGAATACTTTGAGGATCTCCTCAATCCCGCCGTCACGTCTTCCGAGGAGGAAGCAGAGGCTGGAGACTTGGAGGCGGACTCGTCCATCACCCTGGCCGAAGTCACTGAGGTGCTTGGAAAGCTCCTCGGTGGCTCCTCAGTCACGCGGGAGGAGCTCGGAGTAGAGCCGCTGCTTCTCCACGTTGAGAGGAGCCAGCTGAGGTGGCTCGGGCATCTGTTTCGGATGCCTCCTGGACGCCTCCCTCGGGAGGTGTTCCGGGCATGTCCCACCGGGAGGAGGCCCCAGGGAAGACCCAGGACGCGCTGGCGGGACTATGTGGCCTGGGAACGCCTTGGGGTCCCCCTGGAGGAGCTGGAGGAAGTGTCCAGGGTGAAGGAGGTCTGGGCGTCCCTGCTTAGACTGTTGCCCCCGCGACCCGGCCCCGGATAAGCGGAAGAAAATGGATGGATGGATATGTGCAATACGAAATTCATTTGACCAGTATTACCACCTGTGAAATACTCTACTTACACCTTATTTAATCCTACCTGTACCTTTGTATTTTATTATATTTCATTACATATTTTGTATTACCGTTTTTTCCGCACTATAAGGTGCATCGGATTATAAGGCGCACCTTCAATGAATGGCCTATTTTAAAACTGTTTTCATATACAGGGCGCACCGCATTATAAGGCGCATAGAATAGAAGCTACAGTAGTGACTGACTATGGTAGCCATGATTAACCAATATTGATCCATATATAAGGCGCATCGGATTATAAGGCGCACTGTCGGCTTTTGAGAAAATTGAAGGCTTTTAGGTGCGCCTATAGTGCGGAAAATACGGTATATTGTTTACTTTTTTCCCTTGTATTTTTATTGCAGGCTATTAGTACTTCTCGACTATCTTAGCGAGTCAACGGGTTCTTCTGATCCTAAGCATTTCATTGCATTGTTGACCTTGTGTTGATCCTGCATATGACAAATAAACAATCTTGAAAACTTGAATCTTGCTATGGCATGGTCCTAACTTTTCCATCCATCCATCCATCCATCCATTCATTAGGTGAGGGTAGGAACGTAGATTGAAATTGAGAGCTTTGCCTTTCGGCTCAGCTCCCTCTTCACCACAATGGTCCGGTACAGCGACCACATCACTGCCAACACTGCACCGATCCGCCTGTCAATCTCACGCTCCATCCTCCGCTCACTCGTGAACAAGACCCCGAGATACCTGAACTCCTCCACTTGAGGCAACTAACTTTTCCTAAGTTTTCATCATTGTGAAACCTGTGGATAACAGACCAAAAAGAGGATTGTCATACTTCACTTTTGAATACTATGCTCAGATAGTTTTGCTCACCTGCAGTTCTGACCATACCAATCTATTCTGAACTAACCAATGGAAACATGTCTATGGATGGAAATATAAAATACAACAAAAAAAACTTGGCTATCTGAACTATAAATCAAAATTTCATGGACAAAAATGTGCACACAAAAAAAAATTAAAAATGCATCCACCCTCAAATCCTGACAAATTACATGTTACAGTAACTTTTACTCATATTCCACTCAATTTTTTCCGCAAATTATTTCTTCAACCATTGTTTTAGTTGAATATTAAATGCCTGTGTATTTTCAGATTTTAGTAGTCTATAGTAGTTTAGTATCTTTCTGCTCGTATTTATGATGTAACACAGCTCGGCCTTGTTTCTGCTTTGAGCATCATCACCACCACCTGGCCCATCGACATTGTTCCAACTTTAACTTTTTGGATTTTTTTATAGTTCATGAAACTATTTTAGGCACACCATTGACTTACGTTGTTTTCAGTGCCCCACACAGGGTTGGTGTTCTTGTACACAGCGGTAATGAAGGAGAGGGAAAAAAAATCAGCTTTGAAACTCAGACTTGGGAGCTTGTGGAGAGATAAACCATAACCCAAATATGTCTCACATTTTGGCCCTGGTATGATACAAAGTGGGATAAAACTGCATCTCTCATCCACAATGACTGCAGTGCAAGTGGTGGGGAGGGTACAGGAGTGTATTATTGATGTCCTAAATCAGATATGATTGTTTTGCCTGGAATGTTCCACAATCTAGCATTAATCTTCTCCATGGAGACAGGTTATGCTACCAGGTCATGTTTCAGATCTGTGTACAGATCTCAACCTCGCTTAAAGGTTCTACATTACGCAAAACTGACTCTTGTGAGCTTTAAGCCATATTATCATTTGTTACCCCATCAAAAACATACCTGGATTTGTCTTTTGTTTCTTTCACAAATGTTTGAGTAATTCTTTCTTATTAGTCGGTCTACATCTCCAAAGCTCAAAATGATATCCACCTTGTGATGTCATGAAGTGGTAGTTTTCAAATTAAGTGTAAATGAAACAAAACACAACTCGGTTTGTGATGAGGAAACAACATTATAACATTGAAAATACATACAAAATATCATAATATGGGCTCTTTAAAGAAATGCATATTTTTCAGGGTATTTTAGAGATAATAAAATAGGTTATTCTGTAAATACTATTATTATAATATAATATTCTGTATTGTTTCTATTTGATTTTTTTTTTTTACATGCTTCTCTTTATCTTATTTATCTGTTTTAATTTTTTGCATGCTCTTGGCATCCAGTGTGGGCAACAAAGTAAGAATTTCATTGTACAGGGAAACGTGTTTCTTTACTGTGCATATGATAATAAAAGCTTTGAATTTTTAGGTAACATTCTTGTAATATTGTGGAACATTCCAGCCAAAGCAATATTATCTCCATGGAGACTAGAAAATACCATTCCTTGCATGTAAATTGTCCTTGTATTTTGGGTGGAATTTTGTGTAATAGAGGGACTCCAGATTGATGCAAAACTATGATAAATACTTTCCACAGGTACTATCCTACCCTGTCATACGGACTTTAAACCAAAATATCAAGATGACCAAAGTGTCCCTACTTCCACCACCAGTCACATGTAAAAAGGCCAGTCACAGTTAAAAATACAAAATGTTCTTAAAGGTTATGCAAAATTGACTCATGTGAGTTTTAAGCCATGTTTGAATGTTATTGCCTCCTGAAAAGCAGCCTGGAGTTGTGTTTTGTTTCATTCATTTGAGTAACCCTGTATTATTACTCTGTCAATATCTCTGAATCTCAAAATGCTCTGTTCCACCTTATAATGTCATGAAACGGTAGTTTCCAATTTAATAGCTACCTTTTACCTTTATTTCAGTAGAAATTGGCAATTTCAGGTCTGAAATACAGTAATCCAAATGATTCTAGTGAAGGTGTCTGGGGTTTAAAAACCCAGTGGAGCACTTCCTGTATTACCACTGAGATCCGAGGGTCGAACAGAGTGTTTTCTGTATGAAAAAAGAACTCAGCTTAAATATGCAGAGTGAGTGTGAATGAAACAAAACATAACTCTAGGTTTGTTTTTGATGAGAAAACAACATTATAACATAGATCAGAAACTATTATGGACCCTTTAATTAGCACTGACAGAACAAAATAGCAAAGGACAATCTTTTAAACAAGATGAAGATGACATCATGGTTTAAGTGTCTATACTACTATCAGAATTACACTTTTGTTTTCCACATCACTATTTCTCCCCTCTTTCTGTCCAGCAGCGGTCAGTGTTCCGACCCGTTCCGAGCAGAGGGCAGTCAGTCACTCGGACATGGGAAAATGGGTTAAATTCCTCACATAGTCTGACATCAGAAGCCACAGTCTCTCCACTCTGTTTTCTCCACATTATCGTACATCTTGTGTGTGTGAGAGAGTCCCTTGCCAACCCCACAGGCTATGGAAAAACAATTTAACTGCGTTTAATTTGTGGCCCCTCCTTCCTCTTCCCTCTTGCAGTTTTCTTTTGTGCATGCCTTTTTCAGAGGTTGGGAATTTGGTTTTGTTTAGTAACTTCATGTCCACTGAAGTTACTTTGCCCTGGATTCACTACAGAAAGGGGCCTCATCTAGTAACAAAAACTGCTGCTTTATGTCATAATATTAAGGGCCAAACTTGAAAAAAAAAAAAAAAATAAACTGTTAGAGTTAAAACTACATATAGGCTAGTAACATGATTTTGTACTACAATACAGAAGTGGAATAGCCTACATGTAATCAAGGGTATTTTATTACAAAAAAAAATAAATAAATAAATAAATAAAAATAATAATAAAACTATTTGGAAAGTAGCATGTCACCTACATGATTCCATGGTATATGGAAGTATATTTGGTCAACTGGTCAGTTACATGTAATGTTCTGTCCAAATAACAGAATGAAAGTAGAAAGAAGTACAAATACAAAAGGAAGTATAATGTTGTTCTTAAATAAATCTTGTTACAAATCAATAATATTTAATAACTAAGATCATGCAAAGCCAGCTCTCCACTCTCAGTTAATCACCGACTCTGTACTTGAAAGGGTTAAATCCGAACAATGAAACCAGTTGCCTAGAGCCTTGGCTACTTTTTCCATTCTCGTTGGAAAGTTTCCAAAGCTATTTAAATAAAACCTCAGGCCTAACAATCAAGAAACCCGCTTAGCTGGTAATATTCATTATCTGAAGGTTGTGTTTCACTGGTTTGGACTGACAGGAAGTGGCAGGCTGTGGACAGACAGGCAAATCTGCTGTGCATCTGTGTGGACTCAGAGACAGAACCAGCACAGGCAGTGCACAGGCACAGTGTGTGAGAGAGTGCAGGGAAACAACAGGGCTATAGGAACTCACAAGTATTATGAAACTGCAAAATTGAATCTCCACTCCAGTCTCATGTAAAATAAATACAGTTTCTGTTTTACATTGCTCTGTCAGATTGAGCTGAAATATAACACACCATTTAACAAAAAATAAAGGCTATAGTAAATGTGTAAACAGCAATTATTATTCTTTATGATTATTCTTTCTTTCTGATTCCTGCAAAGTTGCAGCCAATATGTTTGTCCAAAAAAACCAACAACAACACAGCTACTAAAATTAGTATAAAAACTAAATAAAACTGTCAACAATCATACTAACAAAAATACATGAAAATAATTAAGATGGACATTTCCTACCTGTATCAGAATATAGTCTGTATCTGTATCAGAATATAGTCATTACCTATATGGAACCAGATAAACCAACACTATTTTGTGTTGAAAATGACATTCTTTTGAAAAAACAACATTATAATTGTATCAAAATGTGACAATAGTTGCAGTTATTTGCAATCCTGACACAGATACAAAATGACAGACAGATAATTCACCTGATGTGGTATAACATGTCATAACTCATACTCTATGGTAGACGGGTTAGTCTACTCACCTTACAGTTTTATATTCTCGGACCGTGTAAGGTCTTTTAGAATTTCGGTACATGTATTCAATATCTTGTCTGGTGTTGGTGTGGATATGCAACCTGCTTATCTCCATGGAGATGTTATTGCTTTGCTAGTTCCACGGTATGGCTTTCAACTTCTCTTTGGAGACAAGCAGGCCAAGTTACAAGTCAGATCTGTGCAGAGAGTTAAAGTATTCCAAAGTGCTTGTATGAAATGCATTTGGAGTTTGTTATTGCCATTATTGTCAACTCAAATCTGCTTATCAACAGACAAACATGGATGCACAACTGCAGTTTCCATTTGGTCAGTGTTATGATGCAGACTCGTTCCCAGAAGAGAGAAAGCACTTCAGATTAACCAACCTGCAGTATTGATCTATGGAGCGCCTTTAATATGATTTCAGATCACCAATAATGTCCTTTCAGAATTTATGACCAAGACATTCTACACTGGAGATGGTACTGGAGGTAAGAGCAGAAACTAAAACAAAATAAAGTGCTGAAATTCAAAATTGAAATGTTTTAAAAGTGCATTATGTCATTTTTCTAGTGGAGGGTCCACTACATGTTTGTAATCATGGAGCTGTTCTTGCTTTGGCTGGAGTGTTCCACAATAGGCTATACATTAAATCTACAGTATATAGACAGGTTACAGCACTATGTTACATTATAATTTAGATCTGTGGAGATGCGCCTCTATTCACAGAAGGTATTCATGTATTTTTGAGGAATAGAAACACCAATAATTAATACTGATTGGATATGCTTAATGTCATACCATGAAACATTCCGGGCTAAGCAATAACATCTCCGTGGAGCAGGTGGTAGAATCTTCACCAGTAAATTTGCACAGTGCACCTTTAAATGGTAAGAGTAAAATCAACTACAAAGTCATTGCTTGGTTCACCCCATTAACCTAAACAACCCCTACCCAAAATTGCAATACAGTATACAAATAGAATATTGTGTTAAAGCGTCCCAGACCTTGAAACTATAGCAGTAAAAATAGCTGTAGTCGAGCCTTTTTACGCAGCTCGTTTCTAGGCTGTATCCAGAGCCTTACGCTCTCCGTTAATTCGTCTTTTGCCTTTTACGTCGTCACTCACTGTATGCGCGTGCGTAAAGTGCCTTATGCTCGCTGTTTATTCGTCTTTTGCTTTTTACGTCGTCACTCACTGTATGCGCGTGCGTAAAGTGCCTTATGCTCGCTGTTTATTCGTCTTTTGCTTTTTACGTCGTCACTCACTGTATCCCCCCATCCCTCCCTCTCCCTCCCTCTCTCTCTCTCTAACTCTCAGCTCGTGGCCATGGACAGCCCGTGCTGCAGCGGTCCTCATGCGTCCTGCCACTTTACCATGACGCACAGACGCGGCACCTTTACGCTCTCATCGCACAGCCTGCACCGTAGTGTTTCTTAACTTTTAAACCTCCCTTCTTACTCTTATCTCTCTTTCCACTTTTTTTTTCTTCAAACAGCTCCCCGGGAATTGGAGATTTGTTTGTCTGTCCGGTGGATCTGCTTATGGATGTTGCCGCGTTACGAGAAGAAGCGATGTTTTTAGCCGGACATGGGCACGGGCCGACGCAAACGATGCTCAACCAGAGGAAAGTCAAGGCGAGACGAAAACGGCGAAAGGAGTTGGTCTTGATCCAAATATGCTTATTCTGCGGATTGCTTCTAATTGTGAAGGGCTTTTCCTTCATAGCAGGCGATTCAGGTGGGGTTTCGCACTTTTTATTTTGTTGTAAACCTATAACCTGCGTGAAGTTGGCCCCCCATCAAACGCACACCTACACAAAAACTATGTCAATCGTTTGTGCCTCGTTTGTGCTGTTTTGTGCTGCAAAAAGTTTCGTTTGTGCTGCTTGAGTTTTTGAGATATTAACGATTCTTTTATAGGTCAAATTGGGGTCAGCCAGCCCCCCACGAAGCTTAAAAAAGCTCTAAAATGGCCCAAATGGTGTCAGTCGTTTGTGCTTCGTTTGTGCTGTTTTGTGCTGCAAAAAGTTTCGTTTCTGCTGCTTCAGTTTTTGAGATATTAACGATTCTTTTATAGGTCAAATTGAGGTCAGCCAGGCCCCCATGAAGCTTAAAAATGCTCTAAAATGGCCCAAAATGGTGCCAATTGTTTGTGCTTCGTTTGTGCTGTTTTGTGCTGCAAAAAGTTTCGTTTGTGTAGGTGTGTGTTTGATGGGGAGCCAAGTTCACACAGGTCTATCTATATGGTCTTTTTTGAGTTTGATATTGTTGTGGTCGCACATGATTTCTTGATTTTGCGTTGGTTTTTTGCCACTGTAACTGCCACTGTAACTGGACTTCTGACTTCAGTTACAAGAGAAACCACATTAACACCACTGCGATGAGTTGCGCTGTGCAGCTGTGATGTTCTGGTCTTGTCCCTTTGTTAAATTTCAATCATAGACGCCAAGTTACTGACTGCTTAATGCTGCCAAGTTACCTTATGAAAATAGGGTCTTTAATCTGTCCTAAACGAGCGTTGGTGATGCATCAGTACTTTCTATATTTCTATATTCTATTCAACTTTTTGCAATCGAAAAGAAAACTCTAATAGACATTTTGAAACACACAATACTCAATAACTTTTAAGTTGTCTTAGTTTACCCATAGGAGGCGAAAAACAGATACTGGTTGATGTTTTTCCTCAATTGTTTTACGCAGAGCAGTGAAATCAGAGCAGCTAGCATCAGGTTAAAACACAAATGCTGACAGGTTACACCCCTCCTCTGTATGGAAATGGATATCTGTAACCAGGATGCTTCATTCATAAAAGAAAGTCAGTGCAACCTATACCTTGGGGTAAAATGTGTTTGAATGCAAATAAAGAAGCCACATATATATTTCTCTTTAAGTGTTGCATACAGAAATGGTTTATGTCAAATCAATTATTACTTCAATAATTGAATCTACCAGTTCCACTCTGTCCTTAAATGGCTGTTTGGTTCTGCTTTATGGTATTTTATGGATACTTTTTAAAGGTGCACTGTGTAAGGTTTCCGATAGAGGGTCCACTCACTGCTTTTCTCAGTGGAGATGTTATTGCTTTGCCTGGAATGTGTCACAATACTCAAGTTAAGTTACAGGACAGATCGAGAGGTGATCACACAGTATGAATGCATTTTTTCAAGGTATTTTTAAGCAATAAAACAACTTTAATTGAATGAATGCAAGAGGGATATGTTTAATGGCATACTGTGGAATATTCCAGATGAAACTATAACTTGCTTATCACCAGGACAAGCAGGTGGCAGACTCTCTCCATGAAAGTTACACAGTGCATCTTTAAGTTGGGAAACTGCAGATAGACTGTTGTGCAAAGGTAAAATTTCTTTAGAATTTTCACCACAGAGAGGGATTTGACATGTTTATTCAAGTGTATCATTATTTTGCTTGAGAATGAGTGCTATAAAAACCTTACAAGTCGAACCCCAGTGCGTCCCTTAATGCAGGCCTAAACTTAAAGCCCCAGTGTGTAGGATTCGTGGCGCATAGGTGGATGGTGCTATTGCACTTTCTGTTTAGCTACGGCAGACCTCGAGGGTCACCCGGGCATGCGGCTTGTGCCCGCGCCCGCTACTGTATAAATAAAACGCGGTCCCGGTAATTTTTTATTTTTTTTTTCTCATGAAAACACACATTCCCGATCATGTACATGACACTCTACACATCAAACGAAACCTTACAGTCTCCTCTTTTTGACTATGCAATTCATTTCCCTGCAAAACAATCACTCCCCGAGCACATGGGGCTTTTATACGGAAAAGCACAAAACAAGGTTAGCTTACCTTAGAATGCTTTTCACAGGTCAAACTCTGTATTTCGCCATAAACTTGCTCTCAATTTGTCCGTAAGGATCCAGCAAATAAAATCCAGTAAAACAATTTAGTCCAAAACACGTGTTAGATCCATTACGGCGTCTGATCCGGCAGCATGCTTGTGTTGTTTACCCAAAACCACGAGCCTTGCCGAAGGCGAAGGCGGAGCCCAAATGTCCTTCTGCGGCTCTCGTATTCAAAATGGCTGCCTCTGCATGGGGAAGATCCCCCTTTTATGTGACTATATCTAAGTCCAAAAGAATACTTTGATTTCATGATGGAAGTGAAAAGGCTTGGAAAACAATGTATTTTTGAATGGGTATCTTCAATTTCAGTAATTAACGGGTAAAAATCTTACACACTGTCCCTTTAAAGATGCAGAACTATAATTTAAAGGTGCACTATGTGACATTTCTGGTGAACGGTCGGCCACCTGCTTGGCTCCATAGAGATGTTATTGTTTTTCCTTTCACAGTCCGTTAAACTGTTAAACTTCTCTATCTCCTTTGAGACAAACACATGATACATCATTTCACATTTCAGTCCGGTTTTAGAAAAAAATCATAATACAGAGACAGTCCTTACTAAAATAACTAGTGACCTAAGATTGAATCACAATGACAATAGAGCCTCAATCCTTATTGTATTTGACTTAACTGCCACATTCTACACTGTCAGTCACAACATCATTATTAATCAGCTGGAGAAAACTGCTGGCCTCTTTGGTGTCATCCTAGACTTTCATATATCAGGGACCAAAAGTTCTGTGACACTCTTGAGGACCACGCCTCATCAGAGCAAAAAATCCTCTACGGATGCCTAGTTATGCAGACGGCACACAACTTTATACAGACTTTAAACAGAGCTGCATGAAAAGGAATCCATTTCATCAATTACAAGCTGCCTTTTGGACATCAACAGATGGATGGGCTTTCTGGAATTAAAAATAAAACAGAATTTTTTGTTGCTGGGTCCAAATCATAAGGTAATGGAAAATCTTGGAAAAGGTTGTCGAGAGTTGTTCTGGATTCCGATTTCAACTTAAATGCTCACATAAGCAAAGTCACCAAGACAGATTTTTATCATTTGAGAAGCATTGCTAAAGTCCGCAAAATGACGCTGAGAAACTCATCAATGCTTTTATTTCCAACAGACTAGAATATTGCAATGTTGTTTTATCAGGACTCCCAAAGAACGCCACCAACAGACTCCAGCTCATTCCAAACGTCCTTTAACACACACTAGCAAAAGACCTCACATCACCCCAATGTTAGCTTCCTTACACTGGCTTCCATTTGTTTGTAGAATACATTTTAAAGCTCTTTTAATCACTTATAAAGTCCTCCATGGCCTCGCCCCCACATATATCACCAATGTGCTACAATACCATACCTCACCAAGAACCATGCGTTCCTCCTGTGCAGGTCTATTGAAAATCCCTAAGAACTGAGGAAAAAAGGTGGTGCTTTTATAATCTACGCCCCAACTCTCTGTGGAACTCGCTACCCTCTGAGATCAGAGAAGCCAGTTCTCTGGAATTGTTCAAAACTTAAGACCCATTTTTATAAATTAGCATTCAACTAATTTGAATGATTCTACCTTATTTGCACTAAATGCTATCTTTTTCCTCTAGTGTAATAAACTGTCTTCCGTATTGCGCTGTATTTTTTATTGTTCTAATACTGAAATTCTGTTTTATTATGCCTTTGGAGAGCACCTTGAATTGCTAACAAGCATGAAAGGAGCTTTATAAATAATAATAATAATAATAATAATAATAATAATAATAATAATAGGGCTGGGAATATTAACGCATTAATCGCGATTAATCGCGATAGAGTTTTAATTGCGAACAATTTTTTTAATCGCGATCAGAGTTTGCCAGCATTTTCCGCAATTCTACCATCCATATGCAGCTCATTTGGTTGTATTAATTAAACTCATTGTTGGTTAAACGTGCTATTTTGAGTTTGCTAGTATTTTGTTCCTTCTACGCATCCCTAGGCAGCTCGAGCGGGCTTCAATCATTTATTTACAATTTCTCAAAGTAAGCACTATTACTGGTTCATTGTTACTTTTTCCTTTCTCTGCACTTTTTTGAAATAAAAAAAATGGTGAGAAATACTTTGCATTGTGAGTTTAACTTTAGATTTGAACGGTCTTACTGCAAGATATCAATTTTAAACATGCAAAATAAATCACGATTAATCGCGAAATTGTGAAATTTCTGAGATTAGTTGCGATCAAGAAAATTAATCGTTTGACAGCCCTAAATAATAATAATAATAATAATAATAATAATAATAATAATAATAATAATAATAATAATAATAGTAATAATTGTTATTATTATTGTTGTTAGTGCTGAGTTACAGGTCATATCTGTGGAGAGGCAACCTTCCTCACAGTGAAAATGCTTTTTAAAAAATGTATTTTCAATGGAACTTTAAACAATAAAAACACCTATAATTATGCATACCACCCTGAACACGCCCGATCTTGTCTGATCTCGGAAGGTAAGCAGGGTCGGGCCTGGTTAGTACTTGGATGGGAGACTGCCTGGTGCTGTAAGCTTCTTTTACTGGCTGGTTAGCTCAACTGGTAAGTCACTTGACTTTCACCCGGGGGACCTGGGTTCAAATCCTCCCTGGGCAATGAGCAAGCCAGTGTGGGTCCTTGGGCAAGACCCTTCACGGTACTGCCCCCCGGGCGCCAGAAAAACGAGCTGCCCACTGCAACCCACTTGGGTCAAACGCAGAAGTGAATTTCTCCTGTGTGTCACTGTGTATGAGATCAAAAAAGTCTTAATCTAATCTAATTATAGAATAGATAAGTTTAATGCCATAGTGTGGAATAACTCAGACAAATCAATAACATAATGATGCATTTGTTTTACATAGCGCTTTTCCAGACACTCAAATTCGCTTTACAATTTGGTGCATTATTCATTCATGCCACACTTGGTGGTGGTAAGCTGTTACTGTAGCCACTGATGCCCTGGGACAGACTGGTGGAAATGAGGGTGCCAATCTGCTAAATTGGTCCCGCCGAACCACTAACACTCACTCTCACACCCCTTTCATACTAGGTGATGTGGGTGAAGTGCTTTGTCTAAGGACACAACAACAGTTTTTTTTGCCACTGGCGCCCCACTGTGGCACCTGGTGTTCCCAGTGATCTCCCATCCAACTAACCAGGCCCGGCCCTGCTTAGCTTCTGAGATCTGAGAAGGTCTGGCCACAACATCTTCATAGAGGCAAGCAGGTGATGGATCCTCAACTGGAAAAATTACAAAGTGGATCTTTAATATTCATTCATGAAAGTAAAAAAAATAAATAAATAAATAAATAAAATAGAAATGCCAGATCTGGTGCACTGTGTAACTTTCTAGTGGAGGGTCTGTCATCAGATTTTTGTCCCAAGATGTAATTGCTTTGCCTGAAATGTTCCACAGTAGCACTGAACCTATCTACCTTTCATTGTTTAAATTACAAGTGTTTTAATTGCTTAAAGGAGAATTAACGTTTTTTACAATCTGAGCCTTATTTCAGTAATAAAACAAGTTGTTTTACTCGCCCATAGCACTTTGGTGTCATCTCACTTCCGGAGATGTTTTAGATTAGCGATATCCGTAACGCGAGTTCTTGGGGCATATGATATATGCCCCAAGCATATAATATATGCCCCGAGCGGTCTCCAAATAACACAAACCTTAGCACTTTTCAAATCATAGAAGCTCAATGTCTTAATCTACACTTTCATTTGAGTCAAAAGTGGCCTCTAATCCGAGATTTATCCATAATTTACAGCTTTGCGTTTCATGTTTGGGTCCCAAGAGCTGAGAGTGAAATAAGCTGTGACTCCGCACATGCGCACTGGCGTCCTCATCTACTCCAAACTATGGAAAATCTTGGATTACAGGCCACTTTTGACTCAAACGAAAGCGTAGACTAAGACATTGAGCTTCTATGATTTGAAAAGTGCTAAAGTTTGTGTTATTTGGAGACCGCAAACATGTGCCCCGAGAACTCACATTACGGAGATCACTCATCTAAAACATCTCCGGAAGTGCTCCATATGACACCAAAGTGCTATGGGTGAGTAAAACAACTTGTTTTATTACCGAAATAAGGCTCAGATTGTAAAAAAAACGTTAATTCTCCTTTAAAAAAAACACATCCATCATGTAACTCGGCTTGGTGGGGTAAATTTTTTGTCTCCATGGAGATACATTTAATACAATACTGTGGAGCATTCTGGACAAAGCAACAACACATCCATGGAGACGAGGATGTAACCGACCCTACATCAGAAAAGTTACACAGTGAACCTTTAACTTGTTTACATATTTGTTCCTGTTTTTTATGGTGTTTTTGATCATCCCACATGTCTGAGTCAGCGGTGCAGCTTAAGTGACATGTCTCTACACTTTCCATGGACAGATCACATGAATATTCAAACTGTGCATCATCACAGGAACTCTTCTCTCCTCTCCACTGTGTATCCTGGTTACACATGAACGCACTACCTCTCCCTCTCCTTCTCTTCTCTCTCTTTCTCTCTCTCTGCTCTCTCTCTCTGCTCTCTCTTCTCACTCTTTTTGTGTCTCTCCCGCTCTATTTCTCTTTTCTCCTTCTGCCCCCATCTAAATGTTAATATTTACCCACCGCTCTCTCTCTTTCTGCCCCTCCTCCTTCTTTTTCTCTCTCACTCTGTCTCTTCCTGTTGTACTTCTCTCTCTTTGTTCCCCCTCTATCACCTTTCATGCCTCTCTCTTTGCCTCTGTTTCTTTTTCTATCACTATCCCTTCATCTTCCTCGCTCTCTCTGCTTATCTTTCCTCCTCTCTTTCTCACTCTCATCTCATATGTTTTTCTCTATTTGCTTCTCTCTCCTACCCACCAATTCTCTCTCTTTCTCTCTCTCTCTCTCTCTTTCTCACGCTGCCCCCCCCCCGCTTCTCTCTCTTTGTTACAAATTAAACAGCACCACTAAACTTAATGTGTTTCCCTTGTCCCCTTTGTTCACTTGTTAACTCTTCATCAGCGCGCACCAGAATATCAATTATACTTTATTATTTATAACGCTGCTCTAATGAAGGTTGGCTACATACAACTCAATATTTAAAACCAACGCCTCCCCCACACCCTAATGTCTAATTTATACTTATGTGTGTAATAAATGGTTTAGGGATAGACACAAAAAAATGAAAATCCCATTGGAGGACTGTGTGGTGTAGTGGGTATAAGGTGAAACCAGGTGAAGAGTTCAGACTCACCAGCAACTGTAAATAACCCTATTTTTTTATAGCAGATTAATTATGAAAAATTGACTTTTTAGACGTTTTAAGCATGTTATAGTTGTTTCCCTTATTTTCAAGACACCACTCCTGTTTTCACTGTCCCTGGTATACCTCCACTGCTCTGTATTTACTTTGTTCGTTCCATTTTTTTTCCCTCTTAATCAGTGATAAACGATACTGCAGGACTAAGATCATAATACAGGGGGTCCTCGGGTTACGACGTTGATCCGTTCTTAAGACGCGTCGTAACCCGAATTTCGTCGTAAGTCGGATTTTGACTTTGATCTTCCAACCAAAGCACCAATAACCTTTCCATCTCAATAATCAGACCACTACGCTGCTTGGTTATCACTGCCGCTTTCATAGGAGCAGATCAGAGCCCACATCAGGTACTTCCGCCCACATTGGGCACGCACACGAGGCCGTCTTCTTCTCCCTACAACCACAACAGAGCGTATTCTTCCGCCGTGCGCCGCGCGCCGTTCACATTTGTTTACGTCCCTTACCACGCTAAACCGCGTAACACGGAATGACGCGTAATATATATATATATTTTTAATGGGGGCGCATTCGTAACCACGAAACGTCGTAAGTCGAGACCGTCGTAACCCGAGGACCCCCTGTATATTAAATTTGTAGTATACTAAAACTAAGGAATAGATTTGTATAATAATACCGATACCATGATCAGAATTTAAAAATGAAAAGATTCAGTTCACATTGCATGTTTCAACTCTTTTTATGTCTGCAGGGACTTAAACTACAGGAAGCAACCACTTTTACCATTTTATGAGTAGAGGGTGGAGAACACTGCAGTATATTAGCCTACTAAAATAATTGCACTTCTGCACTCTGCTAATTGTGACCATTTAAATTGAATTCAAATTTGATTGCAATTAATTTTCCAATCATTCTTACTGAATGCTGTTCACAGATCTGACACAACTTTGAGAAGTTGCTGAGGCTGTAAAGATTTGCTTTTCGTACCAGTGACATTTTCAAAAGGTAGGAGTAGAAAGTGCAGGTAGTACAGTGCAGGCAAAATGGTCGGATACAGCTGAGTCCTTACATGATTGTTGCTCCACTCCAGGCAATATTTTATTTTTGAAAGTGAATAAAAATACATAAATGTATCCTGAAATTCCCTTTACAGCTTGAATAAAAGGTGTGGTCTGACATATCTACAGCTGCTCACTCAGCTTCTATTACGTAACAAATCACAGTTTATACAACCAGCCCTACCCCCCTCTCTGTCCCATTTAGGAACTAAACATGCACCTTGTTACCATGTAATGTGTTACCCGGGCTGAGGTCACACAACATTACATAATCCCTCCAAAAATTTTGATACTAAAATGAGAGATCTAATCAAATGTGACATTGGAAAAACTAACTGATAGATACTGTTATGACACTGCAGAAATAGGAAAAGAGCATTAAGGGGGATTACATTAGATATTTAGGACAAACGTCTAGAAATTTAGGTCTGACCAATACTGCAAGATGCAATATAGATTTATTTTTTATTTTACAGGTACACTGTGTAACTTTTCTGGTAGAGGGTCTCCATGGAGATATCTTTGCTTTGGTTAGGTGGATGTTTGACAACTACTTCTGTTGAGACAGGCAGATCAAGTCAGCAGACCGAGTTATAGGTCAGTTTTATCAAGGAATTATTTGTACCAATTGGATAAAAATAATGTGGAACGTTCCAGACAAAGCAATAACTTTGATTCAACTACAAAAGTAACGTGAAGCACCTAAAAGTTAGATTTGTACTTACTCAAAAATTTTCAAATAAAACTTGATATTTATTATAACTGAATGTTGACAACAAAATCTTTTGATAGTTAATTGTGTAAACAAGACCAATTCAAAAGTAGTTTTGGCTTTTCTGGTTAGGATTTACAACTGTAATAATATCAACACAACACAACAGAAAAGAGGAAGCAGAAGGACACTGGTTTTACTTATGATTCTGGGAACACTGGTCACAGCAGTGCCCTGAGTTTGTGTTTGGCACATTTATGGTGATTTGGCATCGGTACTGCATTCTCTGTGTCCTAGCTCTCTCTCTTTCTCGCCTGTCACTCTCTCTTTCTTCCTCTTTAGGATTAACAAGTATAAGCTGCATTTCCTTACTGAACATTGCAAGTTTAGGAAAGGAATATGCAATCAGCACCATTCTTTGAGGTTCAAATACATTATTCCATGTGTATATGTTTCACCATTCCCTCCTCTTGTAATCATACATCTTAAATGCCATATACTATCTTGCCAGTATAAACCTTCATCTAATCCGTGCATCAAATATGTTAAATGAAATAAACCTTTACCAGAGTTGTGAAGTCACGCTTTGTGCAATTATCTTTTAACATTTAAGGGTTTAAATAAAAGCTTGTCTGTACTCTTGATCTGTACTCAGGTCGGCCAAAACTAAATATCGGCCTCTGTTAGAGATTTAAGACCAATTGCTGATACAGTGAACCCTCGTTTATCGCGGGGGTTAGGTTCCAGAAATAGCCCGCAATCAGTGAAATCCGCGAAGTAGGACAATTTTATATTTTACAATTATTCTACATGTTTTAAGGCTGAAAACGCTTCACCAGACACATTATACACCTTTCTGAGACTGGTATTAACATTTTCTCACATTTTTCTCTTGTTTAAACACTCAAACTTTTGTAGATTTTCATTAAAATATATTAATAGTGGGGGGGGGGGGGCACGTGACACGTGCGCGCGGACACGTGCGCGCTGACACGTGCGCGCGGACACGTGTGTTTGTTTTGGTACCACATATCCATGCCATGTGCGAAAGTCGAGTGGAAAGCGACCTGGATATCATTTTGGGCAAGACTCAAGCCAATGCTAACAGTGCCGAACCGCTAACAGACGCCTCTGAGCACCAGCCCTCACCACAAGACCAGGTAAGACCAACCTGCGCTCACAAGAGTTGGTTGCATTTCACCCCGGCTCCAAAATCAGACCGCTATCAATGCGTCGCCAATAGTCCACAGCTCTCTAGGACGGGGTCGGGTTCGTACTCTCGGCGTGACGGGGAAGAGCCACTGTCTCCTCTGTGCGCGCGAGTGTCCTCCGCCCGCTGCGGGCTCCCTCGAATGCGTCTCTCCCCGCTCCGGCTCCCCCGGCCCGTCCATGTTGATTCTTGGCTCTTCCATGGTCCGGCTCGCACTCTCTTCCATGGCTCGTGCAAGTAAACAAAGGCCACACCTCCTGTCACCCAGGCGCTCTCGTGAAGGAAATCAGAGACTCTGTCCCTGGTCTAGACCTGGTTTAGACCTGGTCTAGACCTGGTTTAGTCCTGGTTTAGACCTGGTTTAGTCCTGGTTTAGACCTGCTTTAGACCTGGTTTAGTCCTGGTCTAGTCTCTTAGCTAATCAGGGTGCAGGACAGAATATTACACTGTAAAAAAAAGTTACACTATAAAAAAAATTGAAAAAAAAAAAAAAAAAAAATTTGGAAAAAAAAATCCGCGAAACAGCGAGGCCACGAACAGTGAACCGCGATACAGCGAGGGTTCACTGTACACTTAAAACTGCAAATATCGCCCTATCTACTTCCATGCATCCCTTATCCTGTCCTATATTAAAAGTCATTCTGTCTTTTCTAGGTTTGTCCGTGTCCAGTGCGAGGCCAGAGGAGGAGCGATGGGGAGGCAGGAGACTACTACAGGAAGTGGACAACACCAGCTTGGATTCTCTGGAGGACGAGGGACCTAAAAACTGCACCGCTCCAGGTAAAGAACCAGTATATGGCCCCCTCTCTCCCACTCTTCCTATACCGCTGCCACTGTTCTACATGCAACACACAGCGAGTATGAAATAACTTCTAAGCTGGGTAACAAATGAACACGCCACAAGTTTCTATACCCTTTAGATCTTACCCCCGCTTATATGGGCTAACCTAGATTCGTTCAGGGTCAGGTGATTTCCCAGGATGCAACAGTGAGTGCTGACATTCTGGCTGCATCAGCAATTCTCACTCATGTTCCTTTAAGGGTCTTGCAGTTTCTTTCAGTTCAAATTCTGTCTCAAGGTGTCAGGGCGTGAATGCTCATTTAGAGTTGGTGCATTTGTGTAGAATAGACTGTGATTTAATTTTTGTGATATTAACATATGCCTTAACCTGCTTTAGTTCTGATTTAGCCCTTAACTAGAGTTATTCTTGGTTCAGCCTCTTGATTGGTCTTGTCAGACTTGAATTGATACTTTGCAGCTGATGTCATGAACATTCCCTGGGGGTGTAATGCTAACTGTAGACACTGCTCACACTGTCACTATCAGAAGCTGTGTTACTCAAATTAGACTTTAATCTGAGTTTTGTTTTAACACAATCTGATGATAAAGAGCTGACACTACAAGTGAGATGATCTGTGCTGTTAAACATGTCCCTCTCAAATAACATCACAAACACACATTACAATAAAGAAATAAAAACAGTGACAATAATGTCAGTAATAATACTTATTGGGATGTCTCTTATTCTCTTATTGAGACATGGTTGTTTAGACCAGTTTACAACTGTTTTAATGAAGATATATTGCCCTATATAGTTATAATCTATGACACTCATGGTCCTTATGTTGTACTGTGGACATTTTAGACATTGTGTTTTTGTCTACTATATAGTTATAATCTATGACACCCATGCATCATTGTTATAATTTGAACGTTTTAAAGGTCCCATGGCATGAAATGTTCACTTTCTGAGGTTTTTGAACGTTAATGTGAGCTCCCCTACCCTGTTTAGGGCCCCCCCCATGGCTAAAAGTTACGAAATGTGTAAACTGAGCATTTGCAATCCTTTTCCGCATTTGAAAAAAAGGCAGCCCAAACAGGAAATTCTGAACAAGGGAAGTTTCTGACGTCACATTCAAGAAAAACTGCAAATGCAGTTCCCCTTCTGGATGTCTACCCAGCGTCTATGGAACTCATGGCCATAGAGTTTGGACCGCAAACGAGCTACGCAATGCGAGATGCGTTTTTTTATTTGCCTGGAGGCACGTGAGAGTGTTTCCAGGCTCGGATGTCCTTTATCCGAGCCTCCGAACCTCTGAAACAGCAGTGGTTTAATTTTATTTTCTGTGGAAATGTGTTTATTTTTCAATGGAAATCGTCTCATATCTTCCTCTGCGCTTAAACGCGGAAGTGGAGCCAGCGCACCAGCGCACCGTTGAAGAGGAAAGAGCGGAGAGTTTGGCCACACCCCACCCACTACCCTGGCCTGTTTCTGTCCTCCTCATTTGCATTCAAGCAACAACGCCCATAATAAAGTGTTTCAGAGACATATTTTTGACTCTGACTGTGTTCATGGGGCTTTCTCATGCACTGAGTCTTGATTTTGAAGAAGGATTCATTAACAGTATTAGGGAACCATTAAGGCGCCATATATTTTCTGCAGGTTTTGTTTAAATAAATATTATAGAAAGAAAAAAAGGCACCATATAAAAGCATCAAGAAGTACCATGTCATGGGATGTTTAAATGTCAAATTGATTTAAAACGACTAAAAGAAACACATCTGCTGACTATTGAGTTGGAAATAGCAGTGCCCAGTGAGGTATTAGAGGTCTATTCCTGCTTGCCCCTTTACAGTTGCCATAAAACTGGACCATGATGTGGGGCTCTTGAATGGATAGCTGTAGTGAAGAGCAATGGGCGTAGAGGTGAAAATAGAGGTAGATCTGAGCTGTGACATCTTGAATGCAGGAGAATAAAGACTACACAAACATGAATCACTCTAAATGAAGCTTAACTGTTAGTGGGTAAATTAAAATGGAAAACAATTATATCATGGTTGAAAGCTCCTAAATGTCTACGTACAATATGTCTTCTTTAAAACAAGGTCACTGCTAGTTTGGTTTTCTTTTTAATGGTTATGCTTTGTCTCAATTCAGACATTGGTTTAGTCCTGGTTGAGACCTGGTTTATGAGCCAGTGCCTAGTGAAAAAGCTGGACTATAAACAAATTTTGGATCAGTGGTACTAAAATACATCAGGTTAAATTATGGCTCGTCTAGTCTGGTTTACTCCAACATTAATCCATTGCAGTGGCACATACCAACCCAGGAGGTACAGAGTTCGTTCTTGGTCATACGTATAGAAAAAAAATCATCTGTTTCCATGACAACCTTTTGTCTTATATTGCTGGTGCGTTTTGAGTTTGAAAAAGACATATTGTGCAGTGGCGTTGTGCGGAGAACTGCTGTGAAAAGTGTAGAGCTATTATTTTGAGTCTTAAAACAGGTGTGCTATTAAAAACTGTTGTCGCACAAGTGGACTGCTTATTCTGAGAACAAGAGCGTTTAATGTTCTTTTAAAATGTAATCAATTGTAAATAGACAAGTACTGTCAAAAGATTTAAAAAAATATATAAAAAAAAAGACTAAACCATGTGAAATAAACCCCCAGTAGCTTCCTTCCCACCAAATAAGAGCCAGTACATGTATGTGACTCAATTGAAAACATTGACATTGTCTTTCTACCTGAGCATGTCCCTGATTGGCTGCTCTTCTCAAATAGAGGGCGGGGCAATTCTCTGGTGATCTCATTAAGTAAAATGACTGTCATCAATCTCCCTCCCAAGGTTGCTCTGTCATCTATAAAAGGCTCTGAGGTCAAAGTTCAACCCATCTCATCCTCTGCTGCTTATTATACAGTAGCACTCAACCCCCCCTTTTTGTCTCTGGTTAAATTTAAAACTCCTGCCCTCTTGAGATTTGGGTTGTTTGTGCAAAATAACTCAATAGATGATAGATTTTAGCAGGATGAAAATTATGAGTATGGGTATGATTATAATTGACTGTAACTTTCCACAATATGGCATTAACCCTGCATTTATTCAATTCAGCATGCAAACTTGTGGATTGGTTAATTTCTTCTCAGATCTAACCGAGTTATCTCCATGGAGACAGAACACTCTATTACCAAAAGTATTCGCTCATCTTCCTTGACATCTAAGTGACATCCCATTCTTAATCCATAGGGTTTAATATGATGTCTACCCTTTGCAGCTATAACATATTTAGGCTTAGTTCTTCTCTCAAAGAGAAAACACTCTGTTCCACCTTGTGATGTCATGTGGCAATACAGGAAGTGCTCCACTGTGTTTTTAAACTTCATACACCTTGTCTAGAAACATTTGGACAAGTTCAGATCTGGAATTTCCAATCCCTACAAAGCTGAAAACTATTGCTGCATGACATCATAAGGTGGAACAGAGCATTTTGAGCTTTAAAGATCAGGAATCAGGAATCAGGAAGGTTTTTATTGCCATATGAGTGAACAGGTTCACAACATTAGGAACTTGCTTCGATACCTGGAGCAGACAGACACTCCGAGCACCAGGGCTGCCATAACTTGGTTACAACAGAGTAGGGAAAAAAAGATGCAGAAAATTTTACAACATGTAATGACAGAAAAACCAGTTGGAGAGGTAAACATACGGTGATCTTTTTCTTTGGCAACAGAAGGAAAGGTGGGGGGGGGTCAGATTGGAATTCAATAATTGATTGGAAACTGACGCAGAGGCAGACTTACTAAATAGACAGGGCAGAGTGTTTTACATAAAAATGTCAGTGTGAGCCGAATGGAATGTCTTGTTTTTGTTTTGTAGAGTGCTGTGTAAGATAAGGCCACAGCTGTGACCTTGGACGTGTTTGTGCAGAAGCAGAGTCAAAACAAAGCAAAGTCCAGTTGCATCACAATTTCAGGAGAAGATTTAGCATAATCAATACATTTATAGAACCCAGGCGAACAGACAATTTGCCAGAACCCTGGTTTCTCCCATTCACCCCAACTTCATGCCACCAAGCAGGTCTGCGCGACTCACAATCCTCCCGCTGGCACGTATGATGAATGAACGCAAACTGATCCGCTGTTCCACACAGTTCCACATCCATTATCCGAGATGTTATCCAGTGCCAGACAGATTTCCACAAATTAGGTGTTCCAGTTCAATCTGTGTTTCCCTTCGGATCTCGTCCTCCCTAGTCCGCCACAGCCCCACTATCGTGTAAAATGACCTCCAGCGGCTCGGGCTCTTTTATCCGCTCGGCTCCAATTAGTAATGGGTCAGAAAAACATCCTCCAGGCCAATCCAGATGTCCTGCCATCACAATTCCAATAGTAATCGTTTCGTGTCCTCCAGTAACAGCGGTGCCAGGCACAGGACGTGTCGTGTATCTCGCAGCGAGTTCCCTTGGGACTGTCCGGCTCTCCAGACCGGCGCTCCTCCGTGAAAAAATATGCCAATAGCATTGTGGGACCAGCTCCAATTCATGATTTAGGATTTCGAAAATCTGTTCCAACAGGAGAAAAATTGCGAAAAATAACGAGACGAGAGAAATTAGACATCAGACAGAGCAAGATAAGGAGGAAGAAGAAAATACGTCTGGTCTCCTCGGCAGCTAGAACAGTTCTGTAGATGTAGACAGACTAATCATAAAGGGTTACTAAAATGTGTGAATGAAACAAAAACACAACTCCAGGCATGTTTGTGATGTAATAACAACATTCTAACATGTCTAAAAGCTCACAAGAATCAATTTTTCAACATAGGATTTTTAAATTCAACATTTTAACTTCAAATTCCACACCCTTTTGTATTAAACACATATAATTATTGTTAAACACATCTTAAACATGACCAATTATAAAGTCTGACTATAACCTGGTGAAACTTGTGGTGCTTGGTCACTGGATATGTTGCAAAAGTGTACCCCTGGTGGAGATTTTGTGCGTTGCGTTCCGGTTGCCCTTTGTAAACTGTTTTTAATCAGGTGTGAGAGTGAAGGGAGATGGTCCATCTGCGCCGCGGGTAGCACCTAAGTTTAGTCCACTCTATTTAGTCCTATTTATAAAGACAGAGAAGAGGAAGATATAAGTTCCTCTGGAGTCTGACCAACTAAATGTCAAAGCCCTCCAGGAAAGTCAGCATATTTACAGCTGCTGACATTTACTTACCAAATAATTGTTGTTATTTTGGTTCTAGCAAAACTAAAATGTCTTTTTCTCTGCTTTAGTCTTTGCTTCCCACCATGTTACTCTGACTTGTAAAATCCCAATTAGGGTTGCAAAGTTTATGGCAATGGAACCAAAGTCACAATTTGAGTAAGTGTAATGACCAAAATATCAAACACTGTTAGCTCTGTGCACAGTAGCACACAAGCTGGCTCGCTGTGTCTCAAAGCTAAGTCACTTTTATTTAAAGGTCCCATGACATGGTACTTCTTGATGCTTTTATATGGCTCCTTAATGGTTCCCTAATACTGTAAATGAATCCTTCTTCAAAATCAACACTCACTGCATGAGATATGACTCTGACAGTCTTCATGAGGCTAGATATGTGTCTAAAATGCTTTATTGTGGGTGTTGCTGCTTCACTGCAAATGAGAAGGACAGAGAGATTGGCTAAGGAGCGGGGGGGCGGGTTTTCCCCGCAGCTCGGCTCCGCTCGGCTCCGCTCTGTCTCCTTTCTTCCGTGTACAGATGGGAGACTTTGCAATGAAAAAAAGCATATTTACACAGAAAATAAAATTAAACCACTGGTATTTCAGAGGTCCAGAGGGTCGGGTAAGGGACTTGCGAGCCTAGAAACACTCGGACGTGCCTCCAGGCAAATAAAAAAACGCATTTCGCATTGCGTAGCGCATTCACAGTCCAAACTCTATGGGCGGGATATACAGGGACGCTGAGCGGAGACAGAGGGAGGGGCTGGAGCTGCATTTGCCGATCTGACGTCAAAAAGGTGCCTTGTCCGAACTCGCCCGTTTCAACACTGGTTTTGTGTAACGCAGAAAAGGACCGCAAATGCTCAGTTTAGACATTTCGCAACTTTTAGCCATGGGGGGGGGGGCCTAAACAGGGTAGGGGAGCTCACATTAACGTTCAAAAACCTCAGAAAGTGAAAATTTCATGCCATGGGACCTTTAAAGAGTAAAACATAAAATAAAGAGCTTATTAAAATTCAAATGAATTATACAAATATTTTTAAATACAGATAACTTCAGTTTGTGGTGTTCTCTACCTTTTGAAATGCAGAAGTATCCACTGATGAAGTATTTATTTTATGTGTGTAATTTTTAACATGTTGTTAGCCACACCTCCCACAACTCACTGTCCAATGCCTTATCTTTAAATAGTTATTCATTTTAGCATGATTCATCAATAAACCCATAGATACACAACTTGACAGGAAGTAGTGACACTAACAGTGTGGTTGCTGAGCGCTAATGTGCACAGAGTAGGGATGTCAACAATTAATCGACTTACGATTAATTGTCGATCAAGATGTTGGTCGAACAAAATGCATTAATTGCAATTAATTGCTAATCGCGGACACGCGCACCCGCGTGGTCACGAAACAAGGCAACCGCGCACCGTGTTGCGCCAAGCTCGACTCACAGCCATCCTCAGGCGCCAACGGCACTGCTCAGCAGCCCCGGCCCACGCGTACACCGGGGCTGCTGAGCACGAGATCGAACCGCGGCGCCCGGAATGCGTAGTCTCAGCCCTAGCCACAAACCAGCCACACGAAACCAGCAGCGGCACGTGGTGGTTTAATCCTGGTTTAGACCTGGTTTAGACCTGGTTTAGTTCTGGTCTAGACCTGGTTTAGTCCACGTTTAGTCCTGGTCTAGTCTCTTAGCCAATCAGGATGCAGAACACAATGTTACACTAGCCTATAAAAAAATGTTACACTATAAAAAAAAATAAATAAATAAATAAATAAATCCGCGAACCACGATAGAGCGAGGGATTACTGTATTTTGTTATTCAGCATCAATACATTTGTCTGCTTTTTACTAAGGAATAATTAATTGAGGAATATACAATATAATAATACGATGATATATTTTTGACTCAGTGTTATGTTACTATAGCTTATATTCTTAAAGACCCTATTGAAACACTAAAATTCAGGTGAAAAATGCCACTTATCAATTAATCGTAAGTCGATTGATAAGGTCAATCAACTATAGATTAATGAATTAATCGATAATTTGCATCCCTAGCACAGAGCCTATTGTTTAGATAATAGAATGTTTTCTGTACAAACAACTAAATATCATGCTTTTTATTGGAAAAAAAGTTAACATTTTTAGACCTCAAACATGTTCTGAAATGTGTAGATTTCATTTATTTTTTAATGTCAGTTCACATTTTGGTCTCTCTTCAGTTATTAATGCCCCTGCATACTCTGTAGAATCCCCCTTTTTAAACATAAATTATAAATATAATCACAATACAGTACTGAAAAGTGGTATAGTGTTCCTTTAAAGCTGTGTGGGGTCTGCCACCTGCTCCATGAGATGTTATGATGACGCATTGTTTTGCGCGACATGTTAAATAGTAAATTGTATTAATCTTGCATTTATTTGATTTGTGAGACTCAAAAACTCATTTGAGTTGTGAGACTCAAAAATACCTTGAAAAACATTAAGAATGCACAAGTTGATACCAGAGAGGGTAACTGTAATCCAGATGTGCATGTATTATATTTAGTTAAACCATGTTTCTTTTATGAAACAGCTTGACTCATGTTTTAGATCAGGGGTCTTCAACGTTTTTCAGGCCAGGGACCCCCAAACAGATGGCGAACTGGGCCAGGGACCCCCTACTATATATACGGCATAGAATTGTGTTTTATATTAAATTGAGCTTAGTGTCATGTATAAACATTGCTACTCTGTTATGGTACATCCAATACAAGGAAATAATACACAGGTTAATACTGTATTTTACAGTATAAAATATAAAATTATATTATCTTAAAGCAAAATCAAAAGATTTCGCGACCCCCCTGCAGTACCTCCGCGACCCCCCAAGAGGTCTCGACCCCCCTGTTGAAGACCTCTGTTTTAGATGATATAAATAGAGTAATAAACAGGGGTGAGGTTTGGACATATGAGGAGATGTGTGATTGGTCTAACAGGTATCCTCACTTCAATCTCCGCCTCAGCAGCCAGAAACCTGCACCTGTTTCCTGTGTGATGTCACATAGTTCTTGAAATTGCAATGGCTACTGGAGGCAGTTACCTACTATATATATTTATGGCCATCTGGCTAACGAGCAGTTTTTGAAACTTTTTGTTTTTTGAGCTCAGTTTTTAACATCATATATAGCATGACATTTACATACATAGCATTAGATTTACATTTCATTAAGGGGAAAACAAACAAACAAACAAACAAATGTTCACTTTTTAATATTTTGATTTCTTTGATTATATTTTCTGTACTTTCACTACCCATTTAAATAAAAATCAAGCAACTGCAGAATGCTATGTGGCTAACATGTCAATGAAACAATATGAAACAACAATAAAACATCTAAGCGCTAAGTAATAGGTCAATGCAACCATTTAAAACATTTTGTTCAAATGTTTAATAATGTAAGTATAAAGGGTAATGGTTGGAGGTGCTTTAGCACTGTTGACGCCTGAGCCCCTCCTCTGCTCTTCCACTATGGCCACTCCTTTTGGGTGGGCGGGTGGATGTGCTTCAGGAAATGCAGCTCCTCTCATGCTGAGAAAAGTTCAGAGGACAACTCCTGCACCTTCAGGCGCTGTTTCTTATTTTCTTTGTTGGTTAGATCTCCACAAACATCAATACAGGTAGTTTGAATGTTCATTACAGGTGCTTGAAGTTTTTCTTTCATCTTCTCATGGACTTTACTGGTGTTGGCCAGCTCCTGTTTGAGCTGAACATTGTCTCTCACTGTATTGTTATAAAGATATCTTATCTCCTTGTACACACTAACATGGCTTTCCAGCTCTTAATCTTTCTTCACGAGAGTAGCTTTGAGCTCTTTCAACTCCAACTCTTTTTCTTTTTTGGAGTTGGTAAGCTATTGTTTGAGTTGCACATTTTCCTGTACTATGGAATTATACAGGGACCAGATCTCCTTATGTGTGTTGACTTGGTCTTGTAGTTGCTTGTCCTTCTTCTGAGGAGTATTAGTGAGTTTTTGCAACTCCAAGTCCTTTTGTTTGCCAGTCCTCTCCAGAGTCTTAAGCCTGCCGTCCAAAGAATAGCTTATTTGGCTTTGCACGCTATTTATTCTATTTGTGATTTGTCACTTGCTTATACTATCATTGGTTTTAAAATAACTACATTTTGGTAACTGATGCTACTTCACTTTGACATCACTGGTGATGAATGCCAAATGGCTGTGTGTTGGATTAGTATTTCCTTATTTTCACATGCACATGATAATATTTATAATTTACGGAGAACATTACCCTCTAGTCCAGTGATTCTCAGGGCCCACGGGTGGCCTCAGAGCAGAGGGGCCCCCCTAAGGCTGTCCACACTTTAATAAGCATAAAAGAAAATTTAGTTTAATATTTTTATAATTATGTAATATTAATTATTATGTAATTAATATTACATAATTTATTTGCTTCATTTGCTACTTTCAATCAGTATACACCGATATCATCCGATACCAGTGTGGAGACTAAAACAACATTTATTTCCTTTAAACTAAAATAAAATAAGACAAAACCAGTTGTGTTATGTAGCTATTATATAGCTCTCAAGTAACTATAAATCACAGTGTAAATAAAAGTTCAAACATTATGAGACTTTCTTGGCCAACTATGACCAGCAAATAAGTCATCACTTTCTTGGTCCAACCAGGATATCAGCTAAACCGTTATTTGGATGCCAATATCCGATCCAGCAAATATTTCAGTATTGGCGCCGATATCCGATACCAGTATTAAATTGTGAGTGGTCCATCCTTTCCATAAAGCTGACCTGTAACTCTGACTGGTGTAGGCTGCTTGTCTCCATGCCTGCCATACACTGGAAATGTAAAGCCAAGGCAAGGCAATAATATCTCCATTGAGAAAAGCATGTGGTGTACCCTCGACCAAAATAGTTACATAGTGCACCTTTAAAGGTCCTACATTACACAAAATTGATTCTTATGAGCTTCAAGTCATGTTAGAATCGTGTTACCTCCTCAAGAACACATCAGGAGTTGTGTTTTGTTTCATTCACATGTTTACGTAACTCTTTATTATTAGTCTGGCTACATCTCCAAAGCTCAAAATGCTCTGTTCCACCTTGTGATGTTATGAAGTGGGAATTTTCAAGTTAACAGCTACCTTTTATCTTTAGTTCAATAGAGATTGGCAATTCCTGGCCTAAATCATCCAAATGACTCTAATGAAGGTTTATGGCGTTTAAAATGCAGTGGAGGAGTTCCTGCAGTACCATATGACAGCATAAGGTGGAACAGTGCTTGCCATTCGAAAAAAGCCTAAATATTCGGGGTTTGTGTGTTAAAAATGTGTGAAAGAAACAAAACACAACTATGTGGGTATGTTTTTGATGAGGAAATAACATTATAACATAAAACATAAAATAGCATACTATAGGCCCTTTAAAGACAGTCATACTCCAGAGCAGGGGTGCCCAATACGTCGATCGCGATCTACCAGTTGATTGCTAAGGTTGTGTGGGTAGATGGTAGTGTCATAGTACTCGAGATGAGTGCGATCATATTTCATTACGGCCGCTGCCGTTAATAATAAACTATAAGTGGTGTGCGGGATCACACGGGGCTTCTCACTGCAGCCTGTGTATTCATCTGGAACCCACGGACACTGCCCGGCATGTCACCACACGCGCCATCAGCACACGCAGCTTGTCCGCAACAGGGTGTACCCTTGTGTCGCAGCGTGTATCACAGAGCAGGTTAAACTTTTTAAAACATCCTACCTGTCCGTCCGCCTCACATCAGCTCACCGCTCCTCGCATTTTCACGCTCTCGCTCCTCCCTGCTCATAGCGCACACAGGCTCCTCCTCAATGCGCTCTGATTAGAAGAGTAAGACAAAATGCAAAGCAAAAACTAATCTAAATTTATGTTACTGTGTCCGCACAGAGCAGGTCTACAGCACAGAGCAGGCCTACAGCACAGAGCAGGTCTACAGCACAGAGCAAGTCTACAGCACAGAGCAGGCCTACAGCACAGAGTAGGTCTACAGCACAGAGCAGGCCTACAGCACAGAGCAGGTCTACAGCACAGAGCAAGTCTACAGCACAGAGCAGGTCTACAGCACAGAGCAGGCCTACAGCACAGAGTAGGTCTACCGCGACAGGTGGTTGAATTTTGCCTTATAAAAGTGCACAAATGCATCTGTTTGTCACGACGTGTGTTTGGTAAATGTGCAGAGGCTGGTAAATACTGCAAAACCAGTAAGAGGATGTAACTCCAGTAAGGAAGTTGAAAAAACAGGTTTAAGAAAAATAAATAAATAAATAAATCGAAGAAGGGGTTTTCAAACTGTGGGTGAGGGTCCAAAAACGGGGCATAGAGTGCAGTACAGTGCTAACCTGGGAAATCCCAGGCTGCTTTCGTTTGTTCCGATCTGAAAGACAGGCTGGCAACTAGGCTAAGCGAGCTCTCCTGATTTTGGGAGCCAATCAGAGAGCGGGGAGGGGTGGAAAGACGGTGACGTGTACTACGCGACAAACGGAAACTTGTAGTTTGAACTGACAACTGACATGATTGGCTATGGGCTACGTACACGCCAAATGATGACATTCGTAACGCTCAATAAACGGCCGTTGGCAGTCGTAAACCACACCCCCTCTACGAGATATTTAGTAGGTGGCTCCAAGACCATACGTCACTTGTGATATATGGTCTGGTGTAAACCAGGCAAGTACAGTACAGTTTGCTTGTCTTATTTTAAGATTAAAATGAACATTTATCAGATAAAATGGAGATAGATTTATGAAAACTTATTTATGTGAGTCAGCCTTTTCCACATGAAGATCATTAAGCCCAAGTACCGTTCCACCATGACTGATGATCATTTAGAAGTGTGCTTGAGTCTGTCAGCAGCTCCTGTCCGGACTGCGCATCCCGAGCTGATTCCATCCAGTGCAAGTCATCAGAGTAAGGTAATGACAGAAAATGTATACAATGTACATGAAGTTATGCAAGGTACATTAACATGCATTGTACACGTAAAGAATTCTCAATATATTTATAAATAAATAAATGATTTGCATTTTTGTAGTAGGTAGATAATTTTGACTTGGTCATTTTATAAGTAGCTTACATGCTGAAAAAGTGTGGGCACCCCTGCTCCAGAGTCTTTACTTTTCAGTCTTTGTATTTTTGTTGAATTTCATCATATTGAAGCTGTTGACATCAGGCTAATGAAAGCATGTGCGTTTGTGGTCTCTCTGATTCTGTACTCTCTATAGCAGTATGAATCAGTAATAAAATCTATGAGTCACTTCGAATGGGCAAACACTTTCTAAACACTATCAGCTTGGTACATCTCCAAAAATGTGCTTCATCAAAACTAATTTAGCTGGAGCCAGCTTGCATCTCGATCTGCGATGATTACTCAACCCTCTTTGGTTTGCACAATTAATTAATATTGTTTATTAATTACCTAATCTAATAATCAACCATGCAGTGTTGTGGCTTGTAGACATCTGGGATTGCATCGGGGAGTGTTTCTCCATGTGAAAATACATTGTCATTTGGATGAAGTAGACTATTATGTGCGCTGTTGTGGGAGATTTTGGGTTGAAATTAGCTGCCCGCTGATCTACAAAGGAGAGAGAAGAAGATGAATACGAGCTGTGTTTGCTAATTTGAGTTTTCTTGTATAATACTAAACAGGCAACAAAGCTTTGATGCAATTTTAACTTGAAGAAGGATGCCCTGCTGTTTTTGATTTAGTTTAGAATCTGTTTACATTTTATTAGTAGTCAGTTTCTGTCAGCACCAATGAAAGAATAGGAGTGTAATACAAGTGGTGATAGTAGGGATATTGTATGAGACTGAACAGAAGGTACCAGAAATATTAGTATTGATCCGGCTGAAGAATTTGGGGAAATAATCGAATTGCAATGTAATTTTCTTGTTGAGATTGCAATTTGATGTGTATTTTTAAGGTCCCCACACACTACAGGATTTTTTCGGTCTTAAACTAATTTTAAACCTGTGTCAAAAAGCACACACCACAGACACCAGGAGAATCTTATGAGACTTAAAATCTCCGATCGCAAAGGCTGCAGCGGGATATGGCTGCAGACCACAGGCTGTAAAGTTGTGACCGCAGCAAAGTAAAATGACTCGCTTTGAGACTCTTAAAGGGATAATTAGGTCCGGTAACTTCTTTAAAACATTAAATAAAGCTTGTTTTTCTTCTCAAAACAAAACATTTGTCCGAAAGGTGATATAGTTGCGTCCGAAACAGTCGTCAAGGAAACATCCAGCAGCGAACTAAGCAATCGCGTATTGTGTCTGACGACTTGTATCACAGTGCGCATATCAGCTGTATTAGCCTGTTCACTTGTAAACTTCCCCTTGCGGCGGACCGCAACTGCGGTACACTTCCGCTAAAGGTGAACAGGCTAATACAGCTGATATGCGCGCTGTGATACAAGTCGTCAGACACAATACGCGATCGCTTAGTTTGCTGCTGGATGTTTCGTTGACAACTGTTTGGGACGCAACTATATCACCTTTCGGACAAATGTTTTGTTTTGAGAAGAAAAACAAGCTTTATGTAATGTTTTAAAGAAGTTACCGTACCTAATTACCTGAGCTCCAGAAAGCGAGCCGAACCGGGATCAGCTGAGAGTGTCAGAGGTAAGCCGGTGTCAACACACGTAACTTTTAGAAGGAAACCCATACAGATTAACATAAAAAAAACGCACTATCCCTTTAAGTGTTGAAAAGATCAGAGCACCGCACTTCGAGTTTAGATACAAATCAAACTGTGTTATTATTATTTGTGAAATGTGGTGCAGTACTTCAGATACTTGATTTTTAAAGCATAAATGATTGGCAATAAAGCACACAGGAAGTAGAGTCACTATTGATCATCTGCAGCTTCACCTTGATCCACACATGAACTACTCTCGCCTTTTTACTTTCAAAGAACGCCTCAAACTTGATTTATAGCGCGATTTTGTAGACTGGGTGTCATTATTTGCACAAGACAAATTCTATGGATAATGTGGATGAGATACTGCACTTTATATTTACCACTTTATGAGAGGTGAGTAAAGTTATCATTATTTTCGCGATATCCCGAGTTTGCCTCTGTGTCCATCACTCTGTCTGCCCGTGACAATCTGTTTTACCGGCTGTTACCGTAGCGTTGCTGATGTTTGGCGGTTATGATCTGACAGAGCAGCTCAGAGTCGCACTGACACCACACACGAGGAGTCGCAGCCAATATCGGGCAAATTCTCCCGTAGTGTGTGGCAGCCTTTACTTTGATAACAAGATTCACAGTGCACATTTTAAACATGCACAATGTAGCTTCTGGTGGAGGGTCAACTTCCTGATGGTCTCGGAGATTGTATTGCTTTTTTTTTTGCTGGAATGTTACTCATTATGACATTCATTCAATTACAGATGCACCTTTAAATACATCAAGTTCAAGTGAATATAGCAAATATAAAATTAATACAAGATGAGAGACCTGCCATTGAGTAGTTTAGATTATAGGACATTATATTACGTTAAGTTAAGCCTATTAAGTAGGAAATGCAAAAATCTGATTGTGGTAGGACTTTCAAAATGATTTTTTTCAATGCCCTGGCAATGTTCCTTTAAATTTCCCATGTCAGACAAGGTTGTAGCACTATTTATAGTTCCCACAATATTTCACAATGCAAGCAAAGTCACAGCTCTTTGTATTTTTGATCTGCTGGAAGGTGCCACTGCACAGACAAAAATATTCAGCATAGTAAACACATTTTGCAACCCAAATGCTAAGAGGGGCTTTGAACCTGTATCACTGGCATCACTTCAACCCAAAGCACAGCAGCCTCCTCCAGTGCAGCGCTGCGAGGGGCGTGGGCGTGAGAGCGGGTACCCCCCTCTCCACGTGCCTCTGTCTCTGGGGGCTGCAGCAGGTCCGCCCCCGCAGTCCTCCACCCCCCCTCCCCTTCACATATCACCGCGGCAACGCAACACTCCATTTTAGGACCAGGGGCTGCGATGACATAATCAGGGCTTTCCTCTGAGAGATGTGTGTGTAGAAGAACGTGGACGCAACTGGTCAAAATGATTCATAGATGGTAACACTGGGTGATATTGATGAATTGTGATTTTACATTTTATTTTTTATTCCTTAAAAAGAAAAAAAAATATGACAACAAAAAACACAAGTACAGATTGTTTTCTATACTAATTTCCTGAACATAAACAAGAAACAAACACTTGTAATTGTCATAAAAATATATATTAACATTTCTTAATTTTCTGTGCTTTGGGCCACGCTACATGCTTTTACGAACAGAGGATTGGCTATGGATTTATTTACTAATTATTGATTGAAATTACATTGACTGTACATTCCTAATAGATGGTTATGGTCTAAAGATGTTAAAGGGATGGATTTTTGACATGGGGGCTCATTTCCGAGTTAGCCAGAGTGTTGCAGAGATGTGGAGACACTTTTAAGCGAATTTCATGCAGTCCTTCCAGCTGCAGAGTTTTCAGTTGCTAGGCTAGCAACTGGTAAATGGTAGCCTGATTTTAATCAGGCTTACCCACTCCATAGTTCACCCAAGACAAGTCAATTATAACGGCAGACTGTCGATGTAAATATATGTTGATTGAGTAATTTTTTAAATAAAACTGAGTGCGAATAGCATGAATCATTCCATATCTGAGGGACTAGCTTTGCAGCAGCAGCGGAATTTTACTTTACTCTAGTTGGTTGTGAAGTGACCAATCACGTAAACAGAGAAGCGAGAAAAGAGGTGAATTTGAAGTGAAGAGGTGAATTTTAAAAGAACTACCGGGCAAAATGGTGTTTCAGTGTGCATTTAGAAAATGTACAAATAAAGCCCGCAGGTGGGCACCACAAAGTTTTCACAGCTTTCCAGTGCACGATCGAGAAAGGACGCGACTGTGGCTTGTAGCTGCTGGCTTAGACATCAACACACCGGTGGAGACGCTACATAAACAGAAGATTTGCAGTGATCATTTCGGACCAGACGACTACACCAAATCCCTTGGAAAGCCTAGTCTGACAACCACTGCAGTACCATCTGTCTTTCCAAGCGCAAGATCCCGTGATGAAGAACAGGTTTGTACCTTTTTTAGCCAAGCTTGCTCCTGTCGTTATGTTAGCCTGCTGGTCGATTGATGAAGACTGTGCTAGAGCTTTTGCTTCACTCTTGTAGTCTACCCGGCTGACAGAAAAGGCATGCACGCTCATAAAGTTGTTGCTAGCCCGTGAACATTTGTCTGTATATTCCGGCTCGTACAGGTACGGTTCAGTGGAGAAAGCAAATTGCTCAGCAGCGTCTTCAAAAGCATCGGGGAGACCTCCAAACGTGGCCATGTCTGGATTGTAGAACAGGGCAGGCTACTGTACTCTACGGCTAACGATGACAGCTGAAAGTAAACAAAAAACAGCTGGAAACCTAGCTGCAAGGTGATATCACTCCGCTTATGCCAAGCTTGATCAGGAATAAAAACGCGCTGTTGCATAAGGACATAAATCCTTTAAAGTACAAGGTTGATTTATATTTCTAAAATTGTTCCATCAACACAGACATTTGCATCGACAGTCTGGCGTTATAGTTGACTTGTTTTGGGTGCACTATGGAGTGGGTAAGCCTGATTAAAATCAGGCTACCATTTACCATTGACTTGCGCTAGCCTAGAAACTGAAAACTCTGCAGCTGGAAGGACTGCATGAAATTCGCTAAAAAGTGTCTCCACATCTCTGCAGCACTCTGGCTAACTTGGAAATGAGCCCCCATGTCAAAAATCCTGGAATATCCCTTTAATATTACTGGTGCTTGATTGGTGACCATGTAAGGTTTTAAAAAGCTTGTACTTGACTTTCTTGCAGTTTTTCTCAATTTTTGACTATAGTACAATGTAAGAATGTAATGATATTACTTTTGCATTTTCAAAGGTATTGTGTTGGATGTGAATGATACAGAAGCAGCTGCCGGGAACAGACCATGTTATGCAGTCAGATGTATTATTTGATGAAAATAACTACTTGAAAATTAAAACAGAAGCAGTGAGTGAGACATACTGTATATTCTCAAATTGTATATAACTGTGTATAAATTGTATCGCTTAGTTAGATCAGATTTAGTGCTATTTTAATCCATCTTTAATTTACGGTCTAGACCTAGGTATGAATGCAGTTCATACCTAGGTTGCGCTATGTAACTTTTCTGCTTTCTTTGCTGTATTATTGTTGCATTATTTCAAAGTATTGATGTCCAATTAAATGTGTTTACTGTATATTACTTGGAAATACCATGCAAAACAAACATTCTAGCTGTGATAATAAGGAGCAAGGATTGGAACGAGTCAGACCTTGAAATAAGTAAAATAATCAATACATTTATATGATTTAAATAAACTAAAATCAAGAAGTGTAGATATTTACAGAATGGAGAATAATGATGCGGTGTTCGGATTGTGCACAATGTTGGGGCAAACTTCTTTCATAAGTGCCTAAAGTGCACATTGGCAAAGTCATCTTGCGCTGTTATTGCTGTGGCAGAAGGACTGCGCTCCAGGGAATAGACCGATCCATCACTGCAATTAGCCTGGTCCAACGTTTCCATGTGCATCAGCTACAGTCTCTCCCTCTCTTCTCTGGCTATTTATCAACTCCTGTATATCCTCTATATCGTGCTTTATCTTTTTGACTTACAGGACAGGAGAATTGCTTGGCTGTCCTTTTCAAATATAGATCAGAATTTCAGAGACAAATGGCCAGTAACCTGAAAGTTGATGGTGCAAATTATCCTTGTGTCCTTGGGCGAAACACCTCATCAACCTTGTGAAAGAAACAGTTTGATTTGTGAACAGAGAGAAAATGTGAAATTATGAAAATGGTCATTTCAAAGTAGAGAAAAATTGATAATAATAAATCATGTCAAAAGCAACACAAATGCTCAAATAATTTGATTTTTGACACTTGTAGACTTGTAGTGACAGGAGACCAAAACATTTACTCAAGTATGGCATCTGAAAAGTGCTCAGAGAAGTACAATTTTTTTTTTTTAAATAAATAGGAAATTGTAAAAATTTCTGTGCATTTTAGGGCTGCAAAATTGGATTCGTTTTGTACATATACGGTAAATGAACGCAAATTGCAAAGGCTGCAGAAAAATTGCAATGATATTTTTCCCAAATTGTTTAGCCCCTAGCACAAAACTAGTCTAAATCTTTAGTGGTTAAGGTAAGATATTGTACAAAGTGAAAGTTTAAGAACATGTAAAGCTCTATACAGGGGGTCCTCGGGTTACGACGGTCTCGGGTTACGACGTTTCGTGGTTACGAACGCGCCCCCATTAAAAAAAATATGTATATATTACGCGTCATTCCGTCTTACGCGGTTTAGCGTGGTAAGAGATGTAAACAAACGCGAACGGCGCGCAGCGCACGGCGGAAGAATACGCTCTGTTGTGGTTGTAGGGCAGAGAATACAGCCTCGTGTGCGTGTCCAATGTGGGAGGAAGTACCTGATGTGGGCTCTGATCTGCTCCTATGAAAGCGGCAGTGATAACCAAGCAGCGTAGTGGTCTAATTATTGACATGGAAAGGTTATTGGTGCTTTGGTTGGAAGATCAAAGGCAAAATCCGGTTTACGACGAAATTCGGGTTACGACGCGTCTTAAGAACGGATCTACGTCGTAACCCGAGGACTCCCTGTATTGAATCTTTATTGCAGAGTTGTTATTATACGAGAATCACCCTCTAATCCCATTTTAATGCAGCAAGCTCTGAAAAAACAGGAGCAATAACGGTCCAGAGATGTCTGTGGGCGGGAATCGAACAGCCTCTTGCCCACATAGAAAACAATGACAAACTGCAGTGATGTATTACTGATCATAGTGTAATGCAGTAATGCAGGTTTATAACATAAGACTCATGCTTATATTCAAAAACATTGTTGGGATTCACTGTTAATTGTCTATAGGGTTAGTGTTATGCATTTATTTATCTATCCTTGTTGGTATATTTTCAGTTCAGTGAAGTAAACTGTAGCTACGTATGTTTGAAATTACATTACAAGTTCACTATTCAGTTATACAGTATATATATACTCTATATATAGTATGCAACAGAACAAAGCCGTGGTGGTGGACATTGCAATACCAAGCAATGGTAATATCAGGAAAAAGGAACATGAGAAACCAGAGAAATACCACTGGCTTAAGGAAGAGCTGGAGAAGGCCTGGAAGGTGAAGGCATCAGTGGTTCCCATGGTGATCGGAGCACTCGGGGCTGTAACTCCCAAACTGGAGGAGTGGCTACAGCAGATCCCAGGAAAAACATCAGACATCTCAGTCCAGAAAAGCGCAGTACTAGGAACAGTAAAGATACTGCGCAGAACTCTCAAGCTCCCAGGCCTTTTGAAGAGGACCCGAGCTGGATGAAGGAGACCAACCACCCCACCATGTGGAAAGTGAGGAACACATTTTTTTTTTTTTTTTTTAAATTCCTTGTTGGTCTATAAACTGGTGTAATAAGACTTTTTACTGGCTAATGTTGGCCCAAAACGTCTCGTTATATTAAAATTGTATTATTATTTTTTTTGTTAAAGCTGTTTTGTTGTTAACTATATGTTGTTTAGTTAAAAAAAAAGAAAAAAGTATATTTTCAGTCTCTGCCCTAATATCGGTTGGTATCAGATATCGGCAGGTACTTAAAGGGATATGCCACCCCCAGGTCAAATTTGGGCATCTCCCCACAGTCCAGAGACTAAAACAAGTGATGAAAAGCGTTTTCCTGCTCACCCAGCCATTGTCCGAGTCTGTCGCCACTGACCGCCGCGCGAGCTGCTGCTCCTCCGCCTTAGACTGGAGGCTAACGTCGCCAGAGAAAGATTTCGGCCAAAAGGAATTAATTTGCTCGATGCTTTTCCCAATTACTTTCTGTGTAGTGCGCATTCATATCGAGTGCAAATAAATGTGCAAATCAACACGGAGAACTTGCCTTGGTCATTTTGGGTGGGAACTATTTTTCAGTGCGGAATGACATGGCCGAATCACACAGCACGCTGCCAGGGGAATCCCAGTTACGCACCGGGAAGGGAGTTCCCCTGTTGCACAACGTGGTGCGTGATTCGGCCATGTTCTTCCGCACTGAAAAATACACTACACAGAAAGTAATTGGGAAAAGCATCGAGCAAATTAATTCCTTTTGGCCGAAATCTTTCTCTGGCGACGTTAGACTCCAGTCTAAGGCAGAGGAGCTGCAGATACCGCGGCGGTCAGTGGCGACAGACTCGGACAATGGCTGGGTGAGCAGGAAAACGCGTTCCATCCATTATTTTAGTCTCTGGACTGTGGGGAGATGCCCAAATTTGACCTGGGGGTGGCATATCCCTTTAAAGTCAGAGTATCAACATCAGTATCAGAACAAGAAAAGCTGGACTGATGCATCTCTTGCTGAAATGCAGGGTGGCATGACACTCTTTTTCAGTTACGCGGGAGGAACTCAAGGTAGAGCCACTGCTCCTCCACATCAGCAGGAGCCAACTGAGGTGGCATGGTATCTACTCTTCCTGGATGACTTTGGCTTTTTTTTTTTTAGTTTTTGGGTGAAATTTAAGACTTGCAAGTGTTTCTGTTAGTAGCTACAAAGTGCAAGAAATTGGGCTTAATGTTGTACATGCATTTCAAACTTTAAATGCGTATTTCTCTGGAATACTAGCAACTCGAAATACCATGTTTTTCCATGTTACCTGGAGTCCCCCTGTATGTCTTCAGTGAGATAGAAGAGAGATGTGAGTTTATTCAGTCAGATTACCTCTCTCTCTTCATAATCACCTCATATTATCCACACAAACAAGATGATTGACAGCTTTGCTCCTCCCTGATGCTGCAGCGCCCCCCTCTGGGACAAACACATCGGGATGTCCTGACAGCCATGTAAAACCACAATCTGTCACACTAATTAGGCTCAGTGCACTGGACACAGATTATTCCAATATTTGATTATTATTACAAGTATTCATGAGTTCCTGCTGGAGAGAAAAGCATAGATCATGGTTCTTAATATGTGGCACAGATTTCCCTAGAGGTAGCTTCTTTGCTTTTCTGTTCAAGTCCATAGTTCTGGATAAAGTGACAATTAAATAAATAAATCTTAACCTTAACCATATTTGATCTCAAATAATTTACTAAATCTGTAAATAGGTATTTATTTTTTGCACTACTTTTTAGATTTTGTCTTGGATAGTTTTGGTATTGTCCTTATAATGTATTTTGTACACTGTCTTTTTTGCACTGCTTGGCCAGGGAGAAACGGAATTTCAATTCACTGTATGTTGAACACAGATGGCAGAATTGACGTGGATGGATGGACAATAAAGTTGACTTTGAACTTTGAAATAAATCCCTTTTCCATTCAGTCCTAAACACTATGGAGCACTTGTTTTACCACATGACATAAGTGTTTTCTGTACACAACAGCCTAAACACAGCCTAAATATGCAGGGTTTTTTGTTTAAACATGTGTGATTGAAACAAAACACAACTCTTGGTATCTTTTTGATGAGGAAACAACATTATAACAGAGATCAGAAAATAGTGTAATATGGGCTATTTAAATGCCATAGCCTGGAATATTCTAATACATAAAGTAAATATAATGATGTATGAAAACTGTAATTCTCATTCACAGCTTTCATTCACATGTGAATTGCTTTCATTTGGCTTCTGCGTGCTGAGCTAATCACTCTATAATCTATTTTCTCAGTCACTCCCATGAAAAAAATGATTCATTGTTTTGTATTCAAATCATGTTGTGCAAGGTGAATGCCAGTCCCTTTGAGGAGATATTTTACAACTAGTGAGGCCAAGTACCCCAGAAAAGCCACAAGTATGTTTCTTTGGTCTCATTAATCTTAAGTAGAAGAGAAAAACAGTGCAGGTGCCTGGTGGACCCTCCCTCTTATATTCAGGTCATATTATACATATTTTAAAGTGCGCATCTGGAGCTGGTTGGTCCTGAACCCTTTGAGCCACTAGGAGTTCTGAGAGAGAGTCCCCTAAATCCAGGAAATGTGTGGAATGAATAGAAAGAGAATGGGAAAGGAACTTATTACGGTGCAATGTAGAACTATACACTATAGAAGGTGGTGGGAGTGGTAGTCTGCCACTTACTTGTCTCCATGGTGATTTTATTTCTTTGCTAGAAATCTTTCTCAGTATGTAATTTCACTTATTTGTCTTTCATGTATTGAATTTAAGGTAGTTTTATTGCTATATGGTCTTATGTCTCCATGGAGACAGAGAAGTATACAGTACCAGTAATGTCATGCGGTAGATACGTATTTTCAATCACTTTTTTCACTTTTTGCACTTGCACTGCACTCCCACGCTATGTGTACGACCGTAGCTCACTTTTGGAGCTACGTCCGTCAGTAAGCGCGGACTTTAAGTCGGTTTTCGAGGCATCGGCGGTGGACATCTTGCCCCTTTGTTTACTCTGGCGGCATAAGAGGAGGACGCGCCGAGGGAAGCGAGCCAGTGTGCTGTGGAGAACCCGCCAGAGACACAACAGACCTATTCTTCCCTCTATCCTGCTTGCAAACGTCCAGTCTCTGAGGAATAAACTGGATGACTTGCGCGCACGGATTTATTTCGAATGGGACACAAGGAACTGTTGTGTTTTTGCCTTTACGGAAACATGGCTGGACCCGTCCATTCCCGACAGTGCCGTTACCCCGGACAATTTCACTATATACAGGCAGGACAGAACGGAGGACTCAGGAAAGTCTTGTGGAGGGGGTGTGTGTTTTATGGTTAACTCTTTGTGGGCAACAGACGCACGTATTTTAACAACTCACTGCACTCCAGCCCTAGAGCTGCTAACCATTAATGTCAGACCCTTCTATCTGCCTAGAGATTTTAGCGCTGTAATCCTCACAGTAGTCTATATTCCACCACAAGCTGCTAAAACAGAAGCCCTAGAACAACTGTATGGGATTATAAACGGACTTGAAAACTCTCACCCTGATGCAGCTTTCATTGTGGTGGGGGATTTCATTATAACATGAAAACGGTTCTACCAAAATACTACCAGCACATATCCCTCCCCACCAGGGGGGGGCAGACTTTAGACCATTGTTACACCCCATTTAAAGACAGTTACAAACCCCTCCTCCGCCCAGCCTTTGATACATCTGACCATAGCGCCATCCTGCTGTTGCCTGCGTACAAACAAAGGCTTAAACTGGAATAACCGGTTCCCAGACAAATACACAAATGGAGCAGTATGTCTGATGAGGTGTTACAGGACTGCTTTGAAACAACAGACTGGCAGATGTTTGCAGACGCAGCAGATGGTGACATTAATGCGTACACAGACTCTGTCGTAGGCTACATAGGGAAGTGCATTAAGGACACGGTGCCCAAAATCTCCATCTGCACTTACCCAAATCAGAAACCCTGGGTTGCGTGCTAAACTGAAAGCTCGCACCGCCGCCTTCAACTCAGGAGACCCCGAAGCCTACAAAGCAGCCAAGTACGACCTCAGAAAGACCATCAGGACTTCCCAGAGAGACTACAGGGAGAGAGTGGAGTCTGCCCAGCAGAGCAGTGACCCGAGACGGGTGTGGCATGGGCTACGCTGCATCACTGACTACAAGGGGAGGAGCGGGCCCGTGGAAATGTCCAGCGCATCATTTCCGGACAAACTCAACACCTTCTACGCCCGGTTTGATGCAGATAACACCACGCCTGTCACCAGACCCCATGTGGACAGTGAGGACGCTGTACTTTGTATAGACACTGCTACAGTGAGACGGGCGTTCAAGAGAGTGAATCCCCGCAAAGCACCAGGACCCGACGGCATCCCCGGACGGGTGCTGAGAGCTTGTGCTGACCAACTCGCCGAGGTGTTCACCAACATCTTCAACCTGTCCCTGAGCCAGTCTATCGTGCCCACCATCTTCAAGACCTCCACTGTAGTCCCCATCCCAAAGACCCCCACAGCATCCTGTCCTAATGACTATCTGTACTATGCTATACTATAGCACTCACATCTGTCATCATGAAGTGCTTTGAACGAATCATTAAGGGACACATCTGTGACTCCCTCCCCGACACCCTGGACCCCCTGCAGTTTGCATATAGAGCAAAGAGGTCTACAGACGACGCTATTGCTCTAGCAGTCCACACCTTTCTCAGTCATCTGGAGAGAGGAAACACATATGTGAGAATGCTCTTCATTGACTACAGCTTGGCATTCAATACCATAATCCCCCCCAAACTGGTCTCTAAGCTCACCGCCCTGGGCCTGGGGACGTCCATCTGCTGCTGGATATGGGACTTCCTCACTAACAGGCCACAGGCGGTGAGGATTGGCAGCCACGTCTCCTCCACACGTGTCCTCAGCACTGGGGCACCCCAGGGCTGTGTTCTCAGCCCTCTCCTGTACTCCTTGTTCACCTACGACTGTACCGCCAGGCACAGCTCCAACATCATCCTCAAGTTTGCTGACGACACCACCATCCTAGGCCTTATCACCAACAACGATGAGAGCGCCTACAGAGACGAGGTGAAATCACTGACCAGCTGGTGTCAGGAAAATAACCTCTCTCTGAACGTCAGCAAAACTAAGGAAATGATCGTGGACTTCAGGAGACAGCGTGTAGACCAGCATCCCCCCATCTCCATTAATAACGCTGAGGTGGAGCAGGTCAGCAGTTTTAAGTTCCTCGGGGTACACATCACTGAGGATCTGTCCTGGACACTACATACAGACACTGTGGTTAAGAAAGCTCGACAAAGACTCTACTTCCTGAGGAATTTGAGGAAGTTTGGTATGAACACCAGCATCCTCACAAACGTCTACAGGTGCACCATCGAGAGCCTGCTGACGGGCTGCATCACAGTGTGGTATGGGAACTGCACCGCTCAGAGCCGCAAAGCACTACAGAGGGTGGTGCGAGCGGCAGAGGACATCACTAGCAGCAGTCTCCCCTCCATCCAGGACATTTACCACAGCAGGGGCCTGCGTAAGGCACGCAGCATCACTAAGGACCATACTCATCCGGCACAAGGACTCTTCCGTCTGCTACCCTCTGGTAGATGATACAGGAGCCTGCCAGCACACACAAAAAGACTCAAAGACAGCTATTACCCCCAAGCTGTCAGACTACTGAACTCTGGATAATACTCTAAATACTGAACTCTCAATAATACTGCACTAAACTACTTTTCATTATGCATAATATGTTTACTGCTGCTGCTCTATATGAATGTATCATGTTTGTCACTACCTCACTGTAAATTACTGTTACATGTGCAATAATCTGTGCAATAACCTATGTGCAATATTTATACCATACTATGTGCAATACGAAATCCACATGCAACACTTATACCACACCATATTATGTGCAATCTGTGAAATACTCTACTTACAGCTTATTTGATCTTGATTTAATCCTACCTGCACCTTGTACATTGTAACTTGTATTTTTTATTACATTTTATTACATATTTTATTATATTGTTTATTATATTGTTTACTTCTTCCCCTGCACTTTTGCAACACTTTTTTTTTACCATGTACTATTATTGCATGTTATTAGTACTTCTGACTATCTTAGCGAGTCAACGGTTCTTCTGATCCTAAGCATTTCATTGCATTGTTGACCTTGTGTTGATTTTGCATATGACAAATAAACAATCTTGAATCTTGGAACATTCCAAGCAATACCGTAATGTCTCCATGAAACCTACTGTCAGAAAAGTTACATAATGCACTTTTGAGTTGTCCATTAACACCTTTTCTTAGCATAATATTGAGAAAGCTGTACTAAATGGCGTTTATTTATTATTATTATTATTTATTTTATCCTTTTGTTCTATCTACTTCCCATTATTGCCAGCAGTGGCTCTCTTCCATAAACTGTAGAAAGAAGTGGACTAAGGGAGTGTGACGTCACCTATAGGGTTTGGCTCCGGTCAAATGAAGTTCACAAGGCTGGCAGTTATAGGAATGAATTTGGAGCCAGTTCCATATTAGGAGTAGGATTTTTTTTACGAACAAAATAGTGAAATGAAAAAACAGGATCATGTAGAGCGGGTCAATACAAATATTTTATGTCCAAAATGACGAGGCTCAGTGCAGGAGTTAATGGAGCTGGAAGCGACCCCGTGCTCACTTCCTATTTTGAACACGGTGGATAGCGGTTTAGCTTTGTCCCAGTGGTGTGCAGTCAGGGAATCAAAGCAAACAGTGATTGCCCAGTAAAATATAAATCATTGCGTGTAAAAGTATAATTAAATTGTTTCGAATTATCCAAATAATCCAGTTTTCTCTTCATTTCTCACTGTTTGAAACATGGTTGTAGTGGCGGTGTCCTTTACTACACTCTTCTGGTCACTGAGCAAACTGCAACAACCGCGGTTCTGAACGTCCCATGTTCTTCTATGGAGGCCTGGAGGCACATGTTGAGAGTGCTGCTCACAGTCATTACAGTCTATGCTTTCTACTTGCACTTTTACAACCAGAGAAGCCAGCCGGTTGTTTTAGAAGTTTGTGCATGTGTTCTGACGACCACAGTGGGCTCAAACATGGTTGAATAAACCTACATCATCACCATGGGAGCTGCGGATGTGCGGTGATTCCAAGTGAGTGTGCATGTGCAGCAGGAGATGACAACAGCAGCGCTAACTTTCAACACAAGTGTCTAAAAATTATTTGTTCTTAGTGAGAAGTCATTGTTGTAGCTTTATGTTTGTAATGATTAGTTGTTAGTTAGAAATACAGGCCATCATTTAATGAAACACTGAGCTACTTTCAGAGCGATTTTGCATGAAATGGAGCATCTGGATGGAGCAGTGGAGTTAGAACGGCTGGAGCAGTGAGGAGTCCACCTTGTCTGTGTGTTTATGAAGGAACAGTGTCAGTGGAATAACAGCACTATTACACATGTATTACACATGTGTGGAGGAACATGTGTGTGTTCTTGACCTACTCCGCTTCAGGGAAATACAGGACGCTTCTTCAGGAAAGACGTAGCTTTGCATCTGTGAGAGGTGAGTGTGAGCGCTCTGTGGTAACCCTATTATAGATCCATGGTTCTGGATCTGCTGGATCAATCTTGAATCTTGAATCTTGAATCTTGGTTCTAATGCAGGGCTGTGTTTAAAGATCCCATGACATGGTACTTCTTGATGCTTGGCTCCTTAATGGTTCCCTAATACTGTAAATGAATCCTTCTTCAAAATCAACACTCAGTGCATGAGAAACAGAGATAAGCTGAGAGAGTAATTTTTCTCACTCTGAACACTCTATAATGGGCGTTGTTGCTTGAATGCAAATGAGGAGAAAAGAGCTGGCCAATAGTAGAAGGTGGGGGCGTGGCCAAACGCTCCGCTCTCGCTCTGAGCGCTCTCTGATCCATTTCCTTGTTTTTGCACGGGGGGAGAGATTTGAAGCGTTCCATTGAAAAATAAACACATTTCCACATAAAATAAAATTAAACCACTGCTGTTCAAAGGTCGAGAGGCTCAGATAAAGGACTTCCGAGCCTAGAAACACTCGGACGTGCCTCCAGGCAAATAAAAAAACGCATTTCGCATTGCCTAGCGCATTCGCAGTCCAAACTCTCTGGGCGTGATTTACAGAGACGCTGAGTACAGACAGACGGGGGTGGAACTGCATTTGCATTTCTTTTTTCGATCTGACGTCAATAAGGTGCCTTGTTCAAACTTGCCCGTTTGAGCTCCGATTTTTTGTAACGCAGAAAAGGATCGCAAATGCTCAGTTTAGACATTTCGCAACTTTTAACCATGGGGGGGGGCCTAAACAGGGTAGGGGAGCTCACATTAACATTCAAAAACCTCAGAAAGTGAAAATTTCATGCCATGGGACCTTTAAGAGGATGTTTGTGACACATCAGGCTGTATTATAAGTGCACCTGTCTGACCAGTGCACTGTTTTTGTTAGTATCTCTTCATGGTCTTCATGAATGTACATGTTGTGTAGTTAAGTGCACTACACATCTGTACGCAGTCATATGTCATTCATATGGTTTCTACTAGATGCATTATAATAATTACATAGATAAGAACAGTCCTGAAGGCTCAGCTGCATAAATAGGAGTAGAAACAAATAGCTCTGTTTGTCAGATACAATCCCATATACAAATATTAATAAACTATATGGTCCAGGTTTCTCTACTTGTACTCCAAAATGGCTCAGTAGGCATGCAATTAATGTGAGTAAAAATAAATATACTCAGTTTGCATAAAAAGTGGCGTTATTAAAGTGTTATCGACTAAATGTTGACATCCACCCCAAGTCTGCCTAGCCATAAAAGTCACAGCACACTACTGCTATGTCCATTTATATATACAGTCTATGGTGCGTTCACACTTCCTGGTTTGGTCCCATTCTAGTTCTGGTTTTGTCCTGATGTAGTGCAGTTTTAGTTCTGGGTTTAATTGTAATTTAGTCTAAATTATGACATAGTGTGTGCAAGTGAACGCAGCCATAGTTTATCTATCTATGACCTAAGCTTTTGGCTCCTGGGCAGCGCAGTCATTTATAGGACATACTTTTATACTTAATTGAACGTCCTTAAGTTAACATGCTCTGGACTCAGTGGCGCGGCAGTGTTACTATGGCGATGTGCACTGGTTAAATATGACTCACTGAGCGTTTACCGAAAGCCTGGTTTGCTCCGTCAGGACCTCTTGAGACTGTACCTGATGTGTCGTGATGACTGGAGTGTAGTCGGCATGGAAACCTTTCATATTTATATTATATTTACACAATATAGGTTTTCTTGTCATCTGGTTTTCCGTTATCTGATAAATATGTATGGGTTTCTATTTTCATCATTGACATCACAGCATGCAACTGTACAGTTATGCTGAATGGAAATGGGGGTCAGGTAACTATTATAGATAAGGGATATTTAGTATTGCTAGTAATATAAATGATCAGCTTCATCATGTGGATTTAAATTTTTGAAAGTTATGGAATCTCTATGGGAGATTCACTTTTTGAAGGAGAAAGGCGATTTGATAGTCCCTCATTTAGACATACAGTATTTAAAATTTTCAAGTTGGGCTGCACTACATAGCTGCATACATATCAAAATCAAATAGAAAATGCAAAATTAGCTGAGACAATTATCAACTCACAATGGCAGCAATTATAATAGAACATCTGCTGCTTGTTGTATCTTAAGTTGATATTTCTACACATTCTGAAATTCAGTGTATTAGTTTAAAGGTCCTATATTATGCAAAATTGACTCTTTAAAGTCTTTAAGCCATGTTAGAATGCTGTTATCTCATCAAAAACATACCGGGAGTTGTGTTTTGTTTCATTCACACATGTTTGAATAACCCATTATTATTAGTCTGTCTACTTCCCCAAAGCTCAAAATGCTCTGTTCCACCTTGTGATGTCATGTAGTGGTAGTTTTTATTTTAACAGCTACCGTTTATCTTTAGTTCACTAGAGATTCCAAGCAATTTCAGGGCAAAACACAACTCCAGGTATGCTTTTGATGAGGGAACACCATTATAACATATCAGAAAATTGCATAATATGGGCCACTTAAACATATAATGGCTATATTTGTCAGATAATCACAATTAGATTTTTTTTCCAAATGCAAAATGCATCCCTATAAATTCAAATCTTAAAAATAATACAATATTTATAACACATCTAATCCGTTGTAACAGTATTTCACCTGTACCTGTTTCACCTGTACCTACATTTTTTTCCTTGTAAATAGACAGAATGATATAATGAAAGGATCATGTTGGAGTCATGAACTTTTGCGCTGTGTCTCAACCCTTTGCCCCCTCTTAGCTGCAGGGCCTTTTCTGCTGGGACTATTCATGCCACATCGGGCTTTATACATGCTCTACTGTCTATGCGGTAGGTAACCCAACACACTCACTGTAAGAGAGGAGAAAAACACAGGAGTCCTTAAATGTCACATTACTCAGTACAGTAACTCCGCTCTCGACATGCGATCTGTCAGAGCACATCATCGTCCTCTACTGAGCATGTGCAGTAGATGCCAGCTGTGCACATGCAAACCCATACACACAAGACCAGGCTGAACCTCCAGGCAAAATGTAACTTTAATCATGTTTTTTCTTTTTGGAGTAGTGCTAGGTGCATTCTTTCCCTATAGTTGCCCTGCTGTTGTTTTTATCTAGGAGTAATGTGGATGTGAAATAGGAGGTGTCACAGCTGTCTTATTATTATAATAATAATTATAAATAATATTTATATATAATAAAATAAATATTATATTATGTAAATGTGAAATGTTTTCAGTCCCCTGTGATCCCCTGTGATTTTTTTCCCTTTCTTTTTTCCCCGTAAGCAGCCATTTTTTATTTATTTATTTATTTTTAAATATGGATGAACCATATTATGTATTCCTGATCAATCACCAGTCACCACACTTTCTGGATCCCAGGCACACCTTTTCAGTAGGCCCAGGATCAGAATCTGCCAACTCGAGTCCAATTCAAATGAAGTAACTCATTCTGTCATCAATCAAGATTTCAGAATTAGAAATGTACCTCATTTAATTTTAATGTAACTATACTTAATGTAGCTGAAAGGGCAGAATATATATATATATATATATATATATATATATATATATATATATATATATATACATATATATATATATATATATATATATATATATATATATATATATATATATATATATATATATATACATATGCAATTTTTCTCTAATTCTAACTCTATTGTAGTTTCGTTATATTTTGTACAATGACAAAATCTGATCCATATACGGTTTTGTACAAGTCTAAATGTTGACCTACCTCGTCTTCAAAGATTCAAAGCTTTTATTGTCATGTGCACAGTAAAGAAATATGTTTCCCTGTGCAATGAAATTCTTACATTGCTGCCCGCCCTGGATGCCAAGAGCATGCAAAAATTTGAAATAGATAAATAAGATAAAGAGAAGCGTGTAAAAAAGTATATAGTGAACCCTTGCTCTATCGCGGTTCACTGTTCGCGGCCTTGCTGTTTCGCGGATGGGTTTTTTTTTTCGATTTTTTTTTTTCATTTTTTTTATAGTGTAACATTTTTTTTTATAGTGTAACAATGTGTTCTGCGTCCTGATTGGCTAAGAGACTAGACCAGGACTAAACGTGGACTAAACCAGGTCTAGACCAGAACTAAACCAGGTCTAGACCAGGTCTAAACTAGGTCTAAACCTGGACTGGCCCTGGACTAAACCAGGACTGGACCAGGTTTAGACCTGAAATAAACCGGGACTAGACCAGGTCTGAACCAAAGTTCAAAGTTCAAAGTCAGCTTTATTGTCAATTCTGCCATATGTGTTCAACATACAGTGAATCGAAATTTTGTTTCTCTCTGGCCAGGTAGTGCAAAAAGACAGTGTACAAAATACAATATGAAGACAAAACACAACAAAAAACTATCTAAGACAGAGATCTAAGTTAAAACTAAAGTCTACGGGATTAAATCACTCCGTGCAGCTTTTGCGTTCGTTTGTGCGTGTTCGGTTTGTGGCTCGGGTTGAGAGCACGCGGTCTCGTGCTCGCAGCCCCGGTGTACGCGCGACACGTGCTGCATTTTCTCATATTTGTCTCTAGTTTAAATACTCAAACTTTCATAGATTTTCAACAAAATGTATTAATAGTAACGCGTGGGGGGAGACACAGCCCTGGAAGCCCCGCCAGACGCGCGAGGAGCACTGCCACGCGCACCAACCCCTTGGAGAAGTGCGCGACACATGCTGCTCTGTCACGGATTTACGATGAGGGGTTTATCATGGACGATGAGGGGTTTATTGTGGACAAAACCGTGACAGAGCAGCACGTGTCGCGCACTTCTCCAAGGGGTTGGTGCGCGTCTCGTCCCGGGACGTGGCAGTGCTCCTCGCGTGTCTGACGGGGATTCCGGGGCTTCCGGGGCTTCCGGGGCCGTGTCTCCCCCCACGCGTCACTATTAATACATTTTGTTGAAAATCTATGAAAGTTTGAGTGTTTAAACTAGAGACAAATGTGAGAAAAGGTTAATTCCAGTCTGAGAAAAGCGTATAATGTGTGTGGTGAGGCATTTACAGCCTTAAAACATGTAGAATAATTGTAAAATATAAAGTTGTCCTACTTCGTGGATTTCTCTTATTGCGGGTTATTTCTGGAACCTAACCCCCACGATAAACGAGGGATTACTGTAATCAAATACATTTGTGTAGCCTTTGTGAACTCAACTATGTGTGTATTGCCTTTAGATGAGCTTTTTTATCTGCCAGCTTTGAAGAACCAAATATTACACAAGGAAAAGCCTCTTTATCATTGAGTGCTGCTTCAGTGGACTTAATACACTGCCTCGATATGTGAGGGAAGACAGCTGTGGCTTCTCTTGTCTTGGCTTCAACTTCCTGAATATTTTCTTTCGAACTGTCTTCATTATGTTGTTTATATAAATGCTAAAAAGATCCAACCCTCCTGATTTCCAATGTATTTGAGTTATAAAACACTGCACTGTTTGACAATCAGGAAGTGCATGGTTAGCATGCTAGTTTTGTTAGCATGATCCAGAGGTCGGTGGTTCGAATCGACATAAACAGGTGGAAAAGTGCTATCCAAAAAAGTAACTATTTACTATAGCATTGCTATGATGAGCTTACCTGGCCAGCCAAATGATATCTCTCTGTATTTCCTATACACCGCGATACCATTTGGACACCCTCCATCCACTCTCGCTCCTCCGATTACAAACGGACTCCGCGATTCTGATTCGTTCAAAGATGGTGACGTCAGTGCACCCGCCTTTGCCCGCAAAGTCACTCTTAGGCAGCGGAAGTTCCGCCTCAGTTTTGAATCAAGATGGCGCAATCTCTGATTGGTTCACTTAGCTGTCTGTCTACGCGCAACCGCAGCGTATTCTGTGGATCAAGCGTTACCAGACTCACTCGCTGGTACAGCGATGAGTCATGGATTCTTCCAGGCAAATGATGAGCCCCTTTGAAATTGGGGTGTATAAACTAACAGTGATGAATAATTAAGTTGCTCAGAATGCATAAGATAAGTGAGGAATAATCGTGGACCACTGGACCATTGTTTAAAATTAACTAGTTCTGTTTTTCATGTTTTTAAGACAGTAAAATCAGGTAGGCTAATGCACCTTTACGTATGAATACCCTGTAATGAAGCTTGCAGCAATCCTTCTGTCAAATGATTCCTCAACTATTGTTTAACTCTCTCACTTAAAAAGATCCCTGTAATCACAATTGCAGATTAATAAGAAAAATGCCGCCCTTATTATTTGGGAGTTTTATTTTGTTTTTCAATATGCACAATAACACTCACATGCGCACTCATTCACTTAGAGAAATTATTTCCCATTGTGCATAATTAGGCAGAATTGTAAGATGCCGAATCATTGCGTTTATAATGAGCTGGGTAAAGTCTGAATCCTGCGGTTTTGATGAGGAGGAGCAGAGGGAGGCTTAATGTAAATCTATTGTCCTTGAGTCCATTGTGAGAGATGGAGAAGCATTACCAGGGGAATAGATTAGCAGCATATGTGACTATTATGTTGGATTATAAGACAGTAGTAGAGGGTTTTTCCTCGTGGTGACATAGTCAAGTCTCATATTCTTCTATATAAAACCCTGTGGGATATTTTTAGAAAATTTTATATTGTGTGTTTTTATTATGGTTTATTATGGTTATGGAAGTTGTGATTCTAGTAAAGTAGAATAGAATATGCATTTATTGATCTTGAAGAAATTGAATTGCAAATTAATCAGTCAATGGCGTTTTAGTCAACCAGAATGTGTATTAGTCTTTTTATTGAGATTAGATTAGATAGATAGTTAGATAGATAGATAGATATGTAAATATATCAAACATATAACTTAGAAAAGATATTTAAAGTTAGCAGTTCATCCTCTTGCACTCATCAGCTATAGACTCTAGTCACGCTTACATCACAAACCCAAAAGATGTTTGGAAACATGCGGATGACAACTTCTGGTGTAGTTACCGACACCGGGCTTGCCTACAGATGCAGGTGCTGTTTGGAATAACTTTGAAATCGGCATCCTCATCTCTTCTAATGGCATGTACCTAGCGTGCTCGGAGGTATGGTTGTAACTGTTGATCTGCTGAACATAAAGGAACATTACAATGACATCTAGATGAAGAAAACCCGGCCATTTTCTCAGTTTTCCCAGATTTTGTCAGAGTTACTACCACTAGCAGAGCCCACCGGAAATCATCATCTGCATGTTTCCAAACGTCTTCCGGTTTTGTGACGTAAGCGTGAATATGGCCTATAGGGATGCATTGTAGGACATGCCTTTAGAATTATTTTAGTTGACTACAGTCCTAGTTATGCATCGTTATGTACAGGTAACTTTAAGCACACTCTTTTTGCAAGCTTAAATTAACAACTGCTAATTAATTTGTGCATTTGATTTTGAGACATACCAGAAACTGCATGAGTGCATGATTTGTTCTCCCCAGTGCAAATAAAAACATTGAAGCTCAGGTACGTTCACTTTCACATTTACATAGCATGTCAACGGCAACCTTATAATAATAATAATAATATAATAACAACAACAAAACAGCTACATGCAGTTGTCTGTTTGTTATGTAACTGCAGAATTAATAAGCCCATTAGTCTAATTAGTATGTGTGGACCTCTGACTCCCTCAGAAAAAAACACCATTGTTTCCTTTTATATTCTCATTAAACTCATTTGGTTTGCCCTGATCACATAAAATACACACACATGAGATATCCTACTCTACTCTATATTAAAATATAGAGAATTAGAAAAGTCTCCTGTGATTTTTGGCTTTATTGCGAATACTGTGACATTGGCGTCTCTCCCACTGAATGAATTTGCAACTCACAATGCTGCTTTGAATGTATTTGTGATCAATTTACATAGCATGTGAGCATTAAAGTTACTGAGATAGAGTGAAATATGACCTCTGACCCATCCTTCAAAGGCAGCATGAGAACCCGCCAGGAGCAGTGTTCCCTTAGCGGCTTTACTAAAAGATGGGTTAATTCAAAACATTGACTCTTGTCATCATACCATTCTGGATCCTGGTTGTGCCTAATGTTTTGTCTGAAAATGTTGTGCTATGTAACTTTTTTTGGTTTAGGGTTCACCACCACCTAAATATCCATGGGGATATTTTTGCCTATAAAGTTTTAACATGGCTCACACCAGATAGATATGTGTGTCACTCTTAATTGTTCTATACATTATCATCTCTTGATGAACTTGAATGGAAAACAAGGAAGATGGTCACGATGATTGAATCTACTTGGTCGAAGCGTCAGCCGAACAAGCTGAAAAATGGCGTTTTCTAATATATATGTAATTATCTGTAACTGAATAAATGCAAATGATCTCAGTTTAATGCAATAGATTAATGCTATAGCAAAAAAATCCGCATGGAGGCAAGCAGGTGACATGCCCTCCACCAGGAAAAGTTACATAATGTGCCTTTGTATTATTTTTAAAGCCCTTTTATAGCTTTGTAAAGTATAGGAACAGCATTCTGTCTCTATACATTTCCTTGTGTTAAATGGAGCTGAAATAAAGGCAGTGTGATCCTGGAGAAAACCAGGCCGTTGCGAGTCACGCTCCGCCTCAGCTCTGAGCTCCTCTGAGGCTCAGTGCGGCTCCACCAAATCACTGTGTAAATGATGCAGGCTGCACCCCATACACACGCACAGACCGCTACCATGCCGTTGTGGGGACTTTAGTGTAGTCACGATGCTAACATTTCAAACTTGATGATGACTTCACTCAGTACTATTAATTAAAATGCTCCTCTTTAAGATTGTTTATTTGTCATATGCAGGATCAACACAAGGTCAACAATGCAATGAAATGCTTAGGATCAGAAGAACCCGTTGACTCACTAAGATAGCCAAGAGCTCGCTAAGAATGTCATTTTCATATACAAAATAATAATTCTTTATCTTAGCATGAGGTCTTATATTTGTACTGATAAAGCTCAAAATCATTTACCTGGCCAGCCAAATGATATCTCTCTGTATTTCCTATACACCGCGATACCATTTGGACACTCTCCATCCACTCTCGCTCCTCCGGTTCCAAACCGACTCCGCGATTCTGATTCGTTCAAAGATGGTGACGTCAGTGCACCCGCCTTTGCCCGCAAAGTCACTCTTAGGCAGCGGAAGTTCCGCCTCAGTTTTGAATCAAGATGGCGCAATCTCTGATTGGTTCACTTAGCTGTCTGTCTACGCGCAACCGCAGCGCATTCTGTGGATCAAACGTTACCAGACTCACTCGCTGGTACAGCGATGAGTCATGGATTCTTCCAGGCAACAAAATCATACTAAAACTCAAATTGTGGACTTGTGTCAAATTGGACTTGTGTTTTGTTTCATTCACACATGTTTTACACGCAAATCCTTCATATTTAATCTGAGTTCTCTCAAACAGAAAACACTCTGTTTCACCTTGTGATGTCATGTGGTAATACAGGAAGTGCTTCATTGTGTTTTTAAACTCCATACACCTTCACTTGAATCATTTGGATGGTTTAAACCCTGGAATTTCCTATTTCTACTGAACTAAAGGTAAAATGTAGCTGCTAACTTGAAAACTACTTCATGACATCACAAGGTGGAACAGAGCATTTTGAGCTTTGGAGATGTAGACAGACTAGTAATAAAGGAACACAACTCCAGGTATGTTTTTGGGGAGGCAACAGCATTATGGCTTAAAGCTCACGAGAGTCCATTTTGTGCAATATATGACCTTTAAACAAGATTTACAAGAAATAATAATGTTACTGCAAAGGTAATAATGTAAAATACCTAAATTACCTTAATCTTCTGACTTAGATTTACATTGTGTAAACATGAACAAAAGTGAGTCCTAAGTTTTTAATGACTGACTGAATGTAGTTTAGATTCCCCACATGGTTTGGTAAACATGAGCACACACTGGCTCCTTCTCCAGTCTGATAGTGAGACTCTGCTCACAGCTGATTGTGCACACTGAGGTGATTATTACACAAAAGGGTTTGAAACGACAGGCTCTGTGTGGGTCTATGTCACTCTATGACTCCATCTGAGCTCAGACTGTTGATTTATGAAGGGCTCATACCAGGTCATCTGAGGTCACAGGAGCTGCTCTGGGTCAATGTATTTAGCACAATGTGTACATTTTCTGATGGAGGGTCCACCATCTGCTTGTCTCCATGGCGATGTTGTTGCTTTGTCTGGAATGTCCCAGTATGGCCGTGTTACCATACACTCAATAACATGGGTTTTTATTTACTTAAAAAAATTGCATTCTTACTGTGACTAGGTTCAATTCTCTACAAATTTGTCACTTGGCTTTAAGGCATCACTTGCTGTCTCTGTAGAATAAAGTATAAAAGTGTAATGCCATGCAGTTGAACATTCCAGGCAATATCTCCATGGAATGAAGCTAGTGATGGACTGAATTTCTGTGTTTTATTTAGATTTGAAATGTAGCTTGTTGATGTAATTATTTTTTTATTTAATTACTGATGATTTTAAGCTTATGCCAGAAAATGACATTTACCTTTAGCTTTACAGCATTGACAAATTTGTTGCAAGAACAAATGCAACTACAGTATATGTTATTTACGATTTACTGTAGGTGGAAATGTTATTTACGATTTACTGTAGGTGGGGAAAAAAAAAAAAAAAACTCAACATGACTGGTCCTCATACACATACAAAAACGCACATGTTCATATACACAACTACGCCTACTTTTAAATGTGTCCATGTTTCTCAAGTATTACATTACCATGTTGGAGCAAAATGGAGTGGGAGGAAGAGATATGACCAAGAATTTCTCAAAAATGTAATTTGATATTGGACAGGGGTAAAATATGCAAGAGTCTGGCTGCAGACTTTCACCCACAGGATACCAGGATCCACCTCCACTTTACTCTTTAAAAGAAAATACATTATTTCTTTTTATTAACTTATACTAAACCTGTCACAATAACAACTTTTGAACTGTGACTTTTGCTGAAGTAAAGATAGATGATAAACTATTATGCCCAAAAAACATGAGCTGACGAATTAAACACTTAATAAGTTTGTAATTTTGGTTCACAATTCAACCTTCTACAGCTCAAATCATCATACTGCAGAAAGAATAACCAAAAATGCCATACTGGTACAAAGAAAAGGACACAATGAATACTGACCCCCCCAAAAAGCACAACACATACAGTATTTTACTGCCAACATATAGCCTACAATGGCACAAATACAAATAACCAGTTTGTCCGTGTGTGTTGATGTAAGTGTCTGGTTAACATTAGGCACAAATCTGCAATGGCTTAAGTTAAGAAAAGGGTTTGAGTTTGTATTTAGTGTACAGTAAAATACATTATCAACTTTTGTAATGCTGAGGAAACAGTCAGTGGTCAAGAAACAGTGGTGGTCTTTTAGCATTGCCACTGTTTGTTTACTGTTAGGGGCCTGTGGATGGAGATAAGTCATGTGAGGACTTAGCTGTATCTGACCATCTCCGGATCTGCAGCTATTTTCTGTCTGGCCATTTTGCAGTGGTCAGTATCAAAAGTTCAATATTTCAAACCAAGTGTTCCAGACTGGAGTTTTAAAGGAGTCATAGTGTGTCCTTATTGCTCTGGTCTGCCTTCTTATCTTTGCAACATGCTCAGAACAGCTCCCAGAGGAGGTGTTTCTTTCTAAAGTGGATGAATAACTCCACTCTGTGCTGTGCCTATCTCCACTACAGACGTGCACTCTGGCTAAGGCGAATCTCATTTTACAGTGTGTATTTCTGTTGCTCACGACCTGCAGTGACTCTGTGCTATAGGGTGGGAGAGATAACACATACTAGCTGTCAATCTTCAAATATTACTGGGCTGGGACTAATTTACCATCTCAAAATCGTAGTACCGTACAAAAAGTGTGGTTTTCAAAGCAATCTTAGAGAAACTTTAGAGAAAAATACTACACAAAAAATAATGGTCATGCAAAATTTTAAAAAGATAAGGAAATCATGTTATTTTGTTCTCTCATCAAAAACATGCCTGAAATGGTTTTATATGTCATCCATGTATTTTTTGAGTGATGTTGCGATCTCTCCTCAGCCTACCTAACTCATGCCCCCCCGCGTGGCCATTTTTTATATATATACAGAGCAGGATACAAAACAATACAGTACAACTTCACAAATTTGATATGATGTGCAGTAGTCTTATTAGCAGAATGCAGCCTTATGTATTGCTGCTTATAATTCAAAACCTTCTATGTTGTTTTTAATATTTCAGTAACTGAATTCATCGTCTTTTTTTCCAAAATGTGGAATAATCTAATCAATATGAGCCTAAGGAGGGAACACACCTTATACAATCAATTATATGAATGAAACTATATAAGATAATATGGTATATACATGCAGAGAATTGGCCCTGATAATATAGTTTAAAATGATGAAGATTACATTAACACTTTTTATTTATTAAAAATAAGTAGAGTGTTGTTGTACGATTGGTTTACAATTGTATTTTTGTACATTATTTGTTAATCAATAGCGTATTTTAATATACACTAACCATTTCTGATGACGACAAAACCCCCTTTTTTTTCTGGATTACAAAAATGTTGACCCCATAACATACTGTATAGGCCTTTTTATATTACACCCTTAATCTCAAATGATTCTTTTTGTAAAACTCAATAGCTAAATTGTATTTTTCCATCATCTGTGACAAAGTAATTTTTCTACCCTGCAAATTCAAATGTGTTACATATTTTTGTTATAAAAAACAATGAGCTACAACTATAAATAATCACCATGGCAGCATACGTAAAGAGACAGGCAGAGTTCCAGGTAGAGTTTCTGCATTAGGATCACAAATATACCATTATATGTCACTTAAAACACAAAGAATTTCTGCCTCTGTTTTTACATTAGGCTATTTTCAATCAGAATTTGCTCCTGCAACAGAGCCCACGTTTTATTGAACCTTTTTATATCGCACCGATAAATACCATTTGCCTTAAGATGTCAAATAACCTTATAACTGAACATGTATTTGGTGATTTCTATTCTCCTCATTCTGTAATTTTTTTTTCTTTCTGATGACAGGGCATTTTAAAGAGGTCAATACTGTACTCACAATGGACTTCATTCAAGAATTTTTTTCTTAAAAATGTTTGTAACTTCCACTTCCACTCCATGCCAGATTCACAAAACTTTATCAAAGACCCTATTGAAACACTAAAATTCAGGTGAAAAACGCCGCTTATCAATTAATCGTAAGTCGATCGATATGGTCAGTCAACTATAGATTAATGAATTGTGTGTGTTTGTTTTAGCTGTTATTACTTTGTAAAAGGATAGCTACTTGTGGATATTCTGTGTGTGTGTGTGTGTGTGTGTGTGTGTGTGTGTGTGTATGTGTGTGTGTGTGTGTGTGTGTGTGTGTGCGTGCGTGCGTGCGTGTGTGTGTGTGTGTTAGAAAGTGTGTGTGGGACAGAGTGAGTTAGGGAGTGTAACAAAGTTTAATACAAGTTTGTTTTAGCTGTTACTGGTTTCAACTCAATGCTGAAACAATGTTGAAAACATGTGAAACAGTTTGGTTTTCGATGTACAGATCACTTATAATGTAAATAACCGATAATTACATTATCACTGTTTTGTTTGAGTCTATGATGTATTTTACAGAACATGAGTATTAACAATACAGATATTTTATAACAGATTGGGCACATTAGCCAGTGATGATTACTTACACTTTCTTATATATTGCCTTTCACTTTATTAAGATCAGATTCTGCAGCTAAAATTACAACAATACGCCAAAGGTGACTTGACTTGGACTTGACTTGACTTGACATAGCCTGTGACTTGACTTGACTTGACTTGCCCAAGAAAAAAATACTTGGGACTTGAAGGTGAAGACTTGAGACTTACTTGAGACTTGCACATGTGTGACTTGGTCCCATGTCTGTACCACTGCAAAGCCAGTAAGAGAATGTAACTCCAGGTAGGAAAAAAAATCAAAGAAGGGGTTTTCAAACTGTGGGTGAGGGTCCAAAAACGGGGCACAGAGTGTTTAAGGGCAATACAGTTTGCTTGGCTTATTTTAAGATTAAAATTGACTTTTATCAGATAAAATGGAGATAGATTTATGAAAACTTCTTTATGTGTATGTCACCACTAGTACCTGTGAATAAAATGTGATTTGGGTTTTGATTTACAGTTTTACTTTATTGCAAACATATAAATTTGTAAAAATTTGTGAGAAGGTAATGCAAAGTGGGATCATTAAGGGAATCCCCCCCCCAAAATGGGTGGTTGACATCTTAGTTTTTATTAGCTGGAATGACCCCAGAATGCATCACAGAGCATTTAGAGTTTAGATTTAGAGCCCCCGGACCCCCCCTAGGTTTTCAGTGACTGATCAGTTTCATCCCTTTAGAATAAGAGTATTTCTACCCACCTCCTCACCATTTGAGTGACGTGTTAGCTTACCTTGGCAGGTCTAGTCTTTCTTGCCTTTTTCTTTCTTGTTGAATGGGAAAGCTGTGAGTCATTTCTTAAAAGCTGCAGCTGTATAAAAGAAAATCTCTTAGCTTCAAGTATAATTTCTGCAGTCTTGCTGAATTCAGTGAGTTGGCTGCTGTGACAAAATTAAGACAGCATTAATATTTTTCTAATACTTGTAATTTCAACTAATTGGACAGTGGAATTTCAATGTACTCGGGCAGGAACCTAGACTGTATCAAGACATTGACTAAGGTAATGTGACGTCACAGTGTCCAGTGAAATGAAGCACATGGGGAGAATTTGGAGCTGAGTTCCATAGGAATTGATTTACAGATAAAATAGCAAAACAAAAACACCAGAATCAGGCTGAGCAGGTTAACGTGAACATTTTAAGACCAAAATGAAGAGCTTTCAATACAAAGTGAACTGAAGCTGGAGTTAATGGAACCGGAAACAGGCTCAGGTTAGCTATGTCCATGAAGGTACAGTTAATGAACAGGGACTATATGGGCTAAAACAAGATAACTTTAAAAGGTGCAAGAGAACTTTTAAAGGTGCACTATGGACTATGGAACTCATTAGGCGAGGGATCCACCATCGGTTTGATAAGATATCTTGCTATGGGAATGTTCCACAGTATGGCATTATACCATTTCCCATTTATTGCAGACTCTGAACACTTTAGGTTCTTGTGCTGCACAATTTTTGGAAGTAGCAATCTATTCAGAGTGCTCATTGTAAACAACTCTAAGACCATTAACATTTGAGAGAAGACTGAAATATGAACTGCTAAAGTAACTTAAAATATGTCTTAACTTAAAATAGAGGTCTAAACTATATATACAACAAGACAGAACATTTCTGTTATCCAAAAGAACTGGAGCTTTTTCTGATTTATAACTGTACCAACTCAAATTGCAATTTCAATTCAATTTTGATATATTGAGCAGCTCTATATACAGTATCTAGCAGCTCTTAATGCTTGTAACATTAACTAGTTTTATGGCACACTTGCTTTGTTGCTTGATGTTTTCCCATGCAGTTAGCCTGTGTGAATAGCGTCTGCTCCTAATCTGAACATCTTAAACTCTGTCATGAGAGCAGTCTGATCTTTCTCCTCACAGCAGGCTGAGGCGGATGGCATTTTGGTGGGATTGAGTCGGAGCTAACACTAACACCGGCTTGTAACAGTAAATATTAAACACATCCAGCTGTTGCACTCACATAGTCCTTGCTTTCTACCCCCCCCCTTCCTCTCTCTCTCTCTCTCTCTCTCTCTCACTCACTCTCTCTCTCTCTCTTTTTGCCTCTGATACAGGTACAGCTCTGCAATGCATTAGATTATACCAGTGCTTCTCAATTATTTTCTGTGACGCCCCCCCTAGGAAGAAGAAAACATTTCACGCCCCCCTTCCTGCGCGCGACTATAAATAGTATTATTTGTCTAGAAAATTGTTATGAGAACACCATTGTATCCTTTTATTAACATTATAAACAAAAAAAAGAAAGAAACTTACAACAAAGACTGCACTGAGGACTCAAATATTAATGTGTTTTTAATGCAGCTTTGCGCACATTTGTTTACGTTTTACAGAAATGAAACTTAAAACCACCTCATTTGCATAAGCTAAAAGCACTGAAAAACAAAACGCTCTCTCCTTGTGCCACTGATGCGTCAGCTTCTGTCGGACTAAAGGACACGACTCAGTGGAATATACGTGTTTTTTCTGTGACAGGGGATGTTCTGTTAATGGTGAGACTGTGCGTAAATCGCATGTGAGAACGCCACTGCCAACTGCTGTTGTTGATGTGCAATTACACTTAGTTCTAGTACAGTACAGCAAAAAAACATGTTTCCCAGGGTCATACGCACCCCCCCTGGCATCACGCCACGCCCCCCCAGGGGGGCCCGCCCCACTATTTGAGAAGCACTGGATTATACCAACAATTCTCAAACTTTAAATATCATTTTTCTGGAGATGATTCTGGACATTCTGGATGGTTTGCCTGTGATGATCCACAGTATTGCATTAAACTTGTCTATCTCCATGAAGACAAGCAGGTAATACCACCAGGCCAAGTTCAGGTCAGATATTTTTGACCATAAGACATTGATCGGTTTAATGACATAATTGCCACGTTTACATGAGAGCTTCAATTCAGATTAAAAGTAATTTAATTCCGAATAAAAATTCATTCCGCTTTAAAAAGACCAAGTAAACAGTTAATTCCTAATGAAAATGATTATTCAGAATTAAACTTAATATAACTTAATAACTTAGTATAACTAATAAAGTGGGTGGTTTATTCTGATTTTAAAGCTGAATTAATTTATTTCTTGATAATGTAAACGTTTTTTCCACTTAAAAATAATTCCAGTTGTTTGGTGCATGCCCGGAGCAAACATTGGTCTTGAACTGAAACAATTATTTTAATAAGTGCGCTGGAAGAACTACAAATAATGAAAAGAGTGGATGGCAGAAAACAGAAAAACACTACCCAAACCGAGATGACAAAAAGCCGGTAGCAGCTGATTGTGTGTTTTCTTCTGGTAGGCATAAATACGTTTGCATCAGGACCCTTCCCGACCCCCAGACGTTGAGTGGAATTAAATAAAGCCGATTTAACGTGTTTTCCATGTAAACCTCAATTCGGAATTATTATTTCCATGTAAACTCGAAGGAGAATAATTTATTTCAGAACAATTTCATTCAGAACAATTAACAAACAGCATTCCAAACAAAGCAATAACATTTCCATGGCAACAAGCGTGTGGCTGGTCCCTAGATGAAAAGTTACATGGTGCACAATTTTTGCTTTAAATTCAGTTTCTATCTTTGACCTGACTAGACACCAAGACTAAACCAAATTTTAACCACAGACTAAAATAGGTCTACACACCAAACATCCAGGACTACAAATCAGAAAACACCACAAGGGCAAAATCAGCAAATCTTTTCTAAACTAGGACCAGTGGTCTAACTCTAGGTCTAAACCAAGACTGAACCGGGACTGAATCAGGACAGGACCAGGTCTAAACTAGGTCAGTGATTGAAGAACATAGCACACGGGGCTACAGTAGAATAATGTAATGCAAATGGGTCAACACAAAGAGGACAAACTGCAGTGGAGTGATCAGTTTTGTACACCAGAAAGAAGAGATAAAACTATATCCAAACACCATTTCACAATACGCCAGGATCAGAATTTTTACCTTTAATTTCTGTCTGTTTGGACAGAGAGGGTAAAAGGTATTTCATTCAGTTCAAGTAATTAAAAGGGGGACCGTAATGATGAGTGTGAACTACTTATACATACACAATTAATAATCCAGTACTGCAGATTAAACTACTACAGTTACTAGTACTTATACCTTATAGTTCTGTCTGCAGTTACTATCACGTTCTCTTTTGACAACAAATAATGCATATTATTGCAGTTGAGTGAAGCTTACAGTTATAGTTAATTTAGAAATTCTTTGAAATGGACTCTTAAAGGAGACCTATCAAGCAGTAGTTTGTTATACTTGTTTCCCCTCACCATTTACTCACCCGAAGTTGCATTTGGAGCGACATGTGCGTGTTTGAGCAATCTCATATTGCTGATCACCTCTTGTTTTCACTGGCAACAGCAAGTACAGGGGGTCCTCGGGTTACGACGGTCTCGGGTTACGACGTTTCGTGGTTACGAACGCGCCCCCATTAAAAAAAATATGTACAGTGCCGTGAAAAAGTATTTGCCCCCTTCCTGATTTCTGTGTTTTTTGCATATTTATCACTCAAAACATTGTCAGATCATCAAACCAATTTTAATATCACACAGAAACAACCCAAGGAAAGACAAAATTCAGTTTTTGAATGATGATTCCATTTATTAGTGCACAAAAAAAATCTAAACCTATCTGGCCCTATGTGAAAAAGTAATTGCCCCCCCTTGTTAAATCACAAACTAACTGTGACTAACCACAGTTTTGAGAAAACTTAGTTCAGTTCTACATGCCACACCCACACCTGATTGTCACCACCTGTGTTGAATCAAGAAATCACTTAAATAGTTCCTGTCAAACAAAGTGAAGTTGGCTACAACATCTCAAGAACAAACACATCATGCCACGATCCAAAGAAATTCAAGAACAAATGAGAAAAAAAGTGATAGAAGTCTATAATTCAGGAAAAGGTTACAAAGCCATTCCCAAAGCTCTGGGGCTCCAGCGAACCACTGTCAGAGCCATTATTCAAAAATGGAGGAAACTGGGAACAGTTGCAACCCTTCCCAGGAGTGGTCGACCAACTAAGATTACTCCAAGAGTGCGACGACGGCTCATTCAGGAAGTCACAAAAGAACCTAGACGCACATCGAAAGAACTACAGGCCTCGTTGGCCTCAGTTAAGGTCAGTGTTCATGACTCCACCATTAGAAAAACACTGGCCAAAAATGGCATCCATGGAAGAGTTCCCAGGAGAAAACCACTGCTTTCACAAAAGAACACAAAGGCTCGTCTCACCTTTGCCAAAAAGCACCTTGATGACCCTCAAGACTTTTGGAGAAACATTTTGTGGACCGATGAGTCTAAAATTGAACTTTTTGGAAGGTCTGCAGCCCGTTTCATCTGGCGTAAAAATGGCACAGCATTTGATAAAAAGAACATGGTGCCCACAGTAAAGCATGGTGGTGGCAGTGTGATGGTCTGGGCCTGCTTTGCTGCCTCAGGACCAGGACAACTTGCTGTGATTGACGGAAAAATGAATTCTGCTGTTTACCAGAAGATCCTGAAGGAGAATGTCCGGCCATCAGTTCGTGCCCTCAAACTCAAGCGCTCTTGGATCATGCAACAGGACAATGATCCAAAACACACCAGCAAGTCCACCTCTGAATGGCTCAAAGAAAACAAAATTAAGGTTTTGGAGTGGCCAAGTCAAAGTCCGGATTTAAATCCGATTGAGATGCTGTGGTGTGACCTTAAACGGGCAGTTCATACAAGAAAACCCTCCAATATGGCAGAATTGAAACAATTCTGCATAGAAGAGTGGGCCAAAATCCCTCCCCAGCGGTGTGAAAGACTCATCACCAATTATCGCAAACGTTTGGTTACAGTTATTGCTGTCAAAGGAGGCTCAACTGGCTATTAGATTAAGGGGGCAATTACTTTTTCACATAGGGCCAGATAGGTTTAGATTTTTTTTGTGCACTAATAAATGGAATCATCATTCAAAAACTGAATTTTGTCTTTCCTTGGGTTGTTTCTGTGTGATATTAAAATTGGTTTGATGATCTGACAATGTTTTGAGTGATAAATATGCAAAAAACACAGAAATCAGGAAGGGGGCAAATACTTTTTCACGGCACTGTATATATTACGCGTCATTCCGTCTTACACGGTTTAGCGTGGTAAGAGATGTAAACAAACGCGAACGGCGCACGGCGCAAGAACACGCTCTGTTGTGGTTGTAGGGAGAAGAAGACAGCCTCATGTGCGTGCCCAATGTGGGCGGAAGTACCTGATGTGGGCTCTGATCTGCTCCTATGAAAGCGGCAGTGATAACCAAGCAGCGTAGTGGTCTAATTATTGAGATGGAAAGGTTATTGGTGCTTTGGTTGGAAGATCAAAGGCAAAATCCGGTTTACGACGAAATTCGGGTTACGACGCGTCTTAAGAACGGATCTACGTCGTAACCCGAGGACCCCCTGTACTCTGTTCTCTAATTCTCTGAAACTCACTAGCATGATGTGGAGCTATCAATCACAGGTGCAAGTTGTGATGGCGTTTACGGTGACGTCAGCTCCCAGTGGGCACCACAGTTTTCTAACGTGGAAGTCAGTGAACTTATTTTTTAAATTACGATGCATATTGCGATTTAAAATGTCCATTTTATTACATGTAAAGAAACACAATGTCCTTCTTTTTTTTATCCTTTATTATTTAAGTTACATATTTTAAAACCACAATAACATTCGCAAAGTACTCAGACGACACATTGGGGGATGTGGACATGGGAAGAAAACACCACTGGGATAAAGGGCTAAGGGACTTGAAGGCACTTGGGGGAAATACAAGGGGGGTCGAGAAAGAGAAACAGGGGGAGTGGAGAGGTCCAAAGGGACTGTTCCAGGTGAAGAAAGGCGATGCAGTGCAGCGGAGGAGGGTAGGGGTCAGAAGTCCAACTGAGGGGAACCGGTTATGTCCTTCTTCTGATGAAGAAGTCTCCATGCTTTTGCTTTGCTTAGAATTTTCCACGATGTAGCATTAAACTTCTCTATCTCCATGGAGATAAGCAAATAGTCCCACCAGGCCAAGTTAAAGGTCAGATCTTTGGAGAGGTGGCCATGCTCACAGTAAGAATGCACATTTTTTGTGTATTTTTGAACAATACAAACACCCATAAAGGAAGAAATGCTAGACCGAAACATTTAATTTCATATTGTGTCAAGTAATAAAATGTCCACAGAGACAAGCAGGGAACGTATCCTACTCCAGAAAGTGACACAGGGCTTCCTTAAAGTTAAGTTATCTTAAGAGTACATTTCACTCAACGAGAAAGTTACGCAGTGCATCTTTAAGCACCTAAGCAATTGTAAATGACTGAGCTAGTTCACCTCTGTTAGATTGTTGCATGACTTTCCTTCTCAACACAATCATGTAATTAATCCAAACACTCCATAAACATACAGAGTCTGGAAGCTGCTGCCCACAGAGACACAGGTTGTTCCCGAATCGGCCCAATTGTTCCCAGATCTGGAGCAGAAGATTTCCACTGCGTCATGGTGCAACCTCCTGGAAGTGATGCCTCCCTCAGAAGAGCCATATGCCATAGTCCTAATGTCCTTTATAACTTGTGTGTGTACCTGATGTCAAACAAGAGTACACACATGACCTGACGGTAAATTACACAGCACTATAAAGTCTAAGTTGCTAAAATAACAGGACTATCTGAAAAAATAGATGGAGATGTTCCACAATATACCATTAACTTTATGGAGACAAGCAGTGACTCCACCCTGTCAAGTTACTATCAAGATCTGTGAAAAGGCAAATCCATTCACCTTTATTTATTTATTTTTTGCATAAGTTATACTGTGGGACATTCTAGACTAATTCTAGACATCTTCATGGCAACTAGCAGGAGATTGTAGACAGATTTACTTTTTGTCTTCTTACATCATGGAAAATCATCTGTCAGATGCCCTCCCCTCTCATACAAACACAAATTATCACTTTGAATGGGGTGGGTGATTTGTCAAAAAATATATATCACATTTTTTAAGTCATATTACTATTAGTATTGACATCGAGTTTACAATTTTGCTATCGTGACCACTCCCATTACCTCTAATCAAATCTCAACTTTTAAGATGTTTTGTATGTCGAAATCTCTCTCTTTTCATACACATTTGTGCTTTTATCTATCACTTCCCTCCTCTTTCATTGCTGCTCCCACACAGTGACTAAAGGGGCAGAGCACAGAGGAGCAGATGGGCTTAGAGATCTTTGGCTCAAACAGAAGTCACCCGTTCAATGGATCCTGACGTTTCATTTCATTTGCTCAGTGGCATTTCTTGGCATAAGCAGACTGGCTATAGGGTTCCTTAAAATGTAATATTCATTGCTTAGCTTCTGTACAGTATTATGTGTATGTGCGTTTATTTAATGTGCTTTATTTTTATGTGGTAAGCAAAAGTTTCAGTGGCGTTTCTTGGCATAGACAGACTGAACAATTGTACGGGCTCCAGCAGCAGGGGGTCCCCAAATGTTCAATCCAATCAATGAGATCAAAACGATGAGCTGCCATAGCGATAAACAAAACAAAATATTAGATCTTTGGAATGGTAAAATGTCCTCAAAATGTTATCAAGAAGCTGAAAACCTATGAATGTACAGTAATGTACAGTTACTGATTTTGATTGATAGGCAGTTCAGCGCCAAGATCTTTACATATTAATACTGATTGAGGTATTGGAAAGTATTTAGTCTTGCACAAAATATACAATATAATATATAATACTAATAATAAAAGAAGAAATTCAATTTGTCAACTGGACAAAGTTTGTTTGGTCGAAAACGTTTCGGCGCTCATCCAAGAGGCTTCGTCAGCTCTAATAAGAATACTGGTAAGACACTTGCTTATATCTTGCTGCAGGGAGGAGCTAACTAGCTAACTACTTTCCGAAACTATCTCATTGGTTTCAGACTTTTGTTTCTCTGGCGTCTAGATTACCATCCCTATTCATCCCTACAACGACTGTTTTTCACACCTCTGGCCCTGACCTGGCTAGCCTTATTGTTCCCCTGTTTGCTTGATCTAGGCTTAAGAATGGAATTATAGATGGGAGACAAATTATGTCTGACTCCACCATTTCTGTTCAGAGAAGGATTCTCTTTTTTGACAAAAATAGCCTCTTTAACTCCCCTCTCAAACCAGTTCTTTTCCCTGGCTAAGATCTGAACCTCACTGTCCTCAAATGAATGGCCCGTGGCTTCTAGGTGAAGATGTACGGCAGATGACGGTCCACTCTGGCACGCCCGTCTGTGTTGGTACATCCTCTTGTGAAGTGGCTGCTTGGTTTCTCCAATATAGCGCTCACTGCAGTCTTCACTATACTGAATGGTGGGTGCTTCTGGCTCCATCAACGCTGGCTCCAATTTACATTACATTGAAAAACGTTGCTCCCTTTCTCTTCAACTGCTGCATTGAGCATCATCATTTTGCTCTTAAAATGTTTGTATTAACCCACTCTACATGATCCTGGAGTTTTTATTTTGCTAAATAAATTCCTGATATTCCTAATATGGAACTCATTTCCAAATTTGCTCCTATAACCACTAGCCTTGTGAGCTTCATTTGATGGAGCTGAACCCTATGGGTGATGTCACGCTCCCTTAGTCCACACATCTTTATACAGTCTATCATACTAGGTTTACCACAATATTAGGAATAAGCTATTTTTTACTTCTGCCACTCTGAAGACCCTCAAGAAAACCTTTGCACGAGGCGCCCACTAAGATAGAAATGGCTCTAACTGCCCTCTGCCTCACTACAATATTGCACTGTATAATGTACACGAGGAACTAACATTATTTCTCTGTTTCTTGTTGCAGCTCTACACGAGTTCCCCACAGACCTGTTCACAAATGCAGAGAGAGCAGAGGGGGCGGTGGCTCTACATGTCCTCTGTGTAAGTTCACTCTACATACTTCAAATGGTACTGGAAATACAAACATGTCCAATAAGATATTATCTATTGAAACTGTTGTTAAATTTAATACATCACACATGAATAACATCATGAGATTACACTGACTGTGCATAGATTTATTTTATATAGAACCTGAACCTTTGAAACAATGTGCATGATGGAATGTTAAAGGAGAATTAACGTTTTTTACAATCTAAGCCTTATTTCGGTAATAAAACAAGTTGTTTTACTCACCCATAGCACTTTGGTGTCATATGGAGCACTTCCAGAGATGTTTTAGATTTGCGATCTCTGTAATTTGAGTTCTCGGGGCACATGTTTGCGGTCTCCAAATAACACAAACTTTAGCACTTTTCAAATCATAGAAGCTCAATGTCTTAGTCTACGCTTTCGTTTGAGTCAAAAGTGGCCTGTAATCCGAGATTTAGCCATAGTTTCGAGTAGATGACGCCAGTGCGCATGTGCGGAGTCACAGCTTATTTCGCTCTCAGCTCCCGGGACGCAAACATGAAACGCAAAGCTGTAAATTATGGATAAATCTCGGATTACAGGCCACTTTTGACTCAAACGAAAGTGTAGACTAAGACATTGAGCTTCTATGATTTGAAAAGTGCTAAAGTTTGTGTTATTTGGAGACCGATCGGGGCATATATTATATGCTCGGAACTCGCGTTACGGATATAAACATCTCCGGAAGTGCTCCATATGACACCAAAGTGCTATGGGTGAGTAAAACATCTTGTTTTATTACCGAAATAAGGCTCAGATTGTAAAAAACGTTAATTCTCCTTTAAAGGCAAATTTTACCACCTGCCTTTTAAGGTATTTCTTTTAGCAATTAAAAAAAAACAAAAAAAAACTGTAATGGTAAATTCATTTAATGCCGTACTGTGAAATATTCTAATGCTCATCTCCATGGAGACTAGCAGTATCCTCCCACCAGAAAAGTTACAAAGGCAAGACTTAAACATTATAATGTAAAAAAAAAAGATGTCCCACTGCATTTAATTTTTTTTTGTGTATTTTATATTTAAAGGGTTTATATTATGCTATTTTCTAATCTATGTTCTAATGTTGTTTCCTCATCAAAAACATACCTGAAGTTTTTCTTTCAAATGGAAAACCCTCTGTTCCACCTTGTGACGTCATGTGGTAATACAGGAAGTGCTTCACTGTGTTTTTAAACTCCGTACTCCTTGAATAGAATCATTTGGATGATTTCAGTCCAGGAACTTCAAATCTCTACTGAACTTAAGGTAAAAAGTAGCTGTTAACTTGAAAACGACCACTTCATGACGTCCTAGGTGGAACAGAGCATTTTGAGCTTCGTAGGTGTAGACAGACAAATAATAATGGGCTACTCGAACAACAAGTGTGCATGAAGCAAAACAGAAGTCCAGGTATGTTTTTGACCACTATAACATGGCTTAAAGGAAAAGTAACGTTATTTTACAATCTGAGCCTTCTTTCGGTAATAAAACAAGTCGTTTGACTCACCCATATCACGTTCGTGTCATTTGGAGCTGTTTGAAGAAAGTTATGTTGTAGCGTATCCGTTAGCATTTGTATTCGGGGCATTACTTTGCGGTCTCCAAATAACACAAACTTTAGCACTTTTCAAATCATAGAAGCCCGATGTCTTAATGAAAAATTTCGTTTGAAGCAAAAGTGGCCTGTAATCCGAGATTTATCCATAGTTTTCAGCTTTGCGTTTCATGTTTGGGTCCCGGGAGCAGTCCGCGCATGCGCACTGGCGTCCTCATCTACTCGAAACTATGGCTAAATCTCGGATTACAGGCCACTTTTGCTTCAAACGAAATCTTTCATTAAGACATCGGGCTTCTATGATTTGAAAAGTGCTAAAGTTTGTGTTATTTGGACACCGCAAAGTAATGCCCCGAGCATATGATACAGCACCATGTTAACGGATACGGGATCATTACTAGAACAGAACGGCTCAACATAAGTTCTGCGATACTGCTCCAATTGACAGAAAAATGCTATGGGTGAGTAAAACTACTTGTTTTATTGCCGAAAGAAGGCTCAGATTGTAAAAAAACGTTAATTTGCCTTTAAAGTTCATGAGAGTCAATTTTGTGTAATATAGAAGTTTTAACTTTTTTTTTTTTTTTTTTTTAAAGTCTCAAAATCTTCACCATTTAATGAAAAAAATGTTGCTATGGCTGTCCACTCTTTGTCCTTCATCCTTCCTCCTGCTATAGCAACTCTTATCACCCCTACATTCCCCCAGCAGGGATCATCATGAAGGGTCAGGGGTGCTCTGGGACCCCCTAAAGCAGCAGAAGCAGACATAGATTGTTCAGAACATGACGACCTCTCCATAGCATGTCCAGTAGTCTCTACGGACAGCGCACTAATGGTCCACGCTAGCATCCATGGTACCCAACATGTGCAGAACAACTGAGCACAGTTGTATCCATCTTGAACATGCGTTATATTATCGGCAAAGTGACTTCTAACTGTACCCTATATTGGCCACCCTCTGAGTCCACCCCTCACGGCTACTGCAGAAATGAGCCAAATGAAAGTAACCTTTTCAACAATACTACAGAGAATCAGAAATAGAAACATGTCTCATCGCAGCCCATTTGCTTGTGTTGTTTAGGCCTCCACAGAACACACTGTTATAATGCACTCCAGGGGTCAATGCACATGTATTATTCTGCTGAAAATGGCCCTCTGTGCCATTTTATACAAAATAGAAGAGCAATTGGATATATATAAATTATTTTCCGACTGAGTCATTATTTACAGGGAAAATAAAACCTGACCTATGAAAGAAGTAGTATTTCAGAGGATTTTAATATTATTTTATATTACACTATTTATAATGTAAAAACTTACCTGGAGTTGAGTTCTTCTCCAATATGGAAAACACTCTATTCCATGTTGTGATCTCATGTGGGTAATACAGGAAGTGCTCCATTCATTGTATTTTTAAACTCCATACACCTTCACTAGAATCATTTGGATGATTTCAGACCTGGAATTGCCAATCTCCATTGAACTAAAAGTAAAAGCTAGATCTTAATTTGAAAACTACTATTAAATGATATCACAAGGTGGAACAGAGCATTTTGAGCCATGGAGATGTAGCTAGACTAATAATAAATGATTACTCAAACATGTGTGAATAAAACAAAACACAACTCCTGGTATGTTTTTTGAGGAGGCAACAAAATTCCTTTAATATGTGGTCCATGGTGTTCTTGGAGTAATGCTCCAATGCTCCATGCTTTGACATTTGGCAATCAGTGTTCATCGCACATTCAAAATAAGGTCATTAATGACAAGTAGTAAAGGACATTTGGGTGCAAGTGTCTTGCTTCAGGGCACAATAGACATATCCACTGGTGTATAATTGAACCACCAACTTAATGGGTACTGAGCAACAAAAATTTACAGAGCTGAGATTACAACTTTCTCTGAAAACATTTATCCATAAAATATACATTGGTATCTTTAATCTCATCTCTTATTACTCAATTTCATTATATTTCAACTACAAAAGGAAACAAGCTGAGACAAGCAAGACTGGGTATGTCCAATGAAAAGTGTGGCAGTAGAATATATATATATATATATATATATATATATATATATATATATATATATATATATATATATATATATATATATATATATATATATATATATATATATATATATATATATATATATATATATATATATATATATATATGCTACTTTTAAAACTGTGCCTATTGTACCTGTCAATATAAGAAACGAAAAGATAAGGTAGTTCTTTGGCCTTTTGGTTGTCGTAGTCATTTTTTATCCACAATGCCTGCCCTTTCAGACTGTTTATTTTGAGTGAGGTCATTAAAATCCGATAAATCTATGCATAAGAATAGAAAGAGTCTTTATAGTTCAGCCTAATGCCCCAGAATCTAATCTCAAATACCCTTTTTGCCCTTGCATGGATCATCTCTTGATGTAATTCACTTGTCCTTGTCTGGGGCCTAAATATTCCCTCCAGTGTCACAACATTGGTGCAGGGTTTAACATAATGTACCATGCACTCACTGACCTTTGCCTGTCCACACTTCATCAATAATCATATTTACACCTGATTTATGGTCCTCAATGTCACCTCCGAATGGATGTACAAAAGATATTGGAGCATAAGAGAGGAGAAGGTATTCAGAGTATTTGTATTTTTAAAGGTGCACTATGTAACATTTCTAATGAAGTGTCCACTGCCTGCTTGTCTCCATGGTATTATTATTTTGTCTCTGTTCCACAGTGTAGATTAGACCTAGCACTACGCTATTTTACAATTCAGATCTGTGGAGAGTTGTCCCTATTCACAGAAGGAATTATTGTATTTTTAAGCAATAGAAACACCCATAATGAATACATGCTAGATGGATTTGTTTAATGTCATATTATGGAACATTCCAGGGAAAGCAATAACATCTCCATGGAGACAAACAGCCAGCAGGCCCTCCACCAGAATCAGAAAACACTCAATTCCACATTTTGATGTCATATCGTAATACAACAAGTGCACCATTGTGTTTCTAAACTTCATTCACCTTCACTAGAATCATTTGGAACATTTCCTCACTGGAATTGCAAATCTTTGAAGAATACAGCTTCATATCACAAGGTGGAATAGAGCATTTTGAGCTTTGGAGATGTCAACATATAAAGGTTTACCCAAACATGTCTGAATGAAACACAACTCCAGATTTGTTTTTGAGGAGGTAACAGCATTATAACATGCTTTAAACCTCACAAGAATCAATTTTGTAAACTGTAGATCTAATTTTAAGATCCAAGCCAAGTCCTGCAGTACTCGCTGGTCCCCTTTTCTGTAGTAGTAGTAGCAGTAGTAGTAGCAACAGTAGTAGATTATAAAGCATTACTAGTAATGCCAACATTGGGAAATTGCAGGGATCCTGGAACGGCTTTTGTTCAAATACATGATAATGCTCTTTTGTAACATATTAGGGCACATGTGTTGAGGCTGCTTTACTGTGACATATGGTCCTGGGGTTACAGATGTTGACATACACAGGATTATTATAGCAGCGTTGTCTTTTATTATCCCACAGGAACACTGCAGCAGAGAATTAGAGTACAAACAATTGATGTTTATTATTTAACACAAACACAGGAGTTTTACCACACAGTAAAAGTATGTATATGTTTTCAGATTTGTTTTTCCTTTCCTCTTGATCTCAACTAGCCGTCTTTTGTAGCCTATTGATGGTGTTATTTTTGGTTGCATTTTTTTTTTGTTATTTTTTATTTGCCTTCATTCAACAATCATTGTAAAGTTGTTTAAATGAATAATAATGTCTTTTTAGACAAATACTTACCTTTTATATATTCATTACAATGTACTTGAAAATGTACAGACACTATTTCTTGTAATCTAATTGCAATGTTATTTAGCACAACTTGGAAATGCAATTGTGGATGAAATGTTAAGTTACACAGTTACACATAAACACATAAATAAAATACATACAATTTACCAAAGTGCAAATTTAATTTTATATTGCTCTGATTATAGGCCATAAAAATAGAGTAATATAAGTAGTAGTAGTAGTAGTAGTAGTAGTAGTAGTAGTAGTAGTAGTAGTAGTAGTAGTAGTTGTTGTTGTTTCATGTGGTGGATGTTGATTAAAGAGATGTGTGCTTTATATATTTAAGTTCAAAGTTCACATTGGTTCTTTGTTTCATTCCACTTTCCACTGTGCTTTGCTTTTCATACAGACAACCCCAGGGCTTTGGAAAATGCCAGAATATTTTAAAAGTGATATTTACAAAGTTTTTCCCTCTCCAGGTTATGTAACTAATGAATATTTAATGTTAAAAATGTTACATACCGCAGCATATGCATGTGATAAGACCTGTAAGAAGCACTGTGTCTTAATTACGGAGCTACCAAATTTAATGTTTCATGGCAATTTACATATAAATTTAATGAGAGCGTACAAGCCATAAGCTAAACTAACCTTGAATGACTTAGGGAAAAAATGATCTCTTTGTAGTGGTGTTCTCTCACCATTAGCTACTTTAAGTTGTATTTTGTTTGATTTTTTCTGTCCAATCATTTTTCAACAATACAAATACATAAAGGAAAACCTGTTATGTGCTATTGTGGAACTCTGATATGAAGAAGCAAGCTTATCAGTTCTACAATTTTGACTTGAAAATCGCTAAGCTGTTCAAAACTAATACCTTTAAAAGCCTAATATGCCCTCTTTAATTATAAACTTATTTGCCCTTGGTTAAACTCTCCACACCATCTCCACACATGTATAAATCATACTGGTCTGTATTTTACTCTCGTGTTTATTATTGATGGTGCATCTCTTTCAGACCATCTACATGTTCTGTGCTCTGGCCCTGGTTTGTGACGACTACTTTGTGCCGTCTCTGGAGAAGATCTGTGAAGTATGAACATGCTAATGCACATTCATTATGGATAAAATACCTTCATACATATCAGTCAGTGGCTCAGCGGATACTCTTATGGCCGCTCCCAAGCGCACAAGCTAGATTTCATGTTTATTTAGAAGTGTAAACGTCAAAATTCATGCAATAAGACCATCTAAGATAATATAAATGATAAAGAAATGCAACTGAGATTAAATGTAATTATTGAATGAAATTATTTGGGTCTCGAAAATATATTTGAAGCAAGAATAATACGTTAATACATTTTTTTCTCCCTTGTAACGTGAACTTAGGCTGATCTGGATCTACACTACTTTACTCACATGTTTTAGCAAGATGTAACATGAAAACAAGTGATATTTGACTATTTTGGTGTTAAATGTTTTTGTCAAATAAACAATGCTTAAATAATTGTAATATTGAAAACTAAATCAAATCAAATTGAATTGTGATTTAGTGATTCATCAAATTCCCCAGCCCAATCAGAAAGTATTGTGAATTTATTTAGAAATGTGTCTCTGTATATCTGGACGTAGTTACACAATATTTTGTTCATCTGTATGCTACGCTTTCACCTCCAGCGCCTAGATCTGAGTGAGGACGTCGCCGGGGCAACCTTTATGGCGGCTGGCAGCTCTGCACCTGAACTCTTCACATCAGTCATAGGTATACACTCCCCACCTCCTACTCCACAAAAACATGATGAGCAATCTCTTCTTACAACCAGAAGCTTCTTAGTTCAGTTCCCAGATTGTGTGGGAAATATTCCTTGTGTCTCCCCTTGTCTGGGATCCCCAAGACTACATGCTTTACAATATTTGACAGTGATGTATGATTTTAAATAGAAAAAAATCTATCAGTCAATCAATTTAAATCTTGACAGGCAGATTAAGAAACCCATGGTCTGTCTCTGTAAGTAAAAAGGAAAGAAAAAAATTGCACAAATGCAGCAGGAATTTATGCAGATGTAACAAAAATACACTAACCTTTGTAAAAGATGTTACAGATTTTGTGATTCTTCCACATTTGAGAGACACAATAATCTGTGATTGAGCTCTAAGTATTTATCGTGACAAGTCTATGTGATTGGATTGTCCCATAATTTTATGATCTTCCTTTTTAAAGTGTACAAAACTGTAAGCATATCTTCGAGCAATTGATACTTTACAGTGCCATCGTATCGGGGGTTTCCTAAACGTCCCACCATTAGAGATATGTAGCAGTTACCTTGGTGACATAATGCACGCAAAATAGATTTAATCAAGACATTTTCAGAATCCTGTGATCAATACGAGTGACAGTGACTAACTAAAAAACTGTTGGTTACAGCTAGTTAGCTTGTGACTGCAATTTTACGTGTGAGAAACTTGTTTAACAGAACATATCAGCTCATCTGTTGTAGTTCCAACTAAACCAACTCTTTCTGGTCAGACTTGGCTAAAGTAAAGTTCAGACTAAAGTATACATTGAGTAACTTTTAACAGGGTAGTGCTTCCTGTTAGCATCACACTTCCAGGGAACGTTGATGACATCAGCTGTAAAGTACTTTTAGAGACGAGTTCCTGCTCCAAAGTTTGCCCGAATGCAGAGAAAGAATATATTAATCTAAACTTAATAACATGTAGTATATTTAATTACTATGATAATTTACAGCTACGGTCAGCTAGATGAAAAAGATGGTTGATTTGCGCCAGTTAAAATCAATATTTAATTTTGATTATGTGAGCCAAGCCACTGCTGTGTTTCTGTGATGAAGAGGCTCGTGTGTGAATCTTAATGCAACCTTTAAAGCCCATGTCCCACAGCGCCCATTGTAAACACATGTGACTTTTAACATGAATTACATTAAAATTACATTAAAACAACCCGTGTGCCCTTGTTTCTCTTTGAGTATATGCAATTCCTTTAAAATATTAAAGATGAAGATAAATTTACTGTTACATTAGTAGATTCCAGTGCATGTAAACTTTTAATTACAGTTTATGCATATACTGTATATAGAGGAGCAAATATTTCTCCATGCATGCAATGTCAGTGTTTGTTTTTGACCACTGGCATGGCCATTGTCTATGTAACCTCTAATGATAGTGTACAAGAGAAAGAAAATCTGCAAAAATATAGCATATTTGGAAAATACATTAAAATATATTCTCAAATTCAATATATGTGATGTCAAATGATCGCTAGAGTTGTATTGTTTAACAATATAAAAATACATTTCACAAACACTGAACCTGACCATTTCAATTGATCAAGATTTTTTTCAACAATACCGCCACACATCTTTAATATAAAGTAATATAAACCATTTTAAAGGTTGTATATTACGCAAAATTTACTCTTGTTAGCTAATTAGAATATTGTTACCTCATCAAAAACATACCCAGAGTTGTGTTTTGTTTAATTCACAAATGTTTGAGTAACCCTTTATTATTAGTTTGTCTATATCTTCAAAGTTTCTGAGATTTAAGTAATGTCTACTTATTAGATTTTACAGTGAATAACAGCTGCTTTTTACCTTTAGTTCAGATAGGAAATTCCCGGGCTAATATCATCCAAATTATTCTAGGTGTAAGGAGTTTAAAAACGCAGTGGAGCACTTTCTGTATTACCACATGACATCACAAGGTGGAACAGAGTGCTTTCAGTCTGAGAGAAGAACTCTAAATAGGCAGGATTTGTGTGTTAAATATGTGTGAATATATATATATGTGTGTGATATCTCCCCAGTCCCCATTGTTCCCACTTGATGAGTATTCAGTTGCCTCCTTGCGTCCTTTGATCACTTGATCCTTACTCACTTCCTTTCTTCCTTGTTAACTTGCTCCCTTACCTCCTCCCCTGTGTTCTCAGGCGTGTTCATCACTAAAGGAGACGTGGGAGTGGGAACCATTGTTGGGTCTGCTGTCTTTAACATCCTCTGCATCATTGGAGTGTGTGGCTTCTTTGCGGGACAGGTATAACATTAAAGACAATATGAATGTACTATTTATTTATTTATTTGACAGGGACAATGCAGTCGTATAGTCACAGGCAGAACATGCAGCTGATGTGGCCTATATACACACTCAACAAAAATATCAACGCAACACTTTTGTTTTTGCTCCCATTTTTCATGAGATGGACTTAAAGATCTAAAATTCATTCCAGATACACAATATTACCATTTCTCTCAAACATTGTTCACAAATCTGTCTAAATGTGTGATAGTGAGCACTTCTGCTTTGCTGAGACAATCCATCCCACCTCACAGGTGTGCCACATCAAGATGCTGATCTGACATCATGATTAGTCACAGGTGTGCCTTATACTACCCACAATAAAAGGCCACTCTGAAATGTGCAGTTTTGTCTCACAGCAAAATGCCACAGATGTCACAAGCATTGAGGGAGCGTGCAATTGGCATGCTGACAGCAGGAATGTCAACCAGATCTGTTGCTCGTGAATTGAATGTTCATTTCTCCACCATAAGCCGTCTCCAAAGGCATTTCAGAGAATATGGCAGTACATCCAACCAGCCTCACAACCGCAGACCACGTGTAACCACACCAGCCCAGGACCTCCACATCCAGCAGGTTCACCTCCAAGATCGTCTGAGACCAGCCACTCGGACAGCTGCTGAAACAATTGGTTTGCATAACCAAACAATTTCTGCACAAACTGTCAGAAACCATCTCAGGGAAGCTCAACTGCATGCTCATTGTCCTCATCGGGGTCTTAACCTGACTCCAGATCGTCGCCATAACAGACTTGACTGGGCAAATGCTCACATTCGATGGCGTCTGGCGCGTTGGAGAGGTGTTCTCTTCATGGATGAATCTCTGTTTACATTGTTCAGGGCAGATGGCAAACAGCGTGTGTGGCGTCATGTGGGTGAGCGCTTTGCTAATGTCAATGTTGTGGATCGAGTGGCCCATGGTGGTGGTGGGGTTATGGTATGGGCAGGCATCTGTTATGGACGAAGAACACAGGTGCATTTTATTGATGGCATTTTGAATGCACAGAGATACCGTGATGAGATCATGAGGCCCATTGTTGTGCCATACATCCATGAACATCACCTCATGTTTCAGCAAGATAATGCACGGCCCCATGTTGCAAGGATCTGTACACAATTCTTGGAAGCTGAAAATGTCCCAGTTCTTGCATGGCCAGCATACTCACCGGACATGTCACCCATTGAGCATGTTTGGGATGTGCTTGACCGGCGTATACGACAGCGTGTACCAGCTCCCACTAATATCCAGCAACTTCACACAGCCATTGAAGAGGAGTGGACCAACATTCCACAGGCCACAATTGACAATCTGATAAACTCTATCCGAAGAAGATGTGTTGCACTGCATGAGGCAAATGGTGGTCACACCAGATACTGACTGGTTCTGAGTCCCCAGACCCCCAATAAAGCAAAAAAAAAAAAAACACATTTCAGGGTGGCCTTTTATTGTGGGCAGTCTAAGGCACACCTGTGCACTGGTCATGATGTCAGATCAGCATCTTGATGTGGCACACCTGTGAGGTGGGATGGATTATCTCAGCAAAGCAGAAGTGCTCACTATCACACATTTAGACAGATTTGTGAACAATGTTTGAGAGAAATGGTAATATTGTGTATCTGGAATGAATTTTAGATCTTTAAGTCCATCTCATGAAAAATGGGAGCAAAAACAAAAGTGTTGCGTTTATATTTTTGTTGAGTGTAAAATGTATAGCTATTGTTAATTCTCAACTCCCTGATCAGGCTTTTCCTACACTGAACAGTTCAAAACAGTTTAAAAGGGCAATCTTTAAACACATTTTGCCAACATTGCAGTTTCATGTTTCAAATATTCCCACATTCAAACACACATTCACATATGCACACAATACTTAGAAACTTTGGTTTGTTTTTAACCAGGACTTGAGCCTTGAGGTGAACATCTTAAACTCTGTTATGCAATTTAGGTTAGGTGGTAGTGAGTTCTAGAGTTTAGCAAACTGATCTGAAAAGACTGACTATCCAAATGTGGTTCTGCGGTGTGGGATTGTACAGTTGTTACTGGAGGTGCTTCTGGTGACTCTCTTGCTTGTTTGTCTCTGAGTAAATGTACTTAGTGGCTCTAGCGCTAGATTATGAATGCATTTGAATATTAATTTAAGATAATATAATTTATCAAAGCTTTCAAATCTTATTCAATTATATTTAGTAACAAATATATAAAACTGAAACCTTTTGGTTATTACCCAAAGCTATTGACCATAGGCGAGAACTCCTTCTTCAGAACAGTCTCATATAGTAATATAGTACAGTAAGTAAAATATAATCATATCTAATTAAAAACAATCATTTAACATATTCAATCAAATTCAGTCGATTTTTCAAAATATAGCTGTACTGAAAGAGGAAGATAGGATTAGATAATATAAGCAGATGTTTAGCTGTTTTGTCCTGAAGACAAATAGGTGAAAAGGTAAAAGATATAAATAATTACTTTGAAGTGCAAAATATAGCCACAGGCACATGAGTGTTGTGAGTATAAAGAGCTCCACACAGTATCTGCACCTACACATGTGCCACACAATCAAAACAAAGAAGAGGAAAAAACTCCCTCAAGTCTGTGTGTGTGGCAGATGAACACTTCAATATCAATAATATTATTAGCAGTTCTGTAATAAGTGAGAGGTGGTGAGTGGTGGTCGGAGGGGGTGGTGGCACAAATTAGCAACATTATTTCCGTCAGCCTGCCCCAGGGCAACTGTGGCTACAATAGTAAATAACCAGCAATGAGTATGAAATGAATGAATCACACACAAGTGCTTTTGAATGTCTGAAAAATTGCTATATAAGATTAATGCAATATTATTATTAAAGATCCCATGACATGGTACTTCTTGATGCTTTTATATGGCTCCTTAATGGTTCCCTAATACTGTAAATGAATCCTTCTTCAAAATCAACACTCAGTGCATGAGAAACAGAGATAAGATGAGAAAGAGTATTTTTTCTCCCTCAGAACAGGTCATAATGGGAGTTGTTGCTTGAATGCAAATGAGGAGAAAAGAGCTGGCCAATAATAGAGGGTGGGGGCGTGGCCAAACGCTCCGGTCTCCGCTGTAGATCACAGCTGATCCATTTCCTTGTTTTTGCACGGGGGGAGAGAGTTGAAGCGTTCCATTGAAAAATAAACACATTTCCACATAAAATAAAATTAAACCACTGCTGTTCAAAGGTCCAGAGGCTCAGATAAAGGACTTCCGAGCCTAGAAACACTCGGACGTGCCTCCAGGCAAATAAAAAAACGCATTTCGCATTGCCTAGCGCATTCGCAGTCCAAACTCTCTGGGCGTGATTTACAGAGACGCTGAGTTCAGACAGACGGGGGTGGAACTGCATTTGCATTTCTTTTTTTGATCTGACGTCAATCAGGTGCCTTGTTCAAACTCGCCCGTTTGAGCTCCGATTTTTTGTAACGCAGAAAAGGATCGCAAATGCTCAGTTTAGACATTTCACAACTTTTAACCATGGGGGGGGCCTAAACAGGGTAGGGGAGCTCACATTAACGTTCAAAAACCTCAGAAAGTGAAAATTTCATGCCATGGGACCTTTAATATATCTACTAAAAAACATTTTTTCTGTTAAAAGCACACGCATATTATACGTTTTACTTCATCTCATATACATAAACCTCCATTCATGACGTTCCTTGTGTAGATGCCTTCATATACAGTAGTGTCGTATCTTCCCTGTGATCACAAGAGAGAGAAGAGGCAGGACCTCACATGGAAATGAGCTCAGAATGAGAATAAATTGCGCTCTGAAAAATCTATGAGCTTGACTCAAACCGTAATGCAATCCCAATCCCATATTGTGGATTATATAATCATATCAGATAATGAGAGCACGGGAGCAGATCCAGATGTGGCACCAACTACAGCAAAATGACTGTACTTTTTTATGGTTTATCTATTTACATCAAAATTTTAACTAAAACTAAGATGAAGTTCATTTCTAAAGTTGATACACAATTTAGAGAGTATTTATATCAGAAAGTCTTGTTCAACTTGGTTAATAACAAATCTACAGTTTATAGCAATTAATTTTGCTCTTGTGTGGAGTTAGAATCATATAAACTCTGTAAGTAGTAAATAAGAACACAGGGGTTGTCTTAAAGCCTCCTGACCTGTGCTCCTGCATATGCTCACGTTGTGTGGGAGATTATGAATTAAAATTGCCCGTTAGACACTGTATTGTGCTTCTCCTCCGCTCCTCGTTTATTATATAAACTCACTTTGTTTGTATGTAGGAAGTTGTCATACAATAGCTATGAGTACTTCAGAAGGTCATGAGGGCGCTGGTTTGTTTACATCAGTATGGTAATGATGACAGAGGCGTTTGAAAAGAGGAGAGGAAAAGGAGGCTGAACATCTTTTATCTGCAGGCGGTGAAGCTTTCTCATTGGGCTCTGCTCCGAGATTCGATCTACTACACCTTCTCCATTGTGGCCCTCATTGCTGTAAGACAATGCACACACACACACACTCAGTCATGTTTGCAGTTGTTAGATGATTTTAGATTTCATTATTGTTCTGCATTTTCTTATATGTTACATGTTCTGTAATATATAGTCTTTATATTTAATAGACACTGTACATACACTGCATTTCAAATTATTATACAAATGATATTTTTCTCTGATTTTGCCAACTTGTCAATATAAATGACAGTCATAATTTTCAAGTCATCAACCTTCAGAGTACAATTCAAATGTTACTGAACAAACCTGTCAATGATAACAGTATCTTTTTTCAAAAATGAAAACTTAAAATACACCGTTCCAAATTATTATGCACAACAGAGTTTCAAACCATGTTATTGCTGTACAGAACTGAAAACAGTCATTTGTTAATTTTATTTTTCAATTAGAAGCATTAGCATAATACTGAAATCAAAAGCTATTTCAATCAAAACATCTTAACAGGTCAAGTTACATTTTAAAATAGGACCCTTCACAATTCTTGCATCCATTGAACTTGTGAGTTTGTGGAGAGTTTCTTGAATTTCTTTGCAGGATGTCAGAATAATCTCCCAGAGCTGCTGTTTGGATGTGAACTGCCTCCCGCCCTCACAGATCTTTTGCTTGTGGAGCTCCAAAGGTTCTCAGTAGGGTTGAGGTCAGGGAGGATGGGGCCATACCATGAGTTTCTCTTCTTTTATGCCCATAGCAGCCAATGATGCAGAGGTATTCCTTTTAGCATGAGATGGAGCATTGTCATGCATGAAGAGGATTTTGGTATGGAAAACATGGTTCTTCTTTTTGTACCATGGAAGAAAGTGTTCAGTCAGAAACTCCACATAGTTTACAGAGGTCATTTTCACACCTTCAGGGGCCCTGAAGGGGCTGACCAGCACTCTCCTCATGATTCCGGCCCAAAACATGACTCCACCACCTCCTTGCTGACGTCACAGCCTTTTTGGGACATGGTGGCCGTTCACCAAACATCCACCACTCCATCCATCTGGACCATCCAGGGTTGCACGGCACTCGTCAGAGAACAAGACTGTTTGAAAATGAGTCTTCATGGATTTCCGGGCCCACTGGAGCTGTTTCTGCTTGTGAGCTTGGTTTAAGGGTGGCCTAATAGAAGGTTTATGCATAACTGCAAAGCCTCTGGAGGATCAGGACTCGTGGGACTCCAGAGACACCAGCTGCTTCAAATACCTGTTTGCTGCTTTGTAATTGCATTTTAGCAGCTGCTCTCTTAATCCGATGTATTTGTCTGGCAGAAAACCTTCCTCATTGTGCCTTTATCTGCACGAATCCATGTGTGCTCTGAATCAGCTACAAATCTCTTAATAGTACAATGATCATGCTTAAGTTTTTGTGAAATATGTAAGGTTTTCATACCTTGTCCAAGGTATTCAACTATTTCACACTTTTCAGCAGTAAAGAGATCCTTTTTCTTTCCCATATTGCTTGAAAATGTTGCTCTGCTTAATAATGTGGAACTTCCTTAAGTCGTTTTTCCTTGAATTGGACGCACCGGGCAAACTCATTGGCACAGGTCTGTGAGATGATTTCACTGAGACACAAGACCATCCAGGAGTCTCACTGGAAAACTAAACATTTGACCTATAGGACACTTAAACATTATTTGCATAATCATTTGGAATGTGGTGTATACCATAGTGACTCATTATTTTAGATTAAAGCCTTAAACTTAAAGGTGCATTGTGTAACTTTTCTGGTGGAGGGTCTGTCACCTGGAATGTTCCGTGGTATGACTTTAAATGCAGCTATCTAGCATTTATTCATTACAGGTGCTTCTATTGCTCAAAAATACAATAATTCTCTCTGAAAAGGGTTCCTGCTCCACAGATCTGACCTGTAATGTAGCCTATAGTTGTGTTCCTTGGGATAGATAGGTTTACTTTCTACCATGGAGCATTCTGGAAAAAGCAATAACATCTCTATGAAGACAAGCAAGTGACGGACCCTCCATGAGAAAAGTTGCACAATGCATCTTAAAGTAAAAGCATGTTTGGTGTTTGTTTTTGTTGTTGTTTATTTATTTATTTATTTTTTCAATTTGGCATTTATAGTGTAATCTGGAGGAGGGTCACTTCAAAGAGGTTCATTTTGGTCTTCCAATATTATTTTCAAACAAAGGTTCTTATTACAAACCAGTGTGTTACACACAGTGTGAGCACACAGGTTGTGAGTGTCGTGAGCGTCCTCCTGCTTGTTTCCATGGAAATGTTGTTCCTTTCCTTATAATATTCCACAGTGTGGTATAAAAGCATCTTATCTCCATGGAGGATGTTCTGAAGTATGGTTAATCTGGTTCACCTCCAGAAAGTTACATATTTACAGCTTTTACTATTTTATTATGAGCAAAGACTGCAATGTAAAAATGTGTGTAAAATCTTATTGAATTTGAATGTGTTGTTGAACAATTATCTGTTTTTGAGGGCATTTTTTTATATTTTTGAAATCCAAAGATGGCTTAATTTTAAGATATATTTTAATGCGTAATATTAAATATTATTATTATATTATTGAATAATATAGTGTAATATTAAATATGTTTTCAGTTAATATTTAATATGTTGTAAGTTTTTTTTAGAATCAGAAAAACTAGTTTTGAACTAATGTAAAATAATACAAAACCAAGTTAGTTTCCACGCTAGTTTAAAGGGATGGTTAAAATTGTTTTGATTCTGTACTATGTGGCCTTATGCTCTCAGTGCAAAGAGTCAGTAATGCCCTCTAGTGTCTTGCCGTTTCAATTGCAATGTGTGATACTTGAGACAGATGTTTGGATGCCGTTCTGATCTTGCCTTTTATTGAATTTTTCAGTTTATCTATGACGAGAATGTGTGCTGGTATGTATTTTTATCTTCTATATTTAAGCTTTCAATACTTTTTTTCTAACTTCATCTTATGTTTGTGCAGGTGGGAGTCGCTGGTTCTTATACTTATGTATGCAGTCTACATCCTCATTATGAAGTAGGTTTTCTCTGTAATATCTGTCCATATTTGCATGTAGCCAGAATTGAGTACAGATTTCTTATTTCAGTTAACTTTTTTCACAATTTCTTGAATTAATTGTGCATCTAAAAGATCTTTTGTATTACCCTATTTGTGACAAAGTGGTAAAAAGCGAAGATGACAGTATTCAGGTCAATTAATTTAGACGTTACACTTTGCTTTTCTTCTTGTTATTCATTTTCATGCAAAAATTATTAAAGGGCCCTCATTACAGCATTACAGCTGATCTATGTTATAATGTTGTTTCTTCATCACAAACAGACCTGGAGTTTTGTTTCATTCACATGTTTAACACATAAATCCTGCATATTTAGGAAGAGTTTTTCTCTCAAACTGAAAACACTCTGTTCCACCTTGTGATGTCATGTGGTAATTCAGGAAGCGCTTCACTGTGTTTTTAAATTCCATATAACTTCACTAGAATCATTTGGATGATTTCTGTCCTGGAATAGCCAATCTCTACTGAACTAAAGGTAAAAGGTAGCTGTTAACTTTAAAACAACCAACTCATGACATCACAAGGTGGAACAGAGCATTTTGAGCTTTGGAGATGTAGACCCACTAATAAACCATGGTTACTCAGACATGTGTGAATGAAAAAACACAACTCCAGGTATGTTTTTGAACTAACAACATAATGCATGGCTTAAAGCAGTTTGTGGCCAGTAAAGCTGAACTATTCAACTTTTTAAATAATAATAATAATAATAAATTAATTGTTTATTGTGTATATTGTAACCTCCCAGAAAATGTATTGCAAAAGCAGATATTAGTGACAGACGACACCCTGTCTTCATCTCAATCTCTTCAATTTTATTTATTAAGATTTTATGTCAGCCACACAACATTCACAAAATTATAAATGAGAAATGTTGATAACTAAATTTAACTTTTTTTTTAAGTAATATTAATAATATACAGTTTAAAAAGTTTGAAAATAGTCTTAAGAAAATACTTTATTATAATAAAGTATTTTCTTAAGACTATTTTCAAGAACTCTGCCAACCTTTGCATGCACATTACATAACAACAAATTGAGCTTGTCTCCCATCGCTCTCAGGTTCAATGGAAGGGCACAGCGTTACTTTGACCGGCGAAAGAAGGGCTCAGTGAACTTAGCCAATGGTCTGACCGGCAGCACAGACCTGGACGATGCTGTCAGCTGTGATGCTACTGCAGTGCTGCTAAAGAAAGGTAATGAGATCTCTGCTTTCGCTGCCCTCCAAAGGCCTGAATGTTTCATCTGCTCAGCTCATCACACTCACATTTGCATAATACAAAGACAGAAGGGACACAGCGGATTAGCTATTTATACTTGTGATAACATAAAAGATGTGTGACTGTCCAGGTGAGGTTTTTACACACAAAATGAGCATTCAGTCTTAAATGAACCAGGATTTACAATGGACAAAATTCAGCAATTATGCAGGACTTCAGTTGATTGTTTTCAGATTCTAAATGAGTGTACTAAGTAGCTTCTGTTTATCCCCATGGAGGTGTTAATGTTTCACCTGGAATGTTCCACAGTATGGCATTAAACACATATATCTTTGGCTATTATATTTTATTTATATCTATATTTCTTATGTTTCCATAGGGAGTTATTGATTGAAAAATCTATAACTAACATTTCAATTTGTGACAGATTAGATTAGATCTTACTCAGTGGTAAAAGTAAAGTGGTGCGCACCGGAACGGCGCACCGGTATAAAATTCACAGCCGGTACGCAGCACCGCTAAGAGAATATGGTTAATGGTGGCCAAAACCCACATTTGAAAAAAAAAAGTAAGGTACGCTATTTAAAGGGATAGTGTGTTTTTTTTTATGTTAATCTGTATGGGTTTCCTTCTAAAAGTTACGTGTGTTGACACCGGCTTACCTCTGACACTCTCAGCTGATCCCGGTTCGGCTCGCTTTCTGGAGCTCAGGTAATTAGGTCCGGTAACTTCTCTAGAACATTAAATAAAGCCTTGTTTTTCTTCTCAAAACAAAACATTTGTCCGAAAGGTGATATCGTTGTGTCCGAAACAGTTGTCAAGGAAACATCCAGCAGCAAACTAAGCGATCGCGTATTGTGTCTGACGACTTGTATCACAGCGCGCATATCAGCTGTATCAGCCTGTTCACCTTTAGCGGAAATGTACGGCAGATGCGGTCCGCCGCAAGCGGAAGTTTACAAGTGAACAGGCTTATACACTAACATTAATGCAGTAATATGAGTCATCAGACACAATACGCGATCGCTTAGTTCGCTGCTGGATGTTTCCTTGACAACTGTTTCGGACGCAACTATATCACCTTTCGGACAAATGTTTTGTTTTGAGAAGAAAAACAAGCTTTATTTAATGTTCTAGAGAAGTTACCCGACCTAATTACCTGAGCTCCAGAAAGCGAGCTGAACCGGGATCAGCTGAGACTGTCAGAGGTAAACCGGTGTCAACACACGTAACTTTTATAAGGAAACCCATACAGATTAACATTTAAAAAAAAAACACACTATCCCTTAAGGTAAAAAACACAAACAACCACACTATGCCTTTTGAGAATAACTGAAAGCTACCGAAAGCTACCGGCTGGTTACCTCATGTGGTTACTGGCTGGTTAGCTCAACTGGTAAGTCATCGATTTTTCCCCCTGGGGGTTGTGAGTTCGAATCCCCCCCAGCAAGAGAGGGTTTATGCTGAGTCAGCACTGTAGTTATATTTTAAGGTGTAAAACGTAAAAAAAACAACAACAAAAAAACGGGTAAAACAAGTGTTTGTTTTTTTTTACAGTAAAGTGATGCACTGGACATTATAGCACCTGTAAGAAATGTAAACTACTTTCACCACTGATCTTACTACATATATAACACCACAAATCTGCACATTAACAAAGCATATTTTCAATCCCCTATCAAATATAGGCCTATAAATATTGTAATCTCATCTGAAAATGAGTCACATACTAGTATTTTTAAGTCAATTCTTTACATTGGTTAGACCAAGATTAAATCAGGTCTAAGATAAAAGTAAACCCAATTTAAAGTAAGTTTAACCCTAACTGAACTAGGAGTACTAACCCAAACTGCACTACTCCACATATCAAACTTTTTTTTACACAAGTTTCATAGTTACTTAGAAGTGTGTGACAGCTTGGTTTGTGCTTAGTATTCTTCACAGTCAAAGTGAGTCTGCTAACTGGGCCCATAGGGTTTTCTGTCAGAGCAGTGAAGCAGCTATAGGTGCTCCGACAGACACATTGTTTGGATGTGCTACAGCTATTGTTCCGCTAAATCTAATTCATTGTCAGGTGCTTTAATATCATAGAAACAATTGTGAGATTGTACTTGGTAGTTTTGTAACGATACTAAAAGTTTAATTTTTTTTGTGATGGGTAATCAAAGGTTATTTTTCAACACCAAATTAAACAGCACTGTAGTTTCTTGTTGCTTTATTCAAGTAATTTGAAACATTAATTAAACAAAAATTGTTCAGGAAAGGTTCAATTTAGGCTGATTTATGTTTTTTTTTTAATCTTTTTATCTTTACTTTGTATGGGTTATTATCTAGGCTACCATCTAGTATTAGCATGGGTAGCATTGGGTAGTCTCTCTAAATGTTAAAGGTGCATTATGTAAATTTTTGGTTGGGGGGGTCCATGACCTGCTTATTTCTGTGGATATGTCACTGCCCTGCCTGGAATGTTCCACAGCTTTACCTTACATTTTTTAAATTCCAGGTAGTTAAACTGCTCAAAAATACCTAGGAAAAACAAGCATTCTGATTGTGAGTTTCCCCGACACAGATCTGACCTGTATCTTGGTCTGGTTTGGTCTCCATGAAGATAGAAAGGTTTAATGCCAGACAAAGCAATAACCTCTTCATAGAGAAAAGCATTTGATGGACTCTCCACCAAAAAAGTTACACAATGCACCTTTAAGTGTTGGTATTAGTATCCCTCCCTATGTTTTATCTCCACTATCAGATTAGTAAAAGGAAAGGGGAAAGGACCCATTTGAGGCTAGTGTTTTGTATTTTATTTTATTTTATGTTGTGTTTTGTGTTTTATTTTGTGTGTAACAGCAAACTTCCAGTGTGCTCCATCAGTGCTGATGGTGGATGAGCTGTTGTCTGCCTACCCACACCAGCTGTCCTTCTCTGAGGCTGGAATGAGGGTCATGATCACCAGCCACTTCTCCCCCCGCACACGTCTCACTATGGCCTCACGCATGCTCATCAATGAGGTAGGACATTTTAAATCAAGGCAAGGCATGTTTATTTATATTGCACAATTCGTATACAAAGTTACAAAGTGGTTTACAGAATAAGAAAGACAATATAGTCACTATACAAACAAATCAAAGTCTGGTTTAGACAGTATACCTTTGATTTTTCCAATGTTAAAGCTGCACAACGTAATTTTTCTGATAGAGGGTCTATCCTGGTTTATTAGTTTGCCTATACCTTCAATGCTCAAAATGCTATTTCGCCCTTGTGATGTCATGAAGTGGTAGTTTTCAAGTTAACCTTTTACCTTTAGTTTGGTAATTCTGGACTGAAATAGATTTTAGTGAAGGTGTGTGGCATTTAAAAACACAGTGGAGCATTTCCTGTATTACCACATGACATCACAAGGTGAAATAGATTGTTTGTAACATGTGTGCAACTCCAGGCATGGTTTTGATGAGGAAAGAACATATAACATAGTCAACTTTGATTGATTTAATTGATTGATATTACACTTCGATTTCTTTACTTTATCTTTCTGTCTCCCCAAAAAATGGCTCGTCCTTTGCCACTCTCCATGCCTGTCTTGCGGAAATAAAAAAACTGAATGTCCTTTAATTTTCTCCTGCTAACTGAAAATAAGACTGAAGTTATTCTATTTGGACCTCACGTTGATACCCTCACATCTGACTTTGGGCCTCTTGCTCCCAAATTTGCACAGTTCTGTAAATCAGTGTTTCCCAACCTTTTTTGTCTTGTGTACCCCCTGAGCCTTTTTGTCATACCTTGAGTACCCCCTCACTCATACACGTTGATAATTCTCCAAAAGTAGAATGTGACACAACAGATTATTAAATGAAAATCATTTTTATTTCATCTCCTTAATTTGACATTTTAATTCTGAGGCATTTTCTCTCTTTTCTTTAACTCAAATTTACTCAAATTAGAATTTTTTTAAAATCCAAAAAATCTCCCAGCAACACTGCCGAGTTCCCCCTGCAGTGTGCTCGTGTACCCCTAGGGGTACTTGTACCCCTGGTTGGGAAACACTGCTGTAAAGAACCTTGGTGTTTTTATGGACTCTTTTAAACTTTGAGAAATAAATCTCAAATGTTGTTGAAACTAGCTTTTTTCAGATAAGACAAATCGCTAAATTAAAACCAATCCTAACACGCAATAACTTTGAAACAATCATGCTTTTGTAACCAATAGATTGGACTACTGCAACTCGCTATATTCAGGCCTCCCACAGTCCTCCATCAATAGGTTACAGCTAGTCCAAAATGCTGCTGACTGCTCAGTGGGTCCAAGAAGAGAGACCATATTACCCCCATCCTAGCCCAAATCCACTGGTTACCAGTTAAATACAGAATTGATTTTAAAATTGCATTATTTGTTTTTAAATCACTCAACTCACTCACACCACAGTACATCATTGATCTTTTAACCCACATACACTGCCCCTCAGTCTCTCAGGTCAAACTCTCTCAACCTACTGTCCGTCCCCCATCCAGCCTCAAAACCAAGGGAGGCTCTTGGTTTCTTCATCTGAGATCATGCTCCTCTAGTCTGGTTAACACCTGACCATATCACAAGTGAGATATGGGTCTGGAAACTCGCTTCGAAAAATCCCGTAGCGGAGGTGTGGTTAGCGATTGCCAACGGCCGTTTATTGGGCGTTACGAATGTCTATCATTGAGCGTATACATAAGTCCATAGCCAATCATGTCAGTTGTCAGTTCAAACTACAAGCTTCCGTTTGTCATGTAGTACGCGTCACCGTCTTGCCACACCTCCCCCGCTCTCTGATTGGGGCCCTAAATCTGGGACTCTCGCTTGGACGAGTTTCCAGGCCGCCTTCCAGTTCGAAACGAACGGAATTAGCCTGGGAATTCCCAGGCTAATGCTCCTCCCTACCGCACTTTAAAACCCTCCTAAAAACTATTTTTTTTCAAGGTGGTGTTCAACAGCCCATGAGCTGTACTCTGAAGCTGTCAACTTAAGACTTTTAATCTTTGTGTATCAAGCCACTTTCATGTAATATTTTATATATTTTACATTTGTTTTATTGTTTCACTATGATGTGTTTAATGCTGTAAAGCACTTGGGTGCAACTTGTAACCGTTGTTTTAATTGTGGAATATAAATAAAATGATTTGACTTGACTTGACTACTGCTTTTTCTTATATATATTTTCCAGAGACAAAGACTGATCAACACTACAGAGACCCGGGTGAACCGCTTCACTAATGGGGACCCGGAGCCCGTCCCCAGGTCCCAGGGCAGGTGGGGTCTGGAGAATGGAATCAGTGCCATAGAACAGGGTCTGAATGGGCGGTGCAGGATGCAGAGGCTTGAGTCTGGGAACGAAACAGAGAATGAGACAGACGACAATGACAACAACGAAAACGAAGGAGAGGGAGAGGAAGACAGCAATGGGCCACTGGTGCCATTCAAAATACCAGGTACAAAACTGTTATTATACTAAAAAAAAATAACAGTGGAATGACAGTGGTATGATTACTGTGAGAATCATTGATAATTTACACATAAATTCATTAATTCTGTATCATACCTGAAATGTGAATGAAATTTCCAAACATTTGTTGAGATCTACAACTACAGGTTTAATAGATTTAACATAAGGGTGTTAAAGAGGTTATTGCTCTATTTATTCATCTAATGGTAAATGGTCACATTTTTATATAGTGCTCTCCACCTTCAAGACACTCAAACACTCAAAGCACTTTACTGTACATTAAAGAACCACTTACCCATTCACACACACTTTCACACTTTCACACACACTTAACCCACCTTGACCCCAGTGTCTGCATACACTGGGGGCAAGGTTGCCACTAAAATGACAACTCAACAGAAAAATATAGATTTTTATTTTCGAAAAGACATCACCAGCATTCAGACAACCAAGCCAGAGAGTAAATTTCCACACTGATTTTTAATATTTACAAGTTATACAACAGTTTAAAAAAACACACACACACTCTCTTCTGATACTATAAGGTCACAATAGATAACTCAAAATGTTTGTAAAAGTGCCCTGTGCGTTATTTCAAAAGTTCAAAACTCCATGCACAGCTTCCAGGTGTTGGTAACAACAGGAACATTGAATAATTCCAGAAAAGACTAAATTTACCACACACTCTTATTCCTTTATTGGGCTTAGAGCAAACAACGCGTTTCGATTTTACCTTATGACGCTGTAGAGGCGAAACGCGTTGTTTGCTCTAAGCCCAATAAAGGAATATGAGTATAGTCAAGCGAGTGTGCGGTAAATTTCTTCTTTTCTGGAATTGCCCTGTGCGTTATGTTCATAGTCCAGAAATCGTGGAAGATGGGACTTGTTCAAAGTTCAAAGTTCAAAGTTCAAAGTCAGCTTTATTGTCAATTCTGCCATATGTGTTCAACATACAGTGAATCGAAATTTCGTTTCTCTCTGGCCAGGTAGTGCAAAAAGACAGTGTACAAAATACAATATGAAGACAAAACACAACAAAAACTATCTAAGACAGAGATCTAAGTTAAAACTAAAGTCTACGGTCTAAAATCTTAAAACAGTGCAACATAATAAATAACAAATAACCTATACTATATACAGATTTCCAAAGTGTGCAGTGTGCATCAAAATGTGCAATGGAAGATACAGCAGTGAATTGGTCATGTGCAGTAGAATGTGCATTGGAGTTAAGATAAATAAAAATAAGTGTGCAACAGTAGTAACTCTAGTGCAACAGGAGTAAACAACAGTACTAAAAATTCCAGTAGTAAATGTGCAATAACAGTAGTAAACAGCAGTGCAACGGGGGTAAAAATCAATAACAGGAGTAAACAACAGTACTAAAAATTCCAGTAGTAAATGTAAGTGTGCAATAACAGTAGTAAACAACAGTGCAACAGGAGTAAAATCCAGTAGTAAGTGTAAGTGTGCAGCAGTGCAACAGTCGTCCTTAGCAGCAGTTTTTTAAAGTGTCTAGAGTGATATGTCTTTTATGGAATACAGGTTATGCCAATATGGGGGGTGGGGGGTGGGAGATGGGTAAGGTGAGAGTTCGGGTGTGAGTTCAGCCTCCTGACAGCCTGGTGGATGAAGCTGTTTGAAAGCCTGGTGGAGTGGGCCCGGAGACTCCGGTACCTTCTCCCCGAGGGCAGGAGGCTGAACAGGCTATGTGCGGGGTGGCTCGGGTCACCCACAATGCTGGACGCTCTGCGGGTGAGCCGGGTGTTAAAAATGTCTAGGAGGGAGGGGAGAGAGACACCAGCGATCCTCCCAGCTGCATTCACTATGCGCTGCAGGGCTTTCCTGTTCTGTTCAGTGCAGCTCCCGTACCACACAGTGATGCAGCTGGTCAGGACGCTCTCAATGGTGCCTCGGTAGAAGGTGGTCATAATGGGTGGAGGGGCTCCAGCTCTGGTGCCGTGAAGGACGCTGTCCTGAGCCATCTGGTTGTGGGGTGGAGGACAGCTGTCGGATGCGGGAAGAGCTCTTCCAGTATTTCGTAATGCGCTCTCCCGATGTTCTTCTTGGCTGTGGCATGTGCTGCCCTGACGTTTTTCCATTTGATTTTGATTTGCTCAGGCGTCCGAACAAACCCTGCCTGCTCCATCTTCAACGCTATCTTCTGATAAATACTAGCGTTTCTTGTCCGCCGTCTGTCCATAAATTTTAAAATGTTTAGCTCGCGCACCTGGTGCAGCATGAACTCTGTTTCTTCATCTGTCCAGTAGTGCGTGCTTGTTGCTTTCTTCGCAGCCATGTTTTCATCTGAAATAACAATTGCTACTTGGTACTGACAGGCACCCCCTACCACTCTTACAACTTCCGGGTAAAATTCCTGAAATTCCTGGCGCGCCCATGCGCAGTACGCAAATCCGATCCGAAATCGTGCACATGGCGACGCCAAGTGGATTGCTATCGGCCTAAACCAGGGGTTCCTGGGGGATTGGGGAAACCAATCCCAATCCAATCCGTTGCCTGTGCACATGCAACCGATACGATCCCAATCCATTTGCAATCGGTTTGGACTTTTCCATGTGCACACAGTGATTATGTGAGCAACCAGCCAGCGCCAACAACACCGAAGTTCTCACAACTTCAGCTAATGCTAGTGCGGAGGTGGTGGGAAGCTCCAACAGCTCACCGTTTGACGGAAGTTGGACGAAGACATGTGGAAGAGAAAAAAGGAGGTCATCACCACCCATCACTTTGGAGTTAAGCAAATAGTTCACGGATCATTTCAAGTGACACAACGCCATCTGCTCACATGTGTTGTAGCCTATGATTTATGTTCTGTAGGTGATTATGAAGAGCGTTAATGTTAATAACATGATTCCGCATAATTTTTAGTACAAATAAACATCAAATATTACAGATTTTTTTGGGGAGTCACATCGACAACGTCACAAATCGCGTACCCCTACTTAAAAAATCCCCACTACACCACTGGTTAAGGGTCTTGCCCAAGAAGATAATGACAACATTCATCTGGGGGAAATGGAACTGCACCGCCAGCCAGTGGGCCTGTGGAAATGACCGCTCAACCAATGATATTTATCACGTCAAGAGCACTGAACTAATAAACTAACATTTGTTTTCCCCAGTCAGGGGCAGACTGGCAATCTGTGGCAATTAATTCCATCCCTGTCCCCAGTAGCCATATACTAGTAGTTATTGTTATTGTGGCTATTGGGATCAAAATGAGACTGTCTGTATCTAATTATAAAGCTTTTTATTTTCAGTGAACCAGGAAGTGTGGAGTCAGTATGCTAGTTTTTAGTTGCATTACCGTGAGGGTGACACTCCACTCTGGCCTCCTGGTGCCAGAATGTTAGGAATGTGTGTGAAAGTGAGGTGTAACTGGACCACAATTTAAAATGAACTTGTTTTTTTGTTGTTTCATATTTTAAGACAGTAAAAATCAGATATAACACTTTCAAGCTCTCTGCCGAAGATATAAACTTTCCTTAACAATGCAGTGGTATTCATTTTACTGTCTTTCTTTTTCACAGCTGACTGTTGTAACAAGTTGAAGTGGCTGTTCATGTGGCCTCTGTCCCTTCTGCTGTTCTTCACTGTACCAAACTGTTCCAAGCGAGGCTGGGAAAGATGGTTCATGGTCTCCTTCTTCACGGCCACCATCTGGATTGCCGGCCTCTCCTACATTATGGTGTGGATGGTGAGTGCACTGGACAAAGGTCATGTGACATCTTTAAGAGCCTCAATCCCATTATGAACCATGAGTGTTGTAGAATAAAATGTAGTTTGTAGCCCAAGAGTTGAAGAGAAGAGACATGACGCTGGAATTCTAATACAAATGTTTACCGTATTTTTCGGATTATAAGTCGGAGTATAAGTCGCAGCCATAAAATGCATAATAAAGAAGGAAAAAACACATAAGTCGCATATAAGTCGAGTATAAGTCGCATTTTTTGGGGGAAATTTATTTGATAAAATCCAACACCAAGAACAGACATGTCATCTTGAAAGGCAATTAAAATAAAAATAGAATAGAGAACAACAGGCTGAATAAGTGTACGGTATGCTAACGTTACATGACGCATAAACAACGAACTGAGAACGTGCCTGGTATGTTAACGTAACATATTAAGACATATTAAGTTATTCAATTAACTATTGCATAAAGAACATGCTAACAACTTTACCAAACCATCAGTGTCACTCCAAATCACTAAATCTTCATCCTCGGTGTCACTTTTAAACAACTCCACCAACTCCATAGGTAGACGATGCGGCGCTTCCTCTTCTACGTTGCTTACGTCAGACTCATCGTCAGTTGCAGTTCCAATTATTCCAGCCTTTGTTTTTATAAGTTACAGCCAATGTTGAAATTATCAACTTAGGCCCAGAGCGCCCTCTTGCAGTTTAATGTGAAAATAACATGTGAAATGATATACTGTAATAATGTGTTAATAATTTCACACATAAAGTATAAGTCGCACCAAACTATGAAAAAAAACTGCGATTTATAATCCAAAAAATACGGTATTTACCATCAGTACAACAGACTCCCCTCCCACCTCCCACAGACAGGAACCTCAAGACATTGTGATAGTGTTGTCTATTTTGGCCTAGTGCAAGGTCTGGGCTATGCTTCTGTTGTAGGGAGTATTACATTTCTGATGATGCAGGCTAATATAGGGACTGAGCTGCTCATAAAAAATATACAGGGGGTCCTCGGGTTACGACGGTCTCGACTTACGCCGTTTCGTGGTTACGAACGCGCCCCCATTAAAAAAAATATATATATATATATTACGCATCATTCCGTCTTACGTGGTTTAGCGTGGTAAGAGATGTAAACAAACGCGAACGGCACGCGACGGAAGAATACGCTTTGTTGTGGTTGTAGGGCGAAGAAGACGGCCTAGTGTGCGTGCCCAATGTGGGCGGAAGTACCTGATGTGGGCTCTGATCTGCTCCTATGAAAGCGACAGTGATAACCAAGCAGCGTAGTGGTCTAATTATTGAGATGGAAAGGTTATTGGTGCTTTGGTTGGAAGATCAAAGTCAAATTCCGACTTACGACGAAATTCGGGTTACGACGCGTCTTAAGACCCCCTGTATATATTTCTGTGCTGTACTAACAATGAGTGAAGAATATGTTTCAGAATTAACTCACTACTTGGTCTCTTCACCTTGATGTTGAACCAAGACTGAGAAACAATTGTCAAATTAACCTTAATTAATCTCCATAGAAGTTGTTCTGAAGTATGGCTTTAACTTTCTATTTCTATGGAGATACCACCCCCAGAATGTTATACTGTGCCTTTAATTAACCAATAGTGTTTTCATTTATTTATTTTTTCTCACTATAGTGTTGTCAGAGGTGGTATATTTTAAACGTACCCAATCCTACTTTACGATTCAAAGTAACACTAAACTAGTTCCAGTGCTTTATTACTAGTACGTGTAATTACTACAAGTATGAAACATATTTTTTGTTTGTGATTTCTTTTCAGGTGACAGTGATTGGTTTTACACTTGGCATCCCTGACGTCATCATGGGCATTACCTTTCTGGCAGCAGGCACCAGTGTCCCAGACTGTATGGCCAGTGTCATAGTGGCAAGACAAGGTGCAATCACACACAGAAGCTGTTTTATAGAATATAAAATACTGGAAACATTTCATAATATAAGTCCATAATATAATAAGTGGAAATATTTGCCTTTTCAAAGTACCATTGTTTACAGATGAATTAATTACAACAATATAAATAAAAGAATACATGTTTCAACTTCTGGTCTTGGTCAAGGAATACAGAGACTGACAGCACTAAATCATTATTTCATTATCTCCTGTGCATGTGTTTCAGAAGGATGAAAAATTAGAAAATGAAAAATTATATCTTTTGAATCAGAAAGGACCTCAAAATGTTGCATACAGGAGCAGAAACCCTTTAATATTGTTTTGAAGTCTTTACTATATTCTTGTATTTTAAATGCATTCTTTGTGAATATTTTTCATTCTTGTAAGGTGACCTGGAGAGTCTAAACAGGCGCTTATCAAATTTACTATGATGACTGTACAGGGCAACATGTCTTCAGACTATATGAGAATGACAATGTTATTATTGTCCTTGCCACAGGTCTGGGGGACATGGCCATCTCTAACTCCATTGGCAGTAATGTGTTTGACATCCTGGTGGGGCTGGGGCTGCCCTGGACTCTGCAAACACTCTGCATCGACTATGGCTCCAGTGTGAGTGCACCCAAGGACAGGGTTCTGCACTTATTCCAATTTTAATTTTGGTCAAACAGTATCTTGTATTACACAAATCTAACCAGAAAGTAGAGCCCAAAAAGAGTAGGCAGAACAGGGGTAGGCTAAAAATATAAATATTTTATTGTGTCTTAATTAGTTGATACAGTATTGATATCACAACTTGCTGCATTGATATTGATACTTTGCAATTACCGGTACATCACACTAATATGTTAAAATAAAAATCAGATTAAATTCTAACAAGCCTCAGACAGAGCAGTGCCAGCAGTTAGCATCACACCTCGAGGGAATGTTGATGACATCAGCTACAAAGTATCAGTATGTCCATGAGCATTTTTGGTACTTTATACAAAACCAGGTTGAGGCAGCACAATAATTTAGAGTATGTAAATATATTCATTTAATACAGGTAGCATATACACAGTTTTGATTATTAAATTAAGTGCATTTTGTAAAATTAAATGTGCATGTAGTTGTTTAACAACAGAACACTGTTGTAAATATGCATTTGTTCCTTTAAAAACAGTGATAACTTAAAGAATGGAACCCTGTGATTCCCTGTCGTAGGCAGAAGCACGGTGGAGCTCAATAATACCCACATCGCCCCTTTACTGTTAAAAACAATAAAACTATTGAGTATAAAAATGATGCAATAATAATAATTGTGTTTCCTCAGGTCCATCTGAACAGCAAAGGGCTCATCTTCTCTGTGGGGCTCTTGTTAGCATCAGTATTCTTCACAGTAAGTCTACTCTTTTGTTACTTGCATAAAAATACAGATACCAGAGCAAAAAACACTCAAGTAAAAGTAAAATGTACTTCGAGTAAAAAGTAAAATTATTTTATATATATATATATATATATATATATATATATATATATATATATATATATATATATATATATATATATATATTTCAGTCCTTTATATATTTTCAGTCCTGTTCAAGAATATAGTGAAGTAAATTTAAACAGTATTCTCTTAAAAATGTGCTCAGGTAAAGTACAGATACCTAAAGACTACTACAGGGGGTCCTCGGGTTACGACGTTGATCCGTTCTTAACCTGAATTTCGTCGTAAGCCGGATTTTGCCTTTGATCTTCCAACCAAAGCACCAATAACCTTTCCATCTCAATAATTAGACCACTACGCTGCTTGGTTATCACTGCCGCTTTCATAGGAGCAGATCAGAGCCCACATCAGGTACTTCCGTCTACATTGGGCACGCACACGAGGCCGTCTTCTCCGCCCTACAACCACAACAGAGCGTATTCTTCCGCCGTGTGCCGCGCGCCGTTCGCGTTTGTTTACATCTCTTACCACGCTAAACCGCGTAAGACGGAATGACGCGTAATATATACATATTTTTTTTAATGGGGGCGCGTTCGTAACCACGAAACGTCGTAACCCGAGACCGTCGTAACCCGAGGACCCCCTGTATTCCTAATTTAACCCTTTCCTGTCTGCTATACTTTCAGGTTGTTGGTGTTCATTTAAACAAGTGGACTCTGGACAAGCGGCTGGGGCTGGTCTGTCTGCTCCTGTATGCTGTCTTTTTGTGCTTCTCAATACTCATCGAATTCAACGTCTTCATTTTCGTAAACCTCCCCATGTGCCGTGACATTCACTGACCCCTTCTCCACTTACTCCACTGGAAAATTTAGGAATTTTCTTTTTACTGAATATAGAGCTTGGTATAATTCATCTTTGGTGCAATACAGACAGTGAGAGAGAGGGTGCGTTACTGCTTTGAGGTACCAAAAGGAGGTCCAGGCAGAGGAGCAGGCCCGTGTCAATGCTGATGAATGGAGAAGCTGGACTAGAGTCAAGAATTTAACCCAAAATGACAAGTATAAGCTCACATTGGTGACTCGAACGATTCTGATCGATGGAGGAACTGAAATCCTGTGTTCGGCTGGATTGTTTCTTATCATTTGTACAAGTTTGGAAATAAGCACACACAATATTTAAAGTTGTACATAAGGGAAAAGTATTACAGTACAGTAAGTATTGATCTTATGCAACACTGGAGAGGACTTGTGAAAGGTAATGGTCCAAATGTGTACAGTAATTTGTGGTTTGCAAGTTTGAATGTCTGACGGTAACACTATGGAATCACTCACTGCTTTAGTTCTAGTTAATTCTATTTCAAATAATTTTGCATTATCAACCAAGATCATAAAGAAACCAGACTTTCACAAATAATGACAGTGGTACTAAAAAACTTTACAAGGGGAGAGATTTTTTTCAATTCTTTACAATTTGTATATATATTTAGCATTTTTTAATTTATTAGTTTAGGTCTTGTTTTAAAGGGATGTTGCTCAAATGTATTATGAGATTATTATTTCATATCCTACTATAGTTTTTGAGGTACTGCTGGATAATATATTTGAAAATGTATGCATGCACAGTAGACATGCATACAGAAGCCCGGTACAAGACAAAACTGATAGAAAACAGCTGATTAAAAAAAAAAAAAAAAAAAAGCTAAATTGTATATGTTGTTGGTAATTTGGTATGGTGTTATTACATATTTATTAACATCTTATGAATGTGAGTTATCCTGAAGTGTTTCCAATGCTGTTTCTCTTGTTCAAAACCCACCACCGCCGCATGTTTAAATGACCATTTAAGCTTTGCACTGATGGACAACAACTAGGTACTCAATACTATATCAGTACAGTACTATTCCTGTATCAATATTCATATCTGACTGTTTAACTAATGCATTTTGTTATGAACGGGATCTCAACGGAAAGGACACCCAGCACTGTCACTTTATAAATATAGAAACTGTATCATTACAAATCATCTTAACATGTAACTACTGACATAAGACCTCTGTAATATATTTGAAATTTAGTTTGTAGTTTCTAAATATTGTATAGTATATTATTCTTAAAGCCAAAAGTATTTTTAGAATAGGTATAAGACTGCACAGTTTGTAAGAATGAATGGACATTGAGTGAGTGAGTGAGTGTGTGTGTGTGTCTGCCTGTTGTTGATGCATTTTTGTCACAATCTTGAAACCAAGGTTAGATTCTGGGAAAACATAATCATGATTTATTTATGAATTAATTTATTCAAGGATTGTGTGAAATGCCCAGTTTCAGCCTTCTGGACCATACAGTCAATGTAATGTGTTGTTTATATTTAAGAGTAGACATTTCTAATTTATAAGTTTTGTATAGTTTGAAGAGATACTGCTACGTTTGTATATGTACAAAATATTTTAAAGATTTTTAAAAGTGACGCACAGCATGCTAACTCTGCCATGTCATGAGTTGCAAAGGAGATTTTGTGTTTTAGTGGGAGAGCTGGAGAAATGCTATCTCCGTGACTTTTTAACAACGTGCTGAAATTGTTGGTAAATTAAAGATGCACTGTGTATTTTTTCTTGTGAGGGTATGCCACCTGTTTGTCTATGTGGAGTTTTTTCCTTGCCAGGAAGATTCCACAATATGGCATTAAACAATATATCTACTTTTTTTTTTGGCTTGGTGAACGTTATAAGCATATAAGCAGGGTCTAACCAGTACAATAACCAGAGCTGACGAAGCCTCTCGGATGAGCGGCGAAACGTTTTCAACCAAACAAACTTTGTCCAGTTGACAAATTGAACTTCTCCTTTGATCATGGATTCTACCTGGACGACTGAGGGACTTTTCACGCGTTATAAGCATAGACTGTATTTGAAGAGTTCAATTGCAAAAAAAGATAACTCCATTTTGTGGAAAAAAGTGTCAAAGTGTCAAAAAGTGTTTTTTCTTTTTTCGATTTGTTACTAGAGATATGATCAATGCCAAATTTGTATAGTGGATTTTAACAAGAAGGGATGGATTATTTTGATAGCAATAAAATACATTTGGCTTTTGAAAATATTACTATACTAAAAGTAAACTACAAGCTTCCAATGACTTTTCCATATGTCACTTATCTGGTTTTCCAAATGATCTCTTCATATATAAATGGACATAAATAAATGGACATACTGGCTGGTCAGCTGACTGAGTTCCCCCCCTGGCAATGAGCAAGCCAGTGTGGGTCCTTGGGCAAGACCCTTCACGGTACTGCCCCCCGGGCGCCGAAAAAAAATGGCTGCTCACTGCTCCTGAAAAGGATGGGTCAAATGCAGAAGTCAAATTTCTCCCGTGTGCCACTCTGTGTCATTGTGTGTGAGACCAAATAAAGTCTTAATCTTAATCTTAATAGCTAACTTGCTAGCCGCCACAATTCCTAATATAGCGCTCAACTCCACATTCGCTCCTATAACTGCTAGCCTTGGTGAGCTTCATTTGACTGGAACCGGATGCTCTGGGTGACATCACACTCCCTTAGTCCACTTCTTTATACAGTCTATGGTTTTAAGGGTCTCTTCTCCACAGTAACAACAGTAACTTCACCTAGTGATATCACCTGCTTGTTTCCATGGAGATATACATTTAAAGTCATACTGTGGAACATCCAGGGCAGATCAGTCACCTTTCCACGGGGACAAGCAGGTTGGCATTCCCGCCATCACAAAAGTTACATAGTGCACCTTTAAGTTTTTACTTACTTTTACTTACTTATTAAAATCCACTTGTTGATGCTCATATGACTGCTTGTGGCTATAACTTGCTTGTATTTGAGCCAAAAAAAACACATTTGTCAACAGTATTGCCACTGTGTTTCAGCATGTGTTAAATAATGAGTTTAATTTATTTTTATTTACAATGGTTATTGTTTTTAAAGAGTTTAAGTTGGGGCGTAAAGGGTGCTGTTTTAACTGCAGCCACACGAGGGCGCTGCAGGGCTGTGTCACATAATAGAGAGTTATTTTCTTGTAGATAGAATATTGAAATCCTTGGTCAGTTTGCATGTATTTTCATATTCAAATTGTTTTATTGTAAAGCTTAGAAGGTTATTTTTTCTGTACACATCAAAGAGATATTATTGAACACAAACACTGGGCTAATTTCTGAAATATTCACAATTTAATATGTGTTTAGGCCTGCAGGAGTTAGTTTAAAGTATTAAATGTTGTTTTATGCTTGTTCGTGTAAACTATATTTGTAAATGTTTATTTTAACAAGGAAAATGAAGAGTAACATGAATTGAACTGATTTCTACCTTTTTTTCAGTTGCTGTTTGCCTGACTATAATTGGCCTATTTACAATAATTATGAGAAAATAAAGTGAGCCCATGTAGAAGGCTTCTACAGCATCTCTGTGTCTTTGTTTGACTATAATGTAGGCCTATTATTTTTGCCTATTTGATCTAAATTATGAATCTAGATTCGGCTTAAGGTCCTATATTATGTAAATTTGACTCACCATGTTAGAATATTGTTACCTCATCAAAAACACACCTGGAGCTGTGTTATGTTGTAATTCACACAAACAAGTTTTGTTTGAGTCTGAGTAATCCTTTATTAGTCTGTCTATATCTCAATATATTAAAATCTTCTGGTTCACCTTGTGATGTCATGTAAGCCTAGTGGTAGTTTTTAAGTTAACAGCTTCTTTTACCTTTTGTTCAGTAGAGATCGACAATTTCAGGTCTGAAATCATCCAAATCTAGTGAATGTGTGTGATGTTTCAAAACGCACTGGAGCACTTTCTGTATAACCATATGACATCACAAGGTGGAGTAGTGTTTTCTGTTTGAGAGAAGAACTAAATCTGTCTAAATCTGCAGGATTTGTGTGTTGAACATGTGTGAACGAAACAAGACATAATCCCAGGTACGTTTGCAATGTCATATAATACAGCTCTGGGAAAAAAAATAAGAGACCACTGCAAAATTATCCGTTTTTCTGATTTTACTACTTATAGGTATGTGTTTGGGCAAAAGGAAAATTGAGTCTATAAACAACTGACAACATTTCCCCCAAATTCCAAATAAAAATATTATCGTTTAGAGCATTTATTTGCAGTAAATGACAAATGGTCAAAATAACAAAAAAGATACATGTTTTCAGACCTCAAACAATGCAAAGAAACAAGATCAAATTCATTTTAAAACAACATAATACTAATGTTTACACTTAAGAAGAGTTCAGAAATCAATATTTGGTGCAATAACCCTTATTTTTAATCACAGCTTCCATGTGTCTTGGCATGCTCTCCACAAGTCTTTCACATTGTTCTTGGGTGACTTTATTCCACTCCTGGTGCACTCCTGTGTTGGAATTCAACAGACGCTGGAATGGAATGGCTGTAATACATGTAGAGATGCTGATTCCAGAAAAAAAAAATGCAGTGGTCTCTTATTTTTTTCCAGAGCTGTCTAATAATTGGCGAAATATGGGCCCTTTAACCAGTGGTACAATAATAAATCCATTCCAACGCAATATTAAACAATACCTTCAATACATTATAACCTTTCTTAATCCTGGTAAATCCAACATAGTTAATGATGTAAACAAAATACCAGCAGATGAAGGATGAAATGTAGCCAATCAGAGCGCAGGGTCGTGTCTGGAGCACCGCCCCCTTCTCATCTTCCCACTTTTCTTCAGCCAAAACCGGTTTTTTGTTCTATTAACTTCGTGCTCTATTGTAAATATGTAACTCCAAAAGTAGGTCTGGACCTGGAAACTACACGGGATAAGAAAAAGACCTCCAGATCACAATGCACAAACTATGAAGTCCGCTAAAACAAAAGGACAACACAAGACGCTGAGGTGAGTCAAACTTTTTGCCAATTGTCTGTCTCCATTTTATTAATAACATTATAATAGTACTTTAATCACTTTTCTTTCTTTTCTCACTTTTGCCATGTTAATTATATGGCAAAAAGATTTAAAAAAATAAAATAAAAAGTGTTGTAGGCGAACGTGCTCCATGATGTTTTATTGTTTGGGGTGCCAGATTGGTCATAAAAGGCAATCTCGTATGGGAAGAAACTTATTCCTGGAAAGCGTGAGATTTATATTTAGGGAGACTTTTAAGGTGAAATAACCACATTTGCTCATTTCTTGTGCTTAAAGATAAACTAATTAAATGTAGATCTATGGTACTAATGTCAAAAGATCCCATCAAAACCTTAAAAGAAAGAAAAAATGTCATCAAAATGCGTATTGATGACTTGTTCAAACCTGACTAGAACTTGCTCAATACATTCTTACCTGTATGCCCCAGTTTCCTCAGCTCATAAAGCAAGTTTATGAGTTTAATTATACTATTAATTAAAAATAGCACAATTTCCTCTTATGAGCTGCTTTGGAATCTGTTAAGAAGATTATATTTCCATTGGTCTGAAAGACTTAACTTTTTACCCAGACACGAATAAGTAGTAGGCACATTTGAGATGGAATGAATCATTTGAGAGGTATTTTAACACAGCATTTTCTTGTAAGGACTTGAATGTACGTTTATTTTAAGCGAAGCACACCTGTTGGCAAGGACTGTGGAAAAAGATGTAATTTGGAGGAATTTTGAGGTATTTGAATTAGGAATTATTATCGTTATCATTGTTATTATTGGGTATTGGAATTTTATTGACATAGAAGAGATGCGTTTGAGGAAAGTAAGTTGTATCATATATAAATGGGATGTTTTCTCGTGAGCTTTGGAACTAACATAGATAAAATAGGACATATTTCATTTTCAAGTTGGACCAAAATGGTATTAATGTACAAAAAAAATGCATAATTAAATTTATACTTAATTATTAATCATTATTATTTCAATTTTTTCAACAGTTTTAGTATTGATTGGTATCTGATTTTCAACTTGACCTCCCTACTGTTGATGCAATCTTTAGACACAAGGACACTCAAATTACCAGCACCAAATACCATTCTTTTCATTGATGCTTCATATTTTTCTGTCTGGTTCTCTCCGATCTATGCATAAAAAATATCGTATTTAACAAGGCCCAAACCTCCAGTCACAGAGGTCATATAGTATGAATTTCCAATCTAAATCCTAAGTACCCTCTGTTATGTCTGTCAACGGTAAGGCATCTTTAAAAGTGGTAATTTATGGTTTAAAGCAGGGCTGTGTTATGAAATGTATGACCTGAGGGTTGAGTCATTTGAGCTTCTTTCTAAAGAAAGGTACTTTCACTGAAGAAATGAAAACAAATCATTTTGCTCCCAGTCTTAATTTCATAGGCATTGAATATTAGACTTGTAAAGTGCCTATATCAGGCTATTTTCTGATCTGTTATATTTTCTCATCAAAACCATATGTGGAGTTTTCTTTTGTTTCCTTTACACATGTTTAACACACAAATCCTGCATATCTCAGACTTATTTACATCATGTGGTAATACAGAAAGTGCTCCAGTGGGTTTATAAATTCAGTACTCCTTCACTAGAATAATTTTGATCATTTCAACCCTGGAATTGCCTAGTTTCTACTAAAAAAAAAAAAGGTAAAACACAGCTGTTCACTTGAAAACTACCACTGCATGACATCACAAGGTGGAATAGAACATTTTGAGCTTGGGAGATGTGGACAGACTAATAATAAAAGATTACACAAACATGTGTGAATGAAAACACAACACAACTCTGGGTTTTTGAGGAGGTAACAGCTTTATAAAATGGCTTAAAACTCATAAGAGTCCATTTTGTGTAATATAGGACCTTTAAACATATAAGTGAACCCAAAAATACTCACATTTCTTCCTCCAAAGTTGGAACTAAACCACATTATATCGGACATGATAGTAAAGCATGAATGGTGTAGATAGAAGAGCACTCTCATGAAACATATCCTGAGTTACACTTTTTACACTGAATACATTTATATTTACTGAGCCAGTTTTTCAGGTAGCCCCTCCGTCCCTCATAACTGACTTCTGTAGAGCAGATGAAGTGGAAAGATCCATACAATAATACATGGCACATTGGGCTGCATATTTTGATCTCAGAAATATGTATAGTTTTATAAATATCGTCACATTTATCCGTTGTGGACCTCCTTACTACTAATTGCTTTTACCACTGATGGAGTACTTCAAAAAGGAGTGTAGTTAATTAGTGGTCTATGGTGAGAAACATAGCAACATGGATAGACATTGGGGATTTTAAAGGGACAGTGTGTAAGATTTTTACCCATTAATTACCGAAATTGAAGATACCCATTCAAAAATACAGTGTTTTCCAAGCCTTTTCACTTCCATCATGAAATCAAAGTATTCATTTGGACTTAGATATAGTCACATAAAAGGGGGATTGACCCCATGTAGAGGCAGCCATTTTGATTACGAGAGCCGCAGAAGGACATTTGGGCTCCGCCTTCGCCTTCGGCAAGGCTCGTGGTTTTGGGTAAACAACGACAAGCATGCTGCCGGATCAGACTCGTAATGGATCTAACACGTGTTTTGGACTAAATTGTTTTACTGGATTTTATTCGCTGGATCCTTACGGACAGATTAAGACCAAGTTTATGGTGAAATATTGAGTTTGACCTGTCCAGAGCCTTCAAAGGTAAGCTAAATAACAAACCTTGTTTTGTGCTTTTCTGTATAAAAGCCCCATGTGCTCGGGGAGTGATTGTTGTGCCGGGAAATGAATTGCTTAGTCAAAAAGATGAGACTGTAAGGTTTCATTTGATGTGTAGATTGTCATGGTACACGATCGGGAATGTGTGCTTTCAAACGAAAAAAAAAAAAAAAACGTGAACGGGACCGCGTTTTATTTATACCGTAGTTGTCGGCGAGGGCTCGCACAGCGCCAGGTGCGCTTCACGCGTTCATGCGCGGGTACGCGAGCTGTCCGCGTTACGGCGCGCCCGGGTGACCCTCGAGGTCTGCCGTAGCTAAAACAGGAAGTGCAATAGCCACCATCCACCTATGCGCCACAAATCCTACACACTGTACCTTTAACATGTCTCTAGTGTAGACCTGCGCGATTAATCGATTAAATCGATTAATTCAACTTTCATACCTGCAAACTAGTCACCTTTCGGCGAAATTCGCCGTTTTGATCCCAAAATGGGTCACTTGTGTGAATCGTGTAGATCCGAAGAGTTTTTTTGGGGGGGGGCTATGTTGCCGAACATTTGGTTTGTCGCTAAATAAAACAGTAACGGTGCGCATCTTTTCCATTGGAGTTCTGGTTGCCTGTCCTCGCTTCTTAAAATTCCATAGCAGTTAGGATTCAGAGTCTGCAGAGTCACCTTTTTTACTGAGTGATCTGGCAACCTCATTTTGTGAAAGGATCTGATCAACGGATCTGGGACAGTCTGTCTGAGGTCGTTTTCACACCAGGAAAGTCCGATAGTTCACTTGCTTTGGTCCGGACCAAATGTTTTTTTTATTTTTTTTATTTTGGTGCGGTTCGCTTTCACACTGCAGTTTTTCCCCAAGCGAACAAACATCTATAAACAAAACCACATGTGCTGAGGTCGCTCAGCCGTTGGACAAAAATGAGCCCTGGCCAAACGCCGTGTCCAAACACGGAAGGAGGAGAATAACGGTGTTACGTGCTGTTTTCAATCTAGCCTTAGTGATATGGTTTGCTCAGTTTTTGCAGCTCTCACAAATGTTTGAGCAGCATCGTGAGGTTTACACTATTTTACAATCAATTTACAAACGACAAAGACACAGGGCAAGACGACTACGGAGAACAGCGCTCGTGCGCGCATCAAGTTCTGACTCTTGCTCTTCACACAAAACGTAAGTAAGCCTAATAAGTTTCGCTTTGTTTTGTGTCGTCAGCCTCGGTTTCCCATAATGCTCGACATACGACGGGAGCTCGTTAAGTACAAAAAGCCAACTTGTGTCGGATCGAGTCCGGTCTGCATTCTCACCTCAAACGAACCGCACCAGAGTTCGTATGGAACCGGACCGTCATCGTCAACTAGCAGCTGTTTATTTCATATGTTGAAGGTGAAAAGGCGCTTGTTTTGGCGTTAGAAGCCAACGAGAATTCCACCAAACATTATGTTTCTGTTTTTATTTTGTTAATTGAGCGCGGTAGGTCGTCACTCTTTTTTTGCCCGAAGAAGGACTTCACTCGCGTCATTCATGGTCAGCTGTCAAGAAAGCACCTGCCTACCAGTGTGTTTTTGTTGGAGAGATTTGTTCAAAAACACTATCGTCAAAAACATCCAATGTGAAACTGGTTCTAGCCTACTATGTCACACCAACACAAACCCCATGAATTTGAAAACCATATACATTTTTAAATGTCAACAAATGCAGTTGGGTGTCGCCTTAATGTTTTTAGTGACGACATGTACCCTGATCTAGGCAATAAGGTTGGATTTTTTTTCTTCCAGATGAGAGAGCTTGAGGAGGATGATGTACTGTATGTGCATCAGCTTGAAATAGGGCAAAAATGCAGGTGGAGCTGGGCATGGCTGAAATTGGAAGTGAAGACTGAGGTGAAGGGGGTGCAGTACAGCTTCCCACTGTCACATTATTTTTTTTAAAAATTGACAAAACGGGCTACTGTAAATGCACCCTTTGCTACAAAGAAATAAATTATGGGAAAAAAGGTTCCCATGCTCTGATGGCACACTGTCAAACAGAGGTGCACAAGAAAAAAGTGAGCACAATACTCACTACTACTAGTGTCCTTCCTCCTGTTCCACTTTCAACACAAAGTGCTCCCAAGGGTCCTGAGCTGATGAGGGAACGAGTAAGGTTACCTGTACCTGTATTCCAACGGGTTGCTAATGCTGAGGTGTGTATAGATTAAATAGGCTAGCTTGAGTGTGAGTCAGTGTTAAGTGTAGATTATGTAAATGCAAATACATTTGGTTATATTATGACAGCTTTACAGTGAAAATGCCCTTTATTTTCCTTGATTGTGCGCTGTTTAAGGGGGCCGCGAGGTTACCGGTAGTTTGTCACCTTTTTCAACCCTCATGAGTTTGCAGGTATGGACTTTACAGTTCAGGACGATGTGTTTTTATGAAAATCGATTTTTTAAATTATTTTTTACATGCGAGCGGAACTAATGCGCGGCCACATTTTACACGGGTAAGTTAGCGGGACGTACCCAAACATTGTACGGGCTAGCGCGGCTAGCGTGTGAGCTAAAGCTGGAGCTTGTACCAAACAAAGGTGTTTACATCTGTTATATGGAACTGGTTAGGTTTTCTTGCATCAGACTTAGAACAAACGAGTGCTCGCTGTGAGGTCTGTTCAAAAGCTGTAGCACGACAGATGTATCCTAGCGCCTAAAGAAGAGGCAGCGGAGTAGGACAAGTGCAGGTCCGAACGGAATTAAAATAACCACCGTCCAGTCCCTAAAACATTTTCGAACTGTTTGCACTATGATAAGCACGGCCCACGACGGAAGGCAATCACACACACTGATTGTATGTTTTACCAAAAACATGATGTATATTGTAAAAGACATGGTGCTAACACAAGCTAGCACAAGCTAACATACATGAACACAGACAGTAGCTTTTCTGCATCACTCGAGGAAAAACTAAAACACTACCCACTCCAGTCCATCTTTCCCACAATCAGGGAATCATTTAGCTCCATAAAATGCTTCTTTATAAAAGAAAGATATTTATATAACTGTTATTATTGTTATATATTTTTTTTGTAATATAATTTTGAGTTGATAAGGGGCAGATTCTTTCTGTTCCCTTTTCATTCATATTTAAGTTATAATTGTATAGATGCAATTGTGTTGCATCAGTTATTTTTGTTTTGTTTTAACGAATGAAATAAATAAATAAATGAAAATGAAATTAAATTTTATATATATATATATATATATATATATATATATATAACAATAACAGCTTAATTGATGCTAGGTATAATGTATTTGTTTTATAAAAGAACACTGCATTGTTTTGAGCCATTTGTCTGTCATCTGTTATTTGTTTTTGAGTAGGGCAGAGAAAAATCGATTAAAATCGGAAATCAGATTTTTTTTTTTTTTAATCGGAGATTTTATTTTTAGGCCATATCGCCCAGCTCTACTCTAGTGTAACAGCATCTACTTTTTAGTTTGTGGTTATTTGATATCTATGGCAATTGTTTGACACCAAATCTGAGAATGACTGGGTTAACATTTCTGAGTTTATTTATTAGATAAGATGAGTTAACATTATGTGATTTCAAATACTATGATCATACTAGTAGATAAGTTGCACTTGGCTATAAAATGTTAAAAGAAAATTGTAACTGACGTTTTGGAACATGGGAGATTTTCAGGCAGTTTTGTCTCTATTTTTATTTTTTATAATCTTTTTTTGAGAGTTCTTAAGTGTTAGTGTTGTTTCACTTCCTTTTCCTGTTTAACCAATGCCGGTCTTCCATATCTCCTCTTACCCCCAAATTACTGCTTTATCTGCTCATTTGAAAATTCCTGTGCCATCTTGTGCTGATCTAAAACAGCCATCTGGACCTCTCTCCTGAATTCTCAAAAGAAGAGGCATAAAATACAATATGGAAAATTCTATAGTTTTGACACACTTTCTACTAATACAGGGCTATTCCAAAGGTTTACATGCAAGAAAGTAAATTTTCGTTTTTGCAGCTCGCTATTATGAGATGTGTAGAGCTATGATTTGAGGTTAGGCGTTTGGTCAGAGGAGTGTTTGAGTGACATTTTTAAACATTTTGTGGAAAACTTGGAGGGGTTGCATTCCTCAAAGGGCAAATGTTTTAACAACATGGGTCAGGCAGTTCAAATAAACAACAGCCACTGACCTATATATCAGGAGAAGCATGTACATTTAACACAAGCTGGCATCCATATAATAAATACATTTGTACCTGAGATTTGATGTTTTAAAACATGGAAAACAGACCTAGTTTGTTTTAGACAGTCTGCAGTGGTCCAAAGTTTTTCCTCACTTACTTTATAGCCTACATTCAGAGCATCCTAATTAGTCGTGGCGATTGATTTATCAGCGCTTCTTGCAATTTTCACAGACCACAAGAGTTTTGCTATCATGTAAAACTAACAAATAAAAAAATAAAACTCTTTTTGAATAGATGCAGACAGGATAACCAAGTTATTTTAACCTCAGGAGGTGCTTTTACAACATGGGGCATGTGGGGCCTTTAATAATATTTATATTTTTTAATATTTTAATATAGCAATACTCTTGTTTCCTTGTTTAAAAAATCCTGTTTGCTTTGACCATATCCTTCAGAACAGTAACAAATGGCAACCCAAAAGTGCTCTAGTGTTTTTATGTTTTAAATAATGTTATTTCCAAGAATCTACTGGTTAATGTATTACTAAATTCAACAGTTTAGTAGTTTTTTGTTTTTGTTTTTGTTTTTGTTTTTTACCAAAAGAGAGACCAAACCCTATCTGTCTGGGCACTGTGACTCATACCATTAAACAACTTGGATACATTTAAAGGGACAGTGTGTAAGATTTTTACCCGTTAATTACCGAAATTGAAGATACCCATTCAAAAATAGTGTTTTCCAAGCCTTTTCACTTCCATCATGAAATCAAAGTATTCTGTTGGACTTAGATATACCTGCATAAAAGGGGGATCTTCCCCATATATAGGCAGCCAGTTTGATTACGAGAGCCGGAGAAGGACATTTGGGCTCCGCATTCGCCTTCGGCAAGGGCTCGTGGTTTTCACACAACGAGATAGTACGCGTTTGGATAAACAATGACAAGCATGTTGCCGGATCACACGTCGTAATGGATCTAACACGTGTTTTGGACTAAATTGTACTGGATTTTATTCGCTGGATCCTTTCGGACAGATTGAGGCAAAGCTTATGGTGAAATACTGAGTTTGACCTGTCCAGAGCCTTCAAAGGTAAGCAAAGTAACAAACCTTGTTTTGTGCTTTTCCGTATAAAAGCCCCATGTGCTCAGGGAGTGATTGTTGTGCTGGGAAATGAATTGCATAGTCAAAAAGATGAGACTGTAAGGTTTCATTTGATGTGTAGATTGTCATGGTACATGATCGGGAATGTGTGCTTTCATGCGGAAAGAAAAAAAAAAACAGTGAACGGGACCGCGTTTTATTTATACAGTAGTTGCCGCGGTCGCGGTTCGTGCGCGAGTACGCAAGCTGTCCGCGTTACGGCACGCCCGAGTGACCCTCGAGGTCTGCCGTAGTTAGAACAGGAATTGCAATAGCCACCATCCACCTATGCGCCACGAATCCTACACACTAGACCTTTAAGTTAATAAGTAGTTACTGCCATAGAATGTGGATATCTTAGCCTATACAAAGGTACCACAAAAGTTTAAAAAAAAAACCTCAAATGTCATTAAAACATATTAGCCAACCGTATATCTTTGAAATACCTGCTCTGGTTTTCCCGTGGTGTGGTATGTGGGGAAGTTTTATCAGCAGTGGGCGGTGCAGCTGTAGCAGAGGACCTCGGCAGTATGCTTATGTTGTTTTAAACCGTTACACTAAAAGCAGGGAGTCGAGATGTTGGATTCTTCTGAAAAATGTCAGACTTGTTTGTTTCTGTACTGCACATGAGACTAGAAAGTGATTTGCATTATTGCATTGGGTCTGGCATGTCTTTGTGACCCAGATATGGGCAAACAACATATTATAGTTTGTCTCTAGGTCCTGACCAAGCCGAAGCAAGAAGATCATGGAGATGGTCCCCGGGCGCAGTAATGTGCTGCCCACTGCTCCTGATAACAGGATGGGTTAAATGCAGAACTGGAATTTCCCAACTGTGGGACTAATAAAGGCATAGCTTTCTTTCTTTCTTCTTTCTTATTTGCAGCTGACTTTTAACTTTCTACGTGGGTGTGAAGCTGCTGGATGCACCACCCTGTTAAAGGAAAAGTAACGTTTTTTACAATTTGAGCCTTATTTCGGTAATAAAACAAGTTGTTTTACTCACCCATATCACTTTGGTGTCATATGGAGCATTTCCGGAGATGTTTTAGATTAGCGTTAGGCTAACGCCGTTAGCCTAGCGCGACTTATAGCCATAGCTCGGGGCATTCCCCGAGCATGTAATATGCCCCGTGCGGGCTCCAAATAACACAAACTTTAGCACTTTTCAAATCATAGAAGCTCGATGTCTTTAGTCTACGATTTCGTTTGGTCAAAAGTGGCCTGTAATCCAAGATTTAGCCATAGTTTCGAGTAGATGAGGACGCCAGTGCGCATGCGCGGAGTGTGCTCTCAGCTCCCGGGACCCAAACATGGAACGCATAGCTGTAAACTATGGATAAATCTCAGATTACAGGCCACTTTTGATTGACACTTTTGTGTGTGTGTGTGTGTGTGTGTGTGTGTGTGTGTGTCTGTGTGTCTGTGTGTCTGTGTGTCTGTGTGTCTGTGCGTGTGTGTCTGTGTGTTTTAAAACTTTTTTTTTCTATGTTTGCTAATGTGTGCACTGTGGCACCATGGTAACTGCTGAACATTCTCCCATTAGAGAGTATTTATAGTGTGGGTTTTGCCCTTGAAAAGCATTTAGACTAAAACACTGTGAGTGGCGCTGACACATTTCTACCTTTTAGTTTCAAAGAGTAAATCCTGAATCATCCATCACATTTATTTATTTATTTATACATTTATTTTTGGTGCTATATCGTCCAATGCTATAGACTTTCTTCTTGGCCCATTGCATGGTTTTAGTCTTAGGTGCAAAATATAGCTACTGCATATAAAAATACTGCATAGCCCTAACCCATACTTTCCTTGAATATAGAAAAATAGGCTCACCACAGATTGGTAATGTTATTTGGTTACCATAGGAATAAGTAAAGAGTTGGTACTATTCGTTTGAAATGTAAAGGGCCTCCCATATACATAGGCCTAGATACTACTGGCATGAACTAAATAATAAACACTATCACATGGTACATTTATGTTTTTACTCTTTATATTGCAGTACAATAAAATGTGTGGCGAGCTGAACAAAGTTAATTGAGGTTGGCTTCCTTTTCCTGGTTTCTTCATCGTTTGTGGAATTGAAACCACTCGTCTAGACACCTTCACCAGAAATAACAGGTCAGTGATTTGTAGCAACAAGGTTTTAAAGAATTCTTTGTCCTCAGTTTGTAAAATGAACCCTCCCAATTAAATGTTGTAGTAGAAGAATTCTTGGATGCCAACACATTTTTTACTAAATGTTTTTGTTTTTTATAATAGTTTACACTGATTTAATTCTTGCCATTCTCAGGTACATTTAATTAATTGAATTAATTGAAAAGACAAAAGATAAATATAAGAATGCCAGAGAGAATAATAGGTTAAGTTGTGATACACATTTCAAGATAAGGTCCTAAAATTATTTTGAGGAGCTTTCTTTATGGTTGCAATATGGATATTAAACTTACATCAATAACATTTGTGACCCTCACAGGCAGGAGGATGTGAGACAAAATCCTCACATTTGATAAATTTCAACAACACTATATTTTGACCAAATCCTCATTGTTTTAGTTTACAGATGCATCCGCTGTGTCTGGACGTCCGGGGCAATGGGACTTCCTTCCTGTGTGTAGATGAGCTCAGAGTGGTCTCGCAGGACTAATTCAGCACTAAGTCAGGACTAAATGGGGCTAAAACTGGTCTAAACCAGAACTATGCCCGGACTAAACCAGGACTAAACAATTTTTACATCAAGACAAAACCAGGGCTAAATCAGGACTAAACCAAGACTAAACCAGGGCATAACCAGGACTAAACCAGGGCTAAACCAGGACTAAACCAGGATGGAACCAGTGCTAAACCAAGATTAAACCAGAACTGAACCAGGACTTAACCAGAACTAAACCAAGACTAAACCAGGACTAAACCAGAACCAAACCAAGAATAAACCAGAACTGAACCTCTAAACCAGAACCAAACCAAGACTGAACCAGGGCTAAACCAGGACTAACCCAGGACTAAACCAGGACTAAACCAGGGCTAAACCAGGGTAAACCAGGACTAAACAAGGGCTAAAACAACACTAAACCAGGACTGAATCAGGACTAAAGCAGAACGAAACCAAGACTAAACCAGGACTGAACCAGGGCTAAACCAAGACTAAACCAGGGCTAAACCAAGACTAAAGGAGGGTTAAACCAGGGCTAAACCAGGACTAAACCAGGACTAAACCAGAACGAAACCAAGACTAAACCAGGACTGAACCAGGGCTAAACCAAGACTAAACCAGGGCTAAACCAAGACTAAAGGAGGGTTAAACCAGGGCTAAACCAGGACTGAACCAGGACTAAACCAGAACCAAACCAAGACTAAACCAGTTCTAAACAGGTCTAAACTAGGACTAAACAAGGCCAAACCAAGACTAAACCATGACAAAGCCAGGACTAAACTAGAACCAAACCAAGACTACACCAGGACTAAACCAGTTCTAAACCAGGACCAGGCGCCAGGACTAATGTTTTCAGCCTGGACTGGACTGGGGGTGGTTTGTGGGAGAGAGGGGGATGGAAGGGTGGGGCAACAGGAAAATTACTCACAGAGAACCAAAGACTGTAGGGACCAAAGAAATCCCCTGATCTTTGCTACTGTGGCTGAACGTTATGTTTTCTAAGACATAGTCAACAATGGCAAAATTCTCAACGATCAAATTAGGAAATATGATCAAATAAGGATTTGAACCATTGTTGAAGATCTGTACCCAAAAGTTTTAAACAAATACGAAGGAGCAGGGTTACAGGCTCATAAACTGCATTGTGCCATTTCCAAGCCTGGATAAATGGAGAGGACGAGCATCTGTACCAAATCAATATGAAAAATAAATAAAATAAAATATTGTATAACCTGCTACCTACAACCTATAGTGTAACTTTTATGGCCCTATTTAAAAATATGTCACTTTTTTAACCTTTTTATTTGAATACAAATAATTTAGCTGTTCTACTTAAAACATCTGCTTATGTCCATTTAACATAAAGAAACTTAAAATGGAAAAGGTGATATAATCTACTTAAATATGCTAAACATTTCATTTTTTGTATATCTGAACTAAGAAACATACACACACAAAACAGGAAAACTGTATATACAACCAATCATCCAAATTATCTTTTGCTCAATCAGAATCAGAAAGATTTTTATTGCCATTGTCAAGTAAACAGAGTTCACAAAACTAGGAACTTGTCTCGGTGATAAGGTGCAAACATAAAACACTAAATAATAATAATACCTAAAATATAGCTATAGTAAAAGAAAAACACAATAAACAATCCAAATAACAAAAAGGTTCAGATGAGCAGCAAGGAAATGTTCTTTAAATAGAGGGGCAGCTGTGAAAGTCTCACAAGATGGGAAATGAATTATGGCTATGCAGACATCAAAATAACATAAACACAGACTCAAGCTGGAGGAAATGTCTAGAAAACTAATGAACGGACACAGTTTCTGTCCAAAAAGTGGAGAGTTGGAATGACTTTAAATAAAGGGTTGAAATAATCCTGTGTGAAATAGGAGAAGAGAGTGAAGAGAAAGCCAGGGCTGTCTACGTCGCTCTGTCCTCTCAAGTTATGAAAAGCACTTATAAACTCATTGTGGTGAATAATTAGGATGCTCTGAATGCAAAAATTAAGTGAGGAATAACTTGGGACCACTACAAAGTGTTAAGATGATGGGGTACAGCGCCCTTAATCCCTATGGCAACGGTCCTAATTTTAAAGCTGTTGAGAGAGCTGGCGTTTCCTTGGGTTCACCGCAGTTGAAGTTGGGACTGCGTTTGACCCACATCCGTGTTTCTCCGCAGACGCTGACCACACAACACTGAGAGCAGCTGAGAGGGAGGGGGAGTACAACATGGCCGACAACCCAGATACAGAAGAGACCCCCAGGGGACTGATGGATCGCAGCGGCAGTTTCTTCAAAGTATGACTTCAACAGAAATATATATATACGTTTTTGAGGGTAATGTAAGGTTTTTGGTGTATATTAAATTCTAGCTTTTGTTTTCAGTATGGTTTTATTTATTTTAGGCATGCTATTTTAAAGGCTCAAGGAAAACTAGTGTAGTGAAGCTATATATAAATAAAACAAGTGGTTGTGTAATACCTCAGCCATCCAGATAGGAAAAAAAGTACTTTAGGGACATCCATTCAAAACTATAAATGCAAGGATAAAATCTTATGGGTAACATTTTCATACATTTACAAATTCTTAGTAATGTATACATGTTAATGGTATGTAAATATTTAAATTCAATTAAATTCATTTAAGAGTGTGAAGCGGCTGGGATGAGGATCAGCTCCTCCAAATCCGAGGCCATGGTTCTCGACCGGAAAAAGGTGGTTTGCCCTCTCTGGGTGGGTGGAGAGTCCTTGCCTCAAGTGGAGGAGTTCAGGTATCTCGGGGTCTTGTTCACGAGTGAGGGGAGGATGGAGCGTGAGATTGACAGGCGGATCGGTGCAGTGTCGGCAGTGATGTGGTCGTTGTACCGGACCGTTGTGGTGAAGAGGGAGCTGAGCCAAAAGGCGAAGCTCTCAATTTACCGGTCAGTCTACGTTCCTACCCTCACCTATGGTCATGAGCTTTGGGTAATGACCGAAAGGACGAGATCGCGGATACAAGCGGCCAAAATGAGTTTCCTCCGCAGAGTGGCTGGGCGCACCCTTAGAGATAGGGTGAGGAGCTCAGTCACACGGGAGGCGCTCGGAGTAGAGCCGCTGCTTCTCCACGTGGAGAGGAGCCAGCTGAGGTGGCTCGGGCATCTGTTTCGGATGCCTCCTGGACGCCTCCCTCGGGAGGTGTTCCGGGCATGTCCCACCGGGAGGAGACCCCGGGGAAGACCCAGGACCCGCTGGAGGGACTATGTCTCCCGGCTGGCCTGGGAACGCCTTGGGGTCCCCCCGGAGGAGCTGGAGGAAGTGTCCGGGGTGAAGGAAGTCTGGGAGTCCCTGCTTAGACTGTTGCCCCAGCGACCCGGCCCCGGATAAGCGGAAGAAAATGGATGGATGGATGGATGGATTCATTTAATTTTGTAGATTATTCTTGCTTTTGGAACATACATTCTAAAGTATAAAATGTAAACTTGGCAGGCAAAACTATTAAGGATAATTTACACTGCTATAGGTAAATCAATTCTAACATTCATTTATGCATGATGATGATGATGATTATTATTATTATTATTATTAATCCCAGCTTTACTAATTAGTGAAATTGATTGTTTCTCTATACTATACATGTTATTCTTCAACAGAAATCACCATCTACCTTCTGTTTGTTTTTTGCTAAAAATATCCAGATTTCTTGCAGGTGTCTAGTTTTCAGGCCATAATGAGCAGTGCAGTTTTCCCTTCCTCTCTGAGACTGTGAAAGCACTTTGTTTAAGCCCCTGTGCTAAACCCAAACACATAGTTTCCTTTTGACAGCATGGTTCAGTGGCAGCTCAGTCACACTGCACTTTCATAGAAACATCTATAGTAGTAAGGGGCTTTCAGTATTCAATATAGGCTAGAATAATAAAGGAGCTGATGTATTCATTTATTTATTTACTTACTTCAGTAACTTTCTGAAGAAAATGCACTTTTCTAGCAGCATACTTACAGTGACAGTATTCTTACTTGGGTAAATGTTTTGGTTACACTTACGTGAGTAAGTCTACAAGCGACACAAAGTTTATTTTGAAAATATTAAATGATTACACTTATGTTTAATTTCTGGATTACTTTCTGGTTTACTGTTTGGAAATACCAGACTTTGTGCATTAATTATTAAGAATTTGTCCTTCAATTTGCACTAACTTAATCAGATGCTATGTCCAGACAGTTACTATATAACAATACTGGAGCCTGGATTGCAGATGGCATATGGATGGGCATGCTTAGTCACTAATACACATTATGTGTGTTTTCTATTTCAGTATCTCTTGAAAATGCCAAATAATCAACACAGGAATCTTGGCTTTTCCTGCTATTTGACATCATCATTCTAGAGTCAGAGCATGTGTCCAGCGGAACAATTGGACTGTTGCTACAGAAAATAACAACACATAACATAACAATATTCTATTCTTTTAAATGGTTAAAACTCAAAAGTCTTGCAAATGATGTCCATAACATGAAAAAGTACTGTGGAAAAATAACAATTATATTATACAAAGGACCATAGGACATTTGCTTAGAGTGAGAAATAATGTTATTGTCATCACTTACTTAAATCCTTGAAAATCTGTAATCAGATAAACATTACAGCAGTCATTGACGCATGCTGATTTCCCCGTCACAAGTTTGGTGCTGTAACACTCCTCATGATTCTTTGCACAGAGCCAAACTGTCCTTTTCTACACCGACCTTCACTTTATCTAAAAGAGCCTTCCCTGTTTCCTGCTTGAGTTATTTTCCTACTACACTTTTTCTCTACACAAGTAACAGTAGAGGCTTTGTGTAAGGCTGAATTCACCTGGTAGCACCTGGGATTTGAGGCCACCCACTAAAGATACCATACATTATTTACTACAATTTAAAGGGATACTGTGTAACTTTTGAGGCAGGGTCCACCATCTGTTGTCTTTGCGGAGATGCGTTGCCATTTTCCTGTAAGGTTCCAAAGTATAGCATGAAACGTATCTGTCTCCAGGTGTCAAGGCAAGTTACCAAACAGAAGCTAGTATCAAAACTAGATACTCTTGAGCAGTTATTAGTACTAAAAAAGTTCCATTTACATGTCAAAAATGACCCTGCATAGCTTTAGAATGATCTTGTGCTGTATCAGAACAAGTGTAACACCAGAGAGATTAGTATACACCCATGTACCACTATGGAACATACTTGGATGACTGAGGGATTACACAATTATAGGATAGCATGGTAAAGTACTATGATTTAATGTTGAAAACCACATTCTACGGTCTACAGAAAGAGTATCTATATATCATTGTGGTATCAGAATCTGTATTGAATATCAAACCTATTTTTTGTATAGACCTCATTCTGCGTTGCTGTATTGACTAAATTCCTCACAAAGTTTTTCTGTAAATGTGCATATCATTTGCTTGAATGGCCAGATTTCTTGTTTTTTTCCTAGTACCAGTGCAGCTTGCAGTCTTGCGCAGCTGGCTGACAAAAAGCTTAAGGTTTTTACAGAACTGGCTCCACTTAGTCCAAGAAGTGGGGGCAAAGGAGGAGGAGACTGGCCTGTAAGGTTATTGGACAGGAAGCCAGTAAAAGAGGTCCTCCTAGTGGCTAAAATTTGTAACAACAGCCTTATAGAAATTCACAATATTTTAAGTTTAAGATCGCTATATAGCTTTATATAGTTCAGTCATCTTAAAAAGGTATTATGGTTATGTTTTCTATACCTCCACACAATTAGTAAAATCAAACATATCCTCTCCCATCTTGATCTTGATCTATTGCAACTCCTTCCTCTCCAGCCTTGACTCCAAATCCACATCCCGCGTCCAGCTGGTTCAGAACGCAGCAGCTCGGCTCCTCACTGGTTTTAACAGACATCAACACATTACCCCCGTTCCAGCTTCGCCTCACTGGCTGCCTGTTTTAGAATAGATTTTAAAGCTCTTCTCGTAGGTCTTGTACCAAGTTACATTTCAGAACTTTTAACCCTGCACGAGCCCTCCCGCAGGCTAAGATCCTCAGGCAGGTCCTTGTTAGCTGTTCCAAACTCCAGGCTCAGGACGAAGGTTGATCGAACTTTTTCAGTCCGGGTGCCTCGGCTTTGGAATGACCTGCCAAGGAAATAAGGCTTGCTTATCTAGCCAGCCAAATGATATCTCTCTGTATTTCCTATACAGCGCGATACCATTTGGACACCCTCGCTCCACTCTCGCTCCTCCGGTTAAAAACGGACTCCGCGATTCTGATTCGTTCAAAGATGGTGACGTCAGTGCACCCGCCTTTGCCCGCAAAGTCACTCTTAGGCAGCGGAAGTTCCTCCTCAGTTTTGAATCAAGATGGAGCAATCTCTGATTGGTTCACTTAGCCGTCTGTCTACGCGCAACTGCAGCGCATTCTGGATCAAGCGTTACCAGACTCATCCACTGGTACAGCGATGAGTCATGGATTCTTCCAGGCAAAAGGCTTGCGCCATCAGTATCATCTTTTAAATAGCTTCTTAAAACATTTTTATCGGTTGGCCTTCCTTTAGCTGGTTTTAGCTAGATTATTTATTTATTTATATTATTTATTTTTATTCTATTTTATTAACTTATTTATTATAGTTAATTGAATTGATTGCCTCATTGTCTTTGATTTTGTATGCTTCCTGTATGCTATTTTTATTGTTCTTTGCTGCTTGTACAGCACTTTGTAAACTTTTTTAAAGTGCTTTATAAATAATAATAATAATAATAATAATAATAATAATAATAATAATAATTGCATAGACACTCTTTTGCATGCATGTCAGTCTTAGCCAATCAGAGTAGAGTATCCTTATTTCAACATCTGTGTAGCCCCTGGAGTGCTGTAAACGGTAAAATAAAGGAATGTGGATAATTCAGAAAAAACCCAACAAATGAAACTAATTAGGCCCTATGTGGTTGTTGCAGTGAGGTTACTTTTGATCTGATGGTTTCATTGTTTGGACATACTTTTTAGTGTCTCTTAACTGGTCTCAGCGTTAGATCTAAAGTTTGACCCTATTTGGATTGTTATATTTTCAAGCTTCAACAATTGTGAATTACTTTTTTTCATCCCCCAATGTGAATATTTGGGTTCCAAATTACCGAAAAAATTATGGAAAAACATATGAAATATAATAGACATGACAGCATAGAGGACTGGCTGTAGACCTCTTGAATAAAAAGATAATTAATTTTAAAGCTCTTTTTAACAAATATTATGCTCTCTTTCAAAACGTCACACAAACATCAGTATATTAACTCTCCCTTCACTGCATATGTCCTATCATTGAAAACAACCTGGATGTGTTTATTCACCTCATATAGAAATTGGACTTCCATAAAAGCATTAATTAAAATGAATTATGAAGGACTTGAGTTTCACTTTGTGATATAGAGGAAGTGAGCACTTGGCTAAGATATGACTAATTCTTTTAGTGCCCATTGTTTGAAAACTGACCATTGAAGCCATGTTGTTAGTTTCAATTATTTGGAACGGCCTGCATTTTATCTTACGTCTGGTTTTGGACATATTAAAATGTATCTTTTCGTCATGTCCACAGCTTATTGACACTTTTGCACTGGAGCTTGGGGAACTAAAGAGGGAAATGGTCAAGAAAGAAGTGGACCAAGAGACACTGGACATAACTGCGTGAGTAGTGCCACATGTTAATTTGATTTTTCATACTCTTTAAGACATTCAATCCAATCACTTTACATGACATACATGACCATAAGTGGGTAGAGTAGCCAAAAACTGTACCAAAGTATGAGTAAAAACATATTACTTTCTACTTAAGTAAAAGTAATTGTTAAAATTACTGTTTGGATGTGATCAAGTAAAGACAATGGAATTTCATGGACAAAAGGTGGTATTTTCAAAAGATAATACCACAACAATGAAAAAACAAATACCTTTCTGAATGAGCGATGCAAGAAACACAAATGTTCAAAAAATGCTTTAATATTGTCAACATAAAACGCTTGTTATTTGTTGACTTGACTGAAACTACTCAGAAAAGTAACGGAACATATCCTGCTCCAGCAACCTCAAGTAATGTAACGGAGTATGACCCCCCTCTGGACATGACAATACAGTTAGCAAATAAGCAACATACTAATGGGAAGAAGGGGAAATTGTGAAAAGGAAGTGTTCAAAGTCAAAGTGCAAGTTAATTAAAGTTTTTGGTATTATGTAGTATTTATCGTTTACATTTTGAGAAAGAAATGGTCAAGAAAAGGCCAGAGTAGGATTGAGAGACACTGAATGTTACCGGGTGAGCAGTTCCACATGCTGTTTTAACCTGGACTGTAAACATGACCAAATAAGGGAGGATTAGGGTTTGTGCCGGTCAAAGCAAGATTTAAGATGTAGAGATACCAGGATTATGATGAAACACTGTCATCTCTACATTATTGTATGCAAATAGTTAAAAGTTTTTTAATCACATAGGAGGTGTATTCATCATTGCTGTCATCTTGTCCATCTTGTGAGGCAAAAAAGTCTTTTACAGTACGTAATGGTCATGAGATGGCAGTAAGTCATTCTTACCAGCAGAGGGGGCTAAGAGTTTATTTTGTAAAAAGAAATCACACTCTAGGTTTGCTATTGATCCTTTCTTTTCTTATAACACCTTTGGCCTTTAACACAACTGTCTCCTCTCATAGCCATATCAAATAAAATCAGAAATTCCCATTGACACAAATGAGATGCTGACCATCAAATAAATGTCTGTCTCATTTTTCCCTGTAGTTATTTTTGCTTTGATCCACAGCATATACTTGAGATTTCAAGTGCCACTAGTTCTTTGTACTTACTTTATCGTACTGCAGTGGAAATATTTACAATAACATTTAAAGTCATTTCTTTTTTGATGGAAGATAATGCATTATTTTGTGAGACTGAGCACATTGTTTGTCTCTTTCTCTCATGCCACCTATTGCCATATGTGGTACTCTGGTATGCTCTGCTGTTCGGTCATGACTTGATGAAAGGTGTGGTCGTCTTCACAAATACTTATCAAGTATGTGCTTCTCCCTCTCGCCCTCTTCCTCTTTTTCAGTATGGACAGAGACATGAGCACTGTTCACCTGGAGCCTGGTCACCGTGTTGACACTGGAGGTGAAAGGGACTCAGGGTATGATTCTCTGAGGCGGAGGATGAGTGTTTTGGACAGACTGACACAGACACACACAGTTTGGCTTCTGTTGTGTCTAAGTGAGGAGGAGGCAGGACATATTCTGCTCCAGCAACCTCCTGGGGTAAGAGAGGCAAAATATAAATGTTTACCTTAATAATACTAGCCTTTCATTTTAAAGGTACACTGTGTAACCTTTCTGATGGTAGTCTTGAATCTTCCACAGTATAACAACTTATAATTTATTGCTCGAAAAATTGACTTACTTACTGTGAGCAAGGATGCCTTGAGTTCATGGTTCTACTTGATTGTCTCCAACACTGCAGACAAATTAATAACATCACCCTGGAGACAAACAGATGCCCTCTACCGGAAAAGTTACATAATGGACCTTTTCTTGTTTTCATGAGTTTTTGATCTTGTATAGTGCTTTAAACTTGATATTAGGTTATATTATTTGTGCTACATAAGTTACTGCTGTTGTTTGGACAGCTTTAACCAGTGTATTAGCAGACTGGTGGTCTTAGCCAGGAGGTTGTGGGTTAAATGGCGCCTGCATGCCCTGTCTGTGTTATTGTGGGTTGTTTCCTAATACATTTGCTTGAGGGTGTTAATTATGAGATTACATAGACATTTGCACAACAGTATTTTTCTTCATAAGATATTGAACATTGGGCTCATGGCTAGAAGGCTCTGCACATTATAGCACCACTTTACAAAGCTCCTGAATAGTCCAGACCATAAATACAATCAAATGACATAAACTGAATAGTTGTTCCTTATATTATTTCTGATTCTCTGGCTTTGTGCTGCAGGTGTTTTTGGTGTGCAAGTCCCCCGCTCTGCAGAGGAAAGTGCTCTTAGTGAGATTAAAGGAGGACCAGTCTGAAAACTCCATCAGCCACTTTCCGGTCAGAGAGAGCCAGTACAGTAAGTACTAATGCTAGGCCAAGAGTGTGGTAAAGTCCTTCAGAGGCTTGTTCAACACTAAGAACAATAGCTACATTTCCTCAATAAAGTTTCCAATGCATGAACACTATTAAAGGTGCAATAAAATCTCTGGGAATTTTGTGACCCAAAGGTCACACCCTCTTACCAGTTTTAATCCAGCCTTTCATTCCTTTTTATAATAATTATTATGGTGTAGTAATAAATTACAGTAGTTTATATTTTACAGAATTTGATCTACATAGGGACAAGAACATGATGGACCCTCCACCAGAAAAGTTACATAGTGCAGCTTTTTAATCAACATACTGTATCTTTTTATATTGTATGTCTGATTCAAATGTAGCGCAGAGAGGGTCATTTGAGAGGAGTGTATGATGACATGCACCAGCTGTGATCTCCTCCTGCTCAGAGACAAACCTCAGTCCCACAGGAGGCGCTGCTGCATTTGGCCTGATTTAGCCTCTGAATGTGGGTCAGCTGGCAACAGTTGCTCTCACTCTATCATTTACTCTCATTTAACAAGATCAGTTGTCACTACACTTAAAACTACAAATGACTTTCAGATAGCATTAATGACAATAAAGGCCTGAATTTAATCAGGGAGTTATTTCACTTTCAGTACATTGTTGGGTAAAGTAGCTAAAAGTTGTACTGAAATAAAAGTACATTTCAAAATTATTTTGATAAATAAATGCCTGAACAAGGGTTAACACTTTCGCTGTTGTCTTCCCCTTTATTTGTTGGGGTCCTACGAGTCGGGGCTGTAACACTCAAGTAGACATACAAGGTAGCGGTCCAAGAAGTTAATGTACCTGGAATGTCAAACATCTGGTATTTTCCAGAAATGAGAACAACAAAATCATATGCAAAGGACTGGTACTGGAACACAAATAAACAAACAAATCATTGAACTTAAAGCTTGTGTCACTTGTAAACTCACAGTGAGAAGAGTAAAGAAAACTTATATTGCATCAGTACAGAACTACATAAGCCTGTTGAAATTATTGTGGTACACCAAACTCAAAGTCAAGACTAAGCCAACTGCATAATAAATGGTGTCACAACATTTTACACATGTTTTTGTTTTTATTTAATAATTACCACAATCGTAGAAATACTTTTGTGGCTAAACCTTAACATTGTTATCATTATAAAAGTATCTATTTTTTTAAATAAAAGTAATTTGTAATATTTTCTTTTTTCTTAACAGCTTTTTCCCTTGAGGGCTCAGCTATTAGTTTTGCAGACCTGTTTCGCCTGGTGGCTTTCTACTGTATAAGCAGGTAAATAATTGTTTCACTGTGCACTTTAAAGATAATTATGATAATGACTGCTGTATTGCCCGTACAGCTGAGTTGATGTCAATTTTATTAAACCCATTCTGTCAAGATCTATTATTCTCTCTCTTTAATCCTTAATCGGTCATTTTAAAGCTCCAGTGCATTGCCTAGTTATGAGTCACATCTATAGAGACACAAGCCTGTTTGCAATAAAGATACAAAAACACCCACATAGCTGTTAATTTATTGACTTAAATGTTACACAGTGAGGTTTTAAACATGCATTTGTGTAACTTTTTCTGTTGGTGGGTGTTCATATTTCTGTCTCCAGTCCATGGAGATTTTTTGCCTGTAATACTGTATAGCAGAGGTCTTCAACAGGGGGGTCGCGGAGGTACTGCAGGGGGGTCGCGAAATCTTTTGATTTCACTTTAAAATAATATAATTTTATATTTTATAGTGGAAAATACAGTATTAACCTGTGTATTATTTCCTTGTATTGGATGTACCATAACAGAGTAGCAATGTTTATACATGACACTAAGCTCAATTTAATATAAAACACAATTCTATGCCGTATATATAGTAGGGGGTCCCTGGCCCAGTTTGCCATCTGTTTGGGGGTCCCTGGCCTGAAAAACGTTGAAGACCCCTGCTGTATAGTATGGCAGTAAAATCATCCGCCTTAAATCTATTGGGACAGTGGCTCCCACAGATGAATGCTGTTATTATGTCCTTGGGCAAGACACTTAAACCACCTCACCCCCCCAGTGTCTGTGTACACTGTGTGTGAATGTGTGTGAATGGGTGAGTAGTTCCTTGATGTAAAGCGTTTTGAGTGCCTTGTAGGTGGAAAACCTCTAAATAAAAAAATGTGTGAATGTGAAGTCATCAGTTGAAAAACATGCATTTTTACTATGAGCAAGATTGCTTCTCCACAATTCTGACCAGTAACTTGGCCTATTCTTGTCACCTACTTATCTCCATGGCGATATATATACGTTTAATGCCATAAGAATTAGAAAAGTTACACAGTGCACATTTAAGCATAGTGTTGTTAAATTTTGGTTATGGGGTTGTCTATTGTTTTGATCAATGTTTTGGTGACGGACTCTCACTTCTTGTTTTATCCCATGGCATATTCTCAGAAACAGATGGATCACTTCAAACAACTACATACACAGGAAACAGAGGGGAAGCCATTTTGTTTGTTTTTGACACTTAAACCTATGGCATCATCACTTTAGTTTGGGGATGTCTTCTGTTATTGCAATGATCAAAGAACCGTCCAATGTTTTGTCAGCACTATATAATTTCATAAGTGCTGGTCCTGCATACTTCCTTCTCCTTTAATATTTTTTGTTGCTGTAGTAAAAGTATAAACTCTGGTCAGTATTGTCAAAGCTGTGTTGTGTATGGCCGACACATAAGTTCAAATACAGCCTTGATTTTAAAAACAGACTTTAGAAACTGGCGTAAAATGTAAAAAGGTAGGCATATTTCACTTAAATTACACAGTTAGATTGTTAGGGAATTACTGACTAATACTAAAACAATGAGAGAATAACAGAATAATAACGGGTGATTATGTTATCAGGTGAAATTGGGTAGGGGGACTTAAAAGTTCAACATAGCCTTGAAGAATTTAAGTAACCTCTCTCGTGTGTCATATTGAGGGACTGTGCGTAATCAGAAGACTACATTATTAAGACCACAGGGTGCAGCAAGTTCACCCATTTTGTTCACATTGTACACAAATGATTGGTTGATGATATAAACTCTCATTTGTGCCCTCTTCTGTTGCACTCTTGAACAAATTTGCACAAAAAATGAGCACTTAGTCACTTTATTTTTTTATTGCACAAAAAAGGAGCACTTAGTCACTTTATATTGAATGGTGCAATAACTATTTTGCAATAACAGTTTGTGTAATAGGGCTTGTGCAATAATTATCTGTGCAATAATTACTTGTTCAATAGAGCTGGTGCAATAAGTAGAACACTGTAAGGTTGTGCAGTGCACAAATGGACAATGGACATCAAAGATGGAAAAATGTATCTGGCAATGAGCCACGACTGTTTTCTGTTTGTCTGTCTGTACTGTATGTGTGAGTGTAACTGTGTTTTTAAGCTGCGGGCAGTGAGCCCAAGACAAATTTCCCCTTGGGGACAATAAAGTTTATCTTATCTTATCTTATCTTACATTAGCCATCTAGATGTTATATTTATAACCTGACCATACTGAACACCTTGACTGAGATGAGCGCTGCACAGAGAGAGAGGAGAGTGAGAACATACACTGGTTATTGAATTTGTGCACTTGTTATTGAATTTGTGCACTTGTTTTATAACTTTGCTTGATTATCATGGCACCCACAGGACTTGTGTTTGGGTGACATCAGGAGAAGAGGATGCAGAACATGGCATTGTAGTCTATTTATCTTAGTTGTATTGTTTCATGTTTATGTATGTATGTTTTTTACTATAAATAACATAATAACATAAATAAAATAAACTTTTTTTTTTGTTGTTTAGTGTCCAAATGTGACCATAGACTACTGCATGGCCTTTCAGTTATGCTTTAATACCTTTACTGTGGTTATTTATTTACAGGGATGTGTTGCCCTTTACACTCAAACTCCCAGAAGCCATTGCATCGGCCAAGACACAGAAAGAGCTGGAAGAGGTGGCTCAGCTCGGAGCAGGTAAAATCTGATTTGTTGCTCCACATTTACAGGCATGAAGTGACCGTTAGTGTTGCAAAACCTTATTAGGATGTATCTCTACTATATCAGTGCTTTAGAAATTACCTTAAGAGTGCTTATCAGGTTTATGGACTCACAGTGATTTGTTTTGGTGTTCACTGTGGTGCAATAATGAATGTTATAATATCAAATAAGGATTGGGATGATTACTGTGAGAAAACTGCTGACTATTCTTGACTACATAATTAAACAGTGAAACCCCGTCTTTAATTCACACAGTCTAATCGATCAACCTTCCTCCAGTACGTGACCATCTTTATTTAATTAAACTTTCTAAAACACAGACTTAAAAATTAAAAAAAATTATAATTATACTCTTAGGTTTACTTTAGAATATGTTCAATTGATTCAGTTATTCTAAAGCTTACAGCAGTTTTCTGAAGGTCTAGTTACAATTATGACAAAGGGCTGCCCTTTGTCATCGGTTCTGTTCATTATATTTATGGACAGAATTTCTAGGCGCAGTCAGGGGCCGGAGGGGATCCGGTTTGGGAACCACAGGATCTCATCTCTGCTGTTTGCAGATGATGTTGTCCTGATGGCTTCATCAAACCGGGACCTCCAATGTGCACTGGGGCGGTTTGCAGCCGAGTGTGAAGCAGCTGGGATGAGGATCAGCTCTTCCAAATCCGAGGCCATGGTTCTCGACCGGAAAAAGGTGGTTTGCCCTCTCCAGGTGGGTGGGGAGTCCTTGCCTCAAGTGGAGAAGTTCAAGTATCTCGGGGTCTTGTTCACGAGTGAGGGGAGGATGGAGCGTGAGATTGACAGGCGGATCGGTGCAGCGTCGGCAGTGATGCGGTCGTTGTACCGGACCATTGTGGTGAAGAGGGAGCTGAGCCAAAAGGCGAAGCTCTCAATTTACCGGTCAATCTACGTTCCTACTCTCACCTATGGTCATGAGCTTTGGGTAATGACCGAAAGGACGAGATCGCGGATACAAGCAGCCAAAATGAGTTTCCTCCGCAGAGTGGCTTGGCGCACCCTTAGAGATAGGGTGAGGAGCTCAGTCACACGGGAGGGGCTCAGAGTAGAGCCGCTGCTTCTCCACGTTGAGAGGAGCCAGCTGAGGTGGCTCGGGCATCTGTTCCGGATGCCTCCTGGTCACCTCCCTCAGGAGGTGTTCCGGGCATGTTCCACCGGGAGGAGGCCCCGGGGAAGACCCAGGACACGCTGGAGGGACTATGTGTCCCGGCTGGCCTGGGAACACCTTGGGCGTTCCTTGGGCGTTCCTTGGGCGTTCCCACAAGTGTCCGGGGTGAAGGAAGTCTGGGAGTCCCTGCTTAGACTGTTGCCCCCGCAACCCGGCCCCGGATAAGCGGAAGAAAATGGATGGATGGATGGATAGTTACAATTATAGTTTTTACAGTTATAGTACGACCTGAATGATAAACTTATAATCTTTTGTCTAATAATTTTACTGATAAGGATTTATATGAGACAACAGCATAAAGGGGGAGTAAGTGAGTGAGTTAACTGAAGATTTGGTATTTTTGGTAATTAGTCTTTATATAAATACAACACATACTTTCCTAGTACTTTGCTTGAATAGTTGTTTTTCCATGCACTCCTGGCCAGTTTTGTGAGTGCAGTTTGGGTCAGATATATTTAAGTCGACTAATCAGTTAGCAGGACGTTTTTAATCAACTAAGAATTTCTTTAGTTGACTACAGCCCTAAATCTTGACACCCCTTATCAGGATTTGTATACATACATTTTTGCCCTAAATAGATAAAGTTAAGATGTTGTATGCAGTTACAAATATAACAGCTTTTCATTCCATAATTAAATATAGACCTGGATACAGTGACTAGGGGGAGTAAAACATAATTGATGTTGACCAAAAATAAAATACATCTACATTTACCAGTGTTAAAAGTTTAAGTACTTAATTGCAAGATATAAATTTGATTCTTGCAAGTATTCTTAACTGAATTGAGCTTTGAAACTGGATGACTCATCTTCCTCTGTTAGAAGTGTATATTACAGTGTAGCTTAGCACTCAGAGGGAGCAGGGAGTGGCCAATGGAAAGCCGCCCCAGAGAGCTTTGTTTGAACACACACATACCAAAGCATTAGCAGTCTGAAAATACATGTCATGCTCAATATAAGTAGGTGTATGTAATCTTCTACTTTGGCGTCACAAAGTTAAAAATGCCATTGAGTTGTCTTAGCAACAGTAAAACAGAGGAATTCCCATATGGCTTTAGAAGAGACTATTTAAAGAAACCTGTCAGTATTGTCTTGTATATCAAGTTACACAGTCCACTCCCACAAACTGAAACACAAACATTCAGTCTGGATTATCAGGGTGGCACTGCAAATTTCTTGTTTTAGATTTAAGGGATTAATTAATTTTCACTGTGGTCACTTCTATATTATGTTGCCAGGTCTTTTTTCATTGCAGTTTAAGACTTGAGAGTAATTTAGTTTTACTCTGGACTATTGGAATACAACCAGCAGTTATATTGCCTACTGTACAGTTTACATCTTTTTAATAGGACTCTCATGTATAGCCATACTTTTGCAACACTAATATTACAGGTGGACTATGTAGCTTTTCTAGTGGAGGTGGTGGTAGTGTGAGATAAAATGTGGTATTATTACTTTGTCTGGGTTACTGTCTGGATTGTTCCACTGTATGGCATTAAGCTTGTATATTTTGCATTTATTGTTTAACAAATACCTTGAAAAACAGGGTTACCTCTCCACAGATCTAACAGAGACATCTAACTTGTCCTGGTGGTGACACCTGTTTTTCTCTATGGCAATAGATAAGTATAATGCCATATTGTGGAACATTCCAGGCAAAACAACTCTTTACTAAACTGAATGCAACTAATACGCATTATTTTTTCATTTTGACCTACCACCTAGACTACATAAGTATATGTTTAAATTCTATATAATAACAAACAATATATTGACATTTTGGTCCTTTTTAGTGCTCTTTTTGATACTGAACTTTGCAGTGTGACTTAATTTAGTTTATTTTTTTACTTGTCAGAAATCGTGTACAAATTATTTAATCTTACAAAAGAAAATATGATTTGTACCATATTAACCTACTGCTGCTTTCCACCTGCAGTCCCAGGGCAGGTAAACACAGGAGACTTTATATGAACACATAGTTTAAAGGGCCCATATTACACTATTCTCTGATCTATGTTTTTTCTCATTCTGTAGTTGCGTTGTGTTTCATTCACGCATGTTTAAGGCACAAACCCTGTCTCAAACAGAAAACATGGCTTGAATCTCACAAGAGTAATTTTTGTGTAATATGGGACCTGTAACCTGTTAAACGCACATGATAATATTTATTCAGTCTATTAAACACATTATACATTAACAGGTATATATAGCACACTTTGACCTGGTTGCAGTATCTGTGTCTGCGTTTGGAGTTGCAGTGTCAGGTGGTCTGCTCACATGAGGCAGACAGAATACCACACTGTCCACTCACGAGACATTCAATCCTACTGCTCAAAGTCAACTGGGCTATTCTTAGCCACCATTCGCCCTCAACATTACTATCATTTTCAATATTTTATGTATAAGGTTGTTGGTTTCTGAGCTTTTGCATATTATACATGAAACAACTGAAAGAATTTGATCCTCTCTTTTTATTTCTCAAAAATCATTTATGCTTTTAGTGACTAGTTGTTAATTGTTCTGTCTTCTGTCTATAAATAAACATTAAACTTTTGGGGGGTTGTAATAGTCTGAAAATGTGAGAGGAATGAGAAGAACTGAGCATGAAACATGATGCAACAACAAAATTTTCTCTTTTGTATTTACATATCCCCTTCCGTTCTAATGGGAAGTGGATGCAAAAGCACAATGCTATCAGCACTTGACCAAGACTTTGAAAAAATACAGGAAATGATTAGGAAGAGCAGGGAGTCTTGAGGAAACAGGCACATGGAGTTTTAGCCCCTCCCACTTTCCTTTAGCGTTTCACATTGGACACTCCCTCTGAATGTCTGTGCTCTTTGTCAACCGCAATGATTCACACACACACGAACCCGGCTCAACACTGCACTTTTACGGAAAAGAAACAAACAAGTTATAACAGAGAAGCTAAAGATCAAGGAATTTAATAAGGACACTTCTCAAATGTTGGTGAGAGATTTTGTATTATCTTATGGTTTAGTTTAAGTCAGACATATTTGTCCAAGTGTGATAGAAACTGGCAAGACATGACTGAAAGGGCTAAGTATTCATAGGCAAATTGTTGGTTGGATTCTGTATAATTGGCTTAGGTATTGTATGTACTTCAGTGTCATGCTATTTGTATTTGAAAGTGGGGAAAAATACAGCCAAGTGTTAAACTTGGGATAAATTATTTAAAAGGAATTTTATAAACGCTTAATTATTACTGTTGTGTTATTTTAGTATCTTAATTAGTGGGTGTTATGTTTTCCTTGCGACTTGGGGGAAAAACATGGTGATAGATGTAAGTTAAATGTCATAGGGTGCAAAATTCCAGGCAAAGCAATAGAATCTTCATGGAGACAAGCTAGTGACGGACACCCCAGCAGAAAAGTTACAAGATTTATCCAAGTCTAGTTTTCCATTATTTTTATAGTCATGTTTTTCAAAATCTATTTTTAAAGTGTGACTGTAGCTTTAAGGGGATATCCTCCTTCCTGCAGCTGTCAGTTGTTCCTGGACTTGTAAAGGTGAGTTAATGTTTGCCTTTTATGACTGTTTTCTGTTTGTTTATGTATTATAGGCTTTTGGGACTCTGCTCTCTGCACCCCTTGTGGCCCTGCCTCCTTCCCTCGCACCAGTCGCACCTGTCGTCCTGTGAGCCGGACCCTCAGCCCCCCACGTCCCAGCAAAACCAGGGATCACAGTCCATCTCCCCAGAGGCATAACTACAGCAGCGATAGCGCACCCCCAACTTTAAGATCGCAAAACTTGTCTTCATTTCAGGAAAAAAGACATTCAAGCGGACCATTATGTTATGTTAATCCGCTTTTTCTCCAAACACGTCATCGCCATCGCAGCCAAGATTGTCAAATAGAGTCTAACACCAGTGAAAGGAATCGTGGGACATCCCCATCACTGAATATAGATGAACAAGTGTTCAAGCTGAACAGCCAATCACGTTCCCCGCCTCCTCGCCCCCCTCCCCCCCGCTCCATGCCCAAACGTCGCCCTGCCCCGCCCCCTCCTGCACCTACCACTACAAAAAACACCACCAGACCTAAAAGCATGCCCGCTGTTCACTCCAGTGCAACCCCGAGAAGACCGCAACCCTCTACTAAGCGACCAGCGCCCGCTCCCCCTACCACAACCAACAAGAGTGGCACGAGCCCGTCTAAAAGTTCAAAAAATCCACCACCAAGGCCTAAGAAACCTGACTTAGAAGCTCACCGCTGCCACATAGCTCTAGATGATGAGACTATTGCCAAGGCGCTGTCACGTGCCAAGATTCCAGCCTCTCCACCCACTGCAGACAAACCATTGGCCAACACAGAAATTAGTGAACGAAACCCACGTTTAAGTGATGTGAGCATGTCAACTTCCTCTTCTGACTCACTTGAATATCCCAGATTCACATTAAGGCAAGATCTAGCCTCCAGTCCACAAGATCAGGACATAGTAGAAGACAGCAGCGATGAGGATGAGGAGGGAGAGTATGAAGAAGAAGAAGACTATGGAGTCGGCCTTGAGGCAGATTTGGAAATGCGCCTACGACCTTCTTTCAAATCTCGTAGACGCAGGATGGCTGTAAGGTTGAGCGAAGGATCTTTCATTTTACCGAGGGCACTTAAAGGACGATTTCGGAAGGTTAGCGGTATGTTGAGTTCGCTGATGACTCCCGAGAGGCGAGCTGTGAAGAGGATTGCAGAACTGTCCCGGGATAAGAGCTCATATTTTGGATCACTAGTGCAAGATTATTTAAGTTTTGTGCAGGAGAATAAAGCATGTCACACGTCAGGAATAGACTTTTTACAAACTCTACGACAGTTTTTGACGCAGATGAAGGCGTATTTGAAACAGTGCTCTGAGCTGGACCCTCCACTTGAGTCACTCATACCAGAGGATCAGATTGGTAAGTGCAAAAATGTCTTACTTTAATAATAATAATAATAATAGTTCATAGCATTTATATAGCGCCTTTCATGACACCCAAAGCGCTTTGCAGTTCATTGTTCATTCACTCCACATTTGGTGGTGGTAAGCTACTTTCTGTAGCCACAGCTGCCCTGGGGCAGACTGATGGAAGCGAGGCTGCCAATCTGCGCCATCGGCCCCTCCAACCACCTCCAACACTCACGCACACACTACTTTCATACTAGGCAATGTGGGTGAAGTGTCTTGCCTAAGGATACATCGTTTTTGCGACTGTTGCCCCACTGTGGCACCTGGAATGCCCAGTGGTCTCCCATCCAAGTACTAACCAGGCCCTGCATTGCTTAGCTTCTGAGATCTGACGGGATCAGGATTTGACAAGCAGGTATGGCCACAAATTTTTCGTAGTAACGTGGGTAATTATTTCCATGGTAGACCATATAGGAAGTAAAACTTGGAACTTGAATTGAAAGTACATACTTAATTTATTACCTTGAGTTATGTTTGAAAAGGGATATTTGCGGATTGTTATTAGTGCAGTTTATTATCTATCTAATCACATCATCGCAATCACTTTGTTGTTTGTCAAATAAAAGTGGCACACTTGTTGACGACTTAACATTATTTTCATTTCAGTACAATGTTAATTATTCCCTGATTCTATAGTTCCTGTTCTATTTAAAAGGCCGTACAAAACACCCTTTGGCTCACAAAAATTCCCTGTGAATGCATGTTTTCATATATGAGTAGGCTATGCATAAGTTTTGGGAATTTTACTTTAACTTTTCTGGTGGAGCGTCAGTTACCTGCTTGCCTAAATGGAGATGTAATTGATTTGTCTGGAATGTTCAACAGTGTGGCATTAAACATACTTATCACCATGGACACAAGCAGTTGACGCAACCAGACCAAATAAAAGATCAGATCTTTGGAGAGAGGAACCATGTCACAGTAACAATGCTTGTTTTTCAAGGTATTTGAACAATAGTAATTGCATTTAATGCCATACTGTGGAACATTTTAGGCAAATACAAAATCTTCATGGAGAGAACACCCACCAGAAAAGCGCACAGCACATTTTTAATGTTGCATTATGGCTCTACCTAGTAAAGTATAAAGTATAGTGGAGCTTTTATTAATACATCCATTGTGGGCATTCTGGTTGCATGAATATGTAAATATCTCCCCCTTGTAAACAATACAACAGAAAAGCCTTGTTTCTAGAAACAGAGAAGTACTTGACGCTAACATTATAAACCAACCACAGAAATGCTCATAAACACAACACTTGTCCTCATGGAAAAAGGAAACACATGTAAAATGTCCTCTTATGCCCCTTCCTCCCACTAGCGCATACTCAGTCCCCATTAAAAACAAACAAAGGCAAAGTGAATTGACGTCATGGTAACACAAAGACGGAGTGAGTACATTAGCTTACATCAGCTTTGACTATGGTTTTGGATGCCCTGCTAAAATGTAAAACTCTTTTGCATCACACGTCTCTCTACTACATTTAGGAAGATAAATCAATTTTCATAATTAATTGTTGCATTTATATAGCGCCTTTCAAGACTCCCAAAGCGCTTTACAGTCCATCATTCATTCACACCACACTCAGTGGCGGAACTGAAAATCAGTTCTGTCAACTAGACAAAAGTTTTTTGAGTGATGTATGAGTTTCAGTTCTGAAATTAGACTATGAGGGGCCACCATAGTCTCCTCTAGTAAACACTGAGTAATATGAAGAAGAAGTAGTGACTTTATTGATCTCACACTGGAGAAATTCTTCTCTGCATTTTAACCCATCCTATATTATATAGTATATAGCAGTGGGCAGCACACATTACTGCGCCCGGGGACCATCTCCATGATCTTCTTGCTTCGGTTTGGTCAGGACCTAAGCTGGAGGATTTTACCTATGGTGCATGTTTTGGGTTGATGGGGGAAACCGGAGTGCCCGGAGGAAACCCACCCAGACACGGGGAGAACATGCAAACTCCACACAGAAAGGCCCAGGCGACCCAGGGATCGAACCCAGACCATGCATGCAAACTCCACACAGAACAGAGTGACAGCTGAGTGACAGTGATCATGCCCAGACAAGATTTGATGAGCGGGAACAGATCAGGACTATAAGCAAGAATATTATCAAACCATTTCCCCAGAAGTCTTTAGTGTCTTTTGGGGGCGTTTGGTAATGTGGTAATTTGGTAATATAGTTGCTTATCGTCATGATCTGTTCCCGCTCATGGAATCTTGTCTGAGCATGATCGCTGTCACTCTTTTAGCATTATATTACTCAGAGTTCACTAGAGGAGACTATGGTGGCCCCTCATAGTGTAATTTTCACCCACATAGTCTAAAAACTAGATGAGCAAAAGCATGGTAAAACTAATTATACTTTATGCTATCATAAACATATAGAAGTAACCATTTTAATCCGTAATCAATCTTTTTTGTTCATTAGAGGCAATGAGTAACATTTATACACCAAAATATTGCATTAAATACAATTGTTCAAATTGTCATAGTATAAACCAGTGGGAAATACTGGTATTACTGCACATTGTCTTTAAAACCTGATGTCGAATTTAAGGCTGAAAGTATTTTTTTAAATATTTATCATATTTGAGAATTTATGATTGAAAACCTGGAGTGCAGTTGACGGCATTTTAAAGCTGCACTGCATAACTTTTCTTACTTAGTGCACATTTAATCAAATACAGGAGCGTTAACATTAGAATAATACAGATACACAAACTGCAAATTTAAGAATCACATGTATTTCAGAACAGTAGTCTATTCATAAAAAGGCCCCATGGAAACTGTTGGACATTTATACTAATTTGGTTTTATATCATTCAGTTTCGTTTTCTGTATTTTTTTTTTTTTTTAATATAACCATTCAAAGTGCAGGTGCAGTCATATATTTTATTTTATTTTATTTTATTTTTTCACTTTATGCAGAGCTGTTTACTGGCTCTAAAGAATAAGATTCAATTGTGTGGTGGTGACATACTGGGCATAGCTGGGGTGGGCAGCAGTTATTTGAAGCATATGGACGTAGGTCTGGATTACAGAATAAGCCATTGTACACAGAAACACTTTATGGGGAGACAAATGAATGTGACTTGCATGGAAGCAGAGACTTCACTTTTCTATTGAAGCTGCCTGCATGTGCAATAATTCTTTAACCAGATCAAAGTACTAGTGTCATTTGAATTGGGATTTAGCAGCTAGAGGCCATTTAGTGTGTAACAGTTTTTCACAGTACTATTACACCGCAGTCTGACATTAAGGTATTTGTTTTGGCAAATCCAGAAAGGAAAAGATGCATGGGAAAAAAGATGATCCCCCTCAAGATAGGCTTTGTAGATATTGAGTGGCCTTATTTTGTTATGAAATATCTGAATTCATTGTTTATAAGATGGAATTCAAAATATGACGAATTACTAAAATGGTCAAAAATCATATTTAACTTGTAATGTTACTGAGTTTCAAAACCAATAACAACATTGCAAAGGCCTATGATACTAAAAGGAGTCGGGGACCAAATAAATCAAATTGTTAAGGAGATTTATGTCATAATGTATTTAAACCAAGGGCTTGAAATGAATGAGCATGTGCGGTGTCCGGTACCCAATGCCAAGCGAAAAATGAAACTATAAACAAAATTGAGGACCGGGGTGGGGTTGCTTGGCTGATCTATATATATCCATAATAACTGTCCAGTGTTATGTCTCTCACAGATCAAGTCCTGGAGAAGGCCATGCACAAGTGTGTGTTAAAGCCACTGAAGAGCGTCATCGATGTGATTCTAAATGACTTCCAGGTAAGGAAGTGACAATTTAAATGTTACTATTATTGTCACCATGGCAAACATAATAATAATAATAATAATAATAATAATAATAATAATAATAATAATAATAATAATAATAATAATAATAATAATAATAAAATCCATCATTTCATTTCATTCATTTTTCAATTCTAAACAAATTATTTCTCTTTCGCTTTTGGCTATTTGGCTTTACAAGTTTCATATATGGAGTTAATGTGATTAACTGAAGTTCAGGAGCAGGACCACGCCTCAACCACCTTCTCCTCCTCACCAGCGAATCACAGTTCACCATAACCACACCTCTATTTTCCCGGAGCCATTTATAGCCACTCATCCCTTCATTCCAGTTCGTCTCGGTTATCTCAACCCCTCCCTCCCACCCCTATCTCGTTTGTCTTTCAGCCACAAGACATCTCCTAAAAGGGGGGGTCCCGTTCCGCTGGGCCAATCGAAGATTGAGACGGAGCCCCCACCCAATGTCTCAACCCAGCCATTACTGCCTATTCACTCAGACATCCACTATCATTCAATAATAAACATCTTCACTGCATTATGTTGATGGCGTGGTCCTAGCTAGTGAAGTATCTCTTGAAATGCCCCATGATTCCATTCCATTCTTTTAATTATTTATTTCATAGTGCTACTCTTATTCAAAATGGTCATATTTGCTTGGTTGTTTTTAAGCATTTTATATTTTTGAATGATGAATGCTTTTTTTATACAGATTTGTTTGTCTCTTTAAGTGCTCACCTGGATTTGCTGTAAATTGGAAATCCTATTAATTTGCTTTGTTTACGTTGAAAGTGACTTAAACATTGAAACTTGTTGGTAAAACCTGAGTCACATTTTGACATTATTATTTTGTCGCGTGCAGAAGAGCAGCGGTGCTTGGCAGCAGCTGAAGGAGAACCTGGCCCTGGCGAAGTCCAAACGGCCACAGGAGCTGGGCGTGGATGGGGCTGCAGTACCTCCAGATGCTGTGGTCATAGAAAAGATCAGACACAAGTTTATGAACATGAGAAAGATGTACTCACCTGAGAAAAAGGTCTCCCTGCTGCTGCGGATATGCAAACTTATCTACACGATCATGCAGGACAACTCAGGTACATGCTACTGAATATAACATACATTTGGTATCAAGTTGTACAGAGTATAGGGGCTGCTTAATTGAACTTTACATTAAAGATGCACTGTATTTTCTGGTAGAGTGTCCACTACCTTGTCTCAAGCAACCACATCTCCAGAAAAAAATATATATATATAAAAACAGGTGGTGGACCCTCAAACAGAATAGCTACAAAGTGCACCTTTAAAAGGCAAAAATATATAATTTATGTTAAAAAAAAAAAAAGTTATTAAAATCCATAATTACAGCTAAATAAATAGCTGGACATATACATTATAATAATAATTCCTCAAACGGCAGCAGTGTCCATCATCCTGAAGTTTGGCAGTTCAATCCTTTTCCTTGGTAAAACACTTTCTGTCATGTATAGCTCTATTCGGACGGGATTAGTTTTATGGGGTGACATGGGGTGAAGTAATAATTACCAGGGAATTTAGTCCTGTCTGAACGCGCCATGTCCGTAAACATAACAGAGTATGTCTGTGAAATTTACAGCGAGTTTCACCTTCTGTAAAACGGTCTGGAGGAATTACCATAGGTAATATTAATGCCTCGGTAAAGATGTATGTAATATTTCGTATATCCATTTAAAGAAAAGGACACGTTTAAAGAACATGGAGGAGCTTGAAGCGCTTTGTTTTGCCGGTAAGCAAAATGATCTACCAGTACTCTCAAACAAACGCACACATCGACCAATGAAAAAGCCCAAGAGGTATAAATCAGTCGTCAGAGGCATGAAACTTGTGCTTGTTTTAGGTAATGTATGCTCTATTAGTCCTGATTATGGGCAATAATTTGCATAGTTCGCTAATATTTCACATAGGCTTATCATGACTTCTCTATCAGCTAATGCTTTATGCATAGGCGACGAATACGTGACGGCAGGGCATAAACAAACTCCTCCCATGTCAAATACATATTACGGACATTTCTTGTCCTGTGTGAATGGGGTCATTTATATTACAGAGGTCCTGTGATAAACCGACATTACTCTACATCCCCCTGTAAAACTAATCCCGTCCGAATAGGGCTTATGTTGTGACTAATAACTACACTCCCGTCGAGCTTGTAAAAAGAAAAAAACAAGTAATCGATAATTGCTGTTATGGCAACTCATCTGTGATAAATGTACACAATCTGCATCACTAATGGTACCAATTTTAGACCAGGTTATCCCTCTTTTTGACCACTGCGTGATCTGTTTCCTCACAGGGAGGATGTTTGGAGCCGATGACTTCCTGCCCATGCTGACCTATGTCTTGGCCCAGTGTGACATGCCTCAACTGGACATAGACATTGAGTATATGATGGAACTGCTGGACCCCTCTCTGCTTCAAGGGGAAGGTAAAATGCTGTCAACTAAAATGGCAACACATTATACATTGTTACATTATCTCAAATGTATAATGTGATTTATAGTGGGTGTTGTTGACTGTTTACATAGAAACAAGGCTATGATTTTAAAAGTTTTTGTCATAGCAGAGAGTGACATTATAGAAACACATTCACTATTTAAGAGAAGATAATAAGAGAACTTTTATTTGCTCCACAGTGAGGAGATTTTACTGTTACAGAAACAGTGGAAGTATAGAAATATTCAGTCATTATACATAATTAATTAAATACATGTGAATCCAATAATTTACTTAAAATATGCTATAAATACTATACTATAAACAAAAAATATATAGTAGAAAAACCTATACATTTCAAACCATGTGAAGCCTTCTGACATTATAAGGTTTAGTTCCTTCAAAGATGTTCCTAGAATGTCCAAAACCTGGGGAAAATCTAATTGTCCATTTCACAGTGTAGTGAACCTAATGTCATAGCACCTCACCTTACTTTTCCATGATCTGTGTGTTAGAGTTAACACTTACTGAAAAACCTCACAGTGAGGTGTGAGTTTCCGGGCTGATGCAAGCATTAACCTGGTGAAAGGAAAGTCTGTCCTAGGGGCACTTAGTGGATATTACGCAATGATAGAAAATAGAAAACGAAAGGGAAAGCACAGAGACATAGGGGCTGGACATGTGGACAGTTATAAATCAATAATAGTTTTTACTAAAGGAGGTCACATAAATTACAATTTGGGACCTCCGCACTGCAGAACCAACAATTACTTTTTTGTTTTGTCATTTCCACAAACCAAATTGGCCTCAAATTTAGTACAAACATGTAATTAGAATTTCTCTAAGGCTTATAAGATGCTTGTAGCCTGTATGAATGCATGCATGTATTATTTTCCATCTTTTGTACAGGAGATCCTGAAGGTTCTTTACAAATCTTAATTAGAATGATTGAAATTTCTAAGAAGTACTTTGTACCTCCTCCCATTGTAGATTAATGGAACTTTGCAGTGAGTAGGTGGGACGTTTTTTGTCAGAAGGAAATACCAGAGTGAGGACTGAATGAGCTGGACCAGGTTCAGAGAAAAGTGACTCCCAACAATATTTTCCAATGAGCGTCAACTTGTCTGCTAATGTAACTCATATTCACCTTGAAATTACAAGTTATAATAGTCACAATACTCTTATCTAACTTGTACTTGTATGTAACCAGATAAGAACAAACTGAGTTCATTAATGTTGTTCATTAATGTTGTTTTGCTAAAAGGTCACAGAGCTGACTGACCCGGGCATACAAACTTGTAGTTCTTGGGTACAGATTAGTTTAGCAGCCACATCTGCCAGTCTGTCCCAGGGCAGCTGTTGACAACGTTGCATACAGTATGTTAGCTTAATAGTGTTGTTATTTTACTCTAGTCATTGTGTCTTGTCTGCATTGAACTGTTATAGAAAAGGCTAAACCGTGATACTTGATGGTAAACTTAATAGACTTGTACTGTGTACTTTGTACAGTAACTTATTACAAATACTCACATTACTGTAATTTAGTAGATTTTTTATATATATGTATATATATATATATATTTTTTTTAGTAGATTTTTAAACTTGTACTTGTGAGCATAATTCTAACATTGTAATTGTAATTTTAAAATCATGGATACTGACTACAGAGCAGGTCTTGCCACTGTATCTAAACCAACATACAACTCCTATTCTATATAGACAGAACTCATTAGGCTTTAAACTTTTTGATCCAATATAAAGTACTGATTTAAAATGCTGCTAAAAATAACTATAGTGAGCTACTGTATCCAAATAATTTCCCTTGTGGATCAGTAAAGTTTGTCTAAGTCTAAGTAGTGATTAACATGCTGAGTAGTACTTTATTTTCTTTGTACTTTCTATTTTGGAAGCAGTACTTGTAATTGAGTCAATGTATAGCCGTGTATTTGTACTTTTACTTACAAATTTGCAGTACTCTTTTACCATTGTAAAACATCTTCACAGTTTGCTCTGTTTATTTGCCCAGTACAGTTAAGCAGTGTGTTCCGAAACTACAATTTGACCCTTATTGAATACAGGTTTTAAGTTGTTCTCCCTCTTCTGTGTGTTCCCCTTTAGGAGGGTATTATCTGACCAGTGCGTACGGAGCCATGTCTCTGATTAAAAACTTCCAGGAGGAGCAGGCAGCCCAGGTGCTGAGCTCTGAGACCCGGAACACGCTTCACCAGTGGCACCAGAGACGCACTGCCCGTCGATCAGCGCCCTCTGTGGACGACTTCCAGGTATCACGCCTGACCTGAACCCACCATGAACCACCAGGCAGTGAGTTACAGTTGTGCCAATTCGTTATCAACCCGAAAGCAACTGTTTATGGCGAAACAGAAAACTGCATGGCGATTAATTCACAATAATTAACAGCAACAAAGGTGATCACTAACCCCCAACAATCTCAGCATGTGGATTAATTTGTTTAAATTGTTAAACGCTCCCTCAAGTGGATGAGAGTGTAACTGCATGTTTCTTCTTTTTAGTTTAACATGTTTGTTTTTAGTTTCGTTATAGGTTTTTTTTTTCATTCAGTACAGGTTTATTTTCAAAGCTGTCTATTTAAAGGTGCACTGTGTAACATTTCTGATAGAGGGACCACCATTGGCTTGTCTGTTAAGATGTTATAGCTTTGCCTGGGATGTTCCATGTAAACTTATCTATTTTTTATTAGGTGTTTTTATATGTGAAATGCATTATTACTGGGAGCAGGCTTGCTTCTCCACAGATCTGATCTGTGACTTGCCCTGGTTGCGTCACCTGCTTGTTGCCATAGAGAGCATTTGATCTTGTTTTACTCTGCATGCATCTTCTTATTATTACACTTTTATGTTGGCATGGACTACTAAAGCAAATCCCTAGCTTGTGGCAATGGCATTAATGCTACACTGAAGTGAGATGCTTCAGTCAAATAAACCTTTTTGTTTGACACCACAAATATTAAAGGTCCTATATTACCTAAATAGATTCTTGAGAGCTTTAAGCCATGTTAGAATGTTATTACCTCCTCAAAAACATTGCCGGAGTTGTGTTTTGTTTCACTCACACATGTTTGAGTAACCCTTTATTATCAGTCTGTCTCCATCTCCAAAGCTGAAAATGCTCTGTTCCACCTTGTGATGTCATAAAGCGGCAGTTTTCAAGTTAACAGTTACATTTTACCTTTAGTAGAGATAAACAGATCCAGGGTTGAAATTATCCAAATTATTCTAGCGAAGAGCTTGAAAACAGAGTTTAAAAACCCAATGGAGCACTTCCTGTATTACCATGACATCACAAGGTGGAACAGAGTGTTTTCTGTTTGAGAGAAATGCAGGGTTTGTGTGTTAAACATGCGTGAATGAAGCAAAACAAAACTCCAGGTGTGTTTTTGACAAGGAAACAACATTACAACATAGATCAGAAAATGGAGAAATATGGGCCCTTTAAAATAAAAATAAAAAATGCATGTTTTTTTTCTATATAATAATCTTGCTTAATTCTGAAAGCCCTCTTTCCTCTTACATTAGACTTAAATATTGTGTTGTTTTTGCAGAACTATCTCCGGGTGGCCTTCCAAGGAATAGACACAGGATGCACAGCCAAAACTCTCCTAGTCCATCCCTACAACACGACTGAAGAGGTGTGCTCCCTCTGTGCATACAAGTTCAAGATCTCAGACCCCGAGAACTTTGCCCTGTTTTTGGTTACCGAGGAAACAAGCCAGCAGCTTGCCCCCGACACACACCCTCAGAAAATCAAATCAGAACTGCACAGTCGACCATGGACACATGTTTTCCATTTTGTCTACAGGAGGATACCCAATCTCAACTTGTGTATCCCGGCGGTTATTGGTAATGACTTTCAAATAGCAAAAGTTAAAAAAGGCACTTAGTAAGTTTTGATATGACATGTTCTAAGTAAGTTTTGAAGACAGAGTTGGGTATGTTTTAATGCAAATGTATGTACGTAATTGAAAAATCTGGGGGGAAAAATACAGTAACTGTGACTGGGCCTAAAAGTACAACTTTTCTGGTGGAGGTTCATCACAGCTTGTCTTCGTAGAAATGTTATTGCTTTGCCTGGAATGTTCCACCACATGGCATTAAACGTATCCCTCTAGAAGTTTTTATTGCTAATATTAAACAGTGGACACTTCTCCACAGATCTGACCTGCAACTTGGCCTGTTAATGCCACCTGCTTGTCTCCATAGTGATATATTCCCATAATGTGCAGCATTTTAGGCGAAGTACTAACATCTTCATGAAGACAAGCTGCATTCTCCATCAGAAAGTTTGTGAACCTTTAGTAATAGTACAAAAATCAGTCAATACGATTATTTCAATACTATGGGCAATGCAGTGTGTATATGTTCAGGGGAAATGGTGTTGAGTGACATTTAGTCTATCTTTAGTCCATGCATGAGGTAAAATTATAAAATATGTTTATTTTGTTATTCCAAATTAGCTTAAACGGGCTGGTCAGAGTCGACCAAAGGGCCGTATTTGGCCCCGGAACTGTACAATGCCCAGGTCTGGTTTAAACGTTTCATTTGGACATGGACTTCATTTAAATTTGAATCAAATTGGTCAGGATTATAACACTAAAGAAAAACTAAATATTCATCTGTGTATTGCTATGAATTGTAGTAGTTTGAAACTAGCACAAGCAACTAATGTTTTAGTCTCATTTACACTGCTTTACTTCTCAGTACAATAACAGAGGAATGATCTTTGTGCCCTCTGCTAGTCACTGTGGCACTGTGGATTTTTCCCATACAGCTAGATCCTTTTAAGGTGGTGTTATGCAATACCTACGCTATAGTGCCCAAAAGCTAATTGCAAAAGCCTGACAAATGTATGAAATAGGACATTGCATTTTATAATCTATAGGCTAATTAAATAAAAAAGAAAACAATATTTCCCTTAACTGCTGCTGTCCAAAGAGCCTTGAAATAAACTAAAAATGCTGAATGCTACTACTACTTAGATATGAGACAGATAACACAGGGCTAAATGATTAAAGAGCATTTATAAAATTGTAAATTATTATGATTTATTTGATTATCATTATTATATGTTGCAATTGCTGGACAATTGTAATGTTTTACAAAGAGGTATTTTTATATTGAGATGTTTTTTCCTATGATGTCATTTTGTAGGTATCAATACATACCATTTCTACATACACAGATGTATGTACTGATGTTTAAAAGTATATATTTTGTTTTGGATTTTTTGTTTCAATCCAATAAACCAAGAGACATGATACCTCAATGTGTCCATTCATCATTAAAACCAAACAGAAACCTCAGCTAATGAAATAGTAACTGTAGGCTTTCTTCTGTTGGAGTTGTTTGTAAGGCTCCAGCTCTGTCCTGGGCTGTCCTCTGGACTCTGTAGAGGAGGTGGCTGAGAGGAGGGTGCTGGCCAAATTCACGTCCATCACGGACGACACCTCTCACCCTCTGCACCGGACTGTAGAGGAGCTGAGCAGCTCCTTCAGCAGCCGACTGAGGCACCCCCAGTGCAAGAAGGAGCGCTACCGCAGATCCTTCATCCCCACCACCATCAGACTGTATAATTCTACTATATAGGCCAGACGTGCAATATCCTTTTTCCATGCTCTCCTTGTTAATGTTTTTTATTATTATTACTTATTTCATCAGACTGTATAACTCCACTATATAGTCCAAACGTGCAATCTCTTACAACTCTCCCATAATCTCCTAGTTACTGTTTGTATTATTGGGGCCAAGCACCGAAGGTGCTAGGTACCATAGTGCGGCCCATGGACTCGATGACCCTGGACTCTGGTTCTGCCTCTTCGGCCCTGCCCAGCAGCAACCTCGGGGGCCAGATGCTCCCATGTCTGTGGCCAGATATTCGATCTTCGCGGCACGGAACCGCCGCCTCCACGACGGCCACGCAGCGGAGCACTGGCCCCTCTTCACAGCACTCCTTCGCGCCCACGTCCACCGTCTCCACGACGCAAGAGAAACGGAGTTTCGCAACACCTTCATCCCAGACAATACGCTTTTCTCCATCTCCCGAGCCGGCTTCCCTCGGTTGGACTTCTGACCCCTACCCCCCTCCGCTGTCCCCCCTGGACCCTGGCGCCTGGGCCTTCCCTGAGCGCTGCTTCGTCCTTGCTCTCCCCCAGACCCCTTTCTTCACCTGGGGCAAGCCCCTTGGTCCTCTACACTTCCCCTGTTCCTCTCAGCCCAAATGCTTGGTGGTGCTTATCCCCGTATACATTATTCCTCTGACCATGGGAGTCTATGGCAACCCCTAGAACCGTCTGGTAAAAAGTTGTGAAATTTTGCATGCACATTCCAGCCAGTCTCCTCATTACCCACAGCAATTTATAGGCCCCCACCCCCAACCCTCTAGTGCCACCAGCAGGTCAAAGTTGCAGGAATCTTCAGGAATTTTATGCGTTGCTAGGCAACGCAGAAATGTACCTTTGATCTGTCTTTGATGTGTCTTTGATCTGTTAAACCTTGTTAGACCCTGTTAAACCCTGTTAGACCTTGTTAGACCCTGTCAGACTCTGTTAGACCCTGTCAGGGTCAGACTCTGTTAGACCCTGTCAGACTCTGTTAGACCCTGTCAGACCCTGTTAGACCTTGTTAGACCCTGTCAGACTCTGTTAGACCCTGTCAGGGTCAGACTCTGTTAGACCCTGTCAGACTCTGTTAGACCCTGTCAGACCCTGTTAGACCTTGTTAGACCCTGTCAGACTCTGTTAGACCCTGTTAAACCTTGTTAAACCTTGTTTCTGTGTCTGACAGGGTCTAACTACCCTGTTAGACCTTGTCAGACTCTGTTAGACCCTGTCAGACCCTGTTAGGGTCTCTAGCGCCACCAACAGGACAAAATTTGAAGGACATTTCTGCTTATAACGTACCGTTTGATTGGCTGTCATGACAAAACGATAATACATGCTGAGGCCTACATGCACCTTCGGTGCTTGGCCGCACATTGCTGCTTGCAGCTATATTTATTATTATCATTATTACTTATTTTTATTATTATTACTTACTTTATTCCATTCTTGCCTGCATGCACTTTTTCTTTACTACTGTGGCAAGTAAATTTCTCCTGTGTGAGATCAAAAAAGTCTTATCTTATCTTACCTTAAGGCATGTCTTTGTTAGTATGTATGGTTGTTTACAGTTTGAAGCACTTCACTGTATTCAGATGGAGCAGATGGGTGCAACCATAGACGTATGGAAGATTCTACAAATATTGATCCTTAATTTTGGGGGGATTGGGCCAACAAACTGAGAGGGCTACTGTTGTGGAATTTCTAGGCTACAAACAATAAAAGAACTGAAAATTTGGCAAGGAGTTTGATTTATTAAAGCAAATGTGTGCACACAATCACAGAACTACCTGTCCCTGACAGAGTTTTCTGTCCCTCAGCTGTAACATAACAAGCCATATAGAGTTTTTATACCCCACAGGGGTGGTATTGGGCACATGAATGATGCAAATACATAGGATAAGACGTAACTCTTCAAGGATAGGTCAGAACAAGGCTGGGTCAAGACAAGTCAAGACACAGCAATCAGTAAAATAACAAGTTAGCGTTGATATGAGAAATAGACTTGATGGAGGCACAAGGCCAGGGTGTCTACATAAGATAACAAGATAATAGTAAGTTATTAGTTAGCAAGCTGCAAAACAGAAGACCATTAATCAAAAACCTAAACCCAGTAAAAGAGTAAAGACTAGGGTAAAGATTTCCATAACACTACATACTGTACAGTGTTTTCTATATTGTAAACACATTTTATGTATTATGTAAAATGCCTATGTATGTTTTATTATACCTTAGCACTTCACTATGTTCATAATTTGGAGGGCCAGAGCCATTGCACTTCTATGCCAAAATGCTGCTGACTGCTCATCGGGTCCAAAAACAGAGACCATATTACCCCCATCCTAGCCCAACTCCACTGGTTACCTGTTAAATACAGAACTGGTTTTAAAATTGTATTATTTGTTATTCAAATCACTCAACTCACTGGCGCCACAGTACATCACTGATCTATTACCCCACACACTGCCCCTCGGTCTCTCAGGTCAAACTCTCTCAACCTACTGTCTGTCCCACCCTCCACACAAACACACACAGTCTGATCTGTAACACTGTGTGAGCTTCTGTGTGATCTCACTGTGATCATTGAGGAACAGAAGGTCGTAGGATGGAGTCACCAGTGAGCTTTTAGATGTTTAATCTCCTGACCAGTAGGGGGCAGCCTAACCGGGCTCAGAAGAGGAGGAAAAGCGCCTAGTCTGATGTTGAGTTTCGATTTCTCAAGTAAGTTCAACAACTAACAACTATTTGTATTTGGCTCATATTCAAAGGTAGCGTGGGCACGGGCTGCAGCTATATTGAATTATGCGTAGGAATAATTTGAGATGTTTTAAAGCTATATCCTACTTTATTCATTCTGCAAAATACAAAAGCGTACTTTGGGATCCCGTTCCTTCAGATCGAGAAGATGGTCTGGAGGTTTAAAGACACGAATATAACAACGTAGCTCTAAATGTGTGTCTTATTATGCTGTTGTTGTGGCCTTGATGTGTTCTGTGATAGCTGCACAATATGTGCCAGTGGCCAGCCAAAAATGATGTTGCATTCCAACACATTCCATTTTCTCTACCGTATGAAATACCTTAGGTTAGGTTAGGTTAACCCTCCTGTTGTCCTCATATTCTGTATACACCTCCCGGTCAAAATGACCCGTCTTCACTAAATCCCAAATATTAGCAGTTTAATTTAATTTTAAACACCAAATTTTGCTTGAAGAAACATTCACCACACAATGTGTGAATACTTGAGTTTTCCCTTTTCACCTGCATTTCTATAGCTTTAGAAGCAAAAGAAAAGTGCAAAAAGGAATTTTGAATGCATTTTTATTCATCCCAATGAGTCAGATTCTTCTGATTTTTTTTTACTGAACAATGTAAGAAAAATATACAATCCATAAAACAATATAACTCATTCAACTAAATTTTTGCATTTTTTTTGCACTACTTGGCCAGAGAGAAACAAAATTTTGATTCGCTGTATGTTGAACACATATGGCAGAATTGACAATAAAGCTGACTTTGATCTTTGATCTAATTAACACATGTCCCTACATGTGCTAATTAGATCAAAGATCAAAGGCATGCAAATGTACAGCTCTTGCAGATATATTTCTTACACCTACAGCGTAAATGTATGTGTTTTACGGTCCTTCTTTGGCAGGCAGAACAGACATCTCTTCCTCTTACTTGCCTCAGCTGGGGCAGCGGCAGCTGGATCCTCAGGTTGATCAGGAGTTCCTGCACTCTGTATAGCTTTTGACAATTGTGTATTTCTGAACTTTCATAATGATAACAAGATGTATTGGTAATGACAACAAATCAATTTATTTAGATATTCAAGCTAATTTAATCATGTGTAAAGGCATATTATTGCAAAAATGTAACAATATCAAGTTAAATAGCTTTTTCATCAAAATAACCACCTTTGGCCTTAATCACAGCTTTACATATTCGAGGTATTCTGTCCAACAATTTTTCAAGATATCCATCCTCTATAGTTTTCCACTCATCCTGAAGACATTTCCACAGGTGTTTAACGTTAGTCGGATTCCTGGAGCGCACTTTAATATCCAAATAATCCCACACTTTTTGATGGGTGACCGGTCAGGAGACTGGGGCGGTCATGTCATAACCTGCAGTCGATGACGCTGTTCACACATCTTCAAATGACCCTTACACAGTTTGGATGAGTGCTTTGGGTTATTATCTTGTTGGAACCAGAAGTTTCGTCCAGAGTTCAGAAATACACAATCGTCCTAATACTTTTGTCAGGTAGTGTACATACAGACATACAATATACATTTACTTTATGGAATACATGGAGAAAACACACTGCTAGGCCTGTAGTCGACCACGCAAGTGCAATATATCTCATGTATCTCAAAAGTTTCAACTTATAAATTTGTGTTGGCGCCAAAGCGCAACGGCTACAGTTATTTCAATTGAAAAAACTAAATCCTCTACATCCTATAAATCTCTAATAGCTCTACAAACATGTTCTGAAATGCATGGAATTCTTGTATTGGTTTATTAGTGTATAATTTCTGTCTTCTCTTAAAGATGAATGATCCTGGACTTAGACTGAGACTTGTTTACAGTGTGACAGAATCCTGCTTTTCACACATTTATCACAAATTTAATAAGAATTGCAATAATAAAAAACACAAATTCCACAAATCACCCTCATTTTTTCTATTTTTGCCTTTTATTGTTATTCTATTCACATATTCTTTCTTCACAGATGGACCTCCAAACTCAGTTAAAGGCCATTCTGAAAAACAAATACCAGAATTTGAGGGACCTCATCCTTCCCATCAACGTTTGCTATGAGACCACGGAAGATTTCCAAATTAAAACCCACTACAGTCGGCATATCGATTACTCACACCTTTGTTGTTCTGGAGAATATCTGTCTTTTCCATTAGAAGATGTTCTTAAATACACTGGTAATCACAGAAGAAATAAAAAAACCCTCCTCACTTTTGGCGCGAGTGGCATTGGGAAAACAACGGCTGTACGGAAGTGTGCTCTGGACTGGGCTGAAGACCGAGCACATACACACATAGATTTGTTGTTTCCTATTCCATGCTGGGAATTATGTCTGCTGGAAAAAGAAAATCTTAGTCTGATTGAACTACTTAAGTTGTTTTTCCCAGAACTGATAGAACTAAACTTAAATAGTTTGTCCAATAAGAAAGTATGGTTTGTGTTTGATGAGCTGGATGATTTAAAAGGAACGCTGAACATGTCTTGTCCAGTAGTAGACCATGTCAACCAAGTGACTCTTGTGGACACCCTTCTGCCAAATCTAATAAAGGGCAACCTGCTTCCCAATGCACATATATGGGTAACTACCAGACATGCTGCCATAGATTTCATCCATAATTCCTACATTCTGAAGGAGGCAGAAATACTCGGATTCAGCGATGAGCAAAAGGAACAGCACATCTGGAAGCTGGTTGGTGACGACGACCTCGCAAACAGAGTGATTGACCACATCAAAATATCAAGAAGTCTTTACTGTTTGTGCCAAATCCCATATATGTGCACCGTAATGGCCACTGTTCTCAAAAAACATGTAAAAAAAAACGATTATAAAATCCGTCCGATGACTTTGACTCAGATTTACAGCAGTCTGGTTGGAGAATCACGATCTGATTTTATTACAAAACTTTCCATTTTTGCACAGTATTCCTTGGCTTATTACACTTACTGGGCACCCGAAGAGTATTTAAATACAGATAATACTGAAATCACTGTTGCTGAGGCATCAGCCTATGCCCGAGAGCACCCTCTTGTGGTCAGAGAGGAGAAGAGCGTGCGTGGAGTGGCCACATTTCATTTTGCCCATCTAAGTGTCTTGGAGTATTGTGTTGCTGTGGCCAAACTGAATGAAATAACCACAAATAATGCCCCTGATCAGTATTCAACTGCCTGTCTCAAAATGATTCATAAGGCACAAAGTGATGGCCAACATGGGCAATATGACATTTGTTTTCGTTTCTTCTTTGGTCTCCTCAAAGAGCGGGGCACCCTCGAAGATTCAGATTGTTTCTTTTCACACATGATGAATGAGATGCTGCAGTACAGTTCAGACCACACATACGTGAACCGATTTCATTGGCTGAGGGAGTTCAACAGCCAGGCTTTTCTGAAGGATGCAGAGATCTTTGAACAGACTGGTTGCTCACCTCGCCCAAACTTGACTTTTGAAAAATGGATGCAAGTTTTTGAGATGATCACAAATGTAGAAGGAATCAATGCTAAATTTGAGATGGAACTCTCCTCGAGATGCGATGAGGAAGTCCTCAAAAGTCTCCCTGAAATTCAGAAATCCAGAAAAGCTGAGTAAGTAATTGACATTTTGCTCTTCACTAGAGGTTGAATATTGATTGTATTGTCTACTATTTAAACAAAAAAAAATATCTGAGAAGTGGAGGTGGGTGGAATGATGGAGTGAGTTATGAGTTCAGGTGCTTTTTAATCTCCCCTCTTTGATACAAAGAGGCTGTAAACTCTCATGAGGTTTGGTCTTGTTGTAATTTCAAGCAAAGGGAACTACATTTGTCATAATCCTTTGTTAAATGACATGAGCCATGATGAAAGATACAAAATCAACATATTTTTCTTGTTTTAGGCTGCGATTCTCAGACCTGTCAGACATCTGTTGTCCCGCGCTGGCCTCTGTTCTTGGCACCAATGAGTCCCATTTGAGGGACCTTGACCTGGGCTTCAACAGCATTACTAACAGGGGGGTGGAGAGCCTGGTCCAGGGGCTGAGTGACCAGGACTGCAGGCTAAAGTCCCTCTGTCTCCAGGCCTGTGAGCTGACTTCCTCTGCCTGTGAACACCTGGCAACAGTCTTAAGACAGAGGTCAAACCTGGAGGAGCTGGATCTCAGCTGTAATAATATTGGAGATGTGGGGCTGAAGAATCTTGCCAGTGGTTTGGAGTCACCCAATTGTCACTTACGAACACTTAGGTATGTGTAGCCCCCTGCTAATAGAAGAAATATAATCCTTAAGTCAACTTGTTCATGTAGCAAGAACAAAAATTCAATAGGCCCTTTTCAAGCTGCCATGTGGCTAAATCCAGTTCTCTCAAAAGTGTGATTCACTACTTCCTGCTCTATTCATTCTATATGAGAAATTAGCCTATTTAAATATCAGGCTGTGGACAGCAAGTGTGATATCGATCGGTACAAGGCTGCGGCAGACTGCAGGTTAAGACCTTTAAATGCAATACTAGACTGGAGGAAATTTCAGTGTTTGTAAAAGTCTCAAATCTAATGCTAACCTCATCTATACCTCAAAAAAACAGAACATTTTCAACTTTATGAAAATACATCTAATTACAAGTTGTGTGTAACGTCGTTGATGACGTCGTCCAATCGGAACCATGACTGGATCTCTGGTTACAGGCCACTTTTGACTCAAACGAGTGTAGAATAACACATTGAACATTTCTCATTTGAAAAGTGAGCAAGTTTGTGTTATTTGGTGACTGCAACAGCGTGCCCCGACCACTCACGTTAAATGGATATAGAAATATGGATAATGAAATCTCTGGAAATGCTCCAAATGACACTAAAGTACAATGGCTGAGTAAATGACGTTGTTATATCACCGAAATAAGGTCCAGATTGTAAAAACGTTACTTGTCCTTTCATTTCAGTTGGCATTAGCTTTGAAACAGAAATAAGGCCTACCTACTAGTTTCCTCCAAGTATTTACATAAGTCTTTTTATAAAGGTCTTAACATGCTGTCTGTGATTATCCATCCATATCATACCTTGTCTGCTGCCTGATATCACAGAGAATGAATGGAACGGGTGGCAGCGTGAAAAGGGCCCATACTTCCTTTGTAAAGGGCAAAGGTGGCTTGTCTTACTTATCTAAAAACACTGGGCAAAGTAAAAGTATTCTTGAAATGTCTTTAATTAAGAGTTCATACAGGATTGGATTCATACAGAACTTTTATTTAAGTAGACAATATACACATTCTGATCATGTGTTAAACAACTGTTGTTTAACACATGATCAGGACGACTGAGGGACTTTTCGCGCAACTGTTGTTTATGTTTATAGAATTTCTCAGTGCAAAATTAAAAGGAAAGGTGGCCTCTATCTGGCCTCAGCACTTGAAAAAAACCCTATTTACCTTAAGTGGCTGGACCTGAGCATCAACAAGATCGGAAACAAGGCCGCGAATGAACTTTTTACCAAGTTTGACATATCAAGACTAAGAAAATTGGAGTAAGCATGCATGCAAATATCAGTCTCTAGATTTGTTATAATATTTTGATGTTTATGATCTTTCTTTATTTTTTTTTACAGAATGTACTTTTGTGGCCTCACAGAACGGTGCTGTGCCAGGATTTCGGATGCACTGAAAGCTGAGAATGGCAATCTGGTGGAGTTGAACTTAAGCAGCAACAATTTGAAGGATGCAGGAGCTCATTTGATCAGTTCAGGCCTGTTTGCTTGGTCTAGACTGGAAAAACTCAAGTAAGAGCACTTTTTTAGTTTGAGAAGCAAATCATGATCTTCATTAAGCTTTTTTTTTGTCTGGATGCTAGTATTTCGAGATGTGGAATCTCCCAGCTTGGCTGTTTTTACCTCTCCAAAGTGCTGTCCTGCATCTCAGCGTTGTACAGTGAAAATATGCACATGGAAATCGGCTGGCAGGCGACAGAGCTGAGGGTGATGGACCTGAGCAAGAACACACTCACAGACACAGGGGCTGTGCACATTTCCACTGGACTATGTAATCCTTATAGCCACCTCCGAAGGCTCGAGTAAGTCTAACAGAAGAGGTATTTTACTGACATCACTGATGCCTGTGGGTGTTCTACATATTCAAAAGTTACCATGGCGACATAATGCAAACAGAGCCAAAAATGTTTTAATATAGTCTGAAAACTCAAGAAAAAATACAAAATTGATTTAAACAGCACATTTTCAGGAGCCTGTGATCAATACAAGCGTCCATGGTCCTGCTTAGGTTTTGGTTTTCTACAAAAATGTGAGGGACAACTTCAGACAGCTCTTTCTAGTCAGATGTGTGTTAAAATAAAGCTCACATTAAGTCTAACTTTTGGTAACAGAACTTCTCACACAGTAGTGCTTTCAGTTAGCGTCACAATCTCGGGGAATGTTGATGACCACTTGCAAAGTACCAATCATCACAATTGTATTTTCAAATATTGAGATTGGTAAATCACAAGAGTTACATTGAGTTGCATTTTATGGACAGTCAGCTGGATAGTGACCAGTAGGCATGTGTTTCCCTGTGTTTATTTACTTTTTTTTAGCTCTACTGTCAGGTGATTAATGCTTCTTGACATGAAGATAAAAAATTAAATTCTACCTAAAATAAGGCACATTTAAAGTGGAGAACATTTGAATACATTTTAATGTATTTAATATTTATTTTGTGTGTATTTTTGTGTGTTCAGCCTGAATGAATGCAGTCTCACTAGTGGTTGTTGCTCTGACCTGGCATCTTATCTGTCGTCCTATAAATGCCCTGTGGCCGAGTTGGACCTCTCCAATAATGGCATACAGGACAAGGGCATCAAGAAACTTTGTGTGGCCCTCAGAAGCCCTGAATGTGCTCTCCAAATGTTATTGTAAGTCATGCATTTCAATATGGAGAAAATGATCAAGTAAATGGCTGGATAGAAACACAGGCCTAATAAAATTGGGCTTTTATGGTTTGATTTCTGAATGAGTTATGCAATTGTTCTTGCTTTGCCTGGAATGTTCCACAGTATCTCCATTGAGACATTGAGATAATCTGTGCTTTTCATACAAAATGTAACAGAGCGCAGACGTTTCAAGCCTATTTGTTATATTTTAAGAACACAACAAGAGCATAATTTCCTTTACAACTGTAATGGAATAAATGCAATATAGAAAAATGAAGTACTACTTTACTGTGGAACAGTGCAGGTGACGCAAGAGCTTCTGCATGATGGCAAGCAGGGGGCATTACATTGAATTTTTCAAATGTATTGCTCAGAAATGGCTTGGAAAAACATGCATTCATCATTTGTCCACATACTAATGTACTCTGACGACACGGTAATATACACACATGGCAGTAACATCACCCAGGTTGCGGACAAACTCACTCACTCCATGGCTCAAATCTCATCTTGGCTAAATCACTCCTGTCTTAAATTGAATACATCCATTTTCAGTAAATCCAACAACACTTCTCATACAGTTCCAGATATCCTTGTCTCTGGGGAACAGCTGCAGATTGTCCCACAATCTCAGAATTCTTATTATTTGTATAACTCCACTGTATGGTCCTAACGTGCAATATAGTTTTTCCAAAGTGCAATATCATTTTTCAGTACTCCTTGTTACTGTATTATTATTATTACTTATTCTACTATTACTTATTTTATTATTATTACTACTTATTTTTATGCCATTCTTGCCTGCATGCACTTTTCTTTCTTGTTCAAACTGTCCCTACCTGGAGCTACTGTGACAAGTAAATTTCTCCGGCGTGAGATCAATAAAGTCTTATCTTATCTTATCTAATAGACTCAATCATCTCAATCATTCAAATCTCACATTAATAAAATAAGCAATCATATAAAATTCAGTATTCGCAACTTCAAACACATTCGGCATCAAATGTCCACCCAAGCAGCTAAAATGTTCATGCACTCAATGATTCTCTCTCACATTACATACTGTTCTGGCCCTGGCAAATACCACAACACTGAAACCTCTGCAATCACTCTACAAGCGAACTGTTAAAATTCTGGATAAAAAAACCAAACCATTTTCACCACTGTCCAATACTCCAAAAACATGACTTACTCAGCCTGGATAACATGATCCAATACTCTAATCTCTGCCTAATCTATAAAATCATTCACAGTCCATCATCTCCACCACTCAGCCAGTTTATCTCCATCAGAACCACCAGCCACAGTAGAACTAGAGGAGCAGCACGAGGAGACTGCATCATCCTCCTCAGGAAAAGTTCCTTTGGGCAAACAGCTTCTTCTGTTTGTGCTGCCTCAGATTGGAACCTCACACCCACAACCATCAGATCCGCTAACACTTACCAAACCTTTAAACTACAGTTAAAACAATGGCTAATTACAAACCAGATCTGTGAATATTGACTTTATCCGCTGTCGCTGGCCCCTGCTGGCCTCTTGCCCTGTGTCTGTGTGCGATTGTCGTGTGTCTGTGTGCGATTGTCGTGTGTCTGTGTGCGATTGTCGTGTGTCTGTGTGCGATTGTCATGTATGTATGTATTTGCTCTCTTTATGAGTGGTGGTATGTAGCTGAATGATGGTTGTGAGTCTGCCATCTTATGTAATAGTGTATATATTTTTCGACAGTTTTTTAGGTATTTATCCTATTGTAATTTTTATTCTTGTTTTTAGGTGGACAGTATCTGCTGTCAAGGGATTACAGATGAAAAATAGCCTTTGGCTAATTCTGGCATATTTACAGAAATGTTGCATGCATGCATGCACTGTCCCTAAAATAAATAAATAAAAATTTGAGAGCCTGCTGGCATCACCTTTTTGCCTGCATGGAGATTTGTAAACTATAATTCCATAGCATGTGCAAAAAGTTCCACATTGCATCTTTAAATCAAAGTTATGTCAATTATGAAATATAGCAGTTCTAGCCAATATCTTAACAAAACTTTACAATCATTTGTAATTATAAGTTTGTTTTTATTTCTAGTCTGAGAAACTGTGGTCTGTCCGCCGAGTGTGTTCCATTCTTCTCCGTGGCCCTTAAGACAAACCTTCACCTGACCGATCTGTTTTTAATGGGCAACCAGCTCGATGACATCGGCAAAAACATGTTATTGGGAATGACCAGGAATAATGCGTATGCGTTACAAACTGTTGAGTAAGTAAAAAAACATGTTTTTATATATATTTGAATAATAGAAATGTAGTGCTAATTATTTTACTGTTCATTCCTGTCTTTCAGAGTCTTTATTTGAATGAAGATGGGTTCTGTTATTTTTACTATTTTTGTCTATAGTTTATTTTAATTGTTTCTTAAAATGCCAAAGTGTCTTAAAGCTCAGGTGTTATTTTATTTTTTACTGTTGTTCAAATATTTCAACTTGAAAACATGAATTCAACATTTGTGATATATTAAAAAGCCAAATGAAAGAAAATGTTTGGTTTTTTTTAAATGCTTAATGTCTTAATTCTGGAAATTAAAATGTATACATGTATACCATTTTTTATTTTTATTGTATTTTGGCATTCAGATTTGCCTTTGAAAGTTTACTTTGTTTTAATTGCCCAGACATATTCCCGTGAGGTGTAGATAAGATCAAATATTTGTAAGTCACATACACACGTGGACAACATTGTTGGTACCTTTTGGTTAATGAAAGAAAAACTCACAATGGTCACAGAAATAACTTGAATCTGACAAAAGTAATAATACATTAACATTCTATTAAATGTAACCAATGAAAGTCAGACATTGCTTTTCAACCATGCTTCAACAGAATTATTAAAAAAAATAAACTCATGAAACAGGCCTGGACAAAAATGATGGCACCCCTAGAAAAGACTGAAAATAATGTGACCAGAGGGACATCTTAAATCAAGGTGTGTCCACTATTAACATCAGAGGTGTCTACAATCTTGTTCTCAGTCATTGGGCCTGTATATAGGGCTACAGTTAGTCGCTGTGCTGTTTGGTGATATGGTGTGTACCACACTCAACATGGACCAGAAGAGGCAAAGGAAAGAGTTGTCTCAGGAGATTAGAAAGAACATTATAGACAAGCATGTTAAAGGTAAAGGCTATAAGGCCATCGCCAAGCAGCTTGATGTTCCTGTGACTACAGTTGCACATAATCAGAAATTTAAGATCCATGGGACTGTAGCCAACCTCCCTGGATGTGGCCGCAGGAGGAAAATTGATGACAAATCAAAGAGACAGATAATACAAATGGTAACAAAAGAGCCCAGAAAAACTTCTAAACAGATTAAAGGTGAACTTCAAGCCCAAGGAACATCAGTGTCAGATTGCACTATCCGTCGTCGTTTGATCCAAAGTGGACTTAATGGGAGACAACCAAGGAGGACACCATTGTTGAAAACAAATTTTAAAAAGCCAGATTGGAATTTGCCAAACTACATGTTGACAAGCCACAAAGATTCTGGGAGAATGTCCTATGGACAGATGAGACAAAAATTGAACTTTTTCCAAGGCACATCAGTTCTAAGTTCACAGACGGAAAAATGAAGCATATCAAGAAAAGAACACTGTCCCTACTGTGAAACATGGAGGAGGCTCTGTTATGTTCTGGGGCTGCTTTGCTGCATCTTGAATCTGTGCAGGGTACAATGAAATCTCAAGACTGTCAAGGAATTCTAGAGAGAAATGCCAGTGTCAGAAAGCTTGGTCAATGGGTCTTGCAACAGGACAATGACCCAAAACACAGAGCTAAAAATACCCAAGAATGGCTAAGAGGAAAACACTATTCTTAAGTGGCCTTCCGTGAGCCCTGACCTAAATCCTATTGAGCATCTTTGGAAGGAGCTGAAACATGCCGTTTGGAAAAGGCACCCTTCAAACCTGAGACAACTGGAGCGGTTTGCTTATGAGGAGTGAGCCAAAATACATGCTGAGAGGTGCAGAATTCTCATTGACAGTTACAGGAATCGTTTGATTGCAGTGGTTGCCTCAAAAGGTTGTGCAACAAAATATTAAGTTAAGGGTACCATCATTTTTGTCCAGGCCCTGTTTCATGAGTTTATTTTTTTTAAATAATTATATTGAAGCATGGTTGAAAAGCAATGTCTGACTTTCATTTGGTTAATTTTTTTTCATTGGTTAAATTCTGCAATAGAACTCCCTAAACATCATGTTCTGAAGGAGACAGAAATGCTCGGATTCAACAATGAGCAAAAGGAACAGCACATCCGGAAGCTGGTTGGTGACGACAACCTCACAAAACAGAGTGACTGACCACATCAAAATATCAAGAAGCCTTTACTGTTTGTGCTGAATCCCACATATGTGCACCGCAACGGCCACTGTTCTCAAAAAACATGTAAAAATAAATATTATAAAATTCACTCAATGTCTTTAAATAAATTTACAGCAGTTTGACTGACAAATCATTATTTTACTTTTTTTTTTTTTTTTGCAAAAATGCTCCCCTTGTTTGAAGACCATTGCATGGGGTACAACTGTTTCTGGATTAATGAAGTCTAAATGAAAAAAATGTTCATCCCTATTGCTTAATTCACTCCATTTGCATCCCGTACTTTTCAAAGAGAAGAGTGTGCAAATTTCAGATCCTTTCTTTGCACATATCAGGGAAGAGATGCAGCATAACTTTTTTGAGTAATCCACTAATGTGTGTTATTGGGAAGGACCAGGAATAATTAAAGCCGCAAGCGGCGTTGTCGGGCCCTCGCACCTGCGGCCTATGGGGGTGGGTGGGGGGGCATGCCAGCCCCTCCCCCACCCCAGCAATACAAAGTATTTTCAGCCGCACAAGATGTCATGTCAATCTAAAGCACAGCAGCAGCTTCAGTGCATTTTTTTTACAGTTCCCTTGTCTACCACATGGTGGCGCTATGACATACGGGCAGTTCATTTGCATAAAAATGTCTCTCTTCATCATATACAAGGCTATACCAAATTTCGTGTGGTTGGCTCAAGTGGTATGCTAACCGTGACCTACTTTGCGTTTAGAGGGCTATGCTTTGCCTACCATATGGTGGCGCTATGCCAAACTACCATTTAATTTGCTTGAAAATGTTCATAGTCACAATATACGTACATAAGCATATGGGGTTCCAGGCTTTTAAACCCCTGCTAAATGAAGTGGTGACACACCTCCTATTGAAGGCCGCCGTTTTGTCAACTTACAAGATATCAAAAATCCCTTTGCAATTTAACATCTCCAATGTCTTGAGCTCATCTGATGTACGGTGTAGGAGGAGTATTTTAAAATCCATTGTATGTCATATCACACAAAATCGCAATACAGTGGTACCTCACCTTACAAAATTAATTCGTTCCAGAAGTGGTTTCGTAACGAGAATTTTTCGTAAGTTGAGTAGCTATTTCAATGGAAAAAGCCTGATTCGTTCCAAGGCCCCGTTCCAAGTTTTTTTTTATATAGTGTAACATTTTTTATAGTGTAACATTGTGTTCTGCGTAGAGACTGTAAACCCAGGACTAAACGTGGACTATACCAGGTCTAGACCAAGGTCTAAACCTGGACTGGACCAGGTCTAGACCAAGCAGCAGCGGTGTACCTCACGAGGCTGAGGCGAGCAGCGACTGCATGCGTGGGGGGGAAGGGGGAGGGCAGTGTGTGTGCGTGGACACATGTGTGATAGCGCAGCATGACCCGGCGCGGGGCTGTGAGCAGAGACCCGTGCTCAAACCGTGCCAGGTCTAAACCAGGTCTGAACCAGGTCTAAACCACCGCGTGCGGGTCTATTTCCTGGTCACGGCTGAGGTGAGCAGCGAGGACTCCCCTCGGGACTGCACGCAGTCTGAGCGCATGAACGAACGCATGCAAGAGCCACGGTGGTCTAATCCTGGTTTAGACCTGGTTTAGACCTGGCACGGATTGAGCATGGGTCTCTGCTCACAGCCCCGCACCGGGTCATGCTGCGCTATCACACACGTGTCTGCGCGCACACACACCGCCCTCCCCCTTCCCCCCACGCTTCACTATTAATACATTTTGTTGAAAATCTATGAAAGTTTGAGTGTTTAAACGAGAGAGAAATGTGAGAAAAGTTTAAATCCAGTCTGAGAAAAGCGTATGTGTGTGGCTGAGCGCGCATCTGAGCGCGCATTATTTGAATTTTTGAGATTTCGCGTTTCGTAACTTGAATTTTCTTTCGTATCTAGAGACCAAAATTTAACGTGAATTGAGCATGGGTCTCTGCTCAATTATGTTTCGTGTGCAGTTAGCCAATGCCCAACACAAAGGTATAAAAACAGTCTCCGTTTATCTGAGATACAAAACTACACACGCACATACAAAAACAAAACAAAACAACAGAGTAAAGTTCACAAAACCACACACACATACAAAAACAAAACAACAGAGTAAAGTTCACATAATTATCCCACAGCCCTGGACCACCGGCGTGCGCACGTGAATCGGCCGTCCCCCCCACCAGTCCAACTGCCCGTAGTCTCCAAAAGTCCAGTTTCGTAACTTGAAATTTTCGTTTGTTGGGTCTTTCGTAAGGTGAGGTACCACTGTACAAGTCTTCTTATCTCACTTCCTGTTGGGCGTGGCCATGACATTGTAATTACAATTTTGTTCATCTTAGTGAGATACACACCCATACCAACTTTCGTATGTCTGGCTGAAATGGTATGCCACCCAGGATCCTCTTTGTTTTAAAGCGCTCGATTGCTGTACATTTTCTGACAGTTCACTTGCCTACCACATGGGGGCACTATGTCAGACTGCCAGTTATTTTACATAAAAATGTTGGTAGTCCTCATATACATTACCCTTTGAAGCTTTAGTCCAGAGAACTACTGCAAAATGGATTTTTCCTGTTTATTTGGGTACATTTAATTAAATACCTATCTTTATGAATCTGCCATGTCGTCATATTACATCAGGTTTGAAATTCCATCTCCATGGTCTTGAGCTCATGTACACCAAAAATTACGCCCATCTGAGTTACGGTTCAGGAGGAGTATTTCAAATTCCATTGTATGTCAAATCACACAAAATCACACAAAAGCCCAATTATCTCACTTCCCTACCTTTGTATGGACTTTTTTGTTCGTCTTACTGAGATACACATCCATACCAAATTTCGTGCGGCTATCTTAAACAGTATGTCAGCCCCGACTTAAATTGCATTAGGGGGCGCTAGCGAGCTCCTGGGCCCCATCGGGGGCTGGGTCTTTTTGTGGTCATACTGGCCGCACTTTGTGATGCCCGTGCAAAGTTACATTAGTTTTGAAGCATGGGAACATGCTTAAAATTGCCCCAGCATGTGTGAACAAGAACGAGAATAATAATACGGAAACGGAGCAACAACAATAGGGTCCTACACACCTTCAGTGCTCGGGCCCTAATGAGTACGCATTACAAACCACTGAGTAAGTAGTAAACCTTAATATGTTATTCATTCTATATAATTAACATGATGGCATATGTAGTGCTAACTTTTACATGTTCTTTATTAGTCTCTCGAATGACTGATCAAGATATCAAAATTGATAAGCCTATTTTCTGACTACAAATGCATCCTTCATTATATTTTGCCATTTTGAAAACCTTACTGTGTTATACTGTCTAAATATGTTTTAGATCCTCATTTAGCTTTAACTTTTCCAGTGGCATAAATAAGCACATGTAAATGCATAAATAATAAATTACACTTTTTGTACAGATTTTTATAATAAAAAATAAATGTAAAAATACAAGTTTCCAGTTTTTTGTAAACCAAATGTCAATTGGGTAGACCCATGGGGTAGATACGCCCATGTCACACCTGCAGCACTCATGCCATTACTAAGCATACTTGCCTTCCTGCCACTAGCAGCAAACTCGTAATTTCTATCTCTATGCCTCAAGAGAGAAGTGAAGATGAATTCTCCTGTTTTTTTTTTTTTACCAGAATCACCTGGACTATACTTGATTTAAAAAATGTTCTTTGAAAAAATTTCACAAAATACTAATTTTCTACTATTTATTGTTTAGTTCAATTTATAAATGTATGCATTTAAGTGTATTATTATTTGTCTGTTTTATTTTACTGTGTTTATTTGTCTGTTTTATTTTACTGTGTTTAATTGTCTGTTTTTATTTTACTGTAAAGGTTCGCTATGTAACTTTTCTGGTGGAGGGCTCCACCTTCTGTTTGTATCCAATAACATTTTACTGTATCTGTCTTCATGGAGACAAGGTCATGACAGCTTAGGACCAAATTACAGGTCAGAGGTCACTGATGGTGAAGAATTCTTGTTTTTCAAGGTATTTCTGGAGATTAAAGCACCTGCTATTGAATGAATGCAATAAGCAATAATACAATCAGATAAGTTTAATGCCTAACTCTGGAACATTCCAAGTAACATTTCCAAGTAGCAGGCACAAGGAAAGTTACACCTTTAATGTTTTAAATTAATTTCTATCAAATGGTTGCAATATTAATGTATTAAATGCTCTCATAGTTTGTAAATTCCATTTTCATTAAGTGTTATATTATATTATATTATATTATATTATATTATATTATATTATATTATATTATATTATATTATATTTAGGGCTGTCAAACGATTAATTTTCTTGATCGCAACTAATCTCAGAAATTTCATAGTTAATCGCGATTAATCGTGATTTATTTTGCATGTTTAAAATTGATATCTTGCAGTAAGACCGTTCGAATCTAAAGTTAAACTCACAATGCAAAGTATTTCTCACCATTTTTTTTATTTCAAAAAAGTGCAGAGAAAGGAAAAAGTAACAATGAACCAGTAATAGTGCTTACTTTGAGAAATTGTAAATACATGATTGAAGCCCGCTCGAGCTGCCTACGGATGCGTAGAAGGAACAAAATACTAGCAAACTCAAAATAGCGCGTTTAACCGACAATGAGTTTAATTAATACAACCAAATGAGCTGCATATGGATGGTAGAATTGCGGAAAATGCTGGCAAACTCTGATCGCGATTTAAAAAATTGTTCGCGATCAATCGCGTTAACGCGTTAATATTCCCAGCCCTAATTATATTATATTATATTATATTACATAGGAATCCCCCATTCCTGTAACAATGGATATCTCTTATGAAAAAACGTATTTTAGACCCCAAAAAATAAAAATAAAATTTAAAATGTATTACATTTATTCAACTACCTTATAATGTAGCCTAATACAGTTTTGGCCTATTGCGGAAATACATTACATTATGCTACAAATGCATATTTATCATAGGGAGGAATGTTTAAAATGACACAGATATTAAGATTAGAGCTTCTAATGCCTAAAGAGTGTGAGGATGGCGGCTTTACCGTCATGACTCAATGTTGTTGTAATAACTGATGAAGCAGCGCGCCCTCTAGTGGCTCAGAGCCGTAAGTTGACGCCTTTTACGTCGGGGCAGCTGTCTCTTTGCTGCGGTCCGTGCCTGCTGCCATCACCAGCGTATCTGCGGCTGACAGTTCACATTTCGAGCAGACGGTAGGATATAAATGCATGCGTACTTTTAATTCCAACCCGTGCATTTGTATGGTAATAGGTTTCATTCATTTTGTAAACGCGCATAGTCACTACCCCTGCGTCTGCGCTTCATGTTATGTAATTGCATGAGCTGTCACCGGGGATAGCCTCATACAGCAGCCCAGTCATGCAGGTTCATAGCTGTATATTTGATAAAGAAGGTCGCTTCCAGCCAGGGACCTAGAATTGGGTGTGGATGTCAGTGCGCATTTTTGGGTAGGCCCGTATGGCGCAGTTTAAAGGACCCATACGTTTTGTGCCATTTGTGCGTGCATTTGTGTGGCCGCCTGCCCTGGTGTCGCAGTATGTTAGAATGAAGAGGTATAAAGTTAGGGAACGTGGTTAGTGGAAGAATACCTTTTGCTCAGGATACTGCAGTGTAGAGTACACTGATTACATTCATATTGCACCATCTTTGTCCTTTGCAGCTTCTCTTTCGTCCATCCTGACCATTACTAAGCAAATTACAGCATCTTCTAGCCGCATTTACTGCAAATTTAGCCACTTTCAAAATATTGATTTCCAATTAAGCCAGTACTGGAATCAAATTGCAGATATAAAATTGAAAAATGACGCATCGACAAAAGGTAGAGTATAGAAAAAGAGATTTAAGTGTGCTGGTCATTTCTATCCTAAATAGACATTAGCTGACCTTGACAAAAACATAGGATTTATTTCATTCTTAAATATGTTAAATATATACAGTATTATAGAAATATTTTTGATTTGTTCACTGCACCAAATGGGTCCCTCCTGGTTGTTTTGTATATTCCCCTCAATATACTAAGCCTTCTTCTATTACATGGGTTAAGTTCTGTATACTAGATGTTACAAGGGTCATGATTATAGTTGCAGGAGTAGTTGTAGTAGTTGTAGTCGTGGAGAACTGCAAATCAAAGTTGTTTTCATTTTTAGAATACAGAAAACTGTCAAGTGAAAATATGTTAATGAATACAAGTATCTCTACTGCAAGCCTACATGTAGAAGTATGGCAGCAGTAGTAATATTAGCAGTAAATTAATGCCTAGTACTTTTGTTTCCTTGAATAGCTCTGAGTGAAGATGGGGAAGGAGAAGCTTCACATAAACATAGTGGTGATTGGACATGTGGACTCTGGTAAGTCCACCACCACAGGTCACCTCATCTACAAGTGCGGAGGCATCGATAAAAGGACCATTGAGAAGTTTGAGAAGGAAGCTGCAGAGGTATGACTCATTTATCTCCCCTGTCAGAATATAAAAATACTTAATAGCTGTACTTTCGCTGAGTTCCAGATGATCTTACATTCTACAGGTGTGTGATGTTCAGGGCAGGCAATGTCAGTGTCAGTTGTTAACATGCTGACATTTTAGATAAACTAATAGTATAAAAGTTATTGTTAATACTCACATAAAAAGAGTAGGTTTGTAAGATGATGTCACTGTTAGATTGGCCTAAGCATCCATGGTTCTCATGTCAGTTAGTAGGACAAAATCAAACAAAATCCAAATTTGTGGTAATAACACCATTGTAAAAAATGAAATAAAAATGCTTATTAAAGATGCTCTGTGGTGGAGGGTGTGCTACCTGCGTGTCATATGGGGATTTTATTGCTTTACCTGGAATATTACAAAGTACTAGTACAGCATTAAACCAAACCATCTCTATAAGCAGGTGGTGCCACCAGGCCAAGTACAGGATCTGAGAGGCAACTGTGCTTACTGTGAATTATGGCATTTTTGAGCAATAAAAGCACCTGTCGTGAAAAGCAAGAAAGAGGAGCTTAATGCGTAACATTTAGCACAAGCGATAACAAAGGCAAAGCATCTCCATGGAGACAAGCAGGTGGCAGATTGCCCACCAGAAAAAAAAATGACATAGAGTTTAGATGCTTTTAACACATTTTGGACAAAACATAATGATAATAAATTAAAATATATGAGGACTACATCCCGAAGACACTTGCATACTATTGGTTTGAGACTGTGGTGTGTTCTGAAATGCAGATAGTAGTTTTGAGACATCTGTTTCTCTTCTATAGATGGGGAAAGGTTCCTTTAAATATGCCTGGGTTTTGGATAAACTGAAAGCAGAGCGGGAGCGCGGTATCACCATTGATATTTCCCTGTGGAAGTTTGAGACCAGCAAATACTATGTGACAATCATCGATGCTCCAGGACACAGAGACTTCATCAAGAACATGATCACTGGCACCTCACAGGTAAGGCAACGCCATCATTGTGGTACAGTAATCCCTCGTTTATCGCGGGGGTTAGGTTCCAGAAATAGCCCGCAATAAGTGAAATCCGCGAAGTAGGACAACTTTATATTTTACAATTATTCTACATGTTTTAAGGCTGTAAATGCCTCACCACACACATTATACACTTTTCTCACCCTGGAATTAACCTTTTCTCACATTTGTCTCTAGTTTAAACACTCAAACTTTCATAGATTTGACCACGATAAACCCCTCATCGTGGACAAATCTGTGACAGAGCAGCACGTGCCGCGCACTTCTCCAAGGGGTTGGTGCGCGTCTCGTCCCGGGACGTAGCAGTGCTCCTCGCACATCTGGCGGGGCTTCCGGGGCCGTGTCTCCCCCCACGCGTCACTATTAATACATTTTGTTGAAAATCTATGAAAGTTTGAGTGTTTAAACTAGAGACAAATGTGAGAAAATGCAGCGCGAGGCGGTGGAGGCGAGGCGCCTGGACCGCGTGCTCTCAACCCGAGCCACAAACCGAACACGCACAAACGAACGCAAAAGCCGCACGGAGTGATTTAATATCCTGGTTTAGACCTGGTTTAGTTCTGGTCTAGACCTGGTTTAGTCCACGTTTATTCCTGGTCTAGTCTCTTAGCCAATCAGGACGCAGAACACATTGTTACACTATAAAAAAAAAATGTTACACTATAAAAAAAAATTGGAAAAAAAAAAAATTTGGAAAAATAAAATCAGCGAAACAGCGAGGCCGCGAAGAGTGAACTGCGATAGAGCGAGGGTTCACTGTAAACGTGTTTGGAGCCAATGGCCTTCAGTTGTTCACATTTCATATATTTCAGTATGAACTTAATATTGTAGTATTTTAGTATTTAGTATTTTATACAAAAAGAGCTCAAGTAAACATATATAGTTCATAGCTCGCTTTATTGTCGAATTCTGCCATATGTCACGACATACAGTGAATCGAAGTTTCGTTTCGTTTCGTTTTGTTTTTCTATATAGCATACATTTTATGCGTGGCAGGATCTGACCTGTAGCAAAGGACTGAGAATGGAATTTAAATTTGGTTGCAATCCTGCATATTTATAAGTATAGGCACGATGCCTTTAATAAATAAATATACAGCTCTGGAAAAAAAATAAGAGACCACTGCAGAATTATTAGTTTTTCTGATTTTACTGCTTATAGGTATGTGTTTGAGTCTATAACTACTGACAACATTTCCCCCAAATTCCAAATAAAAATATTACCATTTAGAACATTAATTTGCAGAAAATGACAAATGGTCAAAATAACAAATTTTTTTGGTTATTTTGTTTTCAGACCTCAAACAATGCAAAGAAACAAGATCAAATTCATTTGAAAACAACATAATACTAATGTTTACACTTAAGAAGAGTTCAGAAATCAATATTTGGTGCAATAACCCTTATTTTTAATCACAGCTTTCATGCGTCTTGGCATGCTCTCCACAAGTCTTTCACATTGTTCTTGGGTGACTTTATTCCACTCCTGGTGCAAGAACTGAAGTAGCTCAGCTTTGTGTTTGTGTTGGAATTCAACAGACGCTGGAATGGAATGGCTGTAATACATGTAGAGATGCTGATTTCAGAAAAAAATGCAGTGGTCTCTTATTTTTTCCAGAGCTGTATATGTAGGTAATATAATTTAATGTTAAATATATATTAAAACTCAAATAATAATCTATGTCCAATTAGTATAATCCGATCTATTAAAAAAAATGATGGTTTATGTTTTTTTTTTAATTTTATGTCTCTTAATGTCGAGGTTTGTCTTTATCCAATCAGAAAGCAGAATTAGCTTGTGTAATCTAAAATCAGCATAATGTCCGTTCCTTTCCTCTGGCTCAGGCCGACTGTGCCGTGCTCATAGTGGCTGCAGGGGTGGGAGAGTTTGAAGCTGGAATCTCCAAAAATGGACAGACTCGTGAGCACGCCCTCCTGGCCTACACTTTGGGTGTGAAGCAACTCATTGTGGGAATCAACAAAATGGACTCCACCGAACCCAACTACAGCCAGAAACGTTACGAGGAGATAGTGAAAGAAGTCAGCACTTATATTAAGAAGATTGGCTACAACCCCGACACAGTGGCCTTTGTGCCCATCTCCGGTTGGAACGGGGACAACATGCTGGAGCCAAGCCCAAATGTGAGTAAGACAAAGTGACAAAAATGGTCTATTTTGAGGTTTGCCAATATTTGCTAATTGTTAAATTTTGCCATTTAACAATAGATGTTCTGGCAGTGAGGCAATTCTAAATTTGATTGTACAGCAGTTACTTTAAATTAGGTGGTTTGGGATGAACAATTTATGTTAAAAATAGAAAAATCTTTCTTCAGTTGTGATCTATTAATTGCTGTACTGGCAAAATACTATTATTATTACTACTATTTTTACTATTACTATTAGTATTTGATTAAATTAAGGGTGCACAATTCCACATTTTACTATAATTCACAATTGTTATCTTTAAGTAATAAGGTTACTCTTTGATTTTTAGTTCAAACAAATATAGTACCATACAATTACAAAGAAGAAAAATATAATAGATTGGACAGGCAAGCTGGCAATATAGAAAAAAGTAGTAGCAAAAACTTATTTGTCAAGAGGTTCATTTAAAAAAAGATCAACATTTCTTTGGTAATATCGATCACTTTTCCAGAAATTGTTTATCAAACTTTAGGCATGATTTTTGTTGTGAAGAAAGTTACACCCTATACACTGATGTCAAAATTATTCAATTCTACAGTATAATTAGTTGCGATAAACAAAACTGCACTGGATTGTTTAAGTTTAAGATTAACACTTTAAATTTGGAACTTTGATTTAATAAAGCTTATCTTGTAATATAGGTATTAATATTGATTAGGCAGGGTTATTGACACTAGTTTTTTTTGTTTCAGTCATAAAATTGCTACGCTTCATCTGACAACAGTCTTAACTATGAAACTTAACAGGGTGATCCCCTTAAGTGTTGTAAAAGCTGCACTGTCACCTGCAGATGACCTGGTTCAAAGGCTGGAAGATTAACCGTAAAGATGGAAACGCGTCAGGGACCACTCTGCTGGAGGCTCTAGACGCCATCCAGCCCCCCACACGGCCCACAGACAAGCCCCTGCGCCTGCCACTACAGGACGTGTACAAGATCGGAGGTTAGGATACTACAAAACACCACCACATGTTTAATTGAATCTTTTTTTCATATCCCTTTAATTTTTTCCAAATCACATTAACCCTAGAACACTTTCGCTATAAAAGTAACACCGGGTAATTTTTACCCGATATAATATACCCAACAAAAAGTACTTGTCATGAAAAATAGATCAAAATATGACAAGACATTTTCAACTGTGGTATGTGTAACAAAATTTAAAAAAACAAACATAGGAAGACCCTAAAAACATGCTCCAAAATTACTGAAAAATTAGGAATTTGAGAACAAAAAAAAAAATAAATAAAATAAATAAATAAATAAATAAAAAAAAAAAAAATAATAATAATAATGATACTGGAAACTTGGTCTTTGGTCCACCCATTCCTGGGACATGTGAGACTTCCCTGGTGAAGTGCAGACTCCTTGACACACGTTGCAAGACAGAGGAACAAAAAAATAGTTTTTTTTTTTTTTCAGTGGGTAAAAATGACAAGTTGAAGTTAAAATATTGTTTTCACCATAAGAATTCCCTTTGAAATCACCACTTTGTGATATTTATTCATAACCACTGCACTAAATAAGGATAGATACACATTCCAGGACCACTCTTACTTACCTATGTACATCCTCTTACATGAAATACATTACATTTTTACATTCCTCTTTCACTGTTGCCGGGTGAAAATCACCCGAAAGCCTGTAGGAAAAAGTGAGCTTTGGGGAAGGGAAACACCTACACCTTCAAAGATGTCAAAAACAACGGTGAAGCCCAGGGACCCATGACACTCAGAAAAATGCAACATATTGAATATCATGTAAATACTTTTGCTCGGGTGAAATTCACCCAGCGATAGTGCTCTAGGGTTAAGAAAATAGACTTCCAGTTATATAATTATAAAAAAGCTTAGGGTAAAAGGGGTATTTTGGGCCAAACCGAGTTACACAGTTAAATCCTAAATTATTTATACTCAAGAGAAGTGTGCTGAGTGTTTAAAGTCTTTAGAGCAGAGGTTTTCAAAGTGTGGTATGCGGGCTCCTTATGGTCACACAAAAATTCCTCATTGCTCTGTGAAAATGTTCAGTATGGCATTAAACTTATTAATTTCCATGGAGACAGGCATTTGTGTAGCACCAAAAAAAACAATTTGGTTGGCAAATTCATATTTTCAAGGTATTTATGAGCAAAAAAACCACGCATAATAAACCAAAGATAGATAGATAAAAGTGTTCCCATATTGTTTGCCTGACCACAGCTGCTAATTTGTAATTTTTCCTGAAGTAAGTAGTATTTTGGTGCTTCTATTGTTGATTCTGTAAAAAAAAACCAAAAAAAAACGCACTGTTCTGCACTCTCAGTCTTTTGTAGACTTTTCTCCTTTTTAATGTGTAAGCAGCCATGTTTGTTTTTTATGCAAATCTTGTATGTGTCTCTCTGATTGGTTAATCCGCCTGGCAATCACTGCCTTTGAAATCAGGAAGACAGGATATGGCTCCAGATCCTTACATCTTTGTAACGTTTTTTTCAAAGCGTGTGGTTCTGACTGGCCAGGTAACCTAGCCTGGGAATTCCCAGGCCGCTTCCGTTCGTTTCGAACTGGAAGGCGGCCTGGAAACTCGTCCAAGCGAGAGTCCCAGATTTAGGGCCCCAATCAGAGAGCGGGGGAGGGGTGGAAAGACGGTGACGCGTACTACATGACAAACGGAAGCTTGTAGTTTGAACTGACAACTGACATGATTGGCTATGGACTTACGTATACGCTCAATGATAGACATTCATAACGCCCAATAAACGGCCGTTGGCAATCGCTAACCACACCTCCGCTACGGGATTTTTCGAAGCGAGTTTCCAGACCCATATCTCACTTGTGATATGGTCAGGTGTTAACCAGACTACAGGTAACCCATACTGTAGGGCAGACCTGGCCATTGTACAGCTCCAGGGCCACATACAGCCCTTTGATTGACTCTGACCGGCCCGTTTAAGATCATTTGGAATTACAAACTAAACATATTTTATAATTTTACCTCATGCATGGGCTAAAGCTGTATTGCTTTTATTTTAGACATTTTTTGTTAGGCATCCTCACTTTTTCATTGCAACAAACACTCTTACCAGTGTGTCAAAACAATGCCATTTACTGCTTTTTAAAAATAAATATAAATAATATTATGCATAAATGAGGCCCTCCACAATATTTTCTGTTTCTCATGTGGCCCCATAGAAAAAAAATAATTGCCCACCCCTGTTATAGGGTATTCCAGACAAAGCAATGACACCAAAACTGCTTTTTCTCTCAGGTATTGGGACGGTGCCAGTAGGTCGTGTGGAGACGGGGATCCTCAAGCCAGGCATGGTGGTGACCTTTGCCCCCGTGAACGTGACCACGGAGGTAAAGTCTGTGGAGATGCACCACGAGGCTCTGACTGAGGCGCTGCCCGGAGACAACGTGGGCTTCAACGTCAAAAATGTGTCCGTCAAAGATATTCGCCGTGGCAACGTGGCCGGGGACAGCAGGAACGACCCACCACAAGAGGCCGCTAGCTTCACCTCTCAGGTCAGTGTGTGAGTGTACTGTTTTAGCATTTGTGTATTTATTTATTTATTTATTTATATCTTCTTTATTGATTCACTTGATTCACATTTTTACAAATTAAATTAAGAATTCAGTATGTAAATATCAAAAATAAACCAATTGGAGACTATAATAAACACAGCAAAATATTTTTTTATTGTTCTGTGTTGAAGAAATTCTAAGTCCAAAAGTTTTTCTTTTGAGTTTCCAAGCTTGACTGACTACAAATAAAGTACTTTTGTCCATCCCTCACAAAGACATCAAAGAATTTTGCAGAATAGTGTATAGACCATTGATCGCATAGAGAAAATTGCTGTTGTCAATGCTAGTGGGTCCACCATAAACACATAGTTTAACAATCCATGTCACACATAATGTAAATGTAAATATTCAAAAATCCTCTCAAATATTCTGTTGCTACCTAGGTGATCATCCTGAACCACCCAGGTCAGATTAGTGCAGGTTATGCTCCTGTGTTGGACTGCCACACCGCTCACATTGCCTGTAAGTTTGCCGAGCTCAAAGAGAAGATCGACCGTCGCTCGGGCAAGAAGCTGGAAGACAACCCCAAGTCCCTGAAGTCTGGAGATGCTGCCATTGTGGACATGATCCCAGGAAAGCCCATGTGTGTGGAGAGCTTCTCTGAGTACCCTCCACTAGGTAAGTCACTACAGTGTGGTCTGCATTTATCATCCTGCAGGATATTGGCCGAAGTCCTGTGATACTGTCCTTTCCACTAATGTAGGCAAACATTACCTGCACATTATTTCAGTCTGTACCTCTGCTTAGAGTGCTGCCTCTGCTTAGACCAGGGGTGACAAAACTAGTCATAGAAGAGCACTCAATAAAGGTACAGTTACAAGTATGAAAAATATTACTAAAAGTACTACCGGTAGTTACTTTTTAACAAAGTTTGGTGGCATTTTAGATCATATTTTATATACAAATTGATCAATCACATTGTAAAACTGAATTTTGTCATTTTTAAACTGAATGTAGTCATATTAAACTGTAGGCTGCATATGCTCTGAGTTCTGGTCAGTCAGAGCATGCACTGCAGTGCTGTTATGTGTGTTTGTAGGTATAAAAAGAAGCAAAGACACTGGTAAGAGAGCCATGCATTAGGACAGTCAGGACTTGTAACAGTACTCACTCACATCCATGAATAAATCAAGTCGCCTGAGAGTTAAAGAGAAGAAGGAGATTCTGGATGTCCAGTACTGGTGTATTTAGCATTAGAGACATGAACACCCATTGAAGTCTGCCCATGCTTCTATTGTAAGGAGTATTATACCTCTGATGACGTAGATCAGATAACAAGGACTTACCTGGAGGTGTCCTTAGTACAGTAGTGCAATTTCCCTATAGATACGTCACTGCTAAGTGGATCAGTTTTGGTGAAGTTTATCTTTTACTTCCAGGTTTAGTGGGACACAGGCAGCAGGTATGACATACGTAGAGGTCACTGCCAGTTCCTTGTGCATAAATTATCCCTGCATTTTGGATGGAATTGTCTGTGTTGATGACATTGGTAGCTATACTCAACAAAAATATAAATGCAACACTTTTGTTTTTGCTCCTATTTTTCCTGAGATGGACCCAAAGATCCAAAATTCACTCCAGATACACAACACTACCATTTCTCTCAAACATTGTTCATAAATCTGTCCAAATGTGTGACAGCGAGCACCTCTGCCCCGCCGAGACAATCCACCCCACCTCACAGGTGCACCACATCAAGATGCCGATCCGACATCATGACCAGTGCACAGGTGCGCCCCAGACTGCCCACAATAAAAGGCCACCCCGAAATTTTTTTTTTTTTTTGCTTTATTGGGGGTCTGGGGACTCAGAACCAGTCAGTATTTGGTGTGACCACCATTTGCCTCATGCAGTGCAACACATCTTCTTCGAGTTTATCAGATTGTCAATTGTGGCCTGTGGAATGTTGGTCCACTCCTCTTCAATGGCTGTGCGAAGTTGCTGGATATTAGTGGGAGCTGGTACACGCTGTCGTATACGCCGGTCAAGCACATCCCAAACATGCTCAATGGGTGACATGTCCGGTGAGTATGCTGGCCATGCAAGAACTGGGACATTTTCAGCTTCCAAGAATAGTGTACAGATCCTTGCAACATGGGGTCGTGCATTATCTTGCTGAAACATGAGGTGATGTTCATGGATGTATGGCACAACAATGGGCCTCAGGATCTCATCACGGTATCTCTGTGCATTCAAAATGCCATCAATAAAATGCACCTGTGTTCTTCGTCCATAACAGCCTTTGAAGAGGAGTGGACCAACATTCCACAGGCCACAACTGACAATCTGATAAACTCTATGCGAAGAAGATGTTTTGCACTGCATGAGGCAAATGGTGGTCACACCAGATACTGACTGGTTCTGAGTCCCCAGACCCCCAATAAAGCAAAAAAAAAAAAATGCACATTTCGGGGTGGCCTTTTATTGTGGGCAGTCTGGGGTGCACCTGTGCACTGGTCATGATGTCGGATCGGCATCTTGATGTGGCGCACCTGTGAGGTGGGGTGGATTGTCTCGGCGGGGCAGAGGTGCTCGCTGTCACACATTTGGACAGATTTGTGAACAATGTTTGAGAGAAATGGTAGTGTTGTGTATCTGGAGTGAATTTTGGATCTTTGGGTCCATCTCAGGAAAAATGGGAGCAAAAACAAAAGTGTTGCGTTTATATTGTTGTTGAGTGTACAGTATATTGTGTTAGAACTCACCACTACTTCCTGTATTTTTTCCCCCACAAACTGCCACTTAAACTAATGTAAAGCTATGATAAATAAATACATTTGGCACAGGTACTATCCACCAAACCAAGTCATAATCATCGCTGACTTCACTTCTCTATGCTCAGGTCGTTTTGCCGTGCGAGACATGCGTCAGACCGTGGCTGTGGGTGTCATTAAAGGAGTGGAGAAGAAAGCTCCCACCAGTGGAAAGGTCACCAAGTCTGCTCAGAAGGCTCAGAAGACCAAATGAATGTTGTGCTGGGCTGTTGCCCCTGACAACTGCGACCAACGGCACTCTAGCTATCTGCCCCTGTTAGCCTCCATCATCAGTGTCTGGTCTATTATCACAATGCATCGCAAAAGCCGCAGAAGGAAAAACATTCGTACTGCCACTATAGTGACTAACACAGTGTCCAGTGTATGTTTCGTTGTCACTCTGGCAATGCTAACTAGCTTCCATTCTGTATTTTAAGTGAGAACAATATTAAATAGGTTTAGATTGCTTGAATTAAGAAAGTTTATTTTGATTTGAGTAGAACAGAAATATGCAGAAGATGAATTTTCACATGGGATCAGTAAAGTAAATAAAGTATACCTTAAATATACATAACTTTTTTTTTAACTTTAAAACATATTGCTCATGAATTGGAAAAAAAAATAAAAACATCTATAGAGATTCAAGATTCTTAATTCAAGCAACTTGTATGAGGTCATTGTTTTGAGGTAATTTTAGTGATATACCACTCATAGACTTTGCGTGTACAATTGTAGCTATTGCCCAAGTTATTATGCTGAGATGTTTATGTTTGTTGAAGTAATGCTCCGTGTTGTAGCTTTAATAGATAATTGTTGACTATAGGCACTGGTGAACTGGCTGCTTGCATGTTCCCTTAGCACTTTAGAAGCTTCAGAGTAGTGAGGATCTGAAGTCTTCATGCATAGAGCACTTTGCTTGGTCTGAGCTCCCTGCAGTACCAATGTTCAACATTAGATATATTCATGCACCTTAATCATTGTTATTGTGGAAACATGTTGAAAGTAAAGATGTTAAAACACTATGTCTCTTGTTTTGGTGTCTTTACTGAAATTAAATTTTAATTAAAATGATCAAAATCAGTATCTCCAAGGTTTTTCCTGTTTAACTACACCACAAGCCAAATGATTATGCAAATAATGTTTAAGTGTCCTAAAGGTCAAATGTTTAGTTTTCCAGTGAGACTCCTGGATGGTCTTGTGTCTCAGTGAAATCATCTCACACACCTGTGCCAATGAGTTTGCCCGGTGCCATCCATTTCCTCTTCACTTCCTCTCACAAACGTGTTTATTGTTCAGGGGTTGGGGTGTAGGGGGTGTTCAGGTTGGGTCTGTTGTTGTTTAATGTGTGTGTGGAGCGAAGGGACAAGCCCCTGAGTCTGAACAGCAAACACACCATAAACCCGGATTAGATCAGCAAATAAATGAAAACTTATGTTTTTAAGTACAGTAATCCCTCGTTTATCGCGGGGGTTAGGTTCCAGAAATAGCCAATAAGTGTATTGGCAATAAGTGAAATCCGCGAAGTAGGACAACTTTATATTTTACAATTATTCTACATGTTTTAAGGCTGTAAATGCCTCACCACACTAGAGGTAAGATCGGGCCTAAAAAATCCAGCCCGACCCGGCCCGCGGGTATTAAAGCCCGACCTGGCCCGAACCCGACCAATTAACTTGATTTGCAGGCCCGAGCCCGAAGCAAACCCGAAATGTCATATTTTATTTGTGAGGAGGAGGGAGGAGGAGGGGTGATTTATGATAACAAATTAAAGCCTGTCTTTTGTAACGAAATCTAAGTTAAACAAGACTGTATAAACATTTACATCTTTTATATTTGTTTCTGCAGAGGGTACATTAACCGACAATTTTCCATCATTGACGGATTTTTTAAATAGTTGACGGGAAAAATTTAAGGCCGTCCGTCATTTTGACGGGTTGAAAATTGGGCCATAAACCACAGCAGCAGTACGTCCTTAAGAATCTAGCGCGGCACTTTAAGAGAGAGAAGCAGAGAGAGTGGAGCGGAGGGGAAGATTATTAAGAGGGGGGCGGTCACGTGCGCAGAGCATGCTCTGGCTCTGCGGCTCCTGTTTAGTAGTTAAATAGCAATTACATTACAGCGCCTTCTCTGTTTTATCCAAATTATTTATTTTAAAACAAGTACCGGTATTCCTTAGTTTAATATCCACACATCGTTTTAGTATATATTTTTATAAACATATATTTATTTTTAAAAAGTCAGCGAGAGAGAAGCCCGAGCCCGACCCGACCCGAAGCAATGATTGACATTTTAGGCCCGACCCGAATTCCGGGTCGGGTCAGGTCGGGTCGGGCTCGGGCTTAAGATCTTACCTCTACACCACATACATTATACGCTTTTCTCAGACAGATATGTCCACGATGAGGGGTTTATCGTGGACAAATCCGTGACAGAGCAGCACGTGTCGCGCACTTCTCCAAGGGGTTGGTGCGCGTCTCGTCCCGGGACGTGGCAGTGCTCCTCGCGTGTCCGGTGGGCCTTCCGGGGCCGTGTCTCCTAGAGCTTGTAGCTTCGCTACATGACGTCCTACGTGACGTCCCTACATGCTACGTGACGGTCAAAAGACTGTGTAGCTTCTATAGCCCGAGGCTTCCTACCTCTTCTTGGCTATCTGTCCTACACCTTAAGTTAGCTGAAATTAAATCAAAGATTAACGATCAAAGATTAAAGTAACAAGATCAAAAAAATCAAAGTATAACATAGCAACGTATATTAACTTTAACTAACATAGAAAATGGCTCTAACAAATAATAATAATGCCTCAGTTTTTTATAGCACTTTTCTGGGCACTCAAAGACATTTTACATTACCTACAATAAGAAAGACACATTTAAGTCTCAACCTACTTGTTCACAAACATGTTCCTACTTATGGTACAATCCACAGCCGAGCACAAACAGGAAGTGCGGAGAAAGAGGTGGAAATGTCCAACTCACAAATGCACGGCCTTAAACACTTGTCTGCTCACCGTGTGACTCAAATGCTCTGAGTTTTGTACTTGTATAATCACAGTTTCTGTAGTGAAACTTCCTTGAGAAGAATGATTTTACGTAACAGTGTAGAAGAAGCAATGTAGATTAGGCCTATATTCCTATTTCAAGCTTTTCTGCTCTTGCTGAAAATCGAGAAGTTCACACTATTGGAGCAGGCGTCTGTGGCTCTGATGGTCAAATACTTCTCTGAAGAGGTGTTCAAGTACACCACCCTGGTATTCACACAAAGAGATGACCTGCCTCCAGGGATGAAGATCCACGAGTGGGTCAATGAAAACGAAGACCTGAAGAACCTGGTGGAGAAATGTGGAGGCCGCTGTCATGTTATTGATAATAAATACTGCAACAACAGCCAGGATGACTACAGAATCAACCAGCACCAGATTGAAGAGCTGCTGAAGACCATTGATCAAGCCGTGGAGGAGAATAAAGGATTCTACACCACTGAGATGCTGGAGCAGGGTCACCAGAAAATACAAGAGGAGGCTAAGAAGATAGAAAAGTCTTCACCAGGAAAATTCTCAGTCTGGGAAAAGATACAGACGGCCAAAGAAAAAGTACTCCGCTTCTTGAAGAGAAATAAACTGATAATTGGAATAGTCTTAGGGGCATTTATCGGGGGATTAGTAGGGTTTGGTGTTGGATGGGTATTAGGTGGCATAGGGTGTGCAGTGGAAGGAGCAGTGAAAGGAGCAGTGGTGGGAGGAGCAGTGGTGGGAGGAGCAGTAAAAGGAGCAGTGAGAGCAGTGAAAGGAGCAGCGGTGGAAGGAGCAGTGGGAGAAGGAGCAGCGGGAGGAGGAGCAGTGGTGGAAGGAGCAGTGAAAGGAGCAGTGGTGGAAGGAGCAGCAGGGGGAGGAGCAGCGGTGGGACCAGGAGGGGGAAGAGGATCGGCAGCGGTGATAGGAGCAGTGGTAGGAGCAGTGGTGGTAGGAGCAGTGAGAGCATTGAGAGCAGTGGGAGGAGCAGCATTGGGAGCAGTGGTGGGAGGAGCAGCAGGGGGAGGAGCAGCGGTTGAAGGAGGAGTGGTGGAAGGAGCAGCAGTGGAGGGAGCAGCGGGGGGGGGAGCAGTGGTGGACGGAGCAGTGGTGGAAGGAGCAGCAGTGGAGGGAGCAGCAGGGGGAGGAGCAGCAGGGGGAGGAACAGTGGTGGAAGGAGCAGTAGTGGAAGGAGCACCGGTGGAAGGAGCAGCAGGGGGAGGAGCAGTGCTGGAAGGAGCAGCAGGGGGAGGAGCAGTGCTGGAAGGAGCAGTGGTGGAAGGAGCAGCAGGGGGAGGAGCAGTGGTGGAAGGAGCAGCGGTGGAAGGAGCAGCAGGGGGAGGAGCAGCGGTGGAAGGAGCAGCAGGGGGAGGAGCAGTGGTGGAAGGAGCAGCAGGGGGAGGAGCAACGGTGGAAGGAGCAGCGGTGGAAGGAGCAGTGCTGGAAGGAGCAGCAGTGCAAGGAGCAGCGGTGAATGGAGCAGCAGGGGGAGGAGCAGTGGTGGAAGGAGCAGCAGGGGGAGGAGCAGTGGTGGAAGGAGCAGCAGGGGGAGGAGCAGAGGTGGAAGGAGCAGCAGGGGGAGGAGCAGTGGTGGAAGGAGTAGTGGTGGAAGGAACAGCAGGGGGAGGAGCAGTGGAGGAAGGAGCAGTGGTGGAAGGAGCAGTGGTGGAAGGAGCACCGGTGGAAGGAGCAGCAGGGGGAGGAGCAGTGGTGGAAGGAGCAGTGGTGGAAGGAGCAGCAGGGGGAGGAGCAGTGGTGGAAGGAGCAGTGGTGGAAGGAGCAGCAGGGGGAGGAGCAGTGGTGGAAGGAACAGTGGTTGAAGGAGCAGCAGGGGGAGGAGCAGTGGTGGGAGGAACAGTGATGGAAGGAGCAGTGCTGGAAGGAGCAGCAGTGCAAGGAGCAGCGGTGAATGGAGCAGCAGGGGGAGGAGCAGTGGTGGAAGGAGCAGCAGGGGGAGGAGCAGTGGTGGAAGGAGCAGCAGGGGGAGGAGCAGAGGTGGAAGGAGCAGCAGGGGGAGGAGCAGTGGTGGAAGGAACAGCAGGGGGAGGAGCAGTGGAGGAAGGAGCAGTGGTGGAAGGAGCAGTGGTGGAAGGAGCACCGGTGGAAGGAGCAGCAGGGGGAGGAGCAGTGGTGGAAGGAGCAGTGGTGGAAGGAGCAGCAGGGGGAGGAGCAGTGGTGGAAGGAACAGTGGTTGAAGGAGCAGCAGGGGGAGGAGCAGTGGTGGGAGGAACAGTGATGGAAGGAGTAGTGAAAGCCGCAGTGGGAGCAGCAGTGGGAGGAATAGTGGGAGCAGTGGGAGCAATGGTAGGAGGAGTGGCTTATGATTTTTATAAACGCATGGTTTCCTCTGAGGTGGAGAAGCAGGGGGGAGGAGCAGTGGGAGGAGCAGTGGTGGAAGGAGCAGCGGTGGAAGGAGCAGCAGGGGGAGGAGCAACGGTGCAAGGAGCAGTGGGAGGAGCAGCAGGGGGAGGAGCAGTGGTGGGAGGAGCAGCGGTGGAAGGAGCAGTGAAAGCAGCAGTGGGAGCAGCAGTGGGAGGAGCAGTGGGAGGAACATTGGGAGCAGTGGGAGCAGTAGTAGTAGGAGTGGCTTATGATTTTTATAAACACATTTTTTCCTCTGAAGTGGAGAAGGCCAACCGTCATGTAGATGACGTACAGCTCCTGTATGACATCTTAGAGAAAATCAAATCTAAGTACCTGAAGTGAAAGTCTGAAGTATATTCATGTTTCCCCTTTAAATCAGACCTATTCTGCAAAAACAGTTCTTCAGATGTTTCTCTAGTCGTTTCTTCTCACTCATCCTCTGAAGTTGGATTTGGACTGAATCATGTTTGAGGAATTTTTAATCTCTTATTTTCAAGACTCCACTGTGACATGCCCACAGTGACATGCCCACTGTGACACGCCCCCTGTGACACGCCCCCTATGACACGCTCATTGTGATACGTCCCCTGTGACACGCCCACTGTGGCGTCTCGTCCTTCTCCAGTTCGATGTTCTTCATGGTGATACTTGTAGGTTTGGGCAGCATCGTCGTTTTGGCCCAAATGTAAACAAAAAAAACACTCTGATCTAGTGTGAGGGGCCCACAGCCTGGTTTAGTCCTGGTTTAGTACTGGTTCAGTTCTGGTTCAGTTCTGGTTTAGACCTGGTTTAGTCCTGGTTTAGACCTGGTTTAGTCCTGGTTTATAGTCCTGGTTTAGTCCTGGTTCACTCAGAGCTCTTGTTTCTTTATGAAGTCGTTTTAGATCAATATTGTGATTTTAAATGTCCAGTCTGTAACAATGATCCACGGGGGTCATAGATTCTAAATTAGCATTTTTCAACCTTCAGGTCGCGATCCCACGTGGGGTCGCCTAGAATTCAACCGGGGTCGTCTGAAATGTCCAGAGCAGTGCAGTCACAATAACTAGTGACGGGCAAATGAGACGGAGCTCCGGAGCATGTCTTGTTCTTTCTGAAACTGTCTCGCAGCAGCCGCTCACGTGACCAAAGTGTCGAAGTGTCGGTCCCTCCCCCCGCTGCTTCGCTCTGCGCATCAATCGCTTCAGTGTATCGAAGTGTTTCATTGGTTCAGTGAATGTTCCGCTCTACGATTGGTTCAGAGTGCTTCAGAGTGTTCAACGCGCTTCCTTGGTTTGACAAGCGCTAAACTGCTACAGTATAAAAGATGCACCATTCTTACAAATGTTGGGTAGTGAGGAGTATTGTATGACGTTAGTGATTTTGGTGACTTTTGGCGACTTTTGGCATTTGCTTCACTTTCAATGGCATCTACAAGTGGAAGAAAGCAATCCATTCCCATCCAAATCATGGGTTGTGTGTTGGTTTGCAATGGTTAAATTTGTCCACTAGAGGTCAGTGTTTCTCCGAGGCCTCAGACACATCGAACCATTTGACACAATATTGCGTCTGAGGCTGAAAAAAAAAAAAAAAAAGTCTATGGGGTCACCAGAAATGTGTGATGTCAAAATGGGGTCACAAGCCAAAAAAGGTTGGGAACCACTGTTCTAAATGTATAGCAGGCTAAAGTTCTTTAAAATATTTTTTTCTGCCATAAAATCAGGTTTCCTTTGTTAGCCTAATTAAATCTAATTGCTAAGGGCTGCCCTTTGTCACCGGTTCTGTTCATTATATTTATGGACAGAATTTCCAGGCGCAGTCAGGGGCCGGAGGGGATCCGGTTTGGGAACCACAGGATCTCATCTCTGCTGTTTGCAGACGATGTTGTCCGGATCGCTTCATCGAACCGGGACCTCCAATGTGCACTGGGGCGGTTTGCAGCCGAGTGTGAAGCGGCTGGGATGGAGATCAGCTCTTCCAAATCCGAGGCCATGGTTCTCGACCGGAAAAGGTGGCTTGCCCTCTCCGGGTGGGTGGGGAGTCCTTGCCTCAAGTGGAGGAGTTCAAGTATCTCGGGGTCTTGTTCACGAGTGAGGGGAGGATGGAGCGTGAGATTGACAGGCGGATCGGTGCAGCGTCGGCAGTGATGCGGTCGTTGTACCGGACCATTTGGTGAAGAGGGAGCTGAGCCAAAAGGCGAAGCTCTGAATTTACCGGTCAATCTACGTTCCTACCCTCACCTATGGTCATGAGCTCTGGGTAATGACAGAAAGGACAAGATCGCGGATACAAGCGGCCGAAATGAGTTTCCTCCGCAGAGTGGCTGGGCGCACCCTTAGAGGTAGTGTGAGGAGCTCAGTCACACAGGAGGGGCTCGGAGTAGAGCCGCTGCTTCTCCACGTTGAGAGGAGCCAGCTGAGGTGTTCCGGATGCCTCCTGGACGCCTCCCTCAGGAGGTGTTCCGGGCATGTCCCACCGGGAGGAGACCCCGGGGAAGACCCAGGACTATGGGACCCGGCTGGCCTGGGAACGCCTTGGGGTCCCCCCGGAGGAGCTGGAGGAAGTGTCCGGGGTGAAGGAAGTCTGGGAGTCCCTGCTTAGACTGTTGCCCCCGCGACCCGGCCCCGGATAGGCGGAAGAAAATGGATGGATGGATGCTAATTTATTTGTGATTGTTTTGGATAAACATTTTAACCGTACTCTCTTCACTGCTCTGTAAATCCTTGTAACTCTTGTTGAAAACTATGACTGAAAGAATCCAAACATGAACTTCAATAAAGAGTCCTAACAAAACTCTGGATTGATGTTTTTAATAACGAAGGAGCATTTTTCAGGAGGAGGTGCGGTGGATGGAGCTGATGGACTTCTCACGGCCGGATTACATTTGTGTGGTTTGTTTTTGTGCAACGTCTCAAAGAAAACGACCCAGAGACGAGGCAAAGGAGGCGATTTACTATAGAACCATTTGTACGCACTATTTCAAAATGTTTCACACAGCAACAAAACATAAAACAGGCAAAAAGACCTTAAAATTGAATTCTAACTTTGGTGGTTTAAGGTCTGCCGCTGTTTTTAAAGGACTCTCCAAACGTCTGATCCACAAATGTTGCTCCTCCTCATTCTTTGGGATCAGCTCCACAAACTCGTCATGTGAATCTTGTGTCTTAAAGTCGTGTCAGCTGAAACACTCTCGTCTTTGTGACTTTAGTTTATTTCTCCTGACAGAAGAGGCTGAACCAGTTGAAGTTCCATGTGAAAAGGCCCAGCACTTGCCAGGGCTCTCAAGTCTCACGCATTGAGAGTGTGACACATGCAATTTGACGTGTTCACACGCTCACACGCCACACATGGCATTTCTCACGCTGAATTTTTTATTTTTTTATTTTTTTTGTGCCCAGAAAATCGGTCTGTGTGGCTAAGTTTATGCAGGCACCGCGCGTTTTCAGCGAAAAAAAACTCCCCCCTTTCCTCCCTGCCCCGCTCCCCAGAAAAAAATCTCAGTTATCAGGCGCCGCGCCCTTTTCAGCCAATCAGAAAATAGATTGTTCTGTTGTTGGGCAGACTGTAGAGTGGGCAGGCCGTAGAGTGTAGTTTCAGCTGCTAAGCACGCACTGCACTGTCAGTGATAAGGACAGCGACTGAACACGAGGAACGACAAAACTGAGAACCATCAGGTAATAACTTAATTTATATAACTCTCATTAGTTGTTTTGTAGTTTAAGTTTGCTCTTTAGACAAACATTTACACAGGGCTCTCAAGTCTCACGCATTGAGAGTGTTCGACGCAATTCAATTCAAGCCCCCACCCCCACCCCCCCACGGAAATTACGCAGTCTCACGCACGACCCCGCTCAAAACTTGAGAGCCCTGACTTGCATAGATATGATCCATAATCCCGGTCACTACACGGGTATTTCTTGAACGCTGTTGTGATGTCACGTGAGCACAAACCTTTAAAACACAGGTGGTGTTCACAGGAAAACTCATGTCTCCCTCCATTTTGTGTCTGTTGCATTTCTTGGTTTCACTTTCACTGTTAGGCCAGTTTGAATACAACATTAAAGGTCCTGTATCCCACACACTGACCCTGTGAGATTTAAGGCATGTTCTCATGTTCTGATAGTTCATTGTTCATAGTTTGCTTTATTGTCGAAAAAACTTTATGTACGTGTACATAGAGTAAATTCGAAATTTTGTTTCCCGCTATCCAGGCAGGACAGTGATAGTGCGGCTAGGGGAGGGGCCGCTGCGCATGCACACGCTGCCAACTGGGAGATACAGAGTGGAAAAGACGCGATTATTCACAACATGTAATGACAGAAAAACTATTGGACAGGTAACATACAGTGTTTTTTTCTTTGGCAACAAAGGGTGGGGCAAGGGAGCAGATCAGAAATAAATGAAATTGATTGAAAACTGAAGTAGAAGCAGACATCTTAAAAATAGACAGGGCAGTATTACATAAACCATCAGTGTGAGCCAAATGTGGAGTGCTTTGATTTGTAGAGTGCTGTGTAGATAAGCCGCAACTGTCGGCCTTGGACGTGTTTGTGCAGAAGGTGCAGTCAAAACAAAGTCCAGTTGGATCACATTTTCAGGAGAATTGATTACACCAAAGGGGAAATTTAACATAATTGATACATTTTAGAACCCAGGCGAACAGACAATTTGCCAGAACCCTGGTTTCTGCCAGGCCCCCCAACTTCCTGCAGGTCTGTGCGACTCGCAATCCTCCCCCCGCATGTATGATAATGAATACGGACTGAGCCGCTGTTCCCCACAGTTCCATATCCATTTTTCGCGATGTTATCCAGTGCCAGGGGTGTTTCCACAGATTGGATGGAACAGTTCATCGTGTTTTCTCCTTCTGATGTTGCCCCCCCGAGTTCGCACTCGGATCGGGGCTCTTTTATCCACTCGGCTCCAGTTAGTGATGGGTCAGAAAACATCTACCAGGCCAATCCAGATGTCCTGCCATCAAAATTCCAATAGTAAATCGTTCCACGTCCTCCAGTAACAGCGGTGCCAGGTGCCTGACGCGTCCCTCGTGTATCAGGCAGCACGTGCCTCGGGACTCTCCGGCTCTCCGGACCGGCGCTCCTCCATGAAAAAAAAAAAAACAATTGTGTAGGGACCAACTTTATCCAATTCATGATTTAGGATTTGAAAATCTGTTCCAACAGGAGAAAAATGACGAGATGAGAGAAATGAAACATCAAGATTTAGGGAGGAAGAGAAAAAGTCTGCTCAACGACAGCTAGAAGGAAAGATGTTCTAATGTTCTAATGATGTTCTAATGTTCTAATGATGTTCTAATGTTCTGGTGTTCTGATGTTCTAATGTTCCTCCTCAAACACCTGGAGTTGTGTTTGTTTCATTCTCATGTTTGAGGAACTCTTTATTATTCGTCTGTCTACATCTCCAAAGCTCCAAACGCTCTGTTCCACCTCGTGATGTCATCAAGTGGGAGTTTCCAAGTGAACAGCTCCTTTTACCTTTAGTTCAGTCGAGATCGGCGACTCCAGGACTGAAATGATCCAAATGATTCTAGTGAAGGTGTATGGAGTTTAAAAACATAGTGGAGCACTTCCTGTATCACCACATGATCCAAATCCAAATCCAATTTATTTCTATAGCACATTTCATAAACATAAACAGTTTCCAAAGTGCTGTACAGACAGAAAAACTAGCGACACAACAAACATCAGGTACTGTATGATTCACAAGTCCCAAAACAATAAAACCAGTAAAATCAAATCAGAACCATGGAGTAAGTAAAAACAAGATAAAGTAAAATAAAATAAACAAATAAAATAATAAAGTAAAATAAATAAATAAATAAAATAAAATAAAAACACAGAGGACCACACAACTCATGCGGGATTAAAAGCCAGAGAATAAAAGTGGGTCTTAAGACGAGACTTAAAACACTCCACAGTGGGAGCTGTTTTGATGGAGGCAGAGCGTTCCACAGCTTTGGTCCAGCCACAGAAAAGGCTCTGTCTCCTCTGGTTTTAAGTCTCGTCTTAGGAACCACGAGCTGGAGCTGGCCCTCGGACCTCAGAGCGCGGGCGGGAGTGTAAATCTGGATGAGGTCCGAGATGTAATCCGGGGCCAGTCCATTCAAAGCTTTAAAAACAAACAATAACATTTTAAAATCAACTCTAAAACGAACGGGGAGCCAGTGCAAAGATGCTAAAATCGGAGTTATGTGCTCTTGTTTTTTGGTACCGGCTAAAAGGCGCGAAGCGGAGTTTTGGACTAGCTGTAGACGAGAAAGTGCATGGTGGCTAATGCCAGAGAAAAGTGCATTACAGTAGTCTAAACGAGAAGAGATAAAAGCGTGCACGACTTGTTCGAAAGATTTAAAAGATAAAAAGGATTTGACTTTGGATAAAAGCCTTAAATGATAAAAGCCAAATTTGACGACCGCATTCACGTGCTTATCAAGCTTAAAATCATTGTCAATAGTGACGCCAAGGTTGGTAACAGAAGATTTAACTTGTTGTTTAAGTGGGCCCAAGTCCAAGAGGGTATGATGACATCACAGGTTTTTGTGTGAAATGTGTGTGTGTGTGTGTATGCGTGTGTGTGTGCGTGAGAGAGGCTGCTGGGGACACACACTTATTCTGCCTCATTCTCTGGAATCTGAATCATCTCCACAAGTCACATCCACAAATGTTTTCCCCCGGTCAATTCATTAAAAAAAAAAAAAATCATTTTCATTTTTATTTCATCATCACTCCAAGGTCCAAGGTCCTGGTTATTTGGTATTTGTAATTTTACTGATGTCATATAGATCGCTGGGCATAGTAATTGATTAGTCGTAATAGCCTGGCCATACCTTTGATAGGTTAATGCTCTGCTGGCCATACATTAGAACCAAACTTAGGCCGTAAGTGCCACGTTGAGGGCCGCAAAAAACGTTCTGTTTTGCACTAGTGGGCTGCGAGGGCTGTGGGACTGTGTAGGATATCAACTGAACACACCAGAGATAGGCTATGGTCAATCTAAAATGCACTAGAATGCAGGAAATTGCATCTAAGAAATCCAACATTTTCTGGGGGACCCCCACACCCCCCTCTGGACTAAGCCCCACATGTTCATCACCTCTCCCTCCACCTCTGATACACCGTTAATACTTAATGGGCCCCAAGACACTCTGCACTGGGAAAACTGGGCCTCAACGTCAAACAGGTTAAGAACCCCTGAATTAGAAGAAAAATGTTCCACATGAAACTCCACACTCTGCCCCACCAACATTTTGAAATGCCCTCCCAATCTGTGCAGTCTAGATCCGGACCTGTGGACAAGGTATGAAAACCTTACATATTTCACAAAAACTTAAGGGTGATCATTGTACTATTAAGAGATTTGTAGCTATTTGTAGCTGTGTGTAGAGCACACACAGATTCATGCAGATTTGCATGCTATGATTTTATCCCACATGGCATATTGTTCCATTGTCTGGGGCCAAGCCACAAAATCTGTTCTTAAACCTTTGGTATCGCTGCATAAACAAGCACGTAAGATATTTGACCAAAAACCAATCAAATGGCATCATTGTAAAATTATCAAAAAATATAACATGATGACATTTGAGAAATTTGTAAATTTTACATTTTTAAAAGCCATTTTTAAGTGCCTTAATGGCCTTGCTCCTAAAGAAATGTGCAATTTAGTGCAAAAGTATACAAATGAAGGAGTAAGGACAAGAGCTGGAGTGAGTGGGAACTGCAAAGTCAAAAGATGTAGGACGACTCTGGGTCAGTCGGCTTTCTCAGTAAAAGCATCACATCTGTGGAACTCTCTGCCACTGGAGCTGAAGTCACATTCAGACATTAGACTTTTGTCCACAAAATTGAAAAGCTGGCTCAAAGGGAATCAACAGTGTGAACACTGAGCTGCCCTTGTGTACAGTGGACAATCATGGACAATCTTTTATGTGTGTGTTTGTATGCTTTTTATTAACTGTTCTCCCTCTTTTTATTAACCGTTTTTATTAACCCCCTTTTTATTAACTGCTTTTTATTAACTGTTTTTATTAACCCCCTTTTTATTAACTGCTTTTTATTAACTGTTCTCCCCCTACACATTAAAAGCCTAACAGGGACGGAGGCTGCAAATTAGCCAATGGCTATAAGCCTTATGTGCATAGACATCGGTGACCTGTTGGTGGCAATGTTTAATGTACTGTCCCTGTCAAATAAATAAAATAAATAAAAATAAAGGCACAATGAGGAAGGTTTCTGCCAGACAAATACATCGGATTAAGAGAGCAGCTGCTAAAATGCAATTACAAAGCAGCAAACAGGTATTTGAAGCAGCTGGTGTCTCTGGAGTCCCACGAGTCCTGATCCTCCAGAGGCTTTGCAGTTATGCATAAACCTTCTATTAGGCCACCCTTAAACAAAGCTCACAAGCAGAAATGGCTCCAGTGGTCTTATTCTCTGACGAGTGCCGTGCAACCCTGGATGGTCCAGATGGATGGAGTGGTGGATGTTTGGTGGACGGCCATCATGTCCCAAAAAGGCTGTGACGTCAGCAAGAAGGTGGTGGAGTAATGTTTTGGGCCGGAATCATGAGGAGAGTGCTGGTCAGCCCCTTCAGGGCTCCTGAAGGTGTGAAAATGACCTCTGTAACGTATGTGGAGTTTCTGACTGAACACTTTCTACCATGGTACAAAAAGAAGATCCATGTTTTCCATACCAAAATCCTCTTCATGCATGACAATGCTCCATCTCATGCTACAAGGAACACCTCTGCATCATTGGCTGCTATGGGCATAAAAGAAGAGAAACTCATGGTGTGGCCCCATCCTCCCTGACCTTAACCCTACTGAGAACCTTTGGAGCTCCACAAGCAAAAGATCTATGAGGGCGGGAGGCAGTTCACATCCAAACAGCAGCTCTGGGAGACTATTCTGACATCCTGCAAAGAAATTCAAGCAGAAACTCTCCACAAACTCACAAGTTCAATGGATGCAAAAATTGTGAAGCTCCTATCAAATGAGGGGTCCTATTTTAAAATGTAACTTGACCTGTTAAGATGTTTTGATTGAAATAGTTTTGATTTCAGTAATATGCTAATGCTTCTAATTGAAAAATAAAATAAACAAATGACCATTTTCAGTTCTTTACAACAATAACATGGTTTGAAACTCTGTTGTGCATTTTAAGTTTTTATTTTTGAAAAAAATGCTGTTATCATTGGGAGGTTGGTTCAGTAACATTTGTACTCTGAAGGTTGATGACTTGAAAATTATGACTCATTTATATTGACAAGTTGGCAAAATCAGAGAAAAATATCATTTGTATAATTTGGAATGCAGTGTATTCACAAATTACATTTTTAATTTAGTTAAAATATTATGTATAAAATAAAGTAAAACAGATAGAAACTTCAGATTTATTTGTCATTTTAGTATACATAGGCTATCTAATATATTTGAAGTGCAAGGGTTGCATAAATGTCTAAAATAACAGAATAGTCCACTCTGCACAGAAAGATATTTTAATATTTAATTTAATCAAATTGTCTAGATAGACATTGTAACTTCAATGGCTGTTTTCTCAAAATGCATTTTGCTCCCATAGGGACATAAGGATCAAACCGTAAAGTAAGCGTTCCAATCTTAATAATAATAATAATTCATTGGATTTATATAGCGCCTTTCATGCCACTCAGAGCGCTTTACAGTTCATTGTTCATTCACTCCACACTTGATGGTGGTAAGTTACTTTCTGTAGCCACAGCTGCCCTGGGTCAGACTGACGGAAGCAAGGCTGCCAATCAGCGCCACCTCCAACACTCATGCACACATCACTTTCATACTAGGCAAATGTGGGTAAAGTGTCTTGCCTAAGGACACAGCGACAGTATTTTTGCAGCTGGCGCCCCACTGTGGCACCTGGAATTCCCAGCAGTCTCCCATCCAAGTACTAACCTTGCTTAGCCTTGCTTAGCTTCTGAGATCTGACGGGATCAGGCTTTGACAGGCAGGTATAATCTTGTACTATACAAGATTCTGACAAAACCTACAGAAGAATTTTTAATATCAGTTTCTAACTCTTATTTATTAAAATTTTAACTCCAAAAAATTTGGCACAATTATATTTTTAGGCAAATTTCCTGTAAACTCTAGTTTGCTACTTTTTGTATCTAATATGTCCACAAAAGTTCATTCACTCATTCACATGAGTAAACTACAGAAGTTTTTTTTTTTTTTTCTATTCAAATGAGGCATCTTACCTTAATAGTGACTTGTTTTATGGTGTCACAAGGGGTTAATTATTTTCACAGAAATTGTAGGCCCACTTATTTACATACCAATACATAGGGAGATGAGACAAGATGCTCTGATCAAAAGATCACAAATTGAACCACAACATATGAATTTGTCCCAGAAATGTCTTTATTCGAAGAGTAATTTCACTTGCATTTTTCATTACATAACAGGTTTCTTAAATCTGAATGACATTATTGTGTAAATATGTGCACTTAATTTAAATAAATTAATAGAAATGAAACAGATTGGTACAAATGCCAAGGCCCCTAATGCCCAGCCGAAAAATCATCACTGAATAGCATGTGTAAAATGACTTCCAGGTTTAAAAATAAAGTCAATCTAAGCCAGTGCAACTATTTCTGTAGCCTAGAAAATGAATGCACTTATCAAGATGCTTCATAAAGGCACCAGTATAAGTATTGTGTCTTTTGTAAACTGAAGCTGGGGTCCTCCATGCAATACAAGATGATTGTGCTGGTACCGATTTGTAAATTCCCATACACCATATCAAGCAAGAAACCAAGTAATTCAATAAACGGAGTTAATGTCGTGAGGAGTAGCAATATTTTATCATATAATATTGTAACAATGTTTGATGCCACAACATGGTTAAGAATTGTAGCGACTTTGAAAAAATGCCTAATGGTTGGAACATCTTAAAACTCCATCTCTGTTGAGTGGTCCAGTTCAGAAGTTGTATTAAAAATGAACTGGCCCGATGTCTGAACCGAATCTATGTATATAAATGAGTCAGGAGAGAACTAAACATTACCTTTAACAAATGTTTTGTGTCACTTTTTCCATTTAAACAATTCATGTTAAATGAATACATTTTAACAATGACGTGATGAATGGGAAACATGTATTTATTTTGTTAGTTTTGGTCTAGACTTTACAAATCATCACTTTGTTTTGCACATGTCTGTATATCCCTTAAATTTTGTACAGATGTACTGGTCATAATGTTGTTCCTGATTGCTTTGTGTGTTTTGATATGTACTTTAAACCAAGGTAAACTGACTTGTCTTGTCCACAAAAGCATTAAAGCTGCACTATATAACGTGTCTGGAGGAGGTTCAGGTGTATGTTTGTCTCCATGGATATTTTTGTATGACATGTCTCTACCTCCATGGACATTTGTAAGCAATAAAAACACCTGTAATTTAATAAATTAGTGACAACATTATCAACAACATAATAGCATCAAATGGAGACGAGCAGATGGCAGACCTTCCTCCAGAAATGTTACACCTTTAAGGGTATGATTTTGTGCTGCATCAGTCAATTCTCAGTCAAATTTTGTACTGTGCAAAATGTGAGTGGTAATTCCTTCATGTCACTGACCAGCAGTTTAAGTCATAGTGATTGTGCCTGTGTGTATAAATATAAGCAATACATTCTGCAAAGTCTACTTAAAGGAAATAAAAAGAGCCTATATTACCCTGTATGAAAACCACCAAAGTTGCAAATGGAACAAAAGGCTTTGTCTAGGTTTGCAGTACGGATTTGTTTTAGATGTTTTTAAGATAATCTTTGTCTTTGTCTTCGCTTATTCAAGGTTTATCACCTCTTCTTTCAATCATGATTAGACGTTTTACAAAATCTTGTCACATAGTATACACAAAAGGTTGGTAATCATTATAATACTTCAGACAATGAATGTATTTTGGGGAAAATCACAAATACTAAAAAGCAGAGACAGAAATGTTATACATTCTTGTGGCAGCAGGCGGCAGCACATGCTCCCACATATGATTTGACACAGATAATGTGTACACCTGCACAGTTTAGTAATGAGGCCCTTTTTAGTAAAAAATGGCTCTTGGAGTTTTGGCATTCAAGCATTTCTTCATCACTTGTAAACTGCCAGTGTCTTCTGTCTTGTTCCTTTAATTCAAACATGCAAGACTCATGCTGCATTTCAGGTCTCAGGTCTCTGTGCATCAGAGCAAACATTAACCATAAGCTCTGTGTCAAATCAACCACAGGTCCTTCATTTACTCTATTAGATCTATTCAAAAATAAAGAACAACTCGTGCAATGATATACTGTATCCTAAGTGATCAGCCTGTATGAAAATACTGTGATTCTTGTCAAAGAAGATTAAACAAAAATAGTCCCCTTATTATATCCTATTTCATTCAAAAGCACAGAGCGTCTGTCAGTGGAGGTCTACTTTAGCCGCACATGGGGCATGTTGAGTAATTCGGTGCTGCCGGTGGAGGGGGAGGAGGTGTGCCCACTGGTCAGGCTTTGAGTGGAGCCCATGGTCCTGGCTCCAGTCCTGAGCAGCTCTGAGGTGAACTTGGCTTCAGTGGAGCCCTGTGAGGAGAGAAAGTCAAAGCGTGGTCCTTCTGTGTCCCTGTCGCTGATGAAGAGGTCCTCCTCCCCCCACCCCCCACTGCTCCGGGGCCCGCCCCCGTCTCTGCCAGAGTCCTGGCTACAGTGGAAGCCGATGGGGGAGTCACTGCTGGTGCTGGGGGTTGGTGAAGACAGGCAGAAGTCCTGACTGTTCTGGCGTCTCTGGATCAGGTCCTGCACAGACATGGATTTCCCCAGGCCCCTGTCTACCGGGATGGTTCCAGAACAGCAGCTGTGCACAGGGGCCACTAGGGGCTCCAGCTCCAGGCTCATGTGCCTCCTCCAGGAGCCCTCCTCCTTGGCATTCAGCTTGGTGTTGCTCGTACCTCCCTGCAGCTGAAGTCCCAGGCGGTTCAGTCCCAGACCCACACCTACATGCTCCCTTGGGCCAGGGTCTTCTACTTCTCCCTGGGTCCCCAGACTTCCAACTAAGTCATTTACTTCGGGTGGAACTTCTATAGAGGTAGCCCGCACCAGCTTGTTTGTCCCTCCATTTCTGCTGGGAGGGGGTGGAGGAGGGAGCCTGGCCAGGAGAGGGAAGCCCCCACCCCTCCCACTGGAGACACTGTTGGGGGTGAGGAGGGGAGGAGAGCTGCCCACCACCTCGTCTGTGCTCTCGGGTGTAGGCGGTTGGCGGTGGCGGCGATCGGGGTAGTGGTGATGGTGGTTGTGATGGGGAAGAGGTGATGGGCTGAAGGTGGGAGGAGGGGTGGAGGAGGAGGTGTTCATATTCAGATTTAGCTCATTGGGCGGGGCCAGGACCAGGTGCAGTCCTCCCTGGGACAGATGGGAGCTGGTGGAGGAGCGTGTGACACAGCCTGCAGAGGGCGCTGTGCCACTACCGACCTGAGTGGAGCAGGACACGTCTTTACTGAAGACAGAGGAGTGGTAGTCCGACGTCTGCTCCAGCTCAAACAGAGGCAGAGAGGACAAAGTGAGAGCAGAGGAGGATCCTTTCCTCAAAACCTGCCGATAGATGTCCAGGAGAGAATCCAGCTTTGACTCAATGGACTGGACCTGTGGCACAAGAGCCAGAGGACAAAGAGCTTTCAAACTAATTACTAACTACAATTCAACTGTAGTAATTATTAAACTCCACATACAGATTTGTAGCTAACTGAACAAGGGAGGTATTATTTCATACATGGAAAGAATTCCTCTATTATAGTAGGTAGTCTGGGAGCTTTCTTGACTGCACTTAACATTCAGCTATCCAGGTTAAGCATTTTCATTTTTTTTTTCCCAAAGTGGAATTTGTATTGATTCTATTGATTAAGGAAGCCTACGTTGTCCTGAATTTGAGTCTTGAATACTCAGAAAATGGCTGTTTTCAAATAAACCCTGTCTGTGCCCACTGCTCTATACTTACATGCCATTATTCCAAAAATTCAGACACCAAATCATACTTGTAAGGTTATACAAAATATCACTTATCCATCTTTCAACAATAAACACATAAACAAAATGTTATATAAACATCATTATATGTCTTTTTTAACCATAGTCTGCAGTCACAGACCTGTCTCTCCACTTTGCACACACGGCCCAGCATGCTCATGTCCTCTAGGAGGTCTCCTTCTGAGAGCAGCTTCTCTCGGATCTTCTTGTCCAGAGGAATCTGACCTTTGCCCAGGATCTGGTCCACTCTGAGCACAGCACACACACTGTTAGATGTAGGTCAAAAATCGTTGTTTATACAGTATATAACAAGGCAAAGGGGAAGTCCATGAGGCAGCCCACAGAGATCAAAATAGTTTAGAAGCAACAAAAGAATTATTATTTACAAAAACAGATCATTACAATAAATAAAGTCCTCACTGGATTTTCTTTCTTTCCATGTTGTGTTTTAGCTTAAAGGTCCTGTGTTTGTCTTGGCCCAGTACATATATATTGCATAAGCAGCTCTTGAGGTCAAAATAAGTCAGCTGTGTAGTATTTTAGGTTGGTAGTAAGTATTTTATTGTGTGATAAGAAGGCAGTAAGAGTTAGCATGCTAGTTATTGTTAGCTTTATTGTGACGGCAAAACTCTGCTCTGGTCTTCAAAAGCTGGACAAGCACTTATAACTCATCATGGTGAATACTTAGGATAGTTTAAAAACCTGTCACATTTGTTTTTTACAATCCAGGGAGGTCTTTATGATTATCTGGCAATCAAGGTTACAGAAGATTACAGAAGTTCCCATGCAATGTCATGCAAATGGCATTTATAAGCAGCATCATTAGTAATGTATGATTGTTGTTGTTGCTGTTGTTGTCGTGCATGTTGAAAAATAATTATATTATATAATATATTATAATTATAGCAAAACAGCAATGGACAGTGGATTGTAAAAGCATAGACATTAATTTTCTCAATTCAATACAAAAGCAGAAATCAACAAATGTATCAATATTAGCCACGTAATAGACAGACTGCATTGATTAGTAGTTACACATTCACATTTAATTGTAATAGGATACCTTAGTTCAATTAATTCACTAGTGATGTCAAGTTCAAATTATAGCAGACAAAAATGGCAATAAAACAATTAAATCCTTAAGTCATCTATTCCTTCTTTTCATACTGTTTCATAAATTGTCAATATTGATCTGTACCACATTGCAAGAGGTTCATGTGGTCACCCTATATGTACAAATGAACAGTGAATTGATTGAAGTAGGTGTGCAATGACCCCATGAGGGTGTGGGGGTGTGGGTGCTGACCCCTGGGTGGAGTTCTTTCGGCCCTGGCTGTAATACACAGGCAGGGAGGGGGAGGAAAAGATCCGCGCTCGGCTGCTCAGAGACTGGGGGCCTACTATCATGTCCAGTCTGTGAAGGAGACACACACATGCTCTCACGCACAGTGCAATACAGCTCTGCATGAAAACGAGACCACTGCAAAAGGATTCTTGGGTTTGACATCAAATTACTGTAGTTACTTGTATGCACAACTGCCCTGGGGTAGAGTGACAGTGTTACCGGCCCTTCCATCACCAACACTTATTCACACACCACATTCTTACAAGGCAATCTGGGTGAAGTGTCTTGCCAAAGGACAGATGCAAGAGCCACTGCTGCCTGCCCCACTGTGGCACCAGGTATTCCCAGCAGTCTCTGATCCAAGTACTAACCAGGCCCAACTAGGGATGCAAATTTTTGATTAATTCATTAATCTATAGTTGATTGACCTTATCGATCGACTTACGATTAATTGATAAGCGGCGTTTTTCACCTGAATTTTTGTGTTTCAATAGGGTCTTTAAGAATATAAGCTATAGTAGTCAAAAATATATCATAGTATTATTATAATAATAGTATTATTATATTGTATATTCCTCAATTAATTATTCCTTAGTAAAAAGCACACAGATGTATTGATACTGAATAACAAAATACATTCTTTATTGAAAATAAACTGAGGACGTTTTTTGTAAAAGTTATATGAAATGATAAAAAAATGAATTTATCGGGGAAAACATTTCACGTACACACACCGGCACACGGGCCGGACAGCGGGCTCCTTCCACTACGCTTTCACGTGGAGCCTGCTATGCGGCCCGGAGTGGAGGAGCACGTGCAGCGCGCCGCGCACCTGTTCACGCAGACAGCGGGACGCGGAGCGAACCAAGCCACAAAAATTGGGTTCGCAGGAGAAGATTTTGCACTGCTTCTAGATGTAACGCTATGGTCCTTTTCGCGAGTGGGTTTGCATCTCGTGTTCACATTCCATTGTAGCGCCCTCTCCTCTAGCGATTAGTTACAATTAATGCATTTTAATCGACCAACGTCTTGATCGACAATTAATCGTAAGTCGATTCATTGTTGACATCCCTAGGCCCAACCATAAACTTAAAAGAGATCAGGCAATGACAGCAGGTAAGGCCACAAACTGATTATTTATATTCTAGTATATTGATCAAATATCCAGCCAAATCTCATATTCAAATGAGTCTATTGTTCTTTAGCATGTTTTTTGTGAGCAATGGAATCGATCTGTACCTTAACCAATCAACCTCTTTGCTAGTTACTTATGTTAGTTACAATGAGAGGGCTCACACTATTAGAACTACACATTTCTTCTACTTGCCTGTCTTCTAAATAGCTTTTTAGTACTGTGGTTTGTTCCACTAGTACCCACACTATTTTTCATAGTGTATAATATCACAGTGTAATTTGGGTTACTTGGAGTGGCTTGTTGTGAATTAAATGCTGATCTAATGCTATGGTGCAGTTGTCACTTTTTTGCAGAGCTGTTGGGTGCATTGGACAAACACATTCCATCGGTCAATGTGTTGCTGTGTTGTTAAAAATGACATGCACACACACATTATGATACTGCATGTTAAAGCATTCCTCAGTGGGAAAATTGGTACCGGGTCTGGAGGCTCTTGATGCGGCAGAGCATGTCCAAGTGTCCAGCTGAATACTGCTCAATCACATCCTTCACATCATACGGACGCAGCGTCTCCTTGAACTTCTTCTTAGCCACGTGAAACTTCATGATCCTGGGAACATCAGAGCAGTTTATAAACAAACCACATGGGGGAAGTGTGGTGCAACCTAAGCACCTGCTATCTACACTACAAGACCTTTTGTACAGTCAATTTTCACCTCAACTTATATGATATACATCGAAAGCACATCTTTCTATCATCATTGAGAAAAAAAAAAATAGAATGACAAACTTAAAACAAGATTTTAAATGGTTTATCTTTGAAGTCGCAATACATTCGTAAAAGTTATTTCAGAGTGAACCTTTAACTCAGGAAGGCGCTGTATTAACAAGAACACCTTCAAAGTTCAAGTTCAAGTTCAAAGTCAGCTTTATTGTCAATTCTGCCATATGTGTTCAACATACAGTGAATCGAAATTTCGTTTCTCTCTGGCCAGGTAGTGCAAAAAGACAGTGTACAAAATACAATATGAAGACAAAACACAACAAAAACTATCTAAGACAGAGATCTAAGTTAAAACTAAAGTCTACGGTCTAAAATCTTAAAACAGTGCAACATAATAAATAAACTATACTATATACAGATTTCCAAAGTGTGCAGTGTGCATCAAAATGTGCAATGGAAGATACAGCAGTGAATTGGTCATGTGCAGTAGAATGTGCATTGGAGTTAAGATAAATAAAAATAAGTGTGCAACAGTAGTAATTCTAGTGCAACAGGAGTAAACAACAGTACTAAAAATTCCAGTAGTAAATGTGCAATAACAGTAGTAAACAGCAGTGCAACGGGGGTAAAAATCAATAACAGGAGTAAACAACAGTACTAAAAATTCCAGTAGTAAATGTAAGTGTGCAATAACAGTAGTAAACAACAGTGCAACAGGAGTAAAATCCAGTAGTAAATGTAAATGTGCAGCAGTGCAACAGTCGTCCTTAGCAGCAGTTTTTTAAAAGTGTCTAGAGTGATATGTCTTTTATGGAATACAGGTTATGCCAATATGGGGGGTGGGGGGTGGGAGATGGGTAAGGTGGGAGTTCGGGTGAGAGTTCAGCCTCCTGACAGCCTGGTGGATGAAGCTGTTTGAAAGCCTGGTGGAGTGGGCCCGGAGACTCCGGTACCTTCTCCCCGAGGGCAGGAGGCTGAACAGGCTATGTGCGGGGTGGCTCGGGTCACCCACAATGCTGGACGCTCTGCGGGTGAGCCGGGTGTTAAAAATGTCTAGGAGGGAGGGGAGAGAGACACCAGCGATCCTTCCAGCTGCATTCACTATGCGCTGCAGGGCTTTCCTGTTCTGTTCAGTGCAGCTCCCGTACCACACAGTGATGCAGCTGGTCAGGACGCTCTCAATGGTGCCTCGGTAGAAGGTGGTCATAATGGGTGGAGGGGCTCCAGCTCTCCTCAGTTTGCGGAGGAAATAGAGGCGCTTCTGAGCCCTCTTTGCCAGTGATACAGTATTCACTGTCCAGGAGAGGTCCTCACTGATGTGCACCCCCAGGAATTTGGTGCTGCTCACCCTCTCTACAGCAGCACCATTGATGGACAGTGGGGGGTGCTGGGTGGGGCCTCTCCGGAAGTCAATAACAATCTCCTTGGTCTTTTCAACATTAAGAAGGAGATTGTTATTGCTGCACCACTGGGTCAGAAGGCTCACCTCACTCCTGTAGTTTGTCTCATCGTTATTAGAGATGAGACCCACCACAGTCGTATCGTCCGCAAACTTCACTATGTGATTGGTGCTGAACGCTGGTGAGCAGTCGTGGGTCAGCAGAGTGAAGAGCATCGGACTGAGCACACAGCCCTGGGGGCTCCTGTGCTCAGTCTAATGCAGCTTGAGGTGTTTCTGCCGACCCGCACTGCCTGTGGCCTCTCACTGAGGAAGTCCAGCAGCCAATTACACAGTGAGGTCTGAAGCCCCAGGTGGTCTAGTTTGATAATGAGCTGCTGAGGGATTATAGTGTTGAATGCTGAACTGAAATCTATGAACAGCATTCTCACATATGAGTCTTTATTGTCTAGGTGGGTGAGAGCCGGGTGAAGTGCAGAACAGATTGCATCCTCGGTAGAGCGGTTGGCCCGGTATGCAAACTGGTATGGGTCTAGGGTGGGGGGGGGGATGGATTTAATGTGTGCCATGACTAGCCGTTCAAAGCACTTCATGATGATGGGGGTCAGTGCAACAGGGCGATAGTCATTAAAAGTGGCCGGTGTGGGCTTCTTTGGCACGGGAACGATGGTAGTGGTTTTGAAGCAGGAGGGAACGACAGCCTGGCTCAGAGAAGCATTAAAGACCTTAAAGGCAAAGTAACGTTATTTTACAATCTGAGCCTTCTTTTGGTAATAAAACAAGTAGTTTTACTCACCCATATCATTTTTCTGTCAATTGGAGCAGTATCGCAGAACTTATGTTGAGCCGTTCTGTTCTAGTAATGATCCCGTATCTGTTAACATGGTGCTGTATCATTTGCTCGGGGCATTACTTTGCGGTCTCCAAATAACACAAACTTTAGCACTTTTCAAATCATAGAAGTGGCCTGTAATCCGAGATTTAGCCATAGTTTCGAGGAGATGAGGACGCCAGTGCGCATGCGTGGACTGCTCCGGGGACCCAAATAGGAAACGCAAAGCTGAAAACTATGGATAAACCTCGGATTACAGGCCACTTTTGCTTCAAACGAAATTTTTCATTAAGACATCGGGCTTCTATGATTTGAAAAGTGCTAAAGTTTGTGTTATTTGGAGACCGCAAAGTAATGCCCCGAATACAAATGCTAACAAATGCTAACAGAAACGCCACAACGTAACTTTCTTCAAACAGCTCCAAATGACACGAACGTGATATGGGTGAGTCAAACGACTTGTTTTATTACCGAAAGAAGGCTCAGATTGTAAAATAACGTTACTTTTCCTTTAATGCTGCACACAGTCATACTGGCTTTTCAAAACCAGATCTTGTCAGAAGCTAAGCAAGGCCAGGCCTAGTTAGTTCTTGAAAGGGAGACCGCAGGGAATATCAGGTGCCAAAGTGGGGCGCCACTGTCCTTACGCAACGACAGTGGCGTAAGGACAGTGGCGCCATCACTTTCATACATTGCCTAGTATGAAAGTGATGTGTGCGAGAGATGGTGGTGGTTGGTGGGGCCAATGGCTCAGATCAGCAGTCTTGCTTCTGTCAGTCTGCCCCAGAGCAGCTGTGGCTACAATAGTAGCCTACCACCTCCGAGTGTGGAATGAATGAATAATGCATTGAAAGGTTTCTTTGAGTCAGTAATATTTTTGGCCTTAAAGCAAAAATCTGTAGTGAAATAAATTCCAGATAGATTGCTGCCGACTATGGAACAGTCCATGCAAAGCAATAACATCTCCATGGAGACAAGCAGGTGATGAACCCCCACAAGAAATGTTACATAGTGCCCCTTTGATGTATCTTGATAATTAAGTTTGCAAGTAAATACCCGGACATGAAACACACTCAAACTGATCATATTTGAAGGTAGCCTGGAGGAAGACTTGGTTTAGTTCTGGTTTAGTCTAATTTAATTTTGTGTGGTGGTCTTACACTCTACTACCTGAACACCAGAAAACACTTTAAAGAGATACATGGATTGCAGATACATTACTTTTCTGTTGAAACATATTTCATCAGAGAAGCAGCATGTTCTATCACATACACAGTAAGACTTCATTATGTGGATTTAAACCCTGCTGAACCTGTATTATACCAATCCCCCCGTTTGGTCTCACCTGACGGCTCTAATGACTGTCTTGACTGAGGGCAGCAGGTCCTCCACAGAGATCTCGCAATGGCAGCCCTTGTCATCAAAGGCATCCTCGGCGGCCATGTTGGAGTCTGCTGCTCCAAAAATCACACACAGAAGGAGAGAAGATTAGCTCCGTTTTCTTCTATAAAACACTTCACAGCAACTGTATAAAGCAGATTATTAAAAAGGATTCTTTAGAAGGTTGGGGCTTTGTTTGTGTCCCACACAGTCAATGACTTCACTGAAACAAGAGCATTCTTGATTTACATTTAAGAACATCTTTGTTGTTTATTTGTCAAAACCATACATACCCAACTGTGTGTCATTTTAAAGTAATTGTGAAAGACAAGGCTGTCTCTTTTTTCAGAGCTGAAAATATTCAGTTGGCAGTGTACGTCATTGGTGGCTGGTGCATACATCTTTGTCAGTCTTATTCTGGACATTTTATGCACAAACTGTCTTCACTATTACTGCCATTTTTCAACATAAAGCCCCTCCACTATCTTATTTCTCCAGAGATCTTATTGCTTTGCCTGGGATGTCCCACACATAAAACAAATACTGACATGGCCAATTACAGATCTGTGGAGAGATCTCTCACAGTATACATGTGTATCTGTAAATGGGTAAATGCAAGAGAGATATGTTTAATGCCACTGTGGAACATTCCAAGTAAAGCAGCATTTCCATGGAGAGTAGACATGGTAAATAATCCTAATATACCACCCACCAGAAAAGTTATTGTCCCTTTTAGGATTGAGATTTTTCTAATAAGCATTTCAACTGTGAATAGATTTATGTTTTAGATTTTGCTTTAATAATAGGATTCTGTTAAAAGTTTTAAATGTGTCCAGAAGAACTGACAAAAAGACAGAATGAAATATGAACAGACAAACCCATATAACACATTTCAGAACATGTTTTAATGCAGATTCAGATTTTGTTGTTATGGAGGAAATCATGGCACTTCAAAAATGCAATTTGCTAATTGTGTCCATTCAAATTGTGATTTTGATTCTATTGCGAGCAGCCCTAATTTTTATGCTAATTATTGAAATACTTTCTTTCATAACTGGACGAAACATACAGACATACAAATTTCTAGTTACTGAGGATAACCTATAACTGATTTGCTCATGCATGCGTATTCTCTGTAAATGTTATAATAATGGATAATGGATACACCAGCTTGTCTGATGATGAGCCTTTGAGCGGCTAACAGGATCTGACCAGGTTGGTTTTGGCTTGGCTTTTTCTGATCCATCTGGGGCCGAGCAGCCTATGTGGCCCACTCCCACCTTCCATCAATCCATCAGCCCACCCACCCACACCCTCGGGCAGCTGCCCAACTAGGTCTGTCACGCTGCCAGTGGTGGTCCAAGGCATGCTAATGTTACTATTAGCATTCCTCCATTGACTGTCATAAATATTGTATGTGTAATTTGGTGGGCTGGTCATTCAGAAATACAGATTACAAAATGGTGCAATTATACACTCAACAAAAATATAAACGCAACACTTTTGTTTTTGCTCCCATTTTTCCTGAGATGGACCCAAAGATCCAAAATTCACTCCAGATACACAACACTACCATTTCTCTCAAACATTGTTCACAAATCGGTCCAAATGTGTGACAGCGAGCACCTCTGCCCTGCCGAGACAATCCACCCCACCTCACAGGTGCGCCACATCAAGATGCCGATCTGACATCATGACCAGTGCACAGGTGCGCCCCAGACTGCCCACAATAAAAGGCCACCCCGAAATGTGCATTTTTTTTTTTTTTGCTTTATTGGGGGTCTGGGGACTCAGAACCAGTCATTATCTGGTGTGACCACCATTTGCCTCATGCAGTGCAACACATCTTCTTCGCATAGAGTTTATCAGATTGTCAATTGTGGCCTGTGGAATGTTGGTCCACTCCTCTTCAAAGGCTGTTATGGACAAAGAACACATGTGCATTTTATTGATGGCATTTTGAATGCACAGAGATACCGTGATGAGATCCTGAGGCCCATTGTTGTGCCATACATCCATGAACATCACCTCATGTTTCAGCAAGATAATGCACGGCCCCATGTTGCAAGGATCTGTACACAATTCTTGGAAGCTGAAAATGTCCCAGTTCTTGCATGGCCAGCATACTCACCGGACATGTCACCCATTGAGCATGTTTGGGATGTGCTTGACCAGCGTATACGACAGCGTGTACCAGCTCCCACTAATATCCAGCAACTTCACACAGCCATTGAAGAGGAGTGGACCAACATTCCACAGGCCACAATTGACAATCTGATAAACTCTATGTGAAGAAGATGTGTTGCACTGCATGAGGCAAATGGTGGTCACACCAGATACTGACTGGTTCTGAGTCCCCAGACCCCCAATAAAGCAAAAAAAAAAAAAAAAATGCACATTTCGGGGTGGCCTTTTATTGTGGGCAGTCTGGGGCACACCTGTGCACTGGTCATGATGTCGGATCAGCATCTTGATGTGGCGCACCTGTGAGGTGGGATGGATTGTCTCGGTGGGGCAGAGGTGCTCGCTGTCACACATTTGGACAGATTTGTGAACAATGTTTGAGAGAAATGGTAGTGTTGTGTACAGGGGGTCCTCGGGTTACGACGTAGATCCGTTCTTAAGACGCGTCGTAACCCGAATTTCGTCGTAAACCGGATTTTTGCCTTTGATCTTCCAACCAAAGCACCAATAACCTTTCCATCTCAATAATTAGACCACTACGCTGCTTGGTTATCACTGCCGCTATCATAGGAGCAGATCAGAGCCCACATCAGGTACTTCCGCCCACATTGGGCACGCACACGAGGCTGTCTTCTTCTCCCTACAACCACAACAGAGCGTATTCTTGCGCCGTGCGCCGTGCGCGTTTGTTTACATCTCTTACCACGCTAAACCGCGTAAGACGGAATGACACGTAATATATACATATTTTTTTTAATGGGGGCGCGTTCGTAACCACGAAACGTCGTAACCCGAGACCGTCGTAACCCGAGGACCCCCTGTATCTGGAGTGAATTTTGGATCTTTGGGCCCATCTCAGGAAAAATGGGAGCAAAAACAAAAGTGTTGCGTTTATATTTTTGTTGAGTATATTTTCTTTCTAATTTTTTCCTAGCCAAGACCTTTTTCTTTTTTAATGGAAGTGTCATGTTGTCCTCAATGAAAACCACTGGCCATAAGAGAACAGTTAATATTAATTAATAATATGTACCACATTCCTTATAATTAACATTTCCTTTAAAATGAACAATTCTGAGCGTAGTGGTATTAAATTATTTTTTGAACATCTAAGATTAAGCCTTTATTGGTCTCACACACAATGACACACGGGAGAAATTTTACTTCTGCATTTGACCCATCCTTTTTCAGGAGCAATGAGCAGCCATCTTTCGGCACCCGGAGGGCAGTACCGTGAAGGGCCTTGCCCAAGGACCCACACTGGCTAGCTCATTCCCGGGGGGATATGAACCCACAACCCCCAGGGGGAAAGTCAGTGACTTACCAGTTGAGCTAACCAGCCAATCATCTGCCTAACTCCTGAATCTCCAGTACACAACTTTTGCTCTATACTTGCCTTGCTTATACCAATCACACCGCCACGCTAACCCAAGAGTCAAGCCTAATGACACAACAACACAACAATTCAATGACAATGAGAGAAACCAGCATTAAAATTCAGTCGTTATTTGATTAAAATTATTGTCACAGCCCTATAAGCAACATTTTGACTACTAGAAAATACAGAGTAAATAATGAATTATTTACCATCTGTAGTGGAGCGTGATTGACTCTTGAGGCGCAGTGAGGGTCTGAAGCGAGTGCGGTCATTGAAGCTCCAGCTCTTCTGGACCTTGGCTGGACTTGTACCCTCAGTACCAGCATCCGCCACTGGGGAGCGCCGGTCGTTTACTGAAGAGGTCTGCCGGTTCTTGATGCTCTGACCACGGGGGCTGGCCATCCGCACGCGCTCTTTGAAACTCAACTTTTGGCTAAACATAAAAGTGACAAAGAAGAAGAAGAGACAAATAGAGGAACATATTAATACAGTATGACTGACGTGTATATTCAGCTGTTAGATTTAGTCATTTGTGTTTATTTGAGGTTTTCATAGACATTGGGTTTCATGATTGTGTTAAGATTCACAAAGCAACATGCAGTGCGGCAGAATGTTAAACGTGAACCAAAAACAGTATGTTAGGTGTGATGCTGCAATTACACTGAAAATAAATAGCATGAATAAAAATGACTTAAAGGTCCTATATTACACAACACTGACTATTGGGAGCTTTGAGCCATATTCTAATGTTGCTACTTACTCAAAAACATATTGAGTTTTGTTTTATTTCATTCACACATATTTGAATAATCCTTAAACGGTCTTCATCTCCAAAACTCAAAATGCTCTGTTCCACCTTATGATGCCTTATAGTGGTAATTTTCAAGTTAATAGACAATTTTAACCTTTAGTTCAGTAGAGATGGACAATTCTAGGGCTTATCCAAACAATTCTATTGAAGGTGTATGGAGTTTAAAAACATAGTGGAGCACTTCCTGTATTACCCCATGACATCACAAGGTGGAATGGAGTGTTTTCTGTTTGAGAGAAGCCTAAATATGCAGCATTTGTGTGTTAAACATGTGTGAATGAAACAAAACACAAGTCCAGGTATGTTTGTGATGAGGAAACAACATTAGAACATACAACAGGAAACAGTGTAATATGATAATCCTAATTTGATCAAATGGACTAAATTAGATTTGTTTACTAATGATCATTCAACTTTAATACAGATTCATTAATAAGATTAATATATCCTAAATTAAAGTCAATCAAACAAATTTAGATTCTGCAATGCATATATTTAAAGATGGACTATGTAACTTTTCCGGTGAAGCCATCACCTACTATAACACAAATGTTATAGTTTTACCTAGAATGTTCCACAGTATGGCATTTGTAGAAATGAAATAAATGCATTAACATTCCAGGCAAGACATCTCCATGGAGAATAGAAGTCACTTCACTAGAATCATTTGGATGATTTCAGACCTGGACTTTCCAATTTCTACTAGCTGTTAATTTGAAAACTACCACTACATGACATCACAAGGTGGAACAGAGCATTTTGAGTTTTGGAGATGTACAACAATAAAAGGTTTCTCAAACATGCATGAATCAAACAAAACACAATGTAACAAGGTTCTAACATACCTTAAAGCTCACAAATTTGTGTAATATAGGACCTTTCAGTGATATTCTTAGACCCACTACGTCAGTTCTGCTGGATTGCAGTCATTGATCTCTTTCTGATCAATAGCATGTTTCTCCATCTATATGATCATGAGGGCTCGGTGCACCGACTGATGCTATACAGTGGTATATTTCTTTTCGAGTGAATAGTGGTAGTATTATTGCGGTATGATGGATCAATACAACATGCAGAGAAAATGTTATTGATTTATTGATGAAGCTGTGTAGCTGCCATATTTCATGCACAGGAACAACGCAACAGGTTAAAAGTTGAAATAAAGCAGATTTTGTGCAACAGATAAATGTAAAATGTACTTAATATGAAATTCTTATGTCTGTTTTAACCTCTACAGTTTTGGTATTACAATCTTTTTTTCATGTAGCTTAGATCAACAATGTAATCCAACTAAATCTAGTGCTTGATATTGCCTTTAAGATATAATAAAAGTGATTCTTCTGAGAGCTCATACTTCATGGTGATTGGTTTAAACCACCTGCCACTCAATCAGAATGTGACGGTGATTGACCAATAGGAGTAGGACGGGAAAAGGTAAGCTACATGTGTATATAATTTAGTATAAAGGTTAAAAACAAAAAAGCTGCGAATAGCCATTTAACAGTAACAATCTGATCACAGTTCTGTTATATTATTAATATTTGTATGACCTCACTACCCCTACATAATATAATGCCATTTTGAGAAATACAACTGGAAACGGGAAATAAAGCTTGGATAAATTATGATAATCATGGAATAAACTCGCAAATCATGGCATTCTAGGGGAGCGGATCATTTTCTAAAGGTAACAAAAACTGATGTGATTAAGCTGCTTTGTGAATGTCATTCCCCAAATAACTAATAGTACCGAAAAGCCAGAAAACACAATATGACCAGCATGCTACTTTAAATGGCTGTGGTTACAAAGGCAGGCACATTAGAATGGTGGCTAAGCTAATAATAAGAACAACAGTTTAAAATGGCTCTATTGTGTTTGAATCAGCATATGGGATGGACAGCATGTAACAAAAGACAGATAAACCCGATGGCTTTTCTCGTTGCAGACTTAAAGGTGCATTGTACTGTGTAACTTTTCAGATGGTCCGTCACCTCTTTGTCTCCATAAAGAGACAAGTAGGTGACACTACCAGGCCTGGTTACAGGTCAGATCTGTGGAGCCCACTCACAGAAGGATGCATGTTTTTCATTGCATTTTTGAATAAAATAAATGCTACTTAGATAAATAGTTCAATGCCCTATTGTGAAACCTGTCCAGAGGCCCAATAAGATGGGGAGAAGTCACGGAGATTAGCAGGTGGTGGACCCTTCACCAGAAAAGTTACATACTACACCTTTAAAACAAATATTTCACACCTTTATCTTTGTTAAATCAGCCCTACAGAGTTTCAAAGAACATTTCATCAGGCAAAAGTAGCGCATGGCTCAAGCATTAGAGTAGATTACATTGAGGTCTATTGTATTAAACTTCACATTACTGGACTACAGCCTCCTAAGAGTCCCATGCACGCAAAATTAGTCAGCATTCCCAAAGAAAATGTCACGTAAAGGCAGGGCTGGATACCTATGTTTCCGAGTGGTACACCTCCTCAGTAGCTTCTGTTTATTATTATGAATGAGACTAAAAATCAAGGGGAGATAAACATGTGGGATTACATAGTGAACATTGGACGTTTTAAGCATCTAACTTTGGTAACTGCATGTTTATGCTCCAAAGATGCTGCTATGTGTGAACAGACTAGAATAAAGTTTGTTACCACATACATACCAATGTTACCATATATGTGTCACAATTTGTGTCACCCATTACAATCTGTCTCACGGTGCACTGCAGGGGATAGAATCCTATCTTAAAGGCCGTGTCCAGTGTGTACGTGTTAACTCAAAGCTGTCAACATCTAAGGCCAATGATATGGGTGTCCCGCAAGGCTCTGTCCTTGGGCCATTGCTTTTTACAATTTATATAAATGATCTCCATTCAGTTTGTGGTGATGTGGATATACAAATGTATGCGGACGATACCGTCGTTTATGTACATGGGAGTGAAGCGACCAGTGTGGCAAAAAAAAACTAACTAATGTCATGGAAAACATCTCACGCTGGCTACAATCTGCTTCTCTCACTTTGAACACAAACAAAACGGTGGCAATGTATTTTACTAAGACACAAAAACAGAAGTCTTCCTTTCCATGTATATACATAAATAAGAGCCAACTCAAAACAGTAGAGGAATTCAAATATTTAGGAGTTGTTCTGGATCCAATTTTTTGTTTAAAAAAGCATGTTAAAAAAGTTTCTAATACTTTAAAATATAGTCTGTCTGTGTTTAGACACACTTGAAACAAATTTAACAATAATGCTGCAAAGGTTTATCTGGATGCAATGATTACCTCACATATTAATTATTGTATAACTTGTTGGTCTCAAGTATGTGAGACAACAACAAAACCCTTAAAGTCCTTATATAATCAGGCTGTTAAGATACTGGACAAAAAGCTACTGCGATATCATCATTGTCCAATATTTGCACAACATAAAATGCTAAACTTTGACAATTTAATCACCTATTCAAATGTGCGATTAGTCTTTAAAATCTTAAATAACACAGCGCCTCCTCCATTGAAAAAATGTGTACAGCTCTGCTCTGAACAAACAGCCAGGACCTCCAGGTCCACAAGTCACAATGACTGCAGAGTACCTAAACGGAGCTCAGCCTTTGCACAGACAGCTTTTTCTTTCAAAGCCATCAAAGAATGGAATAAATTGCCACAAAGTTTGAAACTTTCCTCTGACATGAAAAACTTTTCATTTAACGTTAAGAAATTATTATTAGAGAATCAGCAGTGTCAGCATTAAGAATGATAACTGGTATGTTATAATCTGAGTGAGATTTTATTGTAATATTTTATTGTGTAATAATTGGTAATTTGTAGTGTGTGAGTGTGTATTGATTATATTGTTTACATTTTATATTGTATTTCTCACCTACTCAGGGACTGCAGATGGAAACTAGCTTCAGCTATAATGTGGTGTAAAGCATCTTTAATGTTTTTGCACATTGTCCCTGTCAAATAAACTAATAAAGAAAGAAAGAAAGAATTATAATAATAATTTGAATACATTTTGGCAACATTCAGTTGCAGTCTTGCTAGCTCCACTAATTAACACTGAAATGTATGGCTACATATTTCCTCAGTGCAGCAGTGCTAACCTTGCACAGCAAAATAGATTTTCACGATATATGTGAGTTCACAAACTCCCGCTGTAAGCTAAGTGGGAAGATAGTCTGTGCTTTTCTCTAAACTGAATTTCACTAAAGTTAGATTTTTCGGGTGTTCTGCTATTGTGACACTTCAAGAAATCAGATTAAAATAATCGTCATGATGTTCTGGGTTTTCCAATCACTTTACGTACAGCCAACCTAATACCACTACGCATCACGTAGAGCATCCCCAGGCTTTTCAGCTGACAGGAAAAGGGCACATTGTATCAAAATAAACTTCCAATGCCCTTTCAAAATAAGTGCTCTAAAAACACTATTTGTGTTGCCTCATGTAAACTCATGCTTTTAAATGTACATGTTTGCAGCTTTGCCTATGGTGAGCCACTCCTGACTCTCTCCTCCTCAATGTAGTTACTGTATGTGTTGTTTATGTTGCTGGAAGATACATAAGATTTTCAGTACATACAGTGCTGAGTGCATGTTTATATATGCATGTGACAAACTAGACTAAATATTAGGTGTTGCTGTAATCCTTGTGTTGAAAATGTGTGTACACTTTAAGTATTTCATAGGAATTGTGTATTTTTTAAACTGCCATAAAATCATAATTAATAATAATAATAATAATTCATTGCATTTATATAGCGCCTTTCATGACACCCAAAGCGCTTTACAGTTCATTGTTCATTCACTCCACACTTGGTGGTGGTATGCTACTTTCTGTAGCCACAGCTGCCCTGGGGCAGACTGACGGAAGCGAGGCTGCCAATCTGCGCCATCGGCCCCTCCGACCACCTCCAACACTCATGCACACTCCACTTTCATACTAGGCAAATGTGGGTAAAGTGTCTTGCCTAAGGACACAGCGACAGGTTTTTGCAACTAGCGCCCCACTGTGGCACCTGGAATTCCCAGCGGTCTCCCATCCAAGTACTAACCAGGCCCTGCCTTGCTTAGCTTCTGAGATCTGACGGGATCAGGCTTTGACAGGCAGGTATGGCCAAACATTAAACATAATTATTTTTGTCCCTTGAACCATCATTTTAATACTCTTATCAACAAAGAAAAGTGGATGATTTTATTGCAAACCATAACATTTGTCAGTGAGACAACTTTGTGTTCAATGTTCCACTCTACTGAGGGATGTCCAACAATCTTCAGCGACTGTGTTTATCTTCCCCAACGCCTGCTGTACTAAGGACGCACTCGCACTGGGACTTTTGGGCTGTGCCGTGCTCAGGTGCGGTTGCCTGGGGCCTGCGTTCCCACCTGCGCGGCTGGGCCGTGGCCGATGCCGTCATCTCACAGCGCTGTTTGTTTGCATGTTGCACGGCGGAGCTGGCGCTTTTGGCGGAGAAGGTGGGTCCAGCGGCATGGGGTGTCTATTGAGTGGTGGGACAGATGTGGGTCCTGCTGTGGTGCGCCCTCCTCCGTGGGTCTGTGGATGTGGCGGCGGCGCGGGGGAGTGGGGGCGGCCGGGAGGCTGCAGGGCTTCTGTCTCTGTCCACAGTCCTTGTTGGGGGTGGGCGTAGATTCGCCGTATGTTTTGGAAAAGAATGTTTGCTCAGGTGCTCAAGGCATACGCCTCTGTGCTGTCCTTCAGACCAGCCCTCTCCAGCCATTGACAGGATTTCTTGATATCAGCCACTTCAGTTATGCTTCGGTGGTATGCCCCATGTAGGGGCTTGACCTGCCATGATGGTCCCTCCAGCACCTCTTCCTCTAAGCTCCACTGTCTGAGGCATTCCTTGAGCACATCATCTGTCGGGGCTTTGTCCTTGATGTACTTATGGATTTTGGATGTTTCATCCTGGACAGTGGTTCCTACACTCACTAGTCCTCGGCCTCCTTCCTTCCAACTCGCATACAGTCTCAGGGTGCTGGATTTGGGATGAAACCCTTCATGCATGGTCAGGAGCTTTCGTGTCTTAACGTTTGTGGTGTGCATCTCCTCCTTTGGCCAGCGTATGATTCCTGCTGGGTATCTGATCACTGTCAGGGTGTAGCTGTTTATTGCCTGGGCCTTGTTCTTGCCATTGAACTGACTTCTTAGGACTTGCCTTACTCGTTGCAGGTATTTGGCCATAGCCACTTTCCTTCTTGCCTCTTCAAGGTTGCCATTTGCTTGTGGGATACCAAGGTACTTGTAACTGTCCTCAGTGTCTGCTATTGTTCCCTCTGGGAGTGAGACCCCCTCTGTGTGGACTACCTTCCCTCTGTTTGTCACCATCCTACTACATTTCTCAAGCGTAAATGCCATTCCATTGTCTGTGCTGTTGATCCTGGTGGTGTGGATCAGTGAGTCGATGTCTCGCTCGCTCTTAGCATACAGCTTGCTGTCATCCATGTAGAAGAGGTGGCTGATGGTGGCCCCGTTTCTGAGTTGGTATCCATAGCCAGTGTGGTCAATGATTTGGCTGAGGGGGTTCAGACCTATGCAGAACAGCAGTGGGGACAGTGCATCTCCTTAGTATATGCCACATTTGATGGACACTTTTGCAAGTGGCTTGCCATTGGCTTCAACTGCAACTGCAACTCCTGAATGTCTGCCACTGTGATGATGGTATATATATATATATATATATATATATTTTTTTTTTTTTTTTTTACTCTGACTACAATCAGCGTGACTGGCCTATCAGTGTGGATGTTCAGTGTGAATATGGACTTTGCGACATTTTTTGTTTTTGAATAAAGTGAATTTGAAAAAAAAGTCACACTGGGAGTGTTTTTAAACTGTTTTTTTTTTTTTTTTAGGGAATTTCCAAAGATTTTTTCCTCATCTTTTCCACAAGGCATGTTGGCTTCGCTCTATTACACTATATCAGACTACACAAATCATCATAATGTGGGTTAAAACATACAATTTGAAGCCTTAGCTTTAAGGTTAATGGTTATATTCATGATTTTTTTTCAAACAATTTTTGTTTTTATTGCTTTGTTTACAATTGGCTGTTTTTACATAGGGACATAGCACTTCAGATTTGAATAGCCACAAAAACACTCGAACACTTGAATTTATTTTTTTCCTCCAACCATTCAGACTCAATGAGATATTCACTACCAACACATCAATCAATCAATTTTTGGTGTTACAGGCACAAATTTTTCAAATGTGACTATGTTTTGCTGGTTGACAGTGAAGGTCATGGGGGGAAGGGCTAAAAGGCAAATTTACTGCAGAAAAATGAAAAAATATGTCAAATTGTTTTCACCTTGATTTTGAAAGGGAGTGTCAAATAATGAGTTTATAATGGAAGTTAATGGATACACAAATTTCCGAAACATGCTCAGTGTACACAGAATTTCTCACATTGCCAAAATGGATCCAATCCTAATGAAAAGATATGTGACATGTGAGTTTCATCCAATCCGAATGAAACTCAGAAATGTCTAAAAACCTGTAAAAACACACATCTGTGTGTATTTTCATGGCAATCGAACAACCACAGCTATCATTTATTGTTTACATTTTTCACAATAAATGTACCTTCAGATTCACATAGACAAGGACAATTGAGTCTCTGATTCAAATACCCATAGAAACACTATTTGAAATATTTTTTTCACTCTAACTATTCAGACTTGAAGGATTATTCACTACCAACATATCCACATCAGTTTTGGTGAAGGAAAAAAAAATCTCCCCTGGTTTCTAGGGATGATAGTTCAAAGGTGGCTATTTTTCATATAGGGTCACAGTAGATGGTAGGAGGGCTAAAAGTTGGTCAATTTTGGAAAAACATTATTTTTACAAAAATTCATTGGATTTGCTCCACAAAAATTCAAACTTCCACCAAAAATGAGTTTCACCTTAATTTTTAGAGTAGGGTCAAATAATGAGTTTATAATGAAAGTCAATGGATACACAAATGTCCAAAACACGCTCAGTGTATTCAAATCTTCTCACGTCACCAAAATTGGTCCGATCGGGATGAAACTCACATAGTGGACTACTACACTCATAGTGAACTGCTACAAGTACATTGGCGTCCATTTGACAGCAGGCTGGACTGGAGGGACAACTGTAGACAACTGCTGTCTACAAGAAGAGCACGAGCAGACTCTACTTCCTGAGAAAGAAAGAAGAAAGAAAGCTATGCCTTTATTAGTCCCACAGTGGGGAAATTCCAGTTCTGCATTTAACCCATCCTGTTATCAGGAGCAGTGAGCAGCACATTACTGCGCCCGGGGACCATCTCCATGATCTTCTTGCTTCGGCTTGGTCAGGACCAAAGCTGGAGGTACCTATGGTGCATGTTTTGGGTTGGTGGGGGAAACCGGAGTTCCCGGAGGAAACCCACCCAGACACGGGGAGAACATGCAAACTCCACACAGAAAGGCTCGGGTGACCCGGGGATCGAACCCAGACCATGCATGCAAACTCCACACAGAACACACACAGAAAGGTCTGGGCAACCCGGGGATCGAACCCGGAACCTTCTTGCTGTGAAGCATGAGTGCTACCCACTCAGCCACCGTGCCGCCAGCTCAGGTCTTTCAATGTGTGCAGTACGTTACTGGAGATCTTCTACCAGTCTGTGTTGGCCAGCGCCCTGTACTCTGCTGTAGTCTGCTGGGGGAGCAGCACCAGTAAAAGGGACATTGGGCAGATTGATAAACTGATCCGAAAAGCTGGTCACGTCATCGGCTGTGAGCTGGAAATTTTTTCACAGTGAGGGACAGTGGACACTGGACAAACTGCTCTCCATCATGGACACTCCTGATCACCCACTGCACCAGACCATAGAGGGACAGAGGAGCTCATTCTCCAACAGGCTCCTACAGCTCCGCTCAAACACCAAGAGATACAGGACTACATTCATACCATACTCCATACAACTGTACAACAACTCACTCTTATGTAACAGATTAGCCTGTGTTTCTGTCAGTCATCATATCATCTTTGCACTATTTCCTTACAACCTCTTGTATATAATTATGATATACTGTATTTATATTACAACATTTTACATTACAACAGTTTTTACTTACTGTATAATTTGTGTAATTTATTTGAAACCAGTCTCTTGGTATTTTTTATTGCTACTTATTTAGAAGTTTATTACCATTTTATATACATTTTTTTTACTCTTTGTAATTGTAATATAATGTGATGTGTGAGCTATTGTGCCCAAGTCATTCCCTTGTGGATCAATAAAGTCTAAGTCTAAAAACCTGTAAAAACACACCGTGTGAATTTTCATGGCAATCGACAACCACAGCCAAAGTTATCACAATAAACTTGTGATAACTTCAGATACACAAATTTACCTGAACAAGGCACAAGGGTTAAAATAAGTAAACTTGATCACATATCAATGCAACTAATTCCATTATAACTGTAAAACAATTTTAAAACAATTTGTGCCCAAAAATATAATTTGATGTTATAACTTGTTTTCTTGCTTGAGTAAATTAATAATAAAATACAATTTTATCCAAACTTTGTAAAAATAAACCGGTCACTCGTGGTAGGGTCATTGTGCCCTTGATTTTTGTAAGAAAAAAGTTTGGGTAAAATACAAACTTATATTTGAACATAAAGGTAGGTTTGATGTTGTTGCTATTGTTGTAGACCACACTGACATTTGGACACGGCACTGTGGAGGCAATTGAGCTTAGTTGAACAAAATGACCATGTGCGGCGCCATTTGCAAAAGGCTGCAATTTGGTGACTCACGCACTTCATGTCGATATCCCTCTTTTAACTACGCTTGCGTTCAACTGGGCCATGGCAACAAGGGCCCTAGAGACGAGAGCTGACCGGGACAGGCACCAGTAAGGGCTTTGAGATCTCTTTATTTTTGCTATCATCTATACCACTACAAACTACTACAACAGAGTCCAGCTGCAGACCTCCACCCAGAGGACCCTACCCCACAGACCCCCACCAGAAATGCACCTCCACTCACATGTCCTTACTTATGTTTAATATTTATAGCTGTTGCTTTAGCGTTGCTATTAAGTGTTATTTAAGGTCAAATAAAGCTCTTTTAAATTTTTGTTATTATTAGCACTTCAAAGATTACACATATAATCCCCCAAACAAGTTTCTTAGCTGTAATGTTTCTTGTGTTGTCTCTGCTCTACTCTACTTGCATAAGGAAATTAGAAGTTTAAAACAGCTGTAGGCCCTGTGTGTGGTGAAGATCAGGCAAAAATCTATAATGGTTAAGGTTAGGAAAAGGGTTTGGGCTTGTCTTTTTTGTAAAACGATGTACACTTGTAATGTTACATTGAAAACATCGGTCAGGAAAGTGGACTTTGGCGGTCTTTTGGTATGTCCTCTATTTGTTTACTAGGGACCTGTGGATGGAGCTAAGGCACATGAGGGTCCTCCTGGTAGGGGTCTGCAGGTGGGTCCTCTGGGTGGAGGTTTGGAGCCGGATCTCTCTCAACTATTATTACGTTTAAAGTTATTTCAACCACTGCAGGACTTCATGGCAATGCCGTGTTGTCCTTCTAATTGCCTCAAATACAGTTCTATACTAATAGTCTATCCTGGGACACAACTGGTAATGGGACGAGGTTTATACTAGAGCAGTGCTTTTTAAATATTTCACACCAAATACCATCTAATATACCACCTGATTACAAAATTAAGACTAAAACAGGTCTAAAGTCGGACTAAACAATGGGTTAAATAGGATTAACAAAACAGAACAATTACTACCAGAAACACTCCATTTACCATGATACACAATGCATACCACAGTTTGAGAAACACTACTAGGGTAGTTAAAAAATTGACACTGACAGTATTGAAAACAGATAATAATTTCTATTTTCTGCAGATGTTGATACTGTCAAAGTCGCAAATAGGACAATGTTGAGAAAGATGATTTGCCCACTGCTCCTTAATAGGGTGGGTCAAATGCAGAGAAATATCATCATCATCATCATCATCATCATCATCATCATCATCTTTTCATAGTGTCACTATTGCCCTAAACCTGAACTTATTCTGCAATATAACTATCCATATACAGTACTATTCAGACATCTATTATACTGTCAGTCAATGTCATGAATGCAAGGTTCCTCAGCTATTTTGGTACCACTTCGATAATGTGTGTGGGGTCCTCTGCAGTTCAGATTTTGCTTGATTTTAAAGTGAATCTTTTTCATATTTTTGCCCTCCTCTGAGATCTTGGGTATAGAACACTGTCAAAAGGGTATAGATCTGAAATAGCACTGTTGTAGACCAGGTTTAGATTTGGTGGTACTGGAAAACACAGTGCCCCTAACAAATAAATCAATAAATAATCCAACTCGTGTAGAATGCTGCAGCTCGTTTTTTGACCAACACATCCAGATGTCAGCCCAGTCCTTTTATCACTCCGTTGACTTTCAGTTTCTTTTAGAACTGAAATTACATTTTCAAAGCTCTTAATAGCCTTGAACTCAAAAAGGGCCTCCTGTGAGAAGTCCCCAGAGCCAGATTCAAACACTGGTGATTGGGCTTTCTCTGTTTGGAACAAACTGCCCCCAATATGTGCACCATCACAGACCTTTTAGCTTTTTGTGACACTAAAAAACATATACAGTACATCCATATATAGAGAGATTTGAAATACCTGCACCATGTTATATTTCACCAACTCACATTTTCTAACAGATTACATCACCTCACCCTTTCTTTGCACAGTATATATCTATCCTCTAGCCTCCTCTGAATCACTACTGTCAACATTACTGCCCTCTGTCTGCAAGAGAAAGTACACAAGTGTGGGAGTGGGAGAGTGAAGTACAGAGCTGCAGCCTGGGTCCTTTTTTCTGAACTTGAAAAGTGACAAAAGGTCATATTGAAGCTACTTCCAAAAATAAGCAAATCACCAGCAATCAGCAATTTTGCTAATATCCACCAATGCCAATGTATAATGTATTTTAATAGCACATCAAAATATAACTCTCTATCATGGTTGCTAAAAAGGAAGATAAAAAGTCATGTTATGCAGTTTTCATTTCTTATGCTTGTTTTCGTCTAATTACTGATATCTTAATATTATGCCTGAAAATCAGTGAGGAATGGATTTAAAGGAAAAGTAACGTTATTTTACAATCTGAGCCTTCTTTCGGTAATAAAACAAGTCGTTTGACTCACCCATAGCACGTTGGTGTCATTTGGAGCTGTTTGGTAAAAGTTATGTTGTAGCGTATCCGTTAACATGAGTATTCGGGGCATTACTTTGCGGTCTCCAAATAACACAAACTTTAGCACTTTTCAAATCATAGAAGCCCGATGTCTTTAGTCTACTGTAATCCGAGATTTAGCCATAGTTTCGAGTAGATGAGGACGCCAGTGCGCATGCGCGGACTGCTCCTGGGCCCCAAACATGAAACGCAAAGTTGAAAACTATGGATAAATCTCGGATTACAGGCCACTTTTGCTTCAAACGAAATCGTAGATTAAGACATCGGCCTTCTATGATTTGAAAAGTGCTAAAGTTTGTGTTATTTGGAGACCGCAAAGTAATGCCCCGAGTACTCAGGCTAACGGATACGCTACAACATAACTTTTACCAAACAGCTCCAAATGACACCAACGTGCTATGGGTGAGTCAAACGACTTGTTTTATTACCGAAAGAAGGCTCAGATTGTAAAATAACGTTACTTTTCCTTTAACACAACTTGTCACTATATATGTATTTTGAAATGCTACATGTACAAAAAGATCTTCTGCATAACTTAAAGGCCCTGTTCCCAACCATGAGTGACAAGCATGTTTATGAGTGTATCGGCAATATCAGTCAATAATTTATTTAAACATTAATATACACATAATTTTAAAAAAATCAAATAAAACCGTGTAGTCACTTACCTTGTGTTTGACTCTCCCTGCTCCTTCCTGGTTCAAATATGACAAAGGAAAAAATGGAAAAGAAAGAGTTAGAAAAAATACTTTTATTGCAATAACATGTGTGATTAATAGTTCTGTGCTAAAAGGACCAGACCTGTGGCTTTGTATGGCGGGGTTTCCATTTGGCTGACAGCGCAGAGATTGAATAGGTAATTCTGAGAACTATTTCTTCAAATATCATTTATTTTTGTCAAAGGTTAAACTACTGGATATAGAGACTGTAGTATTTCTGTAGTATTTTGTACTGCATTCTCAAATAGCAGTATTAATGCAATGGAAAGACTGCAATGGCACAAACTGACCGATATATAATATATAAATATGTGTGAGAAGAGAATATAGAGAATGATTTGACATATGCTGGTGCCCACAAAAGCAAGAAAATTGTAGAAAACTTGTTAACCCTGAAAAAACATATATCAATTGGTTCTGAAATTCAGTTGTGAAATTTGGTAGTTAATATTTTCAGGGTAAAAGAAAAAAATCGAAGTTAGAAATTTATCAGCGTTTTAATTTTAAATCTGATTAAACTGGCTATTTTCCATAAAAATCTGGTATATATATTTTTTCCTGTTAATTTATTGTATACATTGCTTGATATTGAACACACCCTAAAACAAGGTAACTACTGTGAATTATATATGGCATTTTACCGTTTTTAAATCTGCGTAATAACAATGTGCAATATTTTACTATGTGTACTGAATGTATACAGTACTGTATAGGCATAGCCAATGTAAATCCAATTTCAATTTAACTACAACTAATTTCAAATTCACTTTTCCTCATTCATATTTAATTTTACACACAACTCGATGTACAGAATTAGACACATGGAGAAAACACCAGTCTGGTCCTTTTCGTGGGTGGGAGAGTGTATTTCTTTTCTGAATTAAGCCATTCATAAATCAATAAGATCATTGCAGAGTTATGTAGCGGGCTCACCACACACATGCAGGTCAATGTGCTCAAACTGAATCAACATTTGCAATAACAGAAGCCCATGACTCATTTCATTACTTTTATAGATCCAACTGTATTTTGCACAGCCATAACAGCAATTGTGATGTGCTTATACGCATCACGGTGGATAACTTTAGCAATATTTCCAGTCTCTAATCTGATTTATATTTCGATTCATCTAAGCCAAAAGGAAATGCTCAGTTGCAGCAGTTTAGTAGCTGCAAATTCATGGCTATCATAAATTTATTACACTCCTATAAAGCTGAGTCAGGAGTGGAGGAATCATTGAACACTCAACTAACTTGGTTCAATACATTCTGACTTTCTTAAGTGATTTTTGTTTCATCTGGTTGAGCCTTCACTGTTGGTATGCAGATCCTGAGATTGTTCTTAGCCTGATTAACGGTGCTGTATTAAATCAAATGGACTCTTGTGAGCTTTAAGCCATGTTAGATTGTTGTTACCTCATGAAAAATATATCTGGAGTTGTGTTTTGTTTCATTTTCAGACTCACCCTCATACTCAGCCTAAATATGCAGGGTTTCTCTATTAAATTATGTGGAAATGAAACAAAAGACAACTCAAGGTATGTTTTTGATGAGGAAAGAACATTATAACACATCAGAAAATAGTGTAATATGGCCCTTTATGGTGAAGTCACTTTAGAGAGTGTCAATAAAAATCTATAAAAATCTATTGTACAGTTAATTTTGACAAATTTTGACAATTTGAGAATTAAAATCTGAGTAATTCTACACTAAATAAACATCTGATTATTATTATTATTATCATTATTATCATTATTATTATTATTATTATTATTATTATTATTATTATTATTATTATTATTATTATTATTATTATTATTATTTTAATTAGATTATATAAGGTGAATGAATGTAAAAGGAAATTAACCTGTTTATATTGCCAAAAAGTGTTGTAATCACTGTTTTTGTCTCATAATGACATGCATAGTGTGGGTTTGTAATGGTTTAACCTGTTTGTTTGGACAGGTCTTTCTTTAGCTCTGATTTGAGTCCTGGATTAGAATAGGTTTGTTTCAGGTAATATCTGGGGCCTGATTGCATTATCATTACCATATCAGAGCCTGGAAATGATTAGTATCTTTGTGTAAAGTAATCAAGAAAAGTGAATTTAGTGAGACAATATTTAAAAATAAAGGGAGAATATGGTAATAATTGTAAAATAAATATAAAACGTAACAATACTTAGAAGAAATAAATATGGCACGGACTTAGATTGCACCGCCATAGTTGTACCTACTTTGTGGGACTGCAGGTATGCAACGCCTTCAAGTGAGGCTTCCAGGTAGCAATGGAAACTGAGTTCTCATCGGCTGCATAACTACGCCACACACACTGCATGCAGAGTCCACCAAACAGGAGAGAAGAGGAAACCAAATCAATTTGAAATCACAATCCAGACATGAGAGAGAAGGTAGTTCAGTTAAGGAGGTACAGACCCTTTAAAAAGCTGGCATCAGAATATTCACAGTTCTGTAATGGAGGCAACAGGAGGCCAAATGAAGCGGACCATTTCAATGATTAACTGACATCTGATCTGAATACTAATGGTTTTAGATCTTTCTAACAAAAAATTACAAATTTGAATTTCCAGGGTTGAAATGTCAGTTAGTTGGCTCATCAAAAATGAATGGGCTTAACAAGAAGTATAATTTGGTAAAGATCACAAATCACAAACTTTCATCATTTTTTTTTCATTTAAAAATGTTTACTAATATCTGGAATATATTGCAAAGGATAAAACTACATGTTTTTTTTTTGTTTTTTTTTTGTAGTACTTTCATTTTTCCTGTAGGGAAATTGCCCTCTGCATTTCACCCATCCTTCTGGAGCAGTGGGCAGCACATGAAGGCGCCCGGGGACCCATCTCCATGATCTTATTGTTAGCTTGGTTTGGCTTGGTCAGGACCTCAGCTGGAGGATTTTACCTATGGAGCAGGGTTTTTTGGGACTGAAGGGGGAAACCGGAGTGCCCGGAGGAAACCCACCCAGACACGGGAAGAACATGCAAACTCCAGGCAACCCGGGGATCGAACCCGGAACCTTCTTGCAAGCCACTCACTGTTTCTTATAAATACTTATAATTTACCACACTCCACTAGATTTAGTGTTATTCTGTAGTTAATCCAAATTCTGTGTTGAATTACATTATTTTCCATTTCATTTTTGCCTTCAGTGCCTCCATTACCAAATTTAGAACAAACTTTGGTCATGCTTTATAAAAACTTTTTACCTTTTCATTATTACTTAAGTCTTTAGGCTTATATAATATTATAATATATAAGCCTATTAGCTTTAGGCTAATAAAGATGTATTTATTATAAAGTGTCACTTTAAAATAACTACATCTTAAACCCCAAACTTTTAAAGGGTCCCTTGGAAGAGAAACACATTTAAGAGTCTGATTAGTGGCACACATCTCGGAGCGGCTCAGCGGGCAGTGCCACCTGCCTGTGCATGGGCAGGAGGCTCTCGTAGTGTCGCCAGGTGGCATCCAGGTATGGCCTGGCACTGTCTGTGGAGTAATAACGCCACGCAGTCTGAGGCAACATGAAACAAAATTAGAGGGGAGAGAGAGAGAAACCTATGTGTAAAAGAACTACTTTTTAATCCCTTTAAATAAATCTGAAAAATATGTTGATCCTACTATAGTACAGAACAGATTATAGTGAAGTTGAAGAAGAAACATGAGCAAAGGCATGCTGCGCACAAGGTTTGGCCATTTGGGGCCGCCACAGTGCGGGAGGCGATCAGTGATCAACAGGCGTGCGTCCTCTTCCTGTAGACCATGTGGAGTCCTGGTCTCTACTGTCAGGCCTTTAAAGGGATATGCCACCCCCAGGTCAAATTTGGGCATCTCCCCACAGTCCAGAGACTAAAATAAGTGGTGGAAAGCGTTTTCCTGCTCACCCAGCCATTGTCCGAGTCTGTCAGCACTGACCGCCGCGGTATCTGCAGCTCCTCCGCCTTAGACTGGAGTCTAACGTCGCCAGAGAAAGATTTCGGCCAAAAGGAATTAATTTGCTCGATGCTTTTCCCAATTACTTTATGTGTAGTGCGCATTCATATCGAGTGCAAATAAATGTGCAAATCAACACGGAGAGCTTGCCTTGGTCATTTTGGGTGGGAACTATTTTCCAGTGCGGAAGAATACAGCCGTATCACGCACCACGTTGTGCAACAGGGGAACTCCCTTCCCGGTGCGTAACTGGGATTCCCCTGGCAGCGTCCTGCTGCAGATACCGCGGCGGTCAGTGGCGACAGACTCGGACAATGGCTGGGTGAGCAGGAAAACGCTTTCCACCACTTATTTTAGCCTCTGGACTGTGGGGAGATGCCCAAATTTGACCTGGGGGTGGCATATCCCTTTAAGGATGAGAGACTGACTCATGAAATCCTAGTGTGATGGACACAACAAGGCCAAAGTGCCACAGGTAAAGTGTGTTGTTTTATTATGCTGCAGCTGCCTTTAAAAGAACACAATTAAGCTATTATAACTTTGTGAATTAGCCAGTGTATGGACTCTTACTTTACATAACCTTTAATGAACCATTGGTGCAGAAACTGGATCTGTCTATCCTCCACATCAATTTTACACTTGTCTTTCCAAAGTGCATTCACAAGCAGCACTCACTAAACTACTTTATCTGCATTTGCTCCTCCTTATTTTTGGTGCATTTTGGCTGAAACGCCCTGTTTACTTCTTTTTAGCGTGTCCACTGCTCTTAGCACATGCGCAAATGCTTAGAAAATATATCACTTAAGAAAGCATATTCAGTGTATCATAATATTATGCTAGACCAAACACAAAATGTCCCCATTTCTTATGTGTGGTGTGGATGCAACTGGAACAAAATGAGACACAAAGAACTCCAGACCCTGGTACTGAATGTAAGCTGTCAGAAGAAAGGCATGTTAACAGTGCAACAATAGAAAACAAAAACATTATAAATCACATTTTAATATAATTGATACAATGCTATATGAAATTCTTTAATTATTCTTTAGCATAAGAAGTGTAAATATTTGAGTTAGTACCTGGATGAGGTAGGCGGCTGGGTTCCTCCTCTTCTCAAAGTGCTTCTGCCGATGCTGCTCCTGAACTTTGAGGGCAAAGCCTGAGCCCAGAATGCCCTAAACATAAAGTAATAATAAACAATAAGCTTAAACTTGGTATTAGAATAAGACAGAGCAAAAGATTTATTGTAAAAAAAAAAAAAAAACGATAAAAAAAAAACCTCTGAATTCAATATGGGTTATTGAGTTGAGAAGTATTAGAATTGTTGATGTACTTGTTTTCTTGGTATAGACTCACCGCTGGCAAGGCAAAGAAAGAGATCCCCAGGAGAGCGAAGCCTGCAGACAGCATCCTTCCTGTCCACGTCTTTGGTGTCTTGTCTCCATAACCAATGGTTGTCAAGGTGATCTGTAAAAACATGCAACTGATAGGACATACTTCCTTTTCCTAAAAGCATATTTGTAGCACTTGTATTACCAAGCTGGGGCTTTCATTTCCAGTGTCAAGTTAATAAACAAGTAAATTTAAAGGTGCTATACCTGATTTTTACTGTCTTAAAAACATGAAAAACAGAACTAGTTCATTTTAAGCTGCAGTGATCAAAATATATTCCTCACTTATTCCTTATGCATTCCAAGCATCCTAATTATTCACCACGTGAGTGATTTGACGACTTTCAGAAGATATTTTTTTAATATTTGCAATCATGGTAATATTAACAAAAATGATCATGCTAATGCACACTTCCTTATACTCAGAGAATAAAACACTTATTTGGTATGCATAGGTACCTATATTGAGATTCAGATAGTGTACATATTCTGGCCTCAATAGCTGCTTACATCATACAGTATATATCAAATGGGGCAAGAGAGATTTTCCTCAAATACATGGGGAAAACATTTAGTACAACTAAAATCACTAAATTGCCCTAAGTAAGAGCAATTTTACCCACCTTTGTTACATAATTCCCTTATTAGAAATGTGGGGGCACTAAAAATGAAATTACTTACCAAATGGGAAAGCTGAAAAGAATTACTATTCTGCAAACAAGTTTACAATGTGGTGTTGTGTGATAACTGAAAATATCTATTATGTGTGAGTCACGACATGTGTTTGGGGCTCTGTGGGTTAGGACCATGTGCCATCTCAAAGACAATTTTTATTGTGGTGGGTTTGAATGCAGTTTCCCAAGCAATTGAATTTGTAAAGAGTCATAATAGTAAATAATTTGAGCAAATTCACAACACATGACTGCAACTTTCCCTAAAAGAAGAACGGAACATTTGAAGCAAGACTCATAATTTAACGTTGCTCGGCTGTACAGAAAATGTACTGATTTAAAAAAGGTTAAAAGTACCTGTACCCAGTTTTCCCCCATGTATTTGAGCAAAATTAGTCTTGCCCTAGTACAGATTATAGACTCTATATATATAAACTGCTTAAAATGAACTACTTCTGAGGTAGCTTTGTTTGTGCGTCATGTTTAAAAATCTACTGTGCTGATAGAATTAAAAGTATTTTTTCTTTAATTACCCATATATTTTTATCACTACTAAAATGTGATTAATTGCTCCACCTCAACACCCAGACAGACCTACTACAATTTCTACTACGTCTACTACTACTCCAATTACAAGATGCAGTTTGAAAGCTTTTAAATTCCTTCAAAATGCAGAGTTAAGTATGTACAGTGGTACCTCACCTTACGAAATTAATTCGTTCCAGAAGTGGTTTCGTAACGTGAAAAATTCGTAAGTTGAGTAGCTATTTCAATGGAAAAAGCCTGATTCGTTCCAAGGCCCTGATCCAAGTTTTTTTTTTTTATAGTGTAACTTTTTTTTATAGTGTAACAATGTGTTCTGTCCTGATTGGTTTCTCAGACTGGATTTAAACTTTTCTCACGTTTGTCTCTCTTTTAAACACTCAAACTTTCATAGATTTTCAACAAAACGTATCAATATTGAAGTGTGGGGGGAAGGGGGAGGGGGGAGAAAACTGCGCGGTCACGTGTGCGCAGCATGACCCTGCGCAGAGCTGACAGCAGGACTAGACCAAGATCTAAACCTGGACTGGACCAGGACTAAACCAGGACTAAACCTGGACTAGAGCAGGTGGATTAAAGCGCCGCGTGCGGGTCTATTTCCTGGTTTCTCACGAGTCACAGCTGAGGCGAGCAGAGAGGAGGGGACCGCAGGGAGGAGGGGACACGCAGTGTGAGCGCATGTGAGCGCGGCTCCTCCTGGTTTAGTCCAGACCACCGCGGCTCCTCTAGACCTCCTCTAGACCTGGTCAGGTCTAGAGGAGGTCTAGACCACCGGCTCTTGCATGGCTCTCGCTCACATGCGCTCAGACTGCCTCCTCTCTGCTCCCCTCAGCTGTGACTCGTGAGAAACCAGGAAATAGACCCGCACGCGGCGCTTTAATCCACCTGCTCTAGTCCTGGTTTAGTCCTGGTTTAGTCCAGGTTTAGTCCAGGTTTAGTCCTGGTTTAGTCCTGGTCCAGTCCTGGTTTAGATCTTGGTCTAGTCCTGCTGTCAGCTCTGCGCCGGGTCATGCTGCCCACACGTGTCCGCGCAGTCTTCTCCCCCCTCCCCCTTCCCCCCACACTTCAATATTGATACGTTTTGTTGAAAATCTATGAAAGTTTGAGTGTTTAAACAGAGACAAATGTGAGAAAAGTTTAAATCCAGTCTGAGAAAAGCGTATAATGTGTGTGACTGAGCGCGCATTATTTGAATTTTTGAGATTTCGCGTTTCGTAACTTGAAATTTCATTCGTATCTAGAGACAAAAATTTACCGTGAAGGCGTTTCGTAACTTGAAATTTTCGTTTGTTGGGTCATTCGTAAGGTGAGGTACCACTGTATTTACAAAAACAATTATACAATATATTCTTCACATCTATAAGGGGCACTTATTGCAGTGTCTTTGCTTCCATAAAGCCACTAAAACTGAACTAAGAGCAGGACATTGCAAAGGTGTGTTTTGATTTTGGTCTAATCATGTTCTATTTATCTGTCTGGGGTTTGGGGACACATTTGTGATTGAACAAGCTCCCGTTCAGTCTTTTATTGTGAAGCTTAACAATGACATCCATTAGTGCCATTATGATTTTTGATAAGCTATGAAAATGGTTGTTAATGCAGCCACATATGAGCAATATTTGAGCAACACAATTTGGTACAAAAACAGGGAGCAACTTATGCATAACCACAAACCACATTTTTGCCACTAATAAACCAGGTCAAAATGAGTTAAATCAAGAAAGGTAAATAAGGCAAACAAGGTAGAACAGTTTAGATAAGTTAGTTAGTAAGTCAAATTAAGAATAAAACAAAAACTAAACCTAAACCAAAAGCTACATTACTAAAGACAAGTTGAAACCAGTGATAGGTCTAAACCAGTGAATAACTACAGTATATTAAGACCAGATATTAATCCCATAGGTGTGAACTTATCTAAACATTGTCTACACCAGGATTAAGCCGGCCCCATCCCAGGTAGGGTCGTCCAGCAAAATCAACAGCCAGATACTAAATGGTATTTAATCTAATGTCAAAACTAGATGCTCATTTGAAAGGTGAAAAAGCATATATAACAAAGATTAGTAGTTTTAATGGTCTTGATCTATGCCAGATCATATAATGTTAATGAAACTACAATTTTGTGTTGGAAATGACATTCTTTTGTCTAATAACAATGCGTATTTAGAAATTGCAATATGGGATCATAAATCATTTATTTAAAAAGTTTGATACAGGTCAAAAGACAGTCTATCTCTTGACTAAATTAGGTCAAAATGAATACCATGTCAATAAATCTGGACAACACCTAATCTAAGGACCACACAAGATGTAAATTAGCCTTTACAAGGGCCTGTGCTTGATTAGGAACAATGGCTATCCTGTGTGGGATATTTTCATGCTGCTTATATTTGTGTAAAGTTCTCCATTCTTAAAGGTCCCATGACATGGTACTTCTTGATGCTTTTATATGGCTCCTTAATGGTTCCCTAATACTGTAAATGAATCCTTCTTCAAAATCAACACTCACTGCATGAGATATGACTCTGACAGTCTTCATGAGGCTAGATATGTGTCTAAAATGCTTTATTCTGAGTGTTGCTGCTTCACTGCAAATGAAAAGGACAGAGAGATTGGCTAAGGAGCGGGGTGGACGGGTTTCCCCCGCAGCTCGGCACCGCTCTCTGCTCTCTTCCATGTTTTACACACGAAGACAGATGAGAAACTTTGCAATGAAAAAAAGCATATTTACACAGAAAATAAAATTAAACCACTGGTATTTCAGAGGTCCAGAGGGTCGGGTAAGGGACTTGCGAGCCTAGAAACACTCGGACGTGCCTCCAGGCAAATAAAAAAACGCATTTCGCATTGCGTAGCGCATTCACAGTCCAAACTCTATGGGCGGGATATACAGGGACGCTGAGCGGAGACAGAGGGAGGGGCTGGAGCTGCATTTGCCGATCTGACGTCAATAAGGTGCCTTGTCCGAACTCGCCCGTTTGAACACTGGTTTTGTGTAACGCAGAAAAGGACCGCAAATGCTCAGTTTAGACATTTCGCAACTTTTAGCCATGGGGGCCTAAACAGGGTAGGGGAGCTCACATTAACGTTCCAAAACCTCAGAAAGTGAAAATTTCATGCCATGGGACCTTTAAAGTAAGCCTACTTTAAACTTTAATCTCACTCTTGATAATGCACGATGACAGACAATCAAGTGTCTGAGATAGTGTCAGTTAGTTTCTCATGATTCTTAATAAACGAGGAGCCTGATTGTCAGTACAGTAGCTTCTGCATAACTTGATACGTTACAAAATGCTTTGTAAAATGCATAGAACAAAAATTACAGCTGCAATTTGTTTCTTATTTAGCATGGCGTAAAGAACATTTATCTTGACTAGAATAAATCAGAGGCCCTTTAAAGCAAGAGGAAATATTTTTGGGGAGTTTGAGTGAACTCACCGTGCCCCACCACAGAGCATCAGCGTAGGTCGCAAACTCTTTGTTAAACTTGTTCTCCACCAAATAGACAAGGAACGAAGAAAAGATGAGAACCAGGAAACCAATGTACCAGGCAGTCACCAACTCCTGCAAAAATAGGGTTAAAGACATTCATTGAACATTATAGGGTTTTCTTCTTTGGGACATTACATTGACTTAAATGGATTTCATAATCTTAACCATAGTTACTATTTGCCTAACCTTAACATATTAACCCATATGTGAACTTTTAAGCCATGTTTTAATAATAAAGGATTTACATCAAGAGGACCTGATTTTTGTCCCCATTAGAAGCAAGTCCCAATAAGAGTCCCAGTTAAAAATGAAACATTGTCACACAACAGCGTTACATCAGAGTTTTTCACAGAATCTCTAATACAAAATGGACAATGGGTGTAGTGTGTGCTCTTTTGAGGTCAGCGGATTCTGCCCACGGGTTTTAAGAGCGATAAAAAATCTAGCACCGTTGCCATAGCAATTACAGTGACAATTCAAAACAAAATGTTCTGAATGGGCAAAGTTCTCAAAACATCACCTATAAACAGGAAACTGAAACCCATAAATAAGCTTATAATTGATTGTGATTTGAGATTTTGTGAGGTAGGAAGGGAGAGATAAGGCAGATAACAGCAGGGGAGAAAGCTGTGAAAAATCCATGCTCGAACAGAGAATAAATGCTACAGTTACATTTAAAAGAATATTAGATATAAATCACATTTCATTTTAATTCAATTAAATAATAGAAGAAAGTCTTGTGAAAGTTGAATTTACCAAATCAATAGTTTTTCAAGGTTTTTCAGCTGCTGTGGTGGTGCTGCTTGATGTATGAGCTATATGAAATTTTATGCTATGCTACAGAAAATGCAGTTTCTAGTGTCATTACTTCAAGGAAGGAGGGAACATGGTCTATATCTGTCCAAGTAGAATGATTTCCAGCAAATCACAATGTTGACACAAAGGCTGCTCTCACACTTGCATACACAAAAAAATATGGACGGGTTTTAGATTACATCACAAAAATTATTCTAAAAGCCAATAATATTTGTGAACGCCCCTGATTCTGCACCTTGCTGTGAGCGTAGACCACAGAGCCCAGCAGTTTCCAGGTGCCTCCTCTCCGGTCCATCCGCACCATCCTGAGAATCTGCAGGAAACGCAGGCTCCGCAGCACCGACGTCGCAAAGATGTTTCCCTGACTCCCTGCCGAGACCACGGCCACAGACGCAATCAGCACGATGATGTCTGCAGGGGAGTAGGAATTCAAATTAGACACTATAGTGTTTATTAGGATGTTCAAAAAGTAGGTTTCTGTTCAGACTGCACACTGTAAACAGCTAGAGGAGCATTAGCATTTGAAAGAACACAGAAATATGAACTGATAAAGTAATACAAAAATCCCACACATTTCAGAACATGTTTGCAGAGATCAGGATGTATGGACAGATTCTTGCTATTGTGTAAATATTTGAAGCGTTTTGCGATTTCCATTAAATTAAAGGGATAGTTCGGGTTTTTTGATGTGAATCTGTATGGCATCCCCTTCAGCAGTGTCGTGCATTAACACTGGCTTACCGCTGACAGTGTCCTCTGAGCAGAGTTTCTGCCTGGTTCTGGCGCTGATGAAAGTAGGTCTGGCAAGTTAGCCAGGACATTCAATAAAGCTTGTTTTTCTTCTCAAAACAATATTTGTCCAAAAAGTGATTATCATTAATATTAGCTTGTTCACTTGTAAGTGGCAATGTTTACAAGTGAACAAGCTAATAATAATTATAGGCACACATGATATGACTCGAGAGAAAATAGCACCAAGCGATTATGACTTCTGACTTTTTCGTGGACAACTGTTTGGTGATGCAAATATATCACTTTTTGGACAAATACTGTTGAAAAGAAAAACAAGCTTTATTAACTGTCCTGGCTATCCCTTTAATACATGGATACAGGGTGGTTAGAATGGTCAAAAAGTTATACCCACATACTAATTACTGCTGAACTGAAATCTGCTGAAATCCTGCTGAAAGACACTGACCTGATACAACACATGACAGCGGTTCTTTCTGCAGGAGTCATGAGCAGTAGAGCACAAAGTAATGTAGTCTCATAATCCTGTCATAATCAGTGTTGTGCGGTAACGTGTTACTAATAACGCGTTACTGTAACGCCGTTACTGTTGACAGTAACTAATACTGTAACACATTACTTTTAAAATAAAGGAACTCCGTTACCGTTACTAAACAGCGCGTTACCGCGTTACTGAAACTGCTCATTTTGAAACTGGCATCATGTGCGCGACTCGCATAGGCACAGGGGAATTTTTTTTCTCCCTTTGGTAAGGGCGGGATAAGTAATGATGATTGGCTAAAGCAGAGTAAGATTTCGTGTTGAGCCAACCAGAGACACCCAGTGGGCGGTGGGCGGGTTCTACACACAATCCCAGCACACAGTAGTAGCGCACACACACAATACACACACCCCGTGTCAGATGGCGAGTCCTGAGTCGAAGACAGAAGTATAGGCAGTATTTTAACCTTGTCGAGGTAAAAGGTAAAAACCTACATGTTACATGCACATTGTGTCAAAGACCAAAGACTTTGTCCACGTCCAATATAAGCAACTAGAATTTAATGAAGCATCTCTCGACGGCGCATGCTTCTGTAAAACTAGTGGCCACCAGCAGGCCCCATGATGATAATCGCATGCTCGGTGCTGTTAACAATGGAGAAAGGAGTAGGAGGAGAGGAGGAAGAGGAGAGGAGGAGGAAGAGGAGAGGAGGAGGAGAGGAAGGGGCAGAAGAAGCAGGCCCCATGATGATAATCACATGCTTGGTGCCGTTAACACTGAAAGCCACGGTGACGGAGCCACGCCAGCCAAGCAGCAAAAGCTGTATAATGCACTGTAAAAAATATCCAAATTATTTGACATTTTTTAACTAAAAAAAAAGTTAGTTAAAAGCATTAGTTACTTTCCTAGGTAACTAGTTACTTTTATAGTGTAGTAACTCAGTTACTAACTCAGTTACTTTTTTGGGTTAGTAACTAGTAACTGTAACTAATTACTTTTTCAAAGTAACGTGCCCAACACTGGTCAGCACTTTAATGCCGTGTTACAGGCACTGTTTGGAAAAAGCATGTACTGGTATTTAATAAAAAAAAAAAAAAAATCTTTCTGTGTAAACATCTCAAGTTACAACGTGGAAGTGCTGCCTATATATGTACAATTTTTCTTTTTCTTTTAAAATTTAGTTGATGTGGCTTATATTCAGGTGCACTCAATAGTCTAGAAATTATGGTACTCATTTGAACACATATTGATGCTAAAATATTGGACAAAACCTTGGAAACCTTGAAAAATTGTGAGGCAAAAATATGAACTGAACTGCACAAATAATTTACTTTACTAAATTATTTCCAAATCCTATCTGGTCTTGTTTTCATGAACTCAACCTTGTGTCTCGCCTCGTGGGAATTATGTCTTATCCCATGCCTTGTAACATTAGAAATAATAGAACAGATTCAATGCAAAAGGAGATTCAAGCTATACAGACCATAGAATCCATGATCGCAACCTTGTCATATGTAAGGTCATATACTTTCTCTGTATTGATTTCAGAGAGAAATGCTCTGTAAAGGTGACAGAATGGGCTTAAAGGCATCAGATGATCAGGCACTGCACTTCCAATATGCTTTATACAGGCTATGTGCATCAGCTAGCCTGTATAAAGCATATATATGTTATGGATTGTCATAATTGTAATTGAATGTGGATAAATTGTACTTTTGTACACTGGATAAAAAACAAACAAACTAAAAGCTGCCTCAATGTGTTACCCACTAGATTTCAAAAGTCCGTCCTCAACAGTTTGCTTTCACCGCTCACTTTGTTTTTTGGCAAAGTCCTTGAAAAAGCTGTTTGCCAACAGCTTACTAACTCTCTCCAAATTCAACTCCTTTGATGTTTTCAGGCAGGTTTTAGAGCCCACCACAGCACTGAGACTGCTCTCATCAAGGTGACAAATGACATCCGCCTGAACACTGATACGGTCAAAGTCTCAGTCTTGATTCTGCTTGAGTGCTGCTTTTAACACCAGAGGACTGGGTGGGCATCTCTGGTACTGCACTAAACTGGTTCAAGTCCTATCTAGAAGAAAGGAAGTATTTTGTTGAAATAGGAAACTGGCCCTGACCTGTGGGGTGCCCCCAGGGGTCAATCATGTTGCTGTTAGGCCAGATAATATGCAGCAATAATGTGTCCTACTACAACTATGCAGACGACACTCATATCTCTGTCTAACTGGCAGCAGGGGACTATGGACTAGTGGACTCACTCTGCCACTTCATCCAACAGATCAGTGTGTGGATGCAAAACAACTTTCTCCAGCTAAACTCAGACAGAACAGAAGTAATAGTCTTTGGCCCACAGAAGCAAAAAGACAGCGTCAGCAGTAAACTCCAGTCTCTCCCTCTCTAAAAGCTTCAAATCACGCTAGAAATCTAGGGGACTCTAATGGACTCAGACTTGAACTTTAACAGACACATCAAATCAATAACATCTGTAGCTATTTACCATCTAAACACAGCAAACATAGCAAAAATCAAAGGTATACTGTCTAAAGCAGATTTGGACAGACTTATCCATGTGTTTGTCTCCAGTAGATTGACTACTGTATTGGACTGCTCACTGGCCTCTCCAAACGAGCTGTGAGACAGCTGAAGAACATCCAGAACGCTGCAGCTCAGGTCCTGACACGAACCAAGAAGTACGAGCACATAAGTCTGTGCTCAGGTCTCTGCACTGGCTCCTGAGGCTCAGAGAATAGACTTTAAAACGGCTCTGCTTGTTCTGTTTAGCTGCACATATGACTGAAAGGTTTTCATTCTGCACACTTCTCTCTCCTTTAATGTCTCTCTCTCTCTTTAATTTTATTCATGTTTTGTTATTTTAATGTATTTCTTATTCTGTAAAGCAGTCTGAATTACTTTGTGTATGAATTGTGCTATACAAATAAACATGCCTTGCCTATAATTCTACTTTTTAATAGATTTTTGTAGTTCAAGGCTCAGGTATACTTTATTTGTAAATGTAGGTAAATTTGTCTCTGCCTTCAATGCCACTGGGATAGCTTTCAGGAGCAGCGGCCACTACACAATTTGCTGCAAGAACTATAGATCTCTGGAGCCAGGGTTAGTCTGGACTACCTTAGCTGGAGGATTTTGTTGTGGTTTATCCATTGTACATTTCGTTTTGGGCTGATGGGGGAAACCAGAGTGCCTGTAGGAAAACCACCAAGAGACACTACCCACCACGATCCTCCAAAGGCCAATAAGTAAACATCACATAAAAAAAATATAAATCTGCCACTAGGGAGTGCAGTGGTTGTCCGGATGACTATGGTTTTGGTTAGTGTAGTCTTAAAATAGCATGAAAATGCCTTGATGAGACACTTGAATCATATAGTCATCTGATGGTAAGTCCCTTGTGTAATCCAAGCCTTTTTTTTTATTTATCACAGATCTCTCTTATATTGCTGTCCTTCTTACAGAAACTGTTGACTCAAGCATGGCATTTTGGCCTTTGATATAAACAACACAAGCTCATACGTGTTTGGAGACGGTAGGAAGGGAAAAAGGTAGGAAGGGAGAGATAAGGCAGATAACAGCAGGGGAGAAAGCTGTGAAAAATCCATGCTCGAACAGAGAATAAATGCTACAGTTACATTTAAAAGAATATTAGATATAACTCACATTTCATTTTAATTCAATTAAATAATAGAAGAAAGTCTTGTGAAAGTTGAATTTACCAAATCAATAGTTTTTCAAGGTTTTTCAGCTGCTGTGGTGGTGCTGCTTGATGTATGAGCTATATGAAATTTTATGCTATGCTACAGAAAATGCAGTTTCTAGTGTCATTACTTCAAGGAAGGAGGGAACATAGTCTATATCTGTCCAAGTAGAATGATTTCCAGCAAATGTTGACACAACGGCTGCTCTCACACTTGCATACACAAAAAAATATGGACGGGTTTTAGATTACATCACAAAAATTACTCTAAAAGCCAATAATACTTGATACAGATGATTAATGCTGATATTTTTTATTGTAATACAGTTATAAGGTCTAGCGACTAATCGAAATGATTAGGTTCAACATTTGTGAATTTGAGATATTTCTAATTTGAATACCATGTATTAAATTCCTGGTTTTCAGCTACCAGAACTAAACATGGACTAGACTAGGCCTTCATGCACAAAACACAATTAAATATCCTACATCAAATTAGTCGGATGTTTTGCACAGTTTACCAATTTTATGTGTTAGAGCTTAAATTATATATCCATAAAAATATGCAGTTGTCAAAAATACAAAACATTTGCCATTGGTGGAATCTTAACTTGCTTATTTATTTATTCACTCAGGAATACAATCAAAATAATGCATTTACATGTCTTCAGGTTTGTCCATATCTTACCTCACCTTACGAAATTAATTCGTTCCAGAAGTGGTTTCGTAACGTGAATTTTTCCTAAGTTGAGTAGCTATTTCAATGGAAAAAGCCTGATTCGTTCTAAGTTTTTTTTATATAGTGTAACTTTTTTTTTTTATAGTGTAACTCTATGTTCTGCGTCCTGAGACTGTAGACCCAGGACTAAACGTGGACTATACCAGGTCTAGACCAAGGTCTAAACCTGGACTGGACCAGGACTAAACCTGGACTAAACCAGGACTAAACCTGGACTAAACCAGGAATAGACCAGGTGGATTAAAGCGCCGCGTGCGGCTATTAGCAGCAGCACCGGTGTACCTCACGAGTCACAGCTGAGGCGAGCAGCAACTGCGTGCGTGGGGGGAAGGGGGAGGGCGGACACGTGTGTGATAGCGCAGCATGACCCGGCGCGGGGCTGTGAGCACGAGACCCGTGCTCAAACCGTGCCTCCTCTAAACCAGGTCTAAACCAGGATTAAACCACCGCGTGCGGGTCTATTTCCTGGTTTCGTGCTAGCTCTGCCGGTGTACCTCACGAGTCATGGCTGAGGCGAGCAGCGAGGAGGGGAGGGGATGTGCCTGCCCTCGGGACCGCACGCAGTCTGAGCGCATGAACGAACGCAGGCAAGAGCCGTGGTGGTTTAATCCTGGTTTAGACCTGGTTTAGACCTGGTTTAGACCTGGTCTAGAGGAGGCACGGTTTGAGCACGGGTCTCGTACTCGCTGCCCTGCGCCGAGTCATGCTGCACTATCACACACGTGTCCGCGTGCACAATTCTCCGCCCTCCCCCTTCCCCCCACACTTCACTATTAATGCGTTTTGGTGAAAATCTATGAAAGTTTGAGTGTTTAAACGAGAGACAAATGTGAGAAAAGTTTAAATCCAGTCTGAGAAAAGCGTATGTGTGTGGCTATTTGAATTTTTGAGATTTCGCGTTTCGTAACTTGAATTTTCTTTCGTATCTAGAGACCAAAATTTAACGTGAAGGCGTTTCGTAACTTGGAATTTTCGTTTGTTGGGTCTTTCGTAAGGTGAGATACCACTGTATAATACCGGTTCATAGAGAGCCCTGACTATCTGTGTGCAGAGGATACTGTATGTAAATAAGAGTTTTTCTTGTTGCATGGTAATTAGCTTTTCTAAACTTGAAACTTGTTACATCTCTTCAAACCCTGACATAAATGTTCAAAAGGTTGGTAAATAATAAATCTTAAGAAATTTCCAAATACCATTTAAAAGCAAGCATTTTGTTTTGCCTTTAATATGTGAAATATGTGATAAAAAGATGCAAGGACATGCACCATTGTCCTTTGAGCCACAACAGTCACTCCCTCTCACATTTCTTTGAGCACCCACACTATCACAGCCTTGAGGAAGATAACAGCACACCATTCCATCAGATACAAAGGAAAATGAGAGAAACAACAAGGTTACAAGGTTACTTTATCGACTGAAGACAGTGAGAAGATAACGTTCAAACACTCAAGTCGTATAGATTATATTGATGATTTTAACAACTGTGCTACTGTGGTAGTCAAGGTGCTTTTATTTTATTTTGATCACATCACGAGTTTTATGCATATTCTCCAACTACAAGCTGTATAAACTTGAATTCTTATTGGATTTAAGCATAGCCAGTGATGTGTATTTGCCTAATGAGAGAGGATGTGGCCTAAGAATCAGTAATGGGCATAGAGCTCCACATAAACTCAGGCAACAGCAAGGTGGAGGTGGGGTACTAGTATGGGATGGTATTATTAAAGATGAGCTTGTTGGACCTTTTCGGGCTGAAGATGGACTCAAAATGAAGTTTAAATCCTACTGCCTCCACTTTCTTCAAGCAGCGGTACAGGAAAAAGTCTGCATCTTTCAAGAGGACCATGATTTTTATGCAGGACAATGCTCCATTGCGTGGCCTTAAAGATGAAAATATAATGACATGGCCCCTTCCTCACCTGATCTAAAACTTGTTTGTCCTTATTAAACATGAGTTTTACAGTAAAGGAAAACAGTCCCCCTCTCTGAACAGTGTCTGGGAGGCTGTGGTTACTGTTGCACAAAAAGTTGATCACCAACAGATCATGAAACTGACAGACTCCGTGAATGAAAGGCTTTTCACAATTACTGAGAAGAAGGGTGGCTATACTGGTCACTGGTTTATATATTATTATTATTTTTTGAAATGCCAGAAATGTTTATTTGTAAATTTGAGAATGGAAAATGTTTATTTTTCATTTAGTTGTGTAATAATTCTGCGCATTACTAGTTGCCTATTTGTGCACACATAGATTTTCTCCTAAGAAAGCCAAAACTTTACTTTTACTTTCTTAAATATTCAGGTTTGAGGTTTATTAACATTTTGGACTGACGGAGAGCACTGTAGCTGTTCAATTATAAAATGAATCCTCATAAATATAACATGCCTAATAATTATGCACACAGTGTACAGTCATCAAATATATCTCTCAGCTATATACAAGAGGTCATAAGGAGAAAACATGATGGAGATGACTGAAGGTTATCTATTACATAAGGGTGACTTGCAGTTGTATGGAGTATGGCAAGAATGTAGTCCTGTAAAGGATACTAGCTATGCAGTAAGAAAGTGAGGAATAACTTAAGACTGCCGCAAACCATTTAAATTAAACTGCTTTTCACTTTTTAAAAACAAATCTGGTAAAAAAAAACAAAAACAAAACAGTATCTATGTTCTTAATCCTGGTGTTTTATTATTTATTTTAATTTGCTATTTTGTCCGTAAATGAATTCCTACTCCTAGTATGGCTCCAACTGCTGGCCTCTCTGAGCTTCATTTGACTGGAGCTGAATGCTACGTCTCACTCACAGAGTCCACTTCTTCATACAGTCTATGGTCAGGACTACCTGACTACAGAAAGGATTATACCTATGGTGGATGTTTTGGGTTGACGGAGGAAACCAGAATGAACCAGAACCCTCATCTTTATCTCTCCTCACTCCTCCTCACTGCTCCCCTGTCCTCCTGGAGGAAACCCACCAAGGCACGCACGCAAACTCAGCGTAAAAAGGGGTCCTGCGAGTTAACATGACAATTAATATGACTAACAATGTATACCCAGTGAATTAAAACAAAAATCGATGTATATTTGAAATCAATATCTAGTATACACGCCAGTCCTTTAAGGTCAGTCGTGGTTTACCTTTTGTTAGCCATAGCTTACAGAGGTCTATCTCTCTTACACCTATCAGGCTTCAGATGAATGAGGCCAATAGGGAAATCAGAGCAGCATTAGAACTTAGAATTAGAGTTATGGACCTGGGTTCTGCTCATACATTTACAAAGGCCCCGCTCCAGGGACTAACACAGGGTCTGCAGTCATTTATTTTAAAGGTGCTGTTTTCTTTCTTATAGTCACATAGGAATTAATGCACAAACACACACACAAAGAGCTTCATTTAAATGATCTAAATGGCCTTTAAAGATCTGCCATGGACAATCGGCGGCTTACAGAGGCCCATGATTTAAATTGGGATTATTACAATCATTATGTGGAAGGCGTTTTCAGAAGAGAGCATTTTTTCTGATGTAAAAAACTGGAGCAAAAGCCCATAAAGCCTTAAAGGGACAGTGCGTTTTTTTGTTTTTTGTTTTTATTATGTGAATCTGTATGGCATCCCCTTCAGCACTGTCGTCCATTAACACTGACTTACTGCTGAGTATTATTAGCCTGTTCACTTGTAAGTGAACAGGCTAATAATACTAATATGCGCGCAGTGATACGACTCGAGAGAAAATAGCACCATGCGAATTAGACTGCTGAATTTTTCGCGGACAACTGTGACGCAAATATATCACTTTTTGGACAAATATTGTTTTGAGAAGAAAAACAAGGTTTATTAAATGTCCCCGCGAACTTACTGGACCTACTTTCGTGAGCTACAGAACCGGAGCAGAACTGGGCTCAGAGGAACACGGTCAGAGGTAAGTCTTTGTTAATGGACGACACTGCTGAAGGGGACCCATTACAGATTCACATTAAAAAAAATAAAAAAAACACACACTATCCCTTTAAAGGGGGCACTATGTTATTTTTTTGGTGGAATGTCTGCCACCTGTTTGTCAACATAAAGATGTTATTGTTCTGCTCTGGAATATTCCACAGTATGCCATTAAACTTCTATCTGCATGAAGCAACAACACAGGCCAGTACAGCTGAATAAATGCAAGGTAACATTAACGCCATACTGGCCAACAATAACAACTCCATAGAAAGTTTGTACCAGAAAAGTTACACAGTCCACCTTTAAAGGTTCTATATACACAAGGTTGTTCCACCTTGAAGAGGTAGTTTTCATGTTAACAGCTACCTTTTACCTTTAGTTCAGTGGAAATCAGATATTCCGGGGCTCAAATTATCCGAATGATTCTAGTGAAGGTGTCTGGAGTTTAAAAGATTAAAAGCACAGTGGAGCACTTCTGTATTACCACATGACATCACAAGGTGGAACAAAGTATTTTCTGTTTGCAAAAAGAACACAGCCTAAATATGCAGAATTTGTGCGAATGAAACAAAACACAACTATGTTTAGACAGATAGACAGACAGATAGACAGATAGACAGACAGACAGACAGACAGATAGACAGATAGATAGGCTGTAGTGAACCAAATGAAGAAGTGGCAGTCCTCTCTCCCAAAAATAAAGCTACAGAGAAAAAATGCAGCGTACTTTTAATCAAATATAATTAAAAACTACTCAAGCCAACATCTCCAACACATTGTAGCACTCTTCATTACCAGCTAATTTGGCATCTACATTTCCTGGCTGCAACAAAGCTCTACATGTTTAGCATTTGAGTTTGTAGCAATTTATTTTTGCCTAAGGATTCCCACTTCCCACTGAATTTCTCCACCAGGCCTTAGTTTTTGAGTCATTCATATTATTAAAATTTTAGACCCATTTACAGAACAAGATATTCACACAGCTCTCAATTTGGAACCATGCCAAGGGAGAATTGTATTCAGCCTTTGGTAAAAATGAAAAGGTTACATTGACCTTGATAACAGCTACCACCAATTATTGCTAACACACCTTGTTAGAAGAGATTATTTGTATTTATCAGTAACACAAATGTCAAGGCAAAACCAACAGTCTACTAGTACTAGTGAGGGTTGGACACGTCAACGCTATAGGTGGTTTTATTGTATAGATAATAACGTTTACAATATTTTTTCGGTGCAAAGTCTGTCTGAATGGGTCTGTGAAAAACATGTTATGAACTGCAGTGCTAGTAGTTTAGAGTAGTTTAGTTTGACCCTCTAGCAAAGTGATTTTACAGGTCTAGCACCTCTGTAATGTGCTGATTATTTTTGGATCACAGCACTGCGTAAACAGATTAATGAGAAGCAAGGGACCAGTGGAGTTTTACGAATGGGGAATAACTGAACGGAAATTACTCATTTAAAAAAATAGGTGCCCTTTTGAGGACTTTTGACTGTTCAAAAGATATAATTTTGTTTTGAATAGTCAGTATGGTCACTTTCACCTTCACTATCTTTGAATTATGAAATAAATTTTGATGCTTGGTAGTGACTATCTGAATGAAATCAAGATAACCCTACAAGTCCTGATGTAGAGTTAGTTCACTTTGTAACGCTAGATCAAATTTAAGCCCACATTTACTCTCAATCTACTCATTTTGGTGTGATATGTGCACAAAATGAATGTAAACTCAGAAATTCTTGAACTAATGCTTGAACTAGTACAAAAATACCATGTAGAGGTCTAAACTACAGCTTCTAAGTATTTCTAAGATGGAAAATCTAGGGGTGGTTTTATGTTCATCCTGGTTTGGTGCAGGTTTGAGAGCTTGTTTATTTTTGTTTTCTTATAATCCTGGCTTAGTCCTGGTTTAGTCCAGGTCTAGTCTGGTCTAGTCCTGGTCTAGTTCATGTTTAGTCTCAATTGTGATGTGGCGTATGCAACTACCCTAGTTATGAAAAAGAAAATAAGTACTTAAATCTCAGGCAAAAGGAGAAATTCAATTTGTCAACTGGACAAAGTTTATTTGGTCAAAGACGTTTCACAGCTCATCCAAGCTACTTCTTCAGTTCTGGCTAGAGTGCTGGTGGACACTGTTTATATCTGTCTGAAGGGAGGCGCTAACTACAATGAAATTACTATGAAACTATTTCAGTTTCTGTGAAATAGGTGTGATTGTTTCATAGTAATTTCATTGTAGTTAGCTCCAGGGACTGCAGATGGAAATTAGCTTTGTAGCTATACTCTGGTGCAGAACATCTCTGTCTTTGTACATACTGTCTCTGTACATTGTCCCTTCAAATAAAGACTAAACTAAACTAAACTAACTAAACAATGTTTATGCCCTGACCTGATATAGAGCTGTTATGAACAAGGCTGACTTCACACAAGTCGGAAATATCAAATCTGCTATAAAGCTTTTGGTACATTTTTCCTCCCTCACCTTGTCTTTTCAAACAATCTCCTGACAGAAATTGATGTGGGAGTGCGTGGGACAGAGCAAGACCAGTTTACCTCATAAAAACTCACTGCAGCAGTTTCCACAAAGGAACAGACAAGATCCATGTCTAAACAGTGGAAAAGAAATCAAAGGCTACTAAAACAACTCTATTATAAAAATGCAGTGTGTTCTTATGAGCTCTGACCACAACTGGAAATGACAGGAGCAAACTGACCGCACTTACGTCCAACATCAAATTGCATTGAGTGTGAGGACAACCATGCTCAAGCAGAGGGCAAACACAGTGCACCGGTCACAAGGGCCTCAAAACAAATCAATCAAAATAAAACAAAAATGCATGCATTATAGACAAGTACAATCTGTATTCAATAAAAGTGTTCATTATAGAGCAGATTTGTGGCTCATAAGACGAACTGGACAGGACAGTAAGCAGTCTCAAATGAGGGTGAAGAGTTGAGAGAGGCATTCAGTAAATTGTAGTAGTATGGAATTGATTTTATCCAACACAAAAAAATCAACGACATCTCATATTGTGCAACCTCTCAATTTCCCTGCCATTATACTGTAAATAGTGTTACAATATTACAGAAAAATATGTAGGAAAAGATTCAATACCTCCAAAAATAGGCACTCAAAGCACTTAACATCCAAGAACCACTCACCCATTCATAAACATTCATAGACCAGTGTATACAGACATTGCCCAAGGACACAACGACAGTATTCATTTGTGGGAGCTGTAATCACACCACCAACCTGTGATCTGACTGACCAGTGATGTTTATATAGAGAGTGGGATTCACACCATTATAACCATTACCACCATTTCAGTACTTTATTATTACCACTATGTGCTAATCTGAGTTATGGAAATTATGTTTTACATTTCAGAAAATGTTTTCAAGTTTTATTTCACAACCAATCCATTTGCTTTATTATAACCTTTGGCTTTTTCAGGACTGGGGTTGAATAGTTAATATATAAATATATAAATATAAATATAATATATAAATATAAATATAAAACTCACCTATGACGCAGAAAGGCTTCCTGGCAAATCTTAGGCGGCCCTGCCATCCTCGGTAACGGCAACAGCATCCGGCCGACCAAATACGGATGATATACTCCAGACCGAAGACAACAATCATCACAAACTCCTGCAGAAAAACACATTAAAAATTGTGACTATTGAGCAAAATACACAAAAAACACTATGACTGTTTTATCAATGCTGAGATAATTGTCCAGTAGTGTTATGATGTGCACTGGTAAAGCAATGACTCAGCCTCCATTAGCATTTTAATTAGCTTAGAGCATTTAGCAAACAAAACATTTGTATGCCTTTATTGACATACATATAACATAAGCAAAAGCTGTTTTCAGCTCAAATGGACACTACAGATGCCACTCAAGTCATTTCACACAATGGTTAATAGGTTGTATTATGAGAAATGTATTCTATTAAACTGGGTCTAAGAGCTAATCCAGTAATGAGAATTGAGTTATTATATCTTAGTGCCATTTATGGCTGTGGTGTCAGTGGACTTTCACCAGAGCTTTATCTTATCAGTGTTTCCTATCAATTGCAGACTAGAAAGTTTATGAGGAAAGATAATGAAGTGCTTGCCTCCTGTATCTGCACTACGAGTGTGTACTGAGTGTGACGATACAATACATATGCATGTCACAATTCGATATATCCTGGTCTGATATCCGGATAGTATCAGGATATATTATATCCTAAAACACTGGATGATGTATTGCGATTTATTAATAATTACTTCTAACAATTATAGTCAACTACACCTTTACAAGAACAAAACTATATGAAATATAATTTATATATATATTTATTTTAAATCATGAGAACAGTGAATGTAACTAATTAATTTTTGTGAAAAATATTATCTAAAAAAAAATCAATTCAGATGCATTTTGAAACTATTTGAGAATTGTACCATTAAGTATTACAATATATCACTGAATTGATTTTTTCTTACACCTCTAGTCTGCACTAACCAACCTTATTCACACACACAACCTTATTTCAGAATTAATTTTCTCTCAAATAATCAACATAATGCATATGATTTTTCATTCATTTTATTATTATTTTATTGTATTGGTCGGGACAGTGAAGGTTAATGAAGATTAATAATGCATGCTGTAAACACACAGCTAATTTCCATTATGTTGTCCCACATTCCTTCAAACAAACACACTCGCCAAAGGACACTGCGACAATATGTGTCTGGGTGGGTTTCCTCCGGGCACTCCGGTTTCCCCCATCAACCCAAAACATGCACCAGGTAAAATCCTCCAGCTGTGGTCCTGACCAAACCGAAGCAAGAAGATCATGGAGATGGTCCCCGGGCGCAGTAATGTGCTGCCCACTGCTCCTAATAACAGGATGGGTTAAATGCAGAGAAGAATTTCTCCTGTGTGAGATCAATAAAGTCACTTCTTCTTCTTAATATGCACTGCTGCCCTATTATGGCACCTGATCTCAGATGTCTCCCATCTACGTTTTAACCAGGCCCAACCTTTTGTTTCAGATTTCAGACATTTTAAAGATCCCATGACATGGTACTTCTTGATGCTTTTATATGGCTCCTTAATGGTTCCCTAATACTGTAAATGAATCCTTCTTCAAAATCAACACTCAGTGCATGAGAAACAGAGATAAGATGAGAAAGAGTAATTTTTCTCTCTCTGAAGACTCCATAATGGGCGTTGTTGCTTGAATGCAAATGAGGAGAAAAGAGCTGGCCTATAGTAGAGGGTGGAGGCGTGGCCAAACTCTCCGCTCTCGGCTCTGAGCTCTTAGCTGATCCATTTCCGTGTTTTTGCACGGGGGGGGAGATTTGAAGCGTTCCATTGAAAAATAAACACATTTCCACAGAAAATAAAATTAAACCACTGCTGTTCAAAGGTCCAGAGGCTCAGATAAAGGACTTCCAAGCCTAGAAACACTCGGACGTGCCTCCAGGCAAATAAAAAAAACGCATTTCGCATTGCCTAGCGCATTTGCAGTCCAAACTCTCTGGGCGTGATTTACAGAGACGCTGAGTTCAGACAGACGGGGGTGGAACTGCATTTGCATTTCTTTTTTCGATCTGACGTCAATAAGATCGATTGGGGGGGGGGGGGCTAAACAGGGTAGGGGAGCTCACATTAACGTTCAAAAACCTCAGAAAGTGAAAATTTCATGGCATGGGACCTTTAAAACTGGTATTTTATGTGTTTAAGTATATCAGGCATTTAAATACCTGAATTAAATTCAGAGCAGTGAAAATTAGATTAATTTCCTTAAAATAAAAATAAAACATGACATGAAACTGTGCTGGATGTGTTTTGTAGCTGTTATTTATCCCTCAAGTAACTGAAGAATAGATTTATAATAAAAAAAATCTTATATATTATGTACTTTAATAAAAAAAAACAAAAAAAACTTTATGAAATAGAAATAAAGAAGTAGAGGGTGGCTAAACAATAAGAAATGACTTAATTGATGTTCTAATGCAATTCCTGAACTGCCCAAAGGTTGGTGGTTTAATCCCTACTACGATCTATGAGCAATACATGTCCCCCAACTTGGCACTATAGTGACCAAATGTTCCTGTAGTGTGAGTGCATATAAGTGTTATATATTCACATTTTAAAACTAAGAATATTATAACTTTCCCAGGACCTTTTGAACATTTGGTTGGCTTCTTTCTTGTAGTTTCCACCACTTCTCCTGGGCTTGCACTCTGGACAGTCAGTGGGCTATGACAGATTCACACTCACATTCATTTCTATTGTGTATTTAGCGCTACATTCTGGCCTCTTAAACTCCCAGGTTTGACATATCGGTTAATGACTTACAATGAGCTAAAACAACGTAAATGTTGGTCTGAGAAATGTCCAAAATGAATGGTTTGGAAACATGGGCAGGCTTTGTAGGAAGTGGTTTTGGCCGTGTGGTTGTCCATTTTCTTACCAGAATGAGCAGAGAGTAGGAGGAGGTGTCCTGGTGAGCAGGGATAGTGGAGAACACAGAGAGGACCAGGCAGCTGAACACCAGGATAAACCTACAACAAGAAAAATAACAAATGTTAGAGTAAAACTAATTATAGCATAGTCTTACAACACTAGGTTCTGAATATTGAGTACAATGTTGATTTAAAGGAGAACTGTGTAACTTTGCTGCTACCTGTTTCTCTTCAGAAGTAATTGTTTTAGCTGTAATATTTAATATGTAATTTTCAAGGAGACAAGTTGACAAGACAGTTGAAGCCATTAGGGCAAGTTACAGGTCTGATCTGTGGAGAGGCGAACCAGTTCATGGAATGAAAGCGTGCTTTTAATGTATGTTACTATCATTAAAAACACCTGTAATTTAATCAGTTCTAAATAGATAAGTTAAGGAGTCCATTTTATGGTATTTTCTCATCTATGTTATAATGTTGTTTCCTCATCACAAACATACCAGGAGTCGTGTTTTGTTTCATTCACACATGTGTAACACACAAACCCAGGATATTTAGTTCTTCTCTCAAACAGAAAAAACTCCTTGAAACCTTGTGATGTCATTTGATAAAACAGGATGTGCTCCATTATGTTTTTAAACTCCAAACACCTTCACTAAAATCATCTAAGTAATTTCAGCCCTGGAATTTCCAATCTCTACTAAACAAAAGGAAAAAGGTAGAAGGTAACTAGAAAACTACCACTTCATGACATCACAAGGTGGAGCAGAGCATTTTGAGCTTTGGAGATGTAGACAGACTAATAATAAAGGGTTTTAAACATGTGTGAATGAAACAAAACACAACTCCAGGTCTGTTTTTTGATGAGGTAACAACATTACAACATGGCATAAAGCTCGGAAGAGTCCATTTTATGTAATATAGGACCTAAAATGTCATACAGCAAAGAAATAATCATCTCCATGAAGACAAACATTAGCGGTCCACCACCAGAAAAGTTACATAATGCACCGTTATAAAGGTAGCGAAAAGAGAAGATACAAAAATAAAACAAATTGACGGTATAAGGATTGCCACAGAATATACAAAATGTGAACGAAACAACCACCTGTATAAAACTGAACAATAAAACAAAGTGAACAAAGGATCAGTTTAAAATATTTTAAACTAATTCAACACATTGGCAAGTCAAATCTAAGAGGTTGAAATGTATATAGGAAGAGTAAATGCTCTTTTAAACAAATCAACGTCACCAAAATGAGATCAGTGGTGTGTTAACCTATAAGAGATGATATTCCATAACATCAGACATAAACTGTTATTCCAACAAACATACGCTGTCTATTTGTGGATTTTCCCCTGTCACAAGCTCTTGAATCTAGTGAAGGAAAAAACTGAGAACAAACAATCTGGCAGTCCAATCACCCAACTTATTTCCTCCTCTCTGTGAACCATAACTTCGGACCATTATTCCATTTCCTCAGATATCAACGTAATCATAATTATTTGTGCAACATGATTTGAGCAAAACAGCCAGTCACACAGCAGCTATTGGAAAACATGAAAACATTCAAGCATTTCCATTCATGTCTAGAGCCAGGAAAATTTTGAGTTTTGTCTTTTCCATAACTGTTTTTCCATCATATAAATCTTCCCAAAACGCATGTAAGTCTAAAGCGCACGGTGGGATGGAGTCATGATGCCAAACGGTGAAAAGACATCTGTATATTATCTCTGAAACCTCTGGACAACCACTGACTGAAAAACTGCTTCTTGACAGCTTTCCGATTCATGTTTTATATTAAGGCCAGACGACATGGCTTAAAGGTCCATCACATTTTTGTCACGTCACACTCCCTTAGTCCAATTTTTTTATACAGTCTATGCTCTGCACAGGTCTGACCTGTAAGCTGATCAGGTTCGGATAGAAATGTTTAATGCCATACTGTGAAACATTACAGACAAAGGAGTAACATTGCCTTGGAGAAAAGCATTTGACAAACCCTCCACCAGAAAAGTTACACAACGCACCTTTAACATATTTATTATTATATAAAATAAAAATGACGCTGTACCGAATTTTTGCTGTCTTAGGCTATGTTTATACGGCAACGATCAAAACAGAAGACGCAAAAGTGGCGTCTCGTCTTCAATTTTTTATCCGCGTTTAGACGAGCGTTCTCAACAGGAAATGTTTGTTTATACGAAGACGCAAAAGTGAACACAAAAGCCAGCGAAGGGAGGCGCTGTAAATAACTGGACTGAAAAAAAAACAAAAAACATCACAACAGTGTCAAGTTACATTTCTAACCACAACTATACCGGAAAAGAGAAAGGTAAAACTTCAAAATAAAATGTTCTAGTTGCGTTTTAAATGAGTTGTTAAGTTCCGCTCCAAACATTGTACAGAGGGAATACAAGAATACAACTTGTATTTTTGTTTACATGTTTTTGAATATTGTACTGAAAATAGTTACATTACAGGAGGATTACAGTGAATTAGAAAATATAAAATCACATCGGGTTTTACATTTGAAGTGCCTCATGCGGAAGTTGCTTGTCTTGGCCGTCTGTGTGGCTGTGAGAGTGTGAGAAAGACTTGTACGGGAAGAGAAGAGAAAAGACCGTAGACGTGTGTGGGTGCGATTGATACAATTGTTGAAATGACTCTTGTATTGCTGCATCTCTGTGACGTAAACGTGTATGTGACGTGAGCAGATCTGACCAGTTTTGCGTCTTTACACGGAAACGCTACAGCGGAGCGTATTTAACTTTTCCACTCTGGAGGGTGGTTTCAGATTTTTGCATTTTTAGGCCCCAAAAACGCCGTCACCGTGTAAACGAAAGCACTTCCGATAAAATATTTTGTAGTTTTTACCCGTAAGCGTTCTCGTGTAAACAGGCCCTTACAAATGTAAAAAAAAAAAAAAAGTGGTCCAAATGTATTCCTCACTTGCCTTATGCATTCTGAGCATCATTTATTATATAATAAAATCTATCTGTACTGGGATAAGACAAACTTTGCTTGAATACATGAGAAAAATCTGATACACAGCCTTTAAAGGTGCACTGTGTAACTTTTTGGTTTGGGGTCCATATATGTCATTGCTCTACCTGGAATATTCCACAGTATGACATTAATTAGCTCTACCTTACATTTATTCAGCTAAAGGTGGTTGTCTTAGTTCAAAAATACCTCGAAAAACACGTATTCTGACTGTGAGCGGGGTCGCCTCTCCACAGATCTGATAGAAAGGTTTAATGCCATACTGTGAAACATTCCAGACAAAGCAATAACATCTACATGGAGAAGAGCATTTGACAGACCCTCCGCCGGAAAAGTTACACAATGCACCTATAATGGTTGCTTTTTAAATAAAACAACATTTTTATCTACAGTCCAAAAAAAGAACAATTCAAGCATCAGATGAGGTTTTTCATGGTAGGATCACTTGTAACTGAAACATGCAAGGTAATTACAATGAATGCTATACTGTGGAACATGACTGGCAAAACAATACAATCGCCATAGAAACAAGAAAAGAAAATGTACAATGTTACGTGAACCCAATCCATTTAGATCTCTATTATTTCAACTATTTTAGGAAAAAAGACTACAGAATATCCAGTACAGTGGTACCTCACCTTACGAAATTAATTCGTTCCAGAAGTGGTTTCGTAACGTGAATTTTTCGTAAGTTGAGTAGCTATTTCAATGGAAAAGGCCTGATCCGTTCCAAGGTTTTTTTTAATAGTGTAACTTTTTTTTTATAGTGTAACATTTGTGTTCTGCGTCCTGATTGGAATAAACCAGGTCTAGACCAGAACTAAACCAGGTCTAAACCTGGACTGGACCTGGACTAAACCAGGATTATCCCGGGACATGGCAGTGCCGTTGGAGGAGCGAGTTGCTCGTGTCTCCGCGCTCCTTGCGCGTTCCGCGCTAGAGCTAAGAGGCCGTGAAAGACGCTCTTTCAGCGGGAATAAGAGTGGGGCGGGGCGGGCTCAGGTTCTATGTGACTTCCAGAGCCGGGGGGCTGACACTGAGCTAACAGGCCGAGAAAGGTGCTCTATCGGCAAGACCGGGGGGTCTCGCTCGGGCGGAGTCTGCTTCTATGTGACTTCCAGGTCTAGACCAGAACTAAACCAGGTCTAGACCAGGTCTAAACCAGGACCGGATCAGGTCCAGACCCGGACCAAACCGGGACCAGACCAGGATTAAATCACCCCGTGCTTGCTCGGGCGGGCCGAGCTGCGCGGGCCCGCGGCCCCGAGGGGGAGGCACAGCTCCATCCCGCGCCGTGTCGACGTCGCTTTTTGATCCTTCGATGTCGGCTCTTCCTGTCTTTGTGAAGCAGAATTCACCAAGCGTTGGATTGTTCACTCACTAATAGGGAACGTGAGCTGGGTCTAGACCGTCGTGAGACAGTTTAGTTTTACCATACTGATGATGTGTTGTTGCGATAGTAGGCTAATCCTGTGTCTCCGCTCCCCTTGCGCGTTCGGCGCTATATTGAGCCGTGTCTCCGCCCCACGCTTCACTATCAACACATTCCATTGAAAATCTATGAAAGTTCGAGTGTTCAAACGAGAGAGAAATGCGAGAAAAGCCCAACTCCAGTCTGAGAAAAGCGTAGAATGTGTGTGGTGAGGCATTTACAGTCCTAAAACATGTAGAACAATTGCAAAATACAAAGTTGTCCTACCTCGTGGACCTCTCCCAACGCGGGCCACCTCTGGAACCTAACCCCGTGTGTGTTGATAAAGTGTATTTACGTTTTGGGGCGTGCATCTGAGCGCGCATTAATTGAATTTTTGAGATTTCGCCTTTTGTAACTTGAATTTTCTTTCGTATCTAGAGACCAAAATTTGACGTGAAGGCGTTTTGTAACTTGGATTTTTCGTATGTAGGGTCTTTCGTAAGGTGAGGTACCACTGTACTATTATTCTTTTCCCCTGATATTTAAATTAATAGATTTGCTGTATCTTTTTGCACACAAATATTGATTGAAATGCTTTGGGCTGAACTCATGCATTTTCATAAAGTGCCTTATTTAACTAATTATTCTTCTGGCATTTACGTCTATGACAGGTAATGTAGCTTTAAGTACACCATTAGGCTGACAAGCACAATATGTTAAAACAAGGCCAAGTACCTAAACTGTACAAATGAATGACATTTAATATGCAAATAAGAGTGTCAATTTTCACCTGTCAAAGAATCGAGCCTTGGGACCAGCTAGCTCTTAGATTTTAAAATGCAAATCATAATGTGAATTCTGCAGTATTTATTCTAGGGTACTCACTTAACCTTTGAGTGCCTTTTTAATGTTCATAGGTGTTTTGTTTACAACTGTCTTCGTATGCTCTTATCATTGGCTGCCCATGATGCAATGCAGCAGGCTCATGTATGTAGAGCCAGATTGGCCAGATATTTGGTGCCAGATATGACCTTTGACCTGCCTTAGAGGAAGTAATGCTGCGGGACAACTGCGCTCAGTCATCTCGCTTTTGGCTTGTGTGAAACTGGTGAGTTACAGTATACTATTGTATGGAGGCTTTGAAGGCACCACCCTGGTATGACCCCAGCTTGACCCCTCCTGACATCTCGAGAGCACAATTTGGGGGTCACCATTTTCCATGGCCTGCCTGGTTATGTCATTATTTATGTCATCACGCGCCCTGCAAATTCCACTATTGGTGGTTTTTCTCTCTCTCTCTCTGTTTCTATCTCGTTCTCCATTTCTGGCTGAAAGAGATTCTCTGTTTGCTCTGACTAAAGATTTGAATAATGCAAATTTGAATGGATCATTAACATTGTGGATATAAATGAAAAGAAAATTCAAATTAAATAGAAATAATGTTGTATAGACAAGTTGATTTTTTTAGTATCTTACAGAATATAAATGATTGCAAAAGCTACATTTATTTTTAAGATTTATTTATTTATTGTAAATATGCTACATCATATGGACTATACAATCAATAATCATAATAATAATAATAATAATAATAAAGCCTGCAAAAAAAAAACTGATTAAAGATACATTTGGACATTAAGTTACAGGTCAGACCTGTGGCGGGGGAAGTTTCCAAGGCCTTTTTGAGCAATAAAAACAACTGTAATTGAACACATGCAAAATAGACATTTAATGATACATTTAGGGGCCGTTTAGACGAGGACGATTGCGACTGAAAACGACAAAATATTCTATCGGAAGTGTCTTTCGTTTACACGGCGGCGGCGCCGTCGGGCTCTGAAACCGCAAAAATCTGAAGACTCCTTCCAGAGTGTGGAGTTTTGAAGACGGCCCGGGTCGCGTCTCCGTCTAAGCGGCAAGAAGCGCAAAACATGTTCACGTCACATACACCTGACCTGATGCGCCAAGCCGGTAATAACAATAACAATACGTCGCAGGCGACAGAGGCGAGTTTGGACAAGACCGGGCAGAACCAGTCAGCGGTGGGACAATTTTGAGAATGGATTAGTTGATGACAGTGCTTGGGTGGAAAACTTCAGAATGACTAACAAGCTCTTGTTGGCACTTCTGGGCAGTTCTGCGCACTTCTGTGCTGGCATATTGTGAACTAAAGTCATAACTGATGCTGGGTTAGCGTTGGCTCTTTGGGCATTATTCTGCGCAGTTATCTGGCATATTGTGGAAACACGCACGTGCGCTCAACACACACACACACACACACACTGTGTTTCTCATAGTGCTTTAGCACTTTAGCAGTTTAAGTTGCGTTACCACCGACTACCGAGGTGCTCTTCTTGTGCATTTTATGCTGTGTGGCTCTGTGCTGGTTGACATGACTGCGATACGCATTACGTGCCTGTCCGTGTATAATGTAGCCTATAGGCCAGGGGTGGGCAAACTTTTTGACTCGTGGGCCACAAAGGGTTCTAAAATTTGACAGAAGGGCCGGACCAGGAGCAGCTGGATTTAGTGTTTTTCGTAATCCACCTCATAAGAGCAAAAAATAACATGGGATGTGTAGAAAACATGTGCTTTATTTCAATTAAAAATAAACAAAATCTTTACAACAAAATGTCTCTTTCAAGTTCCACAGTGTATTTAGCTATTTATTGAAATGACTCTTAAAACACAGAACATTTAGTAAAATACAGCTTTTTTAAAAATTACTAACAGTTACTATTTTAAAGCACTGAAAGTTCTGTTCTCCTTCAGGTTCTTTCGTTCTTTCATTGACTGTTTTGTCTTCTTTAAAGGGATATGCCACCCCCAGGTCAAATTTGGGCAGAATACAGCCGAATCACGCACCACGTTGTGCAACAGGGGAACTCCCTTCCTGGTGCGTAACTGGGATTCCCCTGGCAGCGTGCTGCGTGATTCGGCTGTATTCTTCCGCACTGGAAAATAGTTCCCACCCAAAATGACCAAGGCAAGCTCTCCGTGTTGATTTGCACATTTATTTGCACTCGATATGAATGCGCACTACACAGAAAGTAATTGGGAAACGCATCGAGCAAATTAATTCCTTTTGGCCGAAATCTTTCTCTGGCGACGTTAGACTCCAGTCTAAGGCGGAGTAGCTGCAGATACCGCGGCGGTCAGTGCTGACAGACTCGGACAATGGCTGGGTGAGCAGGAAAACGCTTTCCACCACTTATTTTAGTCTCTGGACTGTGGGGAGATGCCCAAATTTGACCTGGGGGTGGCATATCCCTTTAAAAACCTCTACAGTCTCTTGGCATATCAGGCATACAGCAGCTGATAAGTATTCGGTGAAAAAATATTTACTTGTCCACTCCTTATTAAACACTTTTCTTTTCTTAGCTCCGCTCATCTTTACAGGAGGGCTGAGGGGTTAAAGAGTAAAACACAAACGTGGAGCAAAACGCCTCAACAAAGGTCAATGTATTTAGTGCGCCAGCTATTGAAAAACACCAGAATTGCAGGGAAATTAAAACATTAAAGCATTAACAAGGTTTATTAATATAATTTCTTCAAGTTCGGCGGGCCGGATTAAGAAGCTTAACGGGCCGCATATGGCCCCTGGGCCATAGTTTGCCCATGCCTGCTATAGGCTATGCATTATGTTCGACCAAACATTTCGGTGACACCCTCTTGTGATTGTGGCCCCCCCTAGTTCAAATGCGTTCCGCGGTCTATGCTCTTGTTGTATTAAGCGAAGAGCTCCGACCCTACATCGAGGGCGAAAAAACCGTGATGAGAGCCCCTGTGGTGTCCTGAAAAAGGTAGCTCTGGCATGCATATTCAATCGAATTCGCGCACTTTTGCGTCTTTGTATAAACAAACATTTCCTGTTGAGAATGCTCGTCTAAACGATTGAAGACGAGACGCCACTTTTGCGTCTTCTGTTTTGATCGTCGCCGTATAAACGTAGCCTCAATGTAAAGCTATAACATCTCCACTGATACAAGCAGGTGGTGCACCCTCCTTCAGAAAGTTACATTTTCAATTAAAAGCTAAAAACGTCTTTCTCCTTTGCTGTGAGATGTAGGTTAGAAATGTAATACAAAAAAGTAGCAAAAGTTTTAGGTTTGTTCTATTGACATTTCTAAAGATTTGAATAATGTTAGTTTGAATGGTGGGAAACATCTAGTGACAGGCATTGTTGAGCTGTCGAGAGGAAAGCTAGCTCCTTGTCAGAAGCACACACCTACGCCTCTGGCACTTACAAGGTTGTCAGGCCCAAAATTATAGACTGACAATCATTTTCCTTCATCCGTAGCGTACGCCTGGAATATATTTACTTTAAAGGGAAAAGAGAAAGAGCCTTTGACAGAAGCGGCCATTAAGCACTCAACAAAGTCTGCTAATTAATGTGCATGTCCAGAAGGTTTAGTCTAATACTGGTCATATAGCTCACGGGAGGTGGACAACACGGCAATCACTCTTAACTAGGAAGGCAGAAATATCCAAATACCCTTAATATCACTGTAATATCATATTCTGGGGTCTATGTTTACATGAGCAACAATAATCTGATCATAATCTGAGTAATGTGGCAAAGACAACAATGAAAGAGAGGATTGAAAAAGTTGCTTTAAAATTCATTGTGCTTTGTTTTCCAAATACAACAGTTAGATCTATTGATTAACATCACTGAGAGTCTTTTGATCAGATGTGCACGTAAACGCACATCAAAAATCAGATCTATTACTGGGTTATAAAGTTCAAATTTTAGTTCAGATTTTTACAGATTATGCAAATGTACAGTTGTTTAGGTGATAGACCAGCTAAGAAAGTTTTCAGTTTAATGTGTCCTTGAGCAAAACACTTCAACCATCTTGCCAATGTGTGAATGGTAAGTAGTCACAGCTGCTCTATCCGACCCTCCAAACACCACTAACAATGCCGCACATACTTTTATAAAAGGCAATGAAAAGGTGAAGTGCTTGGTTAAGGACACAGCAACAGTTTTTAACACTGGCGCCGCATGGTCTCCCATCCAAGTACTAACCATGCCTGACCTTGATTAGTCTCTGAGATCCGATGGCTGTTATAAGTTTGGGCTATACAAAATAAACTGATTTGAAATGTAATTGTTAAAGTCCGCAAAGCATGGTGAAACTTTTACATTTGATATAATACACCATATCACAGCTATTGCATGTACTCTTCACATTTCAATTGTCATCTGCATAACCATTCACATAGGCCTTCAATACACTTTTCAGTGAATAGACATGTGGCCTGCCTGCTGCCTCTCTCCCATTTGAATAACTCAATTGATTTGTTTGAGAAATGATCATGTGGTGCGAATAGCTAACATCCATGCTCTGCAAATGTGTATTACTAACATCAATGTCATTACCACTCACCTCCCATCACGCACTGAGCCTGATGCATGTAGATTTATGAGAAGCCAGACCCCAGAAAAGCACGCATTTGAGTAAACATCACTAGCTCTGGTCATGTGTTAATTAGATCCTGCTGGGCTAACAGAACTAATGGAGTCGTAATGATTCTAATGTGATTGACTTGTACTGTGGCAAAGGAAGCGTTCACTCTTAACACGAGGAGAGATCTGTCCATGGTCCTGAAAGCTAATTCTATTTGAGTCTTTTGATGAGAGCAGCCATGTCCCTGATGTATCATTGATGCATACTTGAACAGTCAACCCCCCCCAGGATACACACAAGGTTGCGAGTAAGTAATTAGATATTCAATTTGCGCAGGAGACACGGTAGTATGAACCGAGCCGTGACGTCATTGTGTAACTGCAGATTCCCACAGGCTGGTAAGCCCACAGGCTGGTAAGCTTATTTACCAATTTAAATGCGTACATGAACTGATAATATTAATTTAAATTGTAGCATGAAATAAGGCTCATGCAATCCACATCTCTAATCTATAATAGAGTAATGAAAAACTAATAATAATTTTACTTACTTACTCCCTATATATTTAGTTAAAGTAGAGCTGGGCAATATGGAAAAATATATTTATCAGTATTCTTAGATCCATTCTTAGATAGAGATACATGACTACATTCATACCAGACTTCATACAACTGCACAACAACTCACCCTTATGTAACAGAAAGCCTTCAGCCACATCAATCACTATTTCATCTTTGCACTGTTTCTCCTTACCCACCTCTTGTATATAAGATAAGATAATATAAGATATGCCTTTATTAGTCCCACAGTGGGGAAATTCCAGTGTTGCAACGCACAGATCAAGAACAGCACGAAAAAGTAACATGCAACAGAACAATATAATAAATAAATAAATAATGGCCTAGGATAATTTAAACCTAGACCTAAAAATAGACTCTGGATTATAGTTGAATATTGTAGTGCAAATAAGTTGAATGACATGTTAACAGTGTTCGTTGTACAGTCTGACAGCAGCAGGAAGGAAAGACCTGCGAAACCTCTCCCTCACACAGCGAGGGTGAATCAGTCTGTCACTGATGCTGCTCTCCAGAGCAGACAGAGCGTCCTGCAGGGGGTGAGACTCATGGTCCAGCATAGAGGTGACCTTAGCCAGGACCCTCTTGTCCCCCACCTCCTGCACTGAGTCCAGAGGACAGCCCAGGACAGAGCTGGACTTCTTGATGACCTTGTCCAGCCTCTTCTTCTCCCTCTCTGTGATGCTGCTGCTCCAGCAGACCACACCGTACAGGATGGCTGATGCCACCACAGAGTCATAGAAGGTCTTCAGGAGTGGCCCTCTCACTCCAAAAGACCTGAGTCTCCTCAGGAGATAGAGCCGACTCTGGCCCTTCCTGTACAGTGCATCTGTGTTATGAGTCCAGTCCAGTTTATTGTTCAGATGAACACCCAGGTACTTGTAAGAGTCCACTCTCTCAATGTCCCTTCCCTGGATGTTCACTGAGGGGGCAGTAGAATGACGTCTGCAGAAGTCATATACAGTGGCTGTGAGATATATTTGTATTACTATACTTCTATATTTAAAATTTTGACTTGTATATACTAGTGCTGTCAATCGATCAAAATATTTAATCACAATTAATCTCATAAATGTCACAGTTAACTCGCAATTTATCGCAAATTAATTAATTTTAATACTCTTATCAACATAGAAGAGTGGACTGGCGCCGCTTTGTGTAAATGTGTTTTTATTGCAAACCACAACAATTGTCAGTGAGACAACTTTGTGTTGGATGTTTCACTCTCATGTTCCACTTTCATGAAGTGCTCTGCAACAGGGTGAGTGAAGTGCGTCTCTTGTGTCATCACAACAGTCAAAGCGACTGAACTTCCCACTGTGGGTAAAATAATGTGTTGTGACCCTGAGGTAGTTCTCCTTACTGAGGGACGTGCAGTAATCTCCAGTTAGTGCGACTGTGTTTCTCTGCACTGGGACTTTTGTTTGTTTGCATGTTGCACGGCGGAGCTGGCGCTTTTGGCGGAGAGGGTGGGTCCAGCGGCATGAGGTGTCTATTGAATGGTGGGACCGATGTGGGTGTGCGCGCTTCTCTGTGGGTTTGTGGATGTAGTGGTGAGGGAGTGGCACGGATTTGCCATATGTTTTGGAGCAGATTTGCCATATGTTTTGGAGCAGACTTTGTTTTGCGTTTTCCCTCATGTGGGTGGAATTGGCGAGCACACAGGGCTTGTGTGGTGAAATCATGTGTGTGCGTGTGCATGGGCGGCCGTGCCGTGCTTTGGCCCACCTCCAGGACTTCTCAGTTCCGTACAAATTGTTTTCCTTCCTGTTTATAGCCGGATCCTGTAGTTTTTCTAGTAGTGGCCACAACCTATAAAAAAACTAGTTCACTAGGTCACAAAGAGCGTTAATCTTGTGATGAATAAAAAATTTGCAGCGTTAAAATTGTTTTGCGTTAACTCGTTAATAGCATGGTATTTTTGATAGCACTAGTATATTCATTTATATAAATATGCCTTATTTCACACCCGTCTCTTGTTATTTTGCTCTTTATTATTATAATGTATTGTTGTGATGTGTGAGCTACATTGTTAAAAAAAATAAGAGTCTTCCCTGTGTATTGGGTTAGTGGTTTTCAATTCAGTTTTATTACATTGACATTGTAAAAACAAATAAATGTTTTTTAATCTTAATTTAATTAAAACTTCAGTTTGTGCTCTTCAATTATTATTATTATTATTATTATTTTTACACATTATTTTGGTATTTTGGCTCCAGATATTCCAGTGGTCCCCAAAGTATTACAAAACACCAGACAGACTCTCCATATAAAAAGTGAATGAAGTAAAAATGAATGTAACAGCCCTATGAGAGGCTGGAGACATCATAAAAATGGACTCTCTCTTCCCTGTAACTTCTCAAACCAAACCAGAGCAGGGTCAAAGGAAGTGTGGGTGTGTTAAAGTTGGCTTTGTGTTGCCCTGAGCAATTTTACGAGAGGACGAGGACACAATGTAAAACTAGAAACCCATAAACACCTGCACCAGATCATAACACACTAATAAACTATCATTCCTCAAGATACCACCAAGATTTTTAGGCCTGTGCAGGTAATCAAATATGTTTGACAAGACAACTGATAAAACATTATTAAACATTAAAACTGTATTAACAACATCACCTATAACAGGAAGTTGAATCCCATGAATACTGTCTATTGATGCTTTGCAGCTGATGTCATCAACATTCCTTGGAGGTGTGAAGCTAACTGTAGGCTCTGCTCTGTCTGAGGCTTTGTTAGTCAAGTTAGACTTTCATCTGAGCTTTATTTTAACACAATCTGATCAAAATTAACTGATTTATTTGGAACTACAGCAGGAGAGATGATTTTAATCGTTTTACCCACTCAAGTAACATTACAGTCCTAAGACAGTATTAGCCAACCTTGATTACAGGCCAATTAGCCAATATTGATCACAGGCTCTTGTGTTGTTTAAATACATTTTGAATTTTTTGTAGTTTTATTCATCATTCATTCATTCATTCATCTTCTTCCGCTTTTCCATTTGTCTGGGTCTGCTGCCCAGAACACAATGCACAACGCTTTTTTGGAGTTTCAGACTATTTTAAAAGTTTTTCGGTTTGCTAATGTGTGCATTGTGTCAGTATAGAAACCTCCGAGCATTCTGCCATACTTATGCAAGCGGAAAACCCCCAGCGTGATGTCACTGCAAAGTATCAATACAGGTTCATTTGGAGAAGAATCAATAGAAGCAATAGTTGACTATGATTTTGGGCATGATCGAGCGGATCAAATTTTTGTCATGTATTTGCTAAATATGAAGTAACACAAACTAAACCTTCCCCATCTTTCATTTTTTTCAGTAACAGTGAAAATAGCTGCTACTAAAGTGATAACTGAATCGTTGCAAATAGTTAAAGCTTGAGAAACTGCCAGTGAATAGCCTGGTTGTGTTGTTTACTGTAAAGAGATTCTGACCCAATGACTTTTAGTAACTCTTAAGCCTTTCTGTTAAGGTCAGGCTTTGTCAGTGTTGTTTAATAATGTCAGCTTAAAAGGTTGTACATGCCTTCAAATGTTACAGCAGAGTAGAGGGATAGGGGCCAGGACTTTAGTATTGATTATAAGGTTTGAAATGGGAAAATCCACAGTTATTGGACCTGATTATTTATTTAAGCACCATGTTCCCATGTTTTCACACTCCCATCTCAGTTTACCATTGCAGGCCTTGACTTGAATGTTTCAGTGTCATCTGAAATCAAACAAATACTAGAGTAATAGGTAATATATGCATGCAGCAGATAGTTGGAGTTCAATTATTGTTAGTGCTTAACAAGGTGGTGGTCAGACTTTCTACACCAAATATGACAGAAGACATTCCAGAAAAAACACTTTAAGGGAATGTCCCATCTCATCACCGACTGAAGTATACCTGACTCCCTCTGGAGGCTGCTGTGATACTTGGGCTTCAGAACAGAACACTTTTGTCCAAAGGTTTGTTACTCTCCTCAAACTGCCCTGACACATGATCTGTTGTCCCTACCTGTTGAGCTGCACTGAGCTTTCTATTATTGTATTTTACTGCTCAATGTGCTTAAAGATCCCATGACATGGTACTTCTTGATGCTTTTCTTGATGCTTGATGCTTTTATATGGCAAATGCGCCGCTGGTTCCTTGTTTTAGCGGTGCGCTGTGCCTGGCCCCACTTCCGCGTGTGTAAGCGCGAAGGAGGAAAGGAGAGTCTTTTCAATGAAAAAAAACAAATTTTTACAGAAAATAAAATTAAACCACTGCTGTTTCAGAGGTCCAGAGGGTTGGGTAAAGGACTTCCAAGCCTAGAAACACTCGCACGTGCCTCCAGGCAAATAAAAAAACGCATTTCGCATTGCGTAGCTCCTCCGCAGTCCAAACTCTCTGGGCGTGATTTCCAGAGACAGGGGGTGGAGATCCAGACGGTGGTGGAACTGAATTTGCATTTCTTTTTTCGATCTGACGTCAATAAGGTGCCTTGTCCGGAATCGCCCATTTGAGCTGTGTTTTTTTCAAACGCAGAAAAGGATCGCAAATGCTCAGTTTAGACATTACGCAACTTTTAGCCATTGGGGGGCCCTAAACAGGGTAGGGGAGCTCACATTAACGTTCAAAAACCTCAGAAAGTGAAAATTTCATGCCATGGGACCTTTAAATTGCCTCTTAGGGAAAAATAAAGTGATACTGACTGATTGATTAACCTCCAAGAACTATATGAATTAATCAATTATTATGATATGGTTTTAGTGGAGTCCCTGCTTAGACTGTTGCCCCCGCGACCCGGCCCCGGATAAGCGGAAAAAAATGGAAGGATGGATGGATGGATGGTTTTATTGCATTTTGCAGAGGCTGGTGAACATGCAAACTTGTTCTTAAAATTATAATCTTTCTGATCTCCAAACAAAATCACTCTTTAGGGCTATGCCAGCATATGTCCGTATTGGTGGTTTTCAGAGTCTAGAAAGTGGTGGTGTCATACTCGCAGATGGTGGGGCAAGATCCTCTGTTTCATATTGATAGATAGAAAGACAGGATTTACAAATGTTGAATCTGAGAATCACCAATTAGTGACTAGATCCAAAAACACACTGCAACAAAAATTTGTAACCACCGAGCTGACAGAAAATTTAAGAAAAATACTTAAAATCAAAGATAAAAAAAATCAAATACTTAAAATGCAAAGAAATACATTTACATATTTCCCAAGCGGAACCTGTGCTGTGTCTTTAAGGCTTCATTGCACTGTCTGCATTATACTGCAGCCTGGAGGGGGTAGACAGCTGCTCCTCTCCTCCATTACTCTGATATTCTTTGACTGATAAATAAAGAGTAAGTCGACCGGGCCCACAATACGAGGGATTAGACTATGATAAATGACCCAGGAAAGCAGGATGTGCACGGGCTAGGTGGATATAAAGATTTTGGCGACATCTGAATGCTGATGCTGTGAGGTAGTGGGCACATTTGTTGTTGTATTGGAGAGTTTCTGCTGCGAATGTGGTTTAGAAGAAAGAGATTATCTAGAGAACCTGGGGAATCTTGTATGATTTTATACTAGTGCAAGACTTTATTCAAGTACATCTGAATATGGTCGGACTGGGAGACATGACAAAATAGTAGTCATAGTAGTCAATAGTCATATTTCTTTTCTTCATCAATTCATCATTTCATTTCAATTCATCAAGCAGATAAAACAGTTCAAGTTTCTCTCCATTGTGAAACACATGGATATAATCAATCAATTCCACTTTTTTTCAGTAAAATACAATAATAGACACACAAAGAAAAGTCTCCATTCAGCTTGTAGAAACCGATAACGTAATAACGGCTAATAATGTAACAACGTCGGATGATGTAATAACTTGGGTGAGCCAATAACAGCGTGCAATAATTTAATACTTTTTTTACATTACTGGCTCAACAAGAGGGAAATATACAGTACAGTCTACAGATACAGTCTTATACTGAGAGGACCATGGAAGGGTATCTTGGTATCCGGGAAGGGCATCATGTGTGAGCCCGTAGGATTGGGCTGTACTAGCTGGAAACAAATGCCCCACACGTGTGGTGTCAAACCTCCGGTCGATGACGTGTAGGTCACATTAGAGTTGGGCGGTATCCAAATTTTGATACCGTTAAACCGTCTCCACATTTTCCCGGGGTATACGGTATTACCGTTGCTAAGGCTAAAAAAAAAAAAAAAAAAAAAAAACCACTTGGTAGCACTACAGTGGAGTCGCCTTGCCAAATGGCAGCTTGCATCTATACCGTTCAGAAACAGAATAGCAAGCATTACATAGGCCTAATGATACTGAAAACATAACAAAACATGTACAAAATTAGTAACTTTTATTAACAAATGTTTAAAGTGCAAATACAGCAGCCAACCGATGGAACGAAATAACAAATTGTCTGTGGGCTAAAGCTAACAAACCAACAGGAATCATTATCAGAAGCAGTGACTTTATAACCAAGTGCTTAACAAAGAACTGAGCAAAACCCGCATGGCAAAGCTGTAACGACACAGTTAAAGGGATATTCCAGGATTTTTGACATGGGGGCTCATTTCCGAGTTAGCCAAGCTTGCTCCTGTCGTTATGTTGTCGTGCTGGTCAAAAGGCATGCACGCTCATAAAGTTGTTGCTAGCCCGTGAACATTCATGTTGAGCACGGAACTGAAAAGACAGCCCCGCATTGATCGTTCATTCCAACAAACAATGCAACAACCCGGTTTTCTGTAGCTGTAGCGGGGGCTAACTCACCGATACTCTCTTGCGTTCTGCCCTTTCAACATCCATCTCTCTCAACTCTTCATCTGTATATTCCAAGCATCGGGGAGACCTCCAAACGTGGCCATGTCTGGATTGTAGAACAGGGCAGGCTACTGCCCTGCTACTGTACTGTACTGCTACGGCTAACGACGACAGCTGAAGGTAAACAAATATCAGCTGGAAACCTAACGCAAGGTGATATCACTCCGCCCATGCCTAGCTAGATCGGGGGAAAAACGCGCTGTTGCATAAGGACATAAATCCTTTAAATTACAAGGTTGATTATATTTCTAAAATTGTTCCATCAACACAGACATTTGCATCGACAGTCTGGCGTTATAGTTGACTTGTTTTGGGTGCACTATGGAGTGGGTAACCCTGATTAAAATCAGGCTACCATTTACCATTGACTTGCGCTAGCCTAGCATCTGAAAACTCTGCAGCTGGAAGGACTGCATGAAATTCGCTATAAAGTGTCTCCACATCTCTGCAGCACTCTGGCTAACTCGGAAATGAGCCCCATGTCAAAAATCATGGAATATCCCTTTAAATTAATTATAGTTAATATTATATTAGGGCAAGATTTTTTTAAATTTTTATGACGGTAATGAATCTGATACCGTTGCTATTTTTAGATACCGCAGTATACCGTATTACCGTATTACCGCCCAACCCTAGGTCACATGAATGTGACATGAGTATTCAGATTGTAGTCATATTGGATATGTATTGGATTTATCGCCACATATGAATGAGGTCTGGATTGGAAAAATCTGAATTTAGCTGTTCACACTGACATGAAAAAATAAGATCCAGGTCATATATGGGTATAAAAAATTGGTTTTGGCCTGCAGCGGACGTAGCATCTGAGTAAGCTAATCTTGAGAGGAAGCCATTACAACATACTGTAGTTCAAAGCTCATAAACGTGTATTTTAACAATTAAACCATTCTTGAAATTCTCATCTAATATTTAAGCATCAAGTTTCGTGATAACTCCACATGAAGTTGATCTTTTGCAGCAGAGCGGCCATAACCCGAGCAGCCTTCTCTTAAACACATCCGCAGACTTTAGCCTTAATAAAAAACAGATGCCTCTGGGCTGCAGCTTGCGTGTGGTGGGTGCTGTCCACTTTGGCTGTGCTGTTTACATTGGGTTTGTCCAGCTCCAGTCTGGATGTTATACTCTGCTTTCGGGGAGACTTTGCGGACAGCCTGAATCCGTTTTGCGTCAGTGCCTCTTGTTTTCCTTGTAGGTCAGCAGCACGCGCCTCTGTCTATGTTTTGATTGTAATTATGTACAATTGGCTTTTCTGCAATGGGCTTTTTAATGGAATTCTTTAATGGTTGGTTGGGCAAGTTGTTTTCTACATTACATCTACATTCATCTAAATCAGCCAACTAGCTGCCTAAGTTTTCTTGCTAAACTAAAGAGTATAATCAAAAGTAAACAGATTCAGATTACCAGTGTCTCTAGTGAAGTTGTTCCCGACACTGTTTCAAACACCACTGAAATACAATGTTGGAAATGTAATGGTTCCCCACCACTATACTGCTATTACATGTACTAGTGCCATATTAATTTTCTTGACACAATAATAAATGTATCCTTTTATAAGCCTGTCTATTGTCAAAAGCAGCAGTTGGCACATTATATTAATATGAAACTCTATACAGGAACAGAGCGTGCAGTGTGTTCTCTGCTCTCTGTGTGTGTCTTTGTCAAAGAGTATTTCTCTAATTTGACCATTTTTAAATCCCTTTCTTCAAACCTCATCCCACCTCCCCTCCATCTGGGCCTGAAGATAATGACTGTGTAAAGCTGAAGGACATGGGCTTCGTGTTGAGCCTCCAACCCACACAAAAATATCATTCCTCAATGCACGTATGCTTTTTTTCTTAGCCTATAATAATGGCTAACTATGGCTCAAGGGTAACAATGCAAATATTACTATAAATATAAATATAATATATTGCCGTGAGTCCATATGACAAACACAATTTAGCTTGAGAAAATGAGATTATGAAGTAAATTCTTAGGAGGGACGATTTTTTGTGTCACCTCTGATCCAATGAATTGACATTTATGCATTTTGTAAATAGTGATAAAATTGAAGTAGGCTAGAAATGAGTTTTCCCACAATGCATATAAACGTAAGTCTTTGAGGTAAGTCCATTTTTTTTTTTTTTTTTCATTGGAGCTGTTTCACTTTTTTGGTGGAGGAGTCGCACCCTGCTTGTTTCCACGGAGATATTATTGTCAAGTTACAGATCAGAACTGTAGAGAGGCAAGCCCACTCACGGGCAAAATGCATGTTTTTCAAGGAAATTATAATAATACATCAAAATATCAAAATGTATATGCTATATAATAACCAAGATATACATATTTAAGGCCACACCACGGAATACATGCCAGTGCATCTATTTTGCATTTTACATGATACTGTATATTATTTGTTGTTATTTGAACATTATTTTAGTCCAATTAGTCCAAAACTTTCTGAAAAACAGTGAGGAAAAACAGGACACACCACACCCAAGCATGATCCTGTAGTGTGAAACGATGTGTAATACAAAACATCAATGTGAAGAAGCAGATAGAAGCAGAGGAACACCCACCGAGCACAAGTCTTTTCATTTGAGCACATCCAAGCGCAGCATGCTAAAACCCAGACTATAGACGCATATTAAAAGCTCTTTACAATACAGCAGGAGATACTTTCGAGGAAACCACAACCGTGCCAGACCTTAAAGGCACCATGTTGTGTTTACTGCCTTTGGTTTTTTTGTGCAAAACCATTTAAAGAGGCAGTGTAAATTAAAACACCATCAGCAGAGCAGCAGGAGCACATGTATTGAAAAGTTAAAGAAGAAAAAGAACAATTCTAACTTCATAAAGAAACAGGGCACCACGAGAGGACCCCTGGAGCCAGTGAAATCATTTGAGTAGCGCCATCGGCTGTATTTACTTTACTTGTACAGGACATGGGTTAGATAATGATTTTAGTCAAGTAGGATTTAAGTGGAATAAATGCTTCTATTGCGAGTATTAAATTGGGTTATAGTTTTATACATAAGGATAAAGGGCACGATAAGGAAAATGTATTTAAAGGGCCCATACAACGCTATTTTCTGATCTATTATTATGTTGTTTCCTCATCACAAACATAACCGGAGTTGTATTTTTCATTCACACATGACAAACCCTGCATATTTAGGTTGAGTCACCATCTTGACAAATCTTCATCACGAAAAAGTTAAATGATCATGGCTTTGAGCTTGCTGCTACATACAACATTTTGAGGATTTTTTCCCCCCAGCATTCATCTGTAGGAGCTAGAACCGTACGTCAGTGGATTTCACCGCTCAGTGATGTTTACGTCATGAGCGTGATTCGAACCACCTGCCTTTGGATCAGTGGACAAACACCAACTGAGCTACAATGCTATGTCTACTGCCCGAATTTATCATTCTGAAACCTTTGGATTTCATTTTGCTTTTACAAATAACACTAACTGATATATTCATATTTACATACCTGTACGTTTGGGCTCTTGGGTACTCGCACCACTTACTACCTATGACATCAACTACTGTGTAATGTGAGGAAAATAATCTTTGTTATGAAATACGTCAAAGGTCGCTGATGTCCTGTTCTTGTGTTATCACTCAATAGTTACCAATACATTGAGGTTTACGACAACTATGGCTGATTTATGCTGATTCAGTGCTAAACCTAGAAGACGTGGTCTTTTAAACTGGACTTTGCCTGTGTTTTACTATCATGTTATGTCCCACCATTGACACGCTGTCTGCATAAAGTTCCTTCTTGAGGGTCCTAGTTTGAGTTAATGGTTAACTACTCTGTAGGTTAAATTTAGCTCAGTTCTGTACCAAGACTTAGGGAGACGATGGGAGACGACAAGGATCTGAAGAATCAAGTCTGTATCCTCTGCTGTTCAACATTAAAGTGCCTGCATTTTTCCTACGAGGTCTTGAGAATTTCTTCCACAATTTGGTGACCCCGACGTGATAGAACTATGCAGAAAGGACCAGGCCGTCGTCTCCCCAAAGGCCCCTCTGAGAAACAACGCATCCAGAGCGCTCCACAAAACGGTATGGCAGTGCCTTTTTCAAAGAATATCTGTCACATTGGCCAAAACCAAGATTATATGTGATGTTTTGTGAGGGACCTTTGTAATAAATTAAGTGGTAATTTTAAAACAATATAAAATCAGTAATTAAAAAGTCCGTGTTTATACGCCAACACGTGAGAAAAGAAGGAGCGTAGAATCAAAATAATAATGAACGTTTAAGCTTTAAATTTGATAAAGCGTGATTAAAAAACAAAGTTATTAATTAAGTTCCGTGTTTATTGCTTTGCACGAAGAGAGAAAAAAAGCGGATTTTGTAAGAAAAACACTTTTGTGGTTAAACTTTACACAAAAAGAAAAAACAAAAACTCCTAATTTGAGTTTACAAAAAAAGGAATTCCAAAAAATAGTATCAACAGATACAAAAGTAACATTATTGGTGTTTTTGATTGCCTTAAGCTCTCAAGACACCCAGGATGCAGAAGTAAGAGTTCGAAGAACATGACGTCACTTGCTTCTGTAAAATTGGCCGAAGGTCAATTGTCCAACTAAACGCAACTGATACAAATTGACAGACACTCGTAGCATACTCAATCTTATAGGGGATGCGCAATTTTGTTTGCGACGAAATTTATAATACTTTGGTACAGGAAAGTGATGTGACCGAAATTAAATTGAGTTGTACCTGGAAAAACTGACTTAAATCACAAGCAGGTTGCTTTTCCCGTGATTTTCCCCGTCTGGTAGTACTGTTACGAGAGCGTCATCAAAAGTTTGTGAAAAAGAAATACACTTGAAACTAAAAGCTGAGCTTGTAAAGGAGATTACAGAAAAAGCTGAAAATATAACGAAAAGTCTGTGTTCGGCTAATTCCACCAAAATTACGCAGATACTGAAAGAATTAAAAGACGAGTATGACACATTTAGAATTACCTGGGAGATTTGTTTCTTGGTGTCGATTTAAAGAGGAAGACAGTATAAATGAATTGTTCAAATTGATGGCACTTTGTAAATAAGTTGAATTGTTGTAAGAAGCACTTGTTTGAGCAAACATGAGATGGAGAGATGTTTAGAGTCTTGATTTGAGTTAAAATATTGGCTATGGTGGTTCATGTAAAGTTTTGTTGAAAGCTTTAATTATAAATAAAATGTGATAGAAGAATGTTGAAAGATAAGAATTATGGCATTTATTGGAGAGATGTTTGTGGAAATTCTGGTTGTGTGAGTGTTATGATCTTACAAATGATACTTGGATCAAATAATTCTGCATTTATTGAGTAATTTAAAATTGCATGTTCTTAGAAATAAATTGCATGTTCTTAAAATTCGGAATAAATCTCTGAAATTATTGCATGTCCTGGAATATTTGGAGAATAACCTAAAACGGGAGATTTTTCTATTTACTGAAAATTGTCTTGTTTTGGCGAATCTCAATTAAAAGTCTTGCATTGTGTAATTTACTTAAACCAATTCTAAATTCTAAATTCTAAATTCTAAATTTAATACAATTGTAAATATTTTAAATTCAGCTCTCAAAGATTTGCTAGCTTAATCAATTTCATGGGAATAATAAATTTTGTTATGAGGGTTTGTCTATCTGCCTGCGGTCTCTCTCTCTCTGTGTGTGTGTGTGAGTGTATGAGCGGCAGCGAGCAGAGAGGTCAAGAGGTCACAGGGAAAGATATGTCAGCTCGTAATTTAGCTCTATTAATGTTGTTGTTCTTGTTAATACTGTAAGAGTTGAGAAAAAGGAATTAGAAAAATTAGGGACAAGGATAGGATAGTGTCAGTCTGTATTTTGAGTGTTATGTGGGAATTAAAGAAAGCGCTTTGTTGCTTCAGGCTCGGAGCGCCTCTGGTCTGTATGTTTGCTCAGTACGAGTTGGACTAGTTTGAGTTTAAAGGAGCAGTGTGAGAATTACTCTTTGCACGGTGCCATCAATGAACGAAATAATAAATAAATAAGAAACAGTTTAAGCTATTGAGACAGCATTGCAATTATTAAAGTGAATATCTTATCGGAAATCAGGCCCTAAAACAATTGAGGAGGTAGATACATTTCAAAATTTAACACAAATAATTGGAGTATAGAGGTTTAAATTGCTCAAGGCTATTTTTAATTTATTACAGTTCATTTTTTCGGGTACAATTCAAAAATATAAAAGGTTATATCACCTGTCATATTAAAGGAGGTATTGGATAAACTAATTGCTTTTATAATTAACTTAAGATTGGGAGTTTTTTTTTGTTTTATCTAAATTAAATATTAATAAAATAATTATTTTCAAAATTTTACGTTTACTCCTACGCTACTTTTCTCTCTTTGTTGCAGAAGCTTAAAACTTAATAGCTGCAATTCGGACCGTCCCGCAGACAACAAAACGTGACGGACACATATTCTAATTAAGGAAAAAACTGTGCGTAAATTAGGTGATTAAAATTTTAAATTAAATATTTTAAACTAATTATAACCCGAAGTCACAATTATCTAAGTCAAATTTCTTCTCCCTTCTAGAGAACTGTCTATAGAACGGAGAAGCCCCAAAGAATTAAATTTTTTAGAGCCAAAGGTAGAATCAAAAGTACACAGTACTCAAAATAGCGATACATTCACTAAAAAGCCATAAACTGGACGTTGTGCCCAAAATTTGTATAATAAATAAATAATTAAACTTAAAAAACAAATTACCACAAAATGTCCTCACACTTTATCATGGTTGGCCAGTTGACAGAATATTGGTTGAATAAAGCACTCCAGGATGAAGCGGACCCCAAACAAGCCCAAGCAAATCAAAAGTCCTGAAAGTCCTACAAGATACCAAAGAACTGTCCTCTATCTTGGTCCTAAAGAAAACCGAAAAAGAAGAGAAAATAAAGGAAGATTCAGTGCTAACTCATAGACAATTCAGAGACTCTTGTTGTGACACCGAAGATGAAAAAGGGTCTGCTGAGAGAAGAGGAAGGTCACACAGAAGAAGTAGAAGGGCATGGGATGAGGACACTGACAGAGAGATTTCTCTACTTGATAACATGTACCGACCATTATCCGACTCACCTATCGAACGAAGAGATTATTACCACAAGTCACCAAGACCATACCATCCCTCACCCTACACCAGCGGCAAGCTGAGAAGCCCCGATACTAAAGCTGCTACATCCTCGAAGCCCTCCCAATTTGGAGAAGACTCATCCACCAGGGCAACATACAAAGTACTGACAGGAGTTTACACTCCCAGCCAGCGGAAGGAACGAGGGCCAAAAGCAAGTGTGTATCCAGTGAGAACAGATGGTCAAACTGTGGTCTATCAGCCATTTTTAATCAAAGACTGGAGTGCTTTGATGTTGACACTTCCAAGACTTACCAAAGGTGGCTTACCATGGCTAAGAGCTCTTTTCAAACAAACCGCAGGAGACCAACTTTGCTGGGGTGATATTCAGGCTGCTCTGACCAAAGCTGCTGACGAAACTGTTGCCAGAAACATCAGAAAAGCTATCGAAAGGAGCTTGAGATATGCGCTGTGTGATCAAGAAGCTGTATACAACTATCGTGATGTGCTGGAGAGAGAACTCAGTCAACGCTATCCTTCTGTCGTGACTGAAGAATTGTTGTCAATGCAAATGAAAGACAACGAAGACTACTACAGTTACAAACAACGTGCTACTAATCTATACCATGATGCCACAGGAGAGCGGATCGATGCCAGAGCAGGAATGTCAATCATCTATCGCTCAGCTCTGGTGAAAGGTATGCCAAAAGCAGTGCAAGATGCTTTGGACGATGTGATGGGCATATACACTAAATCTGATGATGAGTTCGATGCACACTGCAGCCATCAAATAAACAAGTACCAGAGGGGGAAAAAAAGAGGCCGAGGAGAAGAAGCAAGAGCTGGAACTGGCCACTATGAAACTCCAACTGCAGAAATACCAAAATGAACTCAAAGAAGAACAAGCAGCAGGAAGCAAGAAACCATCAATGGACTACTGGAACCAGGATGAAGCTGCCTATGCAGAACCGGATGCTGAAACCGATGAACAGCTTGATGACCCCATCCGACCCTTCGTCGCTGGGGCTCCAAAAGGGGAGGAAAAAGGGAGGAGATCGAGGAGATAGAGAAGAAAAAGGACAGTATAGGCCATATTATGATAATTTGTTAAATTTACAATGTGTAATCTTGACTACGCTGATTATATTATTATTTGTTGTTATAGTATGGGGATACAATGCTACTGACTGAGACTGACCTCGGACGGCTGGCAAACAACACGACAACCACAACGACCACTCACGGCACGACCAACTCAGCCAACTATATGGGTAAGACACAAGGAGCACTAAAAAGGGCAAAAAGGGAACTTTCTAAAATTTCCAGAATTGAAAAATATTGCTATGAAGGCCAAACATGTAATGTTTTATTCGACGTATGTGAAATATTGGACTGTATGTCAAACATACCCGCTATAGATTATGTTTTTAATACCCAAATTGTTTGTAAAGACACTTGTCTGACCAGAGTTAATAATTATGAGGACCACAGGGTCACAAACAATACCAGAGCAATTTCTAGTACGGACGATCATCATAATACAGACCAAGGTGATTTTAGAACTGATCAACAGCAGAGAATTACCCTGACAAAGATCAGGAAAGATGAGGCATTGCAAATATAAACCGTTTTACTACCACTGTTTCATGTAATCGGAGAATCAATTTAAATTTTGAAGGCTATATCCACATAACCATATTAGTAATTAATAAGATTGCTCCAGTGAATGAAATAAATTCTTTGACTGAAGCAATACAAATAGAGACAGGATTGGAAATGATAGAAAACATACTAAAATGAGTTAAAATGAGTACATTATACGGCCCATACTCTGACCATAGAAGATTGTATTGTATGTTCGGCTGCCAGACCACAACTAACTACTGCATCCATACCATATTCCAATAACAAGGACTTGACGAGTATACTTAAGCTTTTCATTAGAAAATCATTTGAATGGACTGATGAGTGTTATTAACTCCATGACAAGTTACTGGTTGTAACTTCAAAGGACATACCCACTATTTGGAAAATGGGAACTGCAATGTATACATGTTTTCTCAGAGATATGATCACAAACGCAGACATAAGGACTGACAACAGAGTTGACATTGAGGGTTTCACTAATAATTTTTGTAATCAGACTTTTACTTCTGACAATTATGACAATTTTTTGCACTTTTGACTAACCAATCCATTTCATGAGCAGATATTTGGTGGTTATGTGCAGACTTCCGTCTGTATGCAATACTATCTCCAACATGGTGAGGTGTGTGTGTGCCAATTATGCTAATTATCCCATTCACTATAGGTCCTATAGATTCATTGAATTTAAAACCGACCCAAGTTCTATATAAAACGGGACCGGACCATGTCCATAAGAGGTCCTTGTCCCCACAGCCTAAAGAAACTCTGGTGTACTTGAATATGCCTGGACAAGTTGGTTTCATAAAATGTTTGGCCCATGGGCTGCGACAATTGTCTCCACTATCACTATCATAGTGACTGCAATTGCTATTTTAATTGTAATTGGCTGTTGCGTTGTCCCTTGCCTCAGAGGTTTAATAGAGTAATTTTGACTTACTGATACATCAATCTAGTCTGATCAAAATTGAACGAATTAAGTTTTGGCTGAATAAATAAATGATCTAAATTCTAAGCCCTAAGGTGTTGCTCCTTGTGACTTATTCTGCCGTCCGAGTTTTGTACAATGATTTACATGATATATTGACATAAAGACATTGAGGTGTGTTATGCTCTATGAATGCTAAGGTTAAATTGTTATATTGGGATGATTAATTTTATTTGTAGAGGGAGCATCTTGCCACTCTACTATGTAAGTGTGATCACATGTGTTTATGTGATCAAAGGAGGGAACTGTGAGGAAAATAATCTTTGTTATGAAATACGTCAAAGGTCGCTGATGTCCTGTTCTTGTGTTATCACTCAATAGTTACCAATACATTGAGGTTTACGACAACTATGGCTGATTTATGCTGATTCAGTGCTAAACCTAGAAGACGTGGTCTTTTAAACTGGACTTTGCCTGTGTTTTACTATCATGTTATGTCCCACCATTGACACGCTGTCTGCATAAAGTTCCTTCTTGAGGGTCCTAGTTTGAGTTAATGGTTAACTACTCTGTAGGTTAAATTTAGCTCAGTTCTGTACCAAGACTTAGGGAGACGATGGGAGACGACAAGGATCTGAAGAATCAAGTCTGTATCCTCTGCTGTTCAACATTAAAGTGCCTGCATTTTTCCTACGAGGTCTTGAGAATTTCTTCCACAGTAACATCTGCTCAAATAGGCTCCTTATGTGTCCAACACGCTGTAGCTAATTCAGTTACATGGCTCTCATCTGCTTTGCGTGATATAAGTGAGAGGACCTGTGGAGTGGGCTTTGACGTAAAAGCACTTCAACACCCACAAAGAAGGGTGGCCATTTTGGAGTCTGCATTTTTATACGGCTCTCATGAATATGCACATCAATATGATTTATTTCAGCTATTTTCTATTAAAGGTCCCATGGCATGAAATTTTCACTTTCTGAGGTTTTTGAACGTTTATGTGAGCTCCCCTACCCTATTTAGGGCCCCCCCATGGCTAGAAGTTGCGAAATGTGTAAACTGAGCATTTACGATCCTTTTCCGCATTTGAAAAAAAGACAGCCCAAACGGGCGATTCTGAACAAGGGAAGTTTCTGACGTCACATTCAAGAAAAAATGCAAATAGAGTTTGGCCACGCCCAGCCGCTGCTCTGGCCTGTCGCTGTCCTCCTCATTTGCGTTCAAGCAACAACACCCAAAATGGAGTGTTTAAGAGGGATGTTTTTGGCTCTGGCTGTGTTCACGAGGCTTTCTCATGCACTGAGTCATGATTTTGAAGAAGGATTCATTTACAGTATTAGGGAACCATTAAGGTGTCATATAAAAGCATCAAGAAGTCATGGGATCTTTAAAATTTTTGTCACACATTGGGAAAAATTATGCTTGTTATGAAAAGAAAACCTGCTGCAAACCATGATTGTCATAGTAATGATTTTTTTTGTTATTTGCACTACATACAGTACTTTATATGACTATGAAGGTTGGGTATTGGCCATTTTCTGAAGTCCTTACGTTTTGATAATCTCTAATAACTGGCCGGTCAATAGGCTACTTGAGGCCTGCCCTAGTTTGAGCTTCAGTTTCGCTCTGGTCAAACAAGTATTAATGAAGGTGGAGGAACAAGTATAATGGACCTGTAGTGAGGTCATAATAAGGAACCTAGACACTGAAAAATAGGAGACAAGTACAATTTATTCTTAAATTATCTTCTATCTCATCTTCTATCTTCTAACAACCATTACAGAGCAGTGCCTTACTTTCGTAGCTAAATCCAGGGGTGTCCAAGCTTTTTTCCTCTGTGAGCTACTTTAACGAAAATAAAACAACCGTGAGCTACTGATATTTAGAAACATTTATTTTTGGGGCCAAGCACCGAAGGTGCTAGGCACTATAGTGTTTCTACTGAGATTCTTAGTATACATTATGTTACTCATCATGGGAGTCTATGGCAACCCCTAGAATTGTCTGGTAAAAAGTTGTGAAATTTGGCATGCACATTCCAGCCAGTCTCCTCATTACCTACAGCAATTTATAGGCCCCCACCCCCAACCCTCTAGCGCCACCAGCAGCTCAAAGTTGCAGGAATTTTCAGGTACATTTCTGTGTGTAACTTTTGAACCGTATGTCCAATTTTCAAAAACGTGGTATCCCTGGACTCCTTGGGCCAAGCCGAATCCAACGCACCCTATGACGTCATTTTCCGTCAGGGTGGATTTTCCGCCATTTTGAATTTTATGAAAAACACTCAAAATGCTTCTCCTCCCTCAATTTTGGACCAATTTTGCTCAAATTTGGTACATAGCATCTTTGGACTGAGCCTCATCAGAAACTTACCCGGCGTTTTGATATCTCTTATCGTTTTGTCGTGAGAGCCAATCAAACGCGTCTGAAAAGTTGCCAAACAGGAAGTGAGGTCATATCTCGGGAACCCTTCATAGGATTATTTTCAAAATTTTCACACATATTCTAGTCTGTCCCAGGATTCCCCACAAAAAAATTACAGGGCCCCAGCTCAAACCCTCTAGCGCCACTAACAGGTCAAATTTGAGGGACATTTCTGCTTGTAACTTTTGAACCGTAAGTCAGATTTTCAAAAACTTGGTATCTCTGGGATCCTTGGGCGAAGACTGATCCAACACACATCATCAAATTAGGCTGGGTCACTGCTTGTCCCCACATTGCTGCTTGCAGCTATATTTACATCTTATTTTTGCTTGAACAAAGTGCATTTTCTCATTTTTCTGTCCATAAATCAGATTTTGCATTTCAAGAACAAATAATGTCCATTTCACATTATGCATTTTTTAAGCAGTGCTGACTAACTATATACACACAGTTAGCACAGAATATAATTTATGTGAGCGTCAACAAGGTAGGAGTAACTTGGAGTATAGCCAGTGTTCATCAGTAACTCTTGTCCTGTACTTTGATTTGATTACATTCATATCAGAAAAAGCTGACTCAAACAGGTAAGTAGACCCAAACAAAGCAGACATTTTCAGTGCAACCTCATTCAGATTTTTAAAGTAATTTGGCTCTACAAGGCTCCAGAAATTTGCAGAATTTTGCTGAGAAGCTGCACATGATCTTGAATGTTTATCATCTCAATTTCCATTTCCACAGGATCAATACAGAAAAGTTTAGCCATGTGAACTGAAATCTCACTTACGTATGTCCACATCCATGAATGGGTTTGCCATAAATGCCACACGAGGCTGAAGTTTGTCAAAGTCCCTAAGGTCGTTTTCACACCCGGAAAGTCCGATAGTCCACTTGCTTTGGTCCGGACCAATTTTTTTTTTTTTTTTTTTAATTTTGGTGCGGTTCGCTTTCACACTGCAGTTTTTCCACAAGCGAACTAACATCTATAAACAAAAGCACATGTGCTGAGGTCGCTCAGCTATTGGACAGAATGAGCCCTGTCGGTGTCCAAACCCGGAAGGAGGAGAATCATGGTGTTACGTGCTGTTTTCAATCTAGCCTTAGCGATATGGTTTGCTCAGTTTTTACAGTTTGCACAAATGTTTGAGCAGCATCGTGAGGTTTACACTATTTTACAATCAATTTCCAAATGACGAAGACACAGGGCAAGACGACTACGGAGGACAGCGCTCATGTGCACATCAAGTTCTGACTCTTGCTCTTCACGCAAAACGTAAGTAAGCCTCGTAAGTTTCGTTTTGTTTCGTTTCATTTAGTTTCGTCAGCCTCGGTTTCCCATAATGCTCGACATACGACGGGAGCTCGTTAAGTACAAAAAGCCAACTTGTGTCGGATCGAGTCCGGTCTGCATTCTCACCTCAAACGAACCGCACCAGGATTCGTATGGAACCGGACCGAGACCGACCTTTTTAGGTGGTCTCGGTCCGCTTGTTTGCTCCGGATCGAGACTTTTGGTTTTTATTCACACCAGCCCAAAAGGTCCGAATCAAAGGAGCAAACGAACTCTGGTTCGTTTTAAACGAACCAAACAAGGCAGGTGTGAAAACGACCTAAATCTGTCTGAAAACTCTTGTCCAAGCTTTGCCAAAAGCTCACAGGATTTGGCTACATTCAAAGCAGTGCTTGCACCTCGGTTACTATCACACATCTTTGAGAGAGAAGGAATATATTTTATTGTGGTAAGTGAGTTACTGTATCCAAATAATTTCCCTTGTGGATCAATAAAGTTTGTCTAAGTGCTGTAACTTTTTGTTTGTCACTTGCTTTGAATATACAATAACAGCTTAGAGGTGAATGCTCTGACAGCACTAATCAGGTCAGACACATGTTTATCCTTGCCTTGTAACTCCGTGTTCAGCTGATTGATTTTATCTGTTACATTGGTCAGGAATGTGAGATCAAGAAGCCACTCTGTATCAGTTAAATAGGGTGGTATCTTCCCTCTAGTCTCCATAAAAGTTTTAATTTCACCCAGCAAAGAAAGAAAGTGTTGCAGTATCTTACTGTGACTTAACCACCTGACATTTGTGTGAAGGAGGAGATCCCCGTGCCTTCGCTTGAATGGAGTTGATTATCTTAACAACAGGTCCCATAACATGGTTAAAATCCAGAACTTTAGCACATATGGCTTGACGTGTAATGCAATGGTAGGTTTGAAATCTGGGAAAGTCCAGAACCCCTTTGCAGTGCGCAATAAATCCAGAGTGGTGACCAGTCATAGCTGGGGCATCGTCACTTGTTATGGACATGAGCTCCTCAATGGGAATCTTTTTTTCCACCAAAAAGCCCTTTACTACGTTGTAAATATTCATTCCTCTGGTGGTATTTTCAGTGGAGGAAAGGTTAAAAACTATTTGGTGGAAGTCCTCAAATACCATACGAATGAACACCGCAAACTTAGCAGTATCACTTGTGTCCACCGACTTATCGCACTGAATGGAAAACCATTTGCACCTCTCAGTGTCTGAGTCAAACTGTTTTGCGACATCCTTGGACAGCGCAGTCACTCTCCTGACTACCGTGTTAGCACATTAGAAGTTGCACATTAGAAATGGCAGAAAAAATCTCAGTCTTACATTTATGATCTTGAAATAATGTTTCAACCACCAGTCATAGCCTCCTTTACAATGGTCGGTTAAAAGGCTTTTTGTCCACTTTGGTCAACCTGTGTTGTTTTTAAAGTGCGTTATAAATAAAGCTGCAGTTGCAGTTTTGTGCTTCATCAGTATGTGTGCTACTTTAAATGACCCCTATGTGGCAACATTTGCTCTTTTAGTAGGCTTGGCAAACAAAGATTGTTGTCTCTGGAGCACTGACTGGAGCTCCTTTACCTTCTTGTTGCGTAGGTTGCTACCCGTGGAAAACAAAAAGTTGCTGTGGACTTTGGTATTACTTACCGACAGGCACGCTAAATGTGCAGATCAGACACACGCACTTGTCATTGACATTCGTGAATAAAAAGTCCGATTCCCACTGTTCATGAAAATTATATGGTTTAGGCTTCTTTGCAGTGCTCATGGTGCAGCAGGTGTCAAGTTGCCAGTCAGCGGTAACCGGGCTTGATTAAGACTGCAGCGATATTAACGTTTGATTGACGACTAATTGACCAATAATCTGGTTGAGCTATAGGTTGTAGACCCCTACCTTAATCTAACAACTTTATTGCTCATAGAAAATGAGCAAAAGCTCATAATATATAATAATAGATAAGATATTATAATAGAGCTAAAGATCTATTATAATTTCACCCTAATGCAGTGCTTCTCAATTATTTTCTATGACGCCCCCCCTAGGAAGAAAAAAAAATTTCACGCCCCCCTCCCTGTGCACGACTATTAATAGTATTATTTGTCTAGAAAATTATTAGTACACCTCTGCATAACAATGTATCCTTTTATTAACATTAAAAACAAAAAAAGAAAGAAACTTCCAACAAACACTGCACTCTTTTTTTGCACTGAGGACTCAAATATTAATGTGCTTTTAATGCAGCTTTGTGCACATTTGTTTACGTTTTACAGAAACGAAAGTTAAAAACCACATGGTCCATTTGCATAAACTCAAAGCTCAGTGGAATATAACGTGTTTTTTTCTGTGACAGAGGATGTTCTGCTGATGGCAAGTCTGTTCTGTGCGTATATCGCGTATTTAAGGTCGCCGAACCCTGCCCCAAAGCGAGAACGAGAGCGCTACTGCCAACTACTGTTGTTGATGTGCAATTACACTTTCGTTCTAGTACAGTATGGCAAAAAAGCATGTTTCCCAGGGTCACACGCTGGCATCACACCGCGCCCCCCCAGGGGGGCCCGCCCCACTATTTGAGAAGCACTGCCCTAATGTAATGTGAATCTACAGTATATCTATTCAAAACAAGTAAATAAAATCATAACAAAATCATGATATGCTAGAAAATCAAGTGATGTCTTAAAAATATTAAACCAAGGATTTAATTATCAGGTATTTTTTTCAGTTAGATATTGTAATTAAAAAAATCAACTTAGGGCTGAGATATTGTAGCCATACTCATTTTATATTAAATTATCCTGCGATTGCTTAACCCTTAATTACGTGTATCCTTGTTGCACTTCAAAATTCTTATAATGTAAAATGCTTTATAAAGGAAAGGTTAATGTGACATTAAAACATAATAATAAAAGTTAGTCAAAATAAATAAATAAATAAATAAAAACTTGTATTGCTTGTAAAATTCTTACAGCTTTTTTTAGTAATTCTTTTTAGTATGATTATGCAACTTGAATGATCGTGATCCTGATATGAAACAGAAATAATTTTTTCCACACTGAAGTACGGTCTCTGTCCCAGGATAACCCCGTATCACAACATTGGGAAAGCTAACACCTCTTGAATAAAGTTATAAGTGTCCAGATGGTGGCCTGACCAGCCCCTCGCACAGCCCCCCAGAGGACCCCCTCTCCTCTCAGACATGTGGGGGGACAGAACCATGGACAAGTATTGAATATACTGCAAAAACATCACAGAAAGGGGGGGATGCACCTTTAACTCAAATAACCAGTTTCAAGACAGAATAATATACTGGCAACCTTTTTACATTAAAGGGCCCATATTACAGTATTTTCTGATCAATGTTATAATGTTGTTTCCTGGAGTTGTGTGTTGTTTCATTCATGCATGTTTAACACACAAACCCTGCATATGTAGGCTGTGTTCTTCTCTCAAATAGAAGAGTCATATCATGTGGTAATACAGCAACTGCTCCACTGTGGTTTTCAAACTTCATACACTTTCACTAGAATAATTTGGATCATTTCAGCCCAGGAACTGCCAATCACTACTAAACTAAAGGTAAAAGGGAGCTGTTATCTTGAAAACTACCACTTCATGACATCACAACGTGAAACACAGCATTATAAATAATAATGAATTATTACTCAAACATGTGTGAATCAAACAAAACATAGCTCCTGGTATGTTTTTGAGGAGGTAACAACATTATAATGGGTCGCCCAAGCCTTTCTGTGTGTGTTCTGCGTGGAGTTTGCATGCATGGTCTGGGTTCGATGCCCTGGTCGCGAGCCTTTCTGTGTGGAGTTTGCATGTTCTCCCCGTGTCTGGGTGGGTTTCCTCCGGGCACTCCGGTTTCCCCCATCAACCCAAAACATGCACGATAGGTAAAATCCTCCAGCTTAGGTTCTGACCAAACTGAAGCAGGAAGATCATGGAGATGGTCCCCGGGCGCAGTAATGTGCTGCCCACTGCTCCTAATAACAGGATGGGTTAAATGCAGAGAAGAATTTCTCCTGTGTGAGATCAATAAAGTTGCTTCTCTTCTTAATGAGGCTAAAAGCTCCGGAGTCAATTTTGCATAATATAAACATTTCACATGTTTCTATTTATGCAAATTCAAAGAAACAAAAACTACATATAGTGCATACCTTTGTCTGTATGTTTTTCGCTTCATTGGATTCTACAAAGCAGTCCAGGATGAACTGATCTGCTCTGTGGCTGTGAGACGAGAATGTAGATATATGTGATCTATGCACAGCTCTTCAGATCTGAGAGTCCCAAGAGGAGACTGGAGCCTGGAGCAAGGCCATATCAGAACACTCCACAACCACTCACTCCAACCCCATGGACCAGGATGAGAAATATCTTAATTTACATTTTATACACAGACAGGTTTCAAGAACAAATGTTTAAAATATAACTACAAACTACAGTATATGACTGAGAGCGGACTACGTTGCAATGTTACTGATCCTATTTAACAATGCAATGTGCCCAGATTTTGACTCAATTGATAGAGTTTGGTAAAAGCTGGATGTGTTGTTATGTGAAATGAACTGTCCATAAAATGTATATATAAATGGCCATAGCTAACCCTGCTGCTGTCAGGCTCCTTATTTTGGTCCTGTTTCTAATATGGAACTAGCTCCAAAGTGGCACCTAAAACTGCAAGCCCCCATGAGCTTCATTTGAGTGAAGCTGAACATTATGCGCGAGTTTACTTCTATTGTCTATGGTACTGTTTCCAAATAGTGAGAAATGAGGAATGAGAAATGCACAATTCTCATTAACAATTTACAAAAAACAATTAACAGTTTCAAGATGGCGGCACGGTGGCTGAGTGGCTAGCACTCATGCTTCACAGCAAGAAGGTTCCGGATTCGATCCCCGGTTCGCCCAGACATTTCTGTGTGTGTTCTGTGTGGAGTTTGCATGCATGGTCTGGGTTCGATCCCCAGGTCGCCTGGGCCTTTCTGTGTGGAGTTTGCATGTTCTCCCCGTGTCTGGGTGGGTTTCCTCCGGGCACTCCGGTTTCCCCCATCAACCCAAAAAACATGCACCATAGAAGATCATGGAGATGGTCCCCGGGCGCAGTAATGTGCTGCCCACTGCCCCTAATAACAGGATGGGTTAAATGCAGAAAAGAATTTCTCCAGTGTGAGATCAATAAAGTTGCTTCTTCTTCTTAAGATAAGTAATAGTACAGATGATTTTGACAAGGCCTGTTTTGACTGACTACCAATCTAGCCTATATGTTTAAATATATTCTTTAAACATATAGGCTAAATTATGCAGAAAACAAAACAAGACACAATTTATCTGTTACACAAGCCTTAAGAAAATACAATGAAAGCACATTATGATGATCCAAACGTCCAATAATGGAACAACGCCTCAAAGGTCCCACTATAATAATGCGCCCTTCCCACAATTTATGAGACATTACATTCTAACCTGTGAATCTTCTCTATAAATCTCCTTAAAACCTTATTAGGACAATTTGCCTCCCTCTCCCTGACAGGGCTGGTTAGGGGCTATAACTATCGAAAAAGTGATAAAGGCATGATAGATGAGCTCTTGTTGATATGATAAATGACTATCGGGGGAACTCTAAAGACTTTTCACAGACTCCATATCTCCAAAATGACAGGAAACCATAAAGAATACACAAAGTACGACGCAATGGGGCCGTAATGAGTCTCACCAGATCCATCCTCAGTTCTCATAATGGTCCAGCGCATAAAGCAGTCTGCTCATTACAGTCAAATCCTCGTCAATCACCAACATTATGAAATCAGCTTCTATATTTGGCACATGTGACCAAAATAGTGCCATGTCTATAATGATTTACATGCTTTGGCTTATGCTACAATTAGGCCTGTCACAATAACACACTTTGAAGTGCGATATATCGTTGAACTAAATATCGATAAACGATAATATTGATATCAAACCATAAAATAGAATTATCTCCCGAAAAGTATTCTAGTATATATTATAATGTATAATATAATTTTTCTGCTTTGTTTTTCACATTTAAGACAGTAAAAATCAGGTACAGCACCATTATCTTCCACAATTACACCCTCATTCGATATTAACAAGCAGTATTTTTTCTCTATTACTTCTGCCATTTACTGATTTCCTGACATTAGAATCTGAGGAAAATCCTATGCTGTGAGAGGGTCTTGTCATTGTTGTAGAGATAGCAGACAATAATTTGCAATACAAAAATGCTGGACAACAGTTTTCTATCAACAAGACCCAAGACAAGCATTATTTTGAATAAAGCACAAGTTATTCGGAAACATTTCACATTTACAGACAGTGAACAGGCTTTTCACATTCAAGATTCAAGGGTGTATTCTAACAGGGCTATAATGCAAGTATTAGTGCAATTAGTGCAGAAAGTTAGCCTGGGAATTCCCAGGCCGCTTCCGTTCGTTTCGAACTGGAAGGCGGCCTGGAAACTCGTCCAAGCGAGAGTCCCAGATTTAGGGCCCCAATCAGAGAGCGGGGGAGGTGTGGCAAGACGGTGACGCGTACTACATGACAAACGGAAGCTTGTAGTTTGAACTGACAACTGACATGATTGGCTATGGACTTACGTATACGCTCAATGATAGACATTCATAACGCCCAATAAACGGCCGTTGGCAATCGCTAACCACACCTCCGCTACGGGATTTTTCGAAGCGAGTTTCCAGACCCATATCTCACTTGTGATATGGTCAGGTGTTAACCAGACTAGCAGAAAGTGCAAGTACTTAGAATTTAAACCTATTCACTATGGAGCTACATATTCATCTGTGGTGTTTGCGATCCCTCAAACCACCCAATCGACTCCCGCTAATGCAGGCCAGAGAAGGAGCACAGTGGAGCAGAGGCAAGGGCCAGTGGGCTAGGCTAAGCTAAAGTCACATTCACAGGTGAGTAATTTCAGTTTTATCCATGAATTCTGTAGATTTAACACAACTCCTTGTTATGCTTTAAAACTGCATAACGCATGGCTCCTTGTTGTTAAATACTTAATTTGGAATTTAGCTCTTAGCACACCTTTTGTCCTAAGACATCTCCTATGGAAAAATATGATACCAAACATTTCAGATAAATCAAGCACAAAAGGACATAGGACATAATTACAAGTGCTGCAGCTGCAAATCAGAATCCACTTGTTCCTCAGAGTGGATGAAAATTACAAATCCAAGGAAATTCCTAGTATTTAATTTCTAGTTTCTGCAATATCCGCAACTGAGCTGATGAACTACTGCTGTAACAATGGGTTTGGGCGTGTGTTACTATATGCTAAGTTTCTCTACATTGTCTGGGTTATTGTATGTGTAGGAGCTTTCATTAACACACAGAAGAAAGAAACAAACACAATGGTTTTGCAGAGCACATTCAGCACAGTAATATCACTGGATTTACATTATTAAGTCCCATAAAGACAGAGCAGGCCCAGCCCAGAGGACAATTACACTGCTGCAGAGAGGAATCCAGGTAATTGAAAGCCATTAGAACAAATGGAGTCTGAACATGAATAGGCAAAAGACAACAAAGCATTTTTATACGCTTGGTTCAAAAGATGAAGCATTCACTACCACATTATTTGGACTTTTAGGCGCTGTGAATATTTTTACTGTCTTAAAACTTTAAAAAACAGAACTAGTTCATTTAAAATCTTTTGCAGTGATCCAAAGTTATTTCTCACTAGGCCTGTCACGATTACTATTATTATTATATATGACTATATCAACATATCTTTCAGTATATGAAAATTGGAATGGATTAATGATTTTTTTTTTTTTTTTTTTTTTTTTGGGGGGGGGGGGGGGTCAGTGTTTATCATATGTACATTTTCTTTGCACAATTGGAACATTTTTGGTTATTTTTTGGGCTATATGATAAGATTTACGTAAACCATAAAAGGTAGAATTAATTTAACTATGAGTCATTTCGGATACAAATGAAGTATAAAGAGTTTCATTCTGCTATTTAGTTTCAATATAATTATTTATTGTCTATATTTTTTACATCAATATATAGCACTTCAAAATGTGTTATTGTGAGAGACCTATTCCTCACTTAACTACCTTATGTGTTCAGAGCATCCAAGCTATTCACCCCTATCCAAGTTCTTTTCACAACTTTCAGAGAGCAGAACAGACTTTTGCAGTCACAGTAAAGCTAACGATAAGCATTTTATTGTCTGATAACTCAGGAAGTGCATGTTAGCTCTTAATAATATGATGCAGATAGACAACAGCTGCTCATACAATATATTTGTACTAGGGCAAGAGAAATTTAGCATTTTAAGTTTCTCTCTTGACTTTGGGGGATGCCCTTTTCCTTCTGGGAGGTATAAGAGACTGATGCCTTTAAAGGTCACACATTACACAAAATCAACTCTTTTAGTCATGTTATAATGCTGTTGCCTCCTCAAAACATACCTGGAGTTATGTTTTGTTTCATTCACATACTGTATGTTTTGAGTAATCCTTTATTATTAGTTTAGTGAAGAAGCAGCTTATAAACACAGTGGAGCACTTCCTGTATTACCACATGACATCACAAGGTGCAACAAAGTGTTTTCTAAATATGTAGGGTTTGTTTGTTAAACATGTGTGAATGAAACAAAAGATAACTCCAGATTTGTTTTAGATGAGGAAACAACATTATAACATCCATTAAGCAGCTTCAGATGTTATTTTTTAGACTGGCCTGAACTTTTATTTATTGCATAGTAACATTTGTAAGCTTTCTCCTGTTTCCTCTGATATTTGACCTCACACAGTCTACACTATCGGGGTGCACCTGATTGCATGCTGGTGCTCATGAAAAAACTATTTTCCATCAGTCCTTGGCTCTGCTCTGCTCTTCCTGTAGCCGGGGTCTGCGGTGAACAGCACATTCTTCGGTGTCTCTGCTAAAAGCATTTGTTCTGCTGTTTACACTGAGTGCCTTTACATGCCGCTGACCGATGCGTGCGCCTGGGCGATCTAAGCGCTGTCTACATGTGCTGATTTCAGAGTCAGATAATCACGCTCACTGTTCCCCGCTCAAGCTCATGCCAGTGTGGGCGTTACAACAGAATCCATCAGTCACAAACAAATCAGCAAAAGCACTTTCCAATACTTCACAGCCAAACTAGTTATTGTGCCTTTAATCATGATTACAAGGAAACAGGATTGGCATTCTCAAACTATGTAGAGACTAGGAGATTGGAGGTGCGCAAAAGCTAAAGATTTGGGGTCACAGAATGGTTGAAGGTACATTCCAAGCATCCTACTTATTCTTACTTAAAGGTCCCATGGCATGAAATGTTCACTTTCTGAGGTTTTTGAACGTTAATGTGAGCTCCCCTACCCTGTTTAGGCCCCCCTTCCCCATGGCTAAAAGTTGCGAAATGTCTAAACTGAGCATTTGCAGTCCTTTTCTGCCTTAGAAAAAAACACAGCTCAAACGGGCGATTCTCAACAAGGCACCTTATTGACGTCAGATCGAAAAATGCAGCTCCACCCCCCGTCTGTGTCTACTCAGCGTCTCTGTAAATCACGCCCAGAGAGTTTGGACCGCGAATGCGCTAGGCAATGCGAAATGCGTTTTTTTATTTGCCTGGAGGCACGTCCGAGTGTTTCTAGGCTCGGAAGTCCTTTATCTGAGCCTCTGGACCTTTGAACAGCAGTGGTTTAATTTTATTTTCTGTGGAAATGTGTTTATTTTTCAATGGAACGCTTCTCATCTCTTCTCCGCGCAAAAACGCAGAAATGGGTCAGAGCGGACAGCTGAGAGCTGAGAGCGGAGAGTTTGGCCACGCCCCCACCCTCTACTATAGGCTATCTCTTTTCTCCTCATTTGCATTCAAGCATAATGGACTGTTCAGAGAGAGAAAAATTACTCTTTCTCATCTTATCTCTGTTTCTCATGCACTGAGTGTTGATTTTGAAGAAGGATTCATTTACAGTATTAGGGAACCATTAAGGAGCCATATAAAAGCGTCAAGTAGTACCATGTCATGGGATCTTTAATAAGTTTATAAGAGCTTTTTGTCATTTTCAGAGACCGGAGCAGTAACACTAACAGCAACTACTAGATGCAGCCAGAATGCAGAGGATATACTGCAAGAGCTACTAAAATATCTGTATTGAGCCAAGACAATGTTTGCTCAAATACTTGGTGAAACAAATTAGGTAAGGGCCTCCAATACTCTTTTTGAGTTGCTACTTGTTCGTCTTGTTATTGCTTTGTCTAGAATCTTCCTTTTTTTAAAAAAAATTGCATTTTTATTGTGAGCAGGCTTGCCTCTCAAGAGATCTGACCTGTAATTTGACCAAATAGCGTCACCTGCTTATGTAAGCGGAGACAGAAAAGTTTAATAGCATATTGTATTCCATAACATCTCTACAGAGTCAAGCAGGTTGGAGACCCTCCATCAGAAATGTTACATACGTTTTTATTTGGTCCTTCTTTAGACCTTTTTCAGCTCTGGTTTGGTTCTGGTTTAGCCCTGCTTTAGACCTAGTTTGGTACTGGTTCTGTTGTTAAGAAACTGTCCTGTAACATCTCAGGTAATGATGTGAGAGTCTGTCGCACAGAGATAGACCATTTGATAGACTGGTGTTCCAGAGGCCATAAAACCAGAACTCTCTTCTCCTCTATGTATTTAATGTATTTACTGGATATGTTGGTTATGTTTCTAGAAGGCATATAAGAATTTCACTACATACTGAACTGTGTGCATATGCATGTGACAAATAAATAAAAAAAAGCACATAAAATAAAATGAGCTTCATACAATTTCGACCAAGAGTCAGCACTCTGGCCCTGTTGTAAAAAAAACCCATCAGAATAACTTCACAGATATTGGTCTCTAAATCCTTTTTTGAGAAGATGAAGCCCCAAAAGTAAGTAAGTAATAGCTGTTTTTGTTACAGTAATGATAAATATCTCACAGTAAATTAGGAAAAGCGCTGAATCTGACACTGAGATGAGAGAGACGAAGAAGACTTAGTGCCAAATGGAAACACAATATAAATCTGTGCAGCCAAATGTGTTCACTTAAAATGCACAAGTTGGAAATGATGAGGCGTTTTGGGGTTGAGGTGTGCAGGGAGCCGGGGTCGCAGACAGAGCCTCTTTCCATCCATTAGCGGCCGAACATGAGATACACACATAAGTCACTTTCCACATCTTCACCCAATTAACCAACACATGATCAGTGTCCACCACTATACAGCTGCATGTTTCAGAGAGGGAGTGTCAGAGAAAAAGAGGGAGAGAGGGCATTTTGGGCACTTTTCAACATCAAAAATACACTATATAAAGAAATTTATATAATAAAGAAAATAGAGACTTTGTGGACTGGTGTGGGCGCAGCCACCTGAGCCTTAACACCAGTAAGACCAAGGAGATGGTGATCGACTTCAGGAGGAGATCACTACCTCACTCACCGGTGAACATCCAGGGGCAGGACATAGAGACTGTGGACAGTTTCAAGTACCTGGGTGTTCACCTCAACAATAAACGGGACTGGTCCCACAACACTGACGCCCTGTACAAGAAGGGCCAAAGTCGCCTCCACCTCCTGAGGAGACTGAGGTCCTTTGCAGTGTGCAGGCCTCTGCTCAAGACTTCTTATGACTGTGGTGGCCTCTGCTCTCCTCTACACTGTCGTCTGCTGGGCGCAGGACAGAAAAAGACTTAAAGGTCCCATGGCATGAAATTTTCACTTTCTGAGGTTTTTGAACGTTAATGTGAGCTCCCCTACCCTGTTTAGAGCCCCCATCATGGCTATAAGTTGCGAAATGTGTAAACTGAGCATTTACGATCCTTTTCTGCATTTGAAAAAACGACAGCTCAAACGGGCGATTCTGAGGAAACTATGTGACGTCACATTGAAGAAAAAATGCAAATGCAGTTCTACCCCCAACTGGATATCTACCCAACGTCATGGCCAGAGTTTAGACCGCGAATGAGCTACGCAATGCGAAATGCGTTTTTTTATTTGCCTGGAGGCACGTGAGAATGTTTCCAGGCTCGGATGTCCTTTATCCAAGCCTCTGAAACAGCAGTGGTTTAATTTTATTTTCTGTGAAAGTGTTTTCATTGAAATGCCTCTCCTTTCTTCCTTCGCGCATAAAACGCAAAAGTGGGGCCAGCACACCAGCGCACTGCTAAAACGAGGAAAGAGCGGAGAGGCCTGTCTCTGTCCTTCTCATTTGCATTCAAGCAACAACGCCCATAATGAGGTGTTCAGAGACATATTTTTTGACAAGAAATGCACTTGTAACTCAATGTGCAGAAGGATGTGGGAGAGATTTTGACTTTAAACAAAGAGATTTAAGTGACAGATTAAGGAAGCATTTAGAGAAGCACTTGCTCAGACAAACGGTTCTTCTGGTAGCTGAGTGTTTTTCAGATGAAATCAGAAAAGGTCAGGAGCTGCTCCACAACACTGCGTTGTCCTTTAAGTGGCTCTTTAGAACAAGATTTACCATGAGTGTTGTTAATAAGAGAGGAGACACTGTTAGAGACAGGCTAGGAATAAGGCTTGGGTTGGAAATGATAGAAACATGTGAGGATAGAAAGAAAAACTGTTAATGGAACACAAAAAAGCCATTGGAGAAATGATGTTTTGCCCCTATGCACTATGGCAATATCAACATGTTAACACACTATGGTAACTACACTTGAATCAATCATAATAAAGCATGAGGAAAGACAAAAAATTCAGGCTTTGTAACTACTTTAAAGCAGACCTATTATGCAAAATAGACATTCTATTAACCATGTTACAGTTGCTTCCCCTCAACATTTACTCACCCAAAGATGTATTTGAAGTGATTCATGTTTGAGCAATCTGTAATCGCCTATTTCAAGACTCCCATTTTCAGCACCACCGGTATACGCCCACTGCTTTGTACTAACTTCGTTCTCTTAATCTGTGATACGCATAGGATTTAGCAGCATTTGGTTACAGATGAAAAAAAAATCCACGACTCGCTAATGTGATGTGCAGCAATCCATCAGAGGTGCTGACAACTTTTTGTTGTGATGACATTTATGGTGATGTCAGTTCCCACTGGAGTCAGCTGACTCTTCTTTTATTAAAGGGACAGTGTGTAAGATTTTTACCCGTTAATTACTGAAATTGAAGATACCCATTCAAAAATACATTGTTTTCCAAGCCTTTTCACTTCCATCATGAAATCAAAGTATTCTTTTGGACTTAGATATAGTCACATAAAAGGGGGATCTTCCCCATATAGAGGCAGCCATTTTGAATACGAGAGCCGCAGAAGGACATTTGGGCTCCGCCTTTGCCTTCGGCAAGGCTCGTGGTTTTGGGTAAACAACACAAGCATGCTGCCGGATCAGACGTCGTAATGGATCTAACACGTGTTTTGGACTAAATTGTTTTACTGGATTTTATTCGCTGGATCCTTACGGACAAATTGAGAGCAAGTTTATGGTGAAATACAGAGTTTGACCTGTGCAAAGCATTCTAAGGTAAGCTAACCTTGTTTTGTGCTTTTCCGTATAAAATCCCCATGTGCTCGGGGAATGATTGTTGTGCAGGGAAATGAATTGCATAGTCAAAAAGAGGAGACTGTAAGGTTTCATTTGATGTGTAGAGTGTCATGGTACATGATCGGGAATGTGTGTTTTCATGAGAAAAGAAAAAAAAAAACTGGACCGCGTTTTATTTATACAGTAGCGGTGCGCGGCTCGTGCGCGCGCCCGGGTGACCCTCGAGGTCTGCCGTAGCTAAAACAGAAAGTGCAATAGCACCATCCACCTATGCGCCACGAATCCTACACACTGGGGCTTTAAGTAATTTCAGCAGAATATTGCAATTTAAAATGCCCAAATTATAACATAATGATCCACAGATTATAACTATATAGCAGACGCAAACACAATAGGTCTTTAATATCCTAACTTCTGACCCCTAGATTAAGTAACTAACCCTGAATCATCATTAATGAACTGTTCGTTATGAGTTAAGTTTCTATAAAGTGGTACCAAACTATGTGTTGTTTGTCTGTCTGTGAAATATGCAAAATGACAAGAAAAAAAAGAAAAACAAAAGAAAACAACAAGAAAAACTAAATTAGAACCACCATTTTTTATTCTTTTTACTTGCAGTATGTGTATGAATGCTGTATGTAACACATAAAAATCAATATTTAAGTTATGCTTGTCCATTCCAATCGTATGAAGTTATGAACAGTTTTGTGGATACAGTAGGTCTATGCTTACCTGGCCAGCCAAATGATATCTCTCTGTATTTCCTATACAGCGCGATACCATATGGACACCCTCCCTCCACGCTCGCTCCTCCGGTTACAAACGGACTCCGCGATTCTGATTCGTTCAAAGATGGTGACGTCAGTGCACCCGCCTTTGCCCGCAAAGTCACTCTTAGGCAGCGGAAGTTCCTCCTCAGTTTTGAATCAAGATGGCGCAATCTCTGATTGGTTCACTTAGCTGTCTGTCTAAGCGCAACAGCAGCACATTCTGGATCAAGCGTTACCAGACTCATCCGCTGGTACAGCGATGAGTCATGGATTCTTCCAGGCAAGGTCTATGCAATAACTATCCCAAAAACATACTACAACAGGTGAGCTGACTTGTTCTGTTAAACAAGTCCCTCTCAAATAGGGTTGCCAACTCCCTGAAAAATAAATAAGGAACACCTCATTGGCAGGACCGGCCGGCCCGATTGCCTTCACCCTTTGTGGTGTAGTGAATCTTTTTAGCCCTTTTTTGTATGTGTGAAGCGATTTTTTAACTATTTGACTCAAACCTGAATTGAATTAGATGCATATCTGAGTGATATGAACACAGGGAAAATAAATAATTATCAGCAATTTATTTTTAATACTGTACTAAATAACAAAATTAACAGAATAAAATAAATATATGTCCTGCTTAACTTAAAACTGTATAAATTAATATCAACAGGGATGAAAGTGACCAGTAATGAAAAAAGCTGAAAGTCACTGAAAAACTAGGGGTGTCCGGGGGCATGCCCCCCCGGAAAATTTTTGAACTCTAGATGCTCTGAGATGCAATCTGGGGTCATTCCAGCCAATAAAAACTAAGATGTCATCCCCCCATTTTGGGGGAAAAAAATTCCCTTTGTCCCTCTTGATGATCCCACTTTGCACTACCTTCTCACAAAATTTGACTTGCACTGGATGGGATCAGCTCGGGATGCGTAGTCTGGACAGTAGTAGCCAGACTTAAGATCACTTCTAAATGATCATCAGTCATGGTGGAACAGTACTTGGGCTTAATGATCTTCATGCGGGAAAAGGCTGACTCACATAATAAGTTTTCATAAATCTATCTCCATTTTATCTGATGAATGTTAATTTTAATCTTAAAATAAGCCAAGCAAACTGTTTTTGGACCTTCACCCACAGTTTGAGGACCCCTTCTTTAATTTTTTTTTTTTTTTTTTTAATCCTGTTTTTCTAACTGGAGTTACATTCTCTTACTGGTTTTGTAGTGGTATTTACCAGCCTCTACACATTTACCAAATGGATGTTGTGACAAACAGATGCATTTGTGCACTTTTATTAGGCAAAATTCAATCACATGTCGCTGTAGACCTGCTCTGTGCCGTAGACCTGCGATGTGCGGACGCTGTAACATAAATTTAGATTAGTTTTTGCTTTGCACGTAGTCTTGCACTTCTAATCAGAGGGCATTGAGGAGGGAGCTTGCGTGCGCTATGAGCAGGGAGGAGAGAGAGCGTGAAAAGGCGAGGAGCGGCGCACTGACGTGGTTTCCGCGTGTTCCAGACAAGCGCACGGGCTGCAGTGCAAAAAACACGGTGAAAGTTTATTGCTAAAGGCAGCGGTCGTAATGAAATATAATCACAATCATCTCAAGACCAAGACCGGACACCGATCGACTGGTAGATGGTGATCGACGTATTGGGAACCCTGTTTTAGACACTATTTTTGATTCACATGGTAATACAGGACAAAGTGCGTCCCTTTTCAGCTCAATACGGGACGCGTACTTTTGTTTCTGAATAAGGGACGATTCTGTTTTTCAAGGGACAGTTGGCAACCCTACCCAAATAACATTACAGCAACATGCTAGTTAGCATCAGCCAGTTAGCCACTCTCAATCAGACACCTAAAGAGGACCATGAGTGCTCGTACTAATCACGGGCTACTGAAATCCATTTAGTATTTTTTCTTGAGATTTCAGACGATCTAAAAACTTTTTTGGCTGCATCGGCTAATGTGTGCATTGCGTCACCATGGCAACTGATGAACATTATGCCACACACATCCATCTAGAACACCCCCAGCTGGATGTCATTACAAAGTATCAATTCTGAAAACATACCATGGCTCCATCTCCTGTGCTATGACCTTGAATGGAGAATTAGGCATGCTTTCAACCAGCAACCAGACATTTGAAAACCATGCTCAGTAACAGCTTTATTTCCTGAGCAACAATGAAATGATAACAGGTGCGTATAAGCTGCATACAGTAGCGGCTGCTTTTAATGCTTTTAGCACATAGCTGAGAATAATAACAAATACAGTGGTACCTCACCTTACGAAAGACCCAACAAACGAAAATTCCAAGTTACGAAACACGAAATCTCAAAAATTCTAATAATGCGCGCTCAGATGCACGCTCAGCCACACACATACGCTTTTCTCAGACTGGATTTAAACTTTTCTCACATTTGTCTCTGTTTAAACACTCAAACTTTCATAGATTTTCAACAAAATGTATTAATAGTGAAGCATGGGGGGAAGGGGGAGGGTGGAGAAGTGTGCGCGGGGACACGCGCATGACCCGGCGCGGGGCTGCGAGGACGAGACCCGTGCTCAAACCGTGTCTCCTCTAAAACAGGATTAAACCAGGTCTGAACCAGGTCTAAACCAGGTCTAAACCAGGATTAAACCACCGCGGCTCTTACCTGCGTTCGTTCATGCGCTCGGACTGCGTGCGGTCCCCTCCTCGCTGCTCGCCTCAGCTGTGACTCGTGAGAAACCAGGAAATAGACCCGCACGAGGCGCTTTAATACACCTGGTCTAGTCCTGGTTTAGTCCTGGTCCAGTCCTGGTTTAGTCCAAGTTTAGTCCTGGTCCAGTCCAGGTATAGACCTTGTTTAGACCTGGTTTAGTCCACGTTTAGTCCTGGGTTTACAGTCTCTTAGCCAATCAGGACGCAGAACACAGTGTTACACTATAAAAAAAAGTTACACTATAAAAAAAAACTTGGAACGGGGCCTTGGAACAATCAGACTTTTTCCATTGAAATAGCGACTCAACTTACGAAAAATTCACGTTACGAAACCACTTCTGGAACGAATTAATTTCGTAAGGTGAGGTACCACTGTAATAAATAATACATCGGACTTGTATGTTATTTTGTACACTCAAAGACGCTTTACAAACAAAATAGGAAGTAACACTGTAGAAAACGGGGGAAATCATGAGGGGATGCCAGCTTGAACAAGTGAGATTTTAGTAGTGATTTGAAGTGCTGCAGTGAGTCCGAGTTCCTGATGAATTTTGGGAGAGAGTTCCAGAAAGAAAGGGTGGCAGCAGCGAATGCTTGGTCCCCCAATGTCCGGTGCTTTGTCCTGATGAGGGGAGTGAGGAGGCTGGTGTCGGCTGATCTGAGGCGACGGGTGGGACAGTGCTCACAGAGGAGGTCAGTGAGATAGGGATGAGCCAGGTTATAGAGGGACTTGTAGGTGATGAGGAGGACCTTGTATTGAATGTGGAATTGTACGGGGAGGCAGTGGAGTTGCTTGGGAACAGGACTGATGTGTTCTCTGGATGTATTGCAGTTTTTGGAGGTGGGTGGAGGGGAGCCTATACAGAAGGCTACTGCAATACTCGAGTCTGGAGGAGATAAAGCCATGAGTAAGGATTTCTGCGGTGGGCTGAGAGAGGGATGGGAAACCAGATTGCAATGTTTTGAAAAGCTGGAAGTTGAGGAGGTATTGCTGGAGTTCGGTGATGATGGTGGTGGTGGTGATGATGGTTCTATTATTTTGGAGAGGAGAGGAAGATTGGAGATGGGTCTGAAGTTGTCCAGGTTGCCAGGGTCCAGGCCGTTTAGTTTTTTTTCAGGAGAGGTGTAATTGTGGTTAGTTTGACTGCCAGAGGGACAGTGCCAGAGCTGAGGGAGGTAATTATGATATTGCTGATGAGTGAGGTAAGAGTGAGGATGCAGGCTTTCAGGAGAAGAGACGAGAGAGAGTCCAGATGGCAGGTTGTGAGCTTCATGGTGAAGAGGTGTTTGGTAGTGTTTGAAAAGGATAAGAGGGAGAAGGAAGAGAGCCTGTGGTTTGTGGTTGGGTAAGTATGGAGTGAATGGTTTGGATTTTGGAGTGGAAAAATGATAAGTAGTTATTCATTTCTCTGTAGTGAATGAGGAGGTCATATTGTCCATGAGTTTGGTGAGCTGAGCAAATGTGGAAAACAGGGTGCGAGGGTCAGAGGAGTTGGAATGGATTATGTGGGAATAATAGTTTGATCGGGCAGTTTTGAGAGCTGTGTGGTGGAGGAGTTCAGGGGTGTACCAAGGCGCAGAGGTGGTGAATGAGACTTTTTGTTTTGTGGGGAGCAAATAGATCAAGGCATGAGGAGAGCGATTGGTTGTAGCAGTCAACAAGTTCTGAAGTGGTTGGGTTAGGATGATAGGGAGGAGGCAAAAGCGGCAAAAGGAGGAGGCAAAAGAGGTAGGGCATAGGGATTTGTGGTTGCGGAAGGTTATTGAATGAGTTTGTCTTGAAGTTGGGGTGGGAATGAATACATCCAAGGTAACAGCAAGGTGGTCAGAAGGGGTCAGTTAATGTTAGGTTATGGACTGGGACTGAGGCTGAGGAACAGATAAGGTCAAGAATGAGTCCATGGGTGTGTGTGGGTGAGCTGACATGTTGGGTGAGATTGAAGCAGTTTAAAATGCCCAGGAAATGGATATTAAAATCACCAAGGATGAGAATGGATGGGGAGATGGAAGATGGAGATGGATTACTGTGTGTAAAAGTCAGTAAAGTTTGAGGAATGATCGATAGGATTTGGGGGGACGGCAGATCATGGCAACAAGCAGTGACTGTGAACCAGGGAGTCTGAAAACCAAGGGTTCAAATGAAGTAGTAGGGGCAACGAGAATGGTGTGGAGGTAAAGTTTGTTGAGGTAGATGAAAGCGAGGCCTCCTCCTCAACAGTTCAGGCTGGGGTTGTAAAAGTAGAGATATCCAGGTGGTGAGATCTGGTAAACTGTGGTGTAATCCTGAGGTTTGTGCCAGGTTTCAGTAAGACCAGTTCATTGTCCATTATGAATTCTTACAAAAGTAGACTTTTGTTATTAATTGCCTGCGTATTGAAAAGAGCTGTTTTGAGATGCTTTTGTTGTGAAGTCCTTGCGGTGAAAGTCGGGACTGGAAGGAGGTTGTACTAGGTCATGTGACTGGTGCACTGATGATGTGTTCGGCTGATGTTGTGCCATTATCTAGGATGGCGCAAGCTGCGATCGGACCAGACTGAAGGAATTTTGTTGTCAGCTGTGAAATGGATGGTGAAATTTCAGCGAGAACCATGGTGGATATAGGGGCGACGACGGAGAAGGCAGAGCTGCTTTATTGTTGTGGAAATGTCCGGGGAGGGAGGTGCACGGTGGTAGCTGCAAGGACGAGTACCGAAGAGCCATGGTCAGGCGGTGGATGGTAGCATGGTGTGACAGTGAGGTCAGCATCAGGAGAAAAGCCTTGAAAAGTGGTAACATCATTGCTCTGGAATGAAGGATGGTGAGAACCAGGCTGAAGGGGTGAACTTAGCTGAGAGCTAGCTTGATGGAAGCCGCAAAAGTCAATGCCACGTTAGGAAACCACACACGAAATCCACAGGAGAGGTACAGTCAGATGGCAGGCAGGAACGCAGAAAATATGTATAGACCGTAGGAAGACGAAGATTTTGTTTTATTTTTTATTTGAAGAAGAAGCAGCAGCCAAAACGCACCAGCCTCTTTCAAATCCGAGCATCACCTGATCAAAAAAGACATGAAGTGCCACACCTGTGTGTGGCCATTGTTATGGTGAATTACATAGTGTTTCTGTTTGAGAGAAGAACTAAATATGCAGGGTTTGAGTGTTAAACATGTCTGAATGAAACAAAACAACTCTAGGCATATTTCTGATGAAGAAAAAACATTGAACATCAGACTGTAGTGTAATAAGGGCCCTTTAAAAAACTTTCAGCTTACATTACACATAGGTTACATTTTGAGGACTTCACAGTTCAAAAGATATAATATTTTGGTTAAACTGCTATGGCAACAGTCCTAAAAAAAAGTCCTAAAAAGATTTCCGCGAACTCCCACAAAGGCAACTTGCTATTCAAAAATATAATACCCAAGTTAAGTTTATTCAAACAGCCCACACAAGCATCTCAGTCATTACACTATGAGGAAAAGCATAATGATATTTTATTCATATTATTCAAAATATGAACAAGTTGAACAAGTTTACAACAAATACAGATTATTTGGTATTACAGGTTTTCAGACTCCATCACAAGAAATAATAATAATAATGGTAATATTAAATGATCTAGGCAAAAAGAAAAGCCCAGTTTTAGTCTGACATAGACATTTTCAACATTTCCAATCATAAATATGTGCCCGGCCACGGAAAAAAAACAGACACAAGTCGTCCTGGAGGTGTTTTGAGTTACAGTGAACCCTCGCTCTATCGCGGTTCACTGTTCGCGGCCTCGCTGTTTCGCGGATTCAAATTTTTGATTTTTTTTTTTTCAATTTTTTTTATTTTTTTTTCAATTTTTTTATAGTGTAACATTTTTTTTTACAGTGTAACATTGTGTCCTGCGTCCTGATTGGCTAAGAGACTAGACCAGGACTAAACGTGGACTAAACCAGGACTAAACCAGGTCTAAACCTGGACTAAACCAGGTCTAGACCAGGGATGGTCACACAGGGTAGTAGGGACAGAGTCTCTGATGTCCTTCACGAGAGCGCCTGGGTGACAGGAGGTGTGGCCTTTGTTTACTTGCACGAGCCGGACCATGGAAGAGCCAAGAATCAACACGGACGGGCCTGGCCCGGACGCTGGGGGAGCCGCAGCGGGGAGAGCCGCATTCAAGGGAGCCGCAGCGGGGAAGGACACTCGCGCGCAGAGAGGAGACAGTGGGTCTTCCCCCCTCACGCCTAGCGGACGAACCCGACCCCGTCCTAGAAAGCTGTGGAGTATTGGCGACGCATTGATAGCCATGCCCCGAACTCCGGGGCAGTTTGATTTTGGAGCCGGGGTGAAATGCAACCAACCCTTGTGAGCGCGGGTTAGTGGGGGAAAATCCTCATGGTAGAGCTGATCAGGGCTTTAGACCTAGCCCCTCGCTGAAGTGTTCGTACCTGTTCGGGTGGTGAGGACTGGTGCTCAGAGGCATCTTCGGAGCAGTGAACCATGTCAGCCAGTTCGGCACTGTTAGCGGTGGCTTGAGTCTTGCCCAAAATGATATCCAGGTCGCTTTCCACTTGACTTTCGCACATGGCATGGATCTGTTGTTCCAAAACAACGCATATCCATGTGCATGTATCCGCGTGCACGTCTCCGCCCGCCCCCCCACGCGTCACTATTAATACATTTTGTTGTAAATCTACGAAGGTTTGAGTGTTTAAACTAGAGAGAAATGTGAGAAAATGTTAATACCAGTCTGAGGAAAGTGTATAATGTGTGTGGTGAGGTGTTTACAGCCTTAAAACATGTGTAATAACTGTAAAATATAAAGTTGGCAGATAAAGTTCGCGGATTTCACTTATTGCGGGCTATTTCTGTAACCTAACCCCCGCGATAAACGAGGGATTACTGTATTCACAGATTCTGAAAGTGTAAACTCTAAGCTTTCCAACGATGCCTTACACATGGAAATCTGAGAACATTTGAAGAATTTGTGGCCATTTGAAAGGGGGACATCTGAAAATAATGAGCTGAGAAAAGCTCTAAAGATTCTCTAAGTCCAGGCCTTCAGAGCTCATTTGCATGACATTAAGCTAAACCCTCCCCATCAGTGACCATCACTGTGATGTGATGTTGGTCAGAATTAGAAGGTACTTTGATAAAATGGAAATGCTTTTATAACAAAAAGTCCATATAATCATTCAATAATTCAAAAATACACAGGATAATATCTTAAAGGTCCCATGGCACTTTCTGAGGTTTTTGAACGTTAATGTGAGCTCCCCTACCCTGTGTAGGCCCCCCGCCCATGGCTAAAAGTTGCGAAATGTGTAAGCTGAGCATTTGCGATCCTTTTCCGCGTTTGAAAAAAAGACAGCCCAAACTAATTCCAATTCTGAACAAGGGAAATTTCTGACGTAACACTTGGGGAAAAATGCAAATGCAGTTCCACCCCCCGTCTGGATGTCTACCCACCGTCTATGGAACTCATGGCCATAGAGTTTGGACCGCAAACGAGCTACGCAATGCGAGATGCATTTTTTTATTTGCCTGGAGGCACGTGAGAGTGTTTCCAGGCTCGGATGTCCTTTATCCGAGCCTCCGAACCTCTGAAACAGCAGTGGTTTAATTTTATTTTCTGTGGAAATGTGTTTATTTTTCAATGGAAATCGTCTCATAGTCATAGTCATAGTCATAGTCATAGTTTGCTTTATTGTCGAAAACAATCATGTACATGTACATAGAGTGAATTCGAAATTTCGTTTCCCCACTAACCAGGCAGGACAGTGATAGAGTGGCTAGGGGAGGGGCCGCTGCGCATGCGCGTGCCGCCGCCTGGGAGATGCAGAGTAGAAAAGATGTAATACACTCACAGAAAAACAATTGGAGATATAACATACGGTGATCTTTTTCCTTTGGCAACATAAGGAAGGGGTGTGGGGGGATCAGATTGGAAATCAATGAAATTGATTGAACCGAGAGCAGAGATCAGACCTTTCTAAAAGACAGGGAACATTTTACAATCATGTCAGTGTCAGTGTCAATAGTCCAAAATAGTATGTGCCACTGTTTATGTAGAGTTCATGATAACAAACCACATCTGTGGCCTTGGAGTGTTCTTGCAGGGAGGCGAAGTCAAAACACAGATAACTGTTGGAGACAGACTTTCACAGGGAGACATAATTTGCAAAGGGATTAATTTAGCATGATGAAATACATTTTTAGAGACCCAGGTGAACAATTTAGATTGAGCTTGGGTTTTGCCAGACCCCCATCTTCATATCACCATGAAGATTCATGAGAGATCTCATTAGTTCCTCTTGGCGCACAGACTGCGCTGCGTTGGCTTTACACAGTTCTGTAACCATGTCCGTGATGATATCCAAACGTCGAGATGTTTCCTTCGGTTGAAATCCTTCCAAAAGGTCCTCAACCTGTCCCACTTTCTGATGTAATCCTTTCACGAGATCTCCCACGGCTTCACAGTGGCTCGAAATTGCTGCAGACAGCTTGGGGGACTCTTTACTTGCTGCCAGCTTACAAATTTTGCGATAGATCATGGACAATCCCAGGCCAATTAACAGATATCCAGCTATCAGAAATCTGAATACGTAAATATCCTCCACATCCTCCAGGTACATTGGTGCCAAACATACGACTTGCCACGCACGATACGAGTCCCTCGCATATCCAGCAGAAAAAGTACCATTTGGACACCCCGCTTCTCCCGTAGCAGCACTCCTCTGTGAAAAAGAGTATCAATCGTGCTGAGGGTCCAGCTGATCACATCCATATTTTAGGAATTTGGAAAATCTGCTCCAAAAAGCGAGAAAATGACGAAAAACAAGAGAGGCACGCAGACAATGGAGCAATAGATAAGGAGGAAAGAGAAACACGTCCGCTCTCTCTCTCTCACGGTCAGAACCGCTAGAACCATCTCTTCCTCCGCACTTAAACGCGGAAGTGGGGCCAGCGCACATTGCACCGCTAAACGAGGAAAGAGCGGAGATTTAGCCCACACCCCACCCGCTGCACTGGCCTGTCTCTGTCCTCCTCATTTGCATTCAAGCAATAACGCCCAGAATAAAGTGTTTGAGAGAGATATTTTTGACTCTGACTGTGTTCATGAGGCTTTCTCATGCACTGAGTCTTGATTTTGAAGAAGGATTCATTTACAGTATTAGGGAACCATTAAGGCGCCATATAAAAGCATCAAGAAGTACCATGTCATGGGATCTTTAAGTCAAAGTCACTTGTATTGTCAATTTAATACAATACAAAATATAGTATAGGACACTACACACACACACACACACACGCACACACACACTCCTGTTTTAGTCCTGGTTTAGTCCCAGTTTAGTCCCTGTTTAGTGTTGGTTTAGTCCCGTTTTAGTCCCGGTTTAGTCTTGTTTTAGTCCTGTTTTAGTCCTGTACACACACGTACCCTGCTTTCACCTAATATCTCCCTTTGATGCAGAAATAATATGATAATAATATGACTCACCCCATAAGAAAGAGTACGTGGTCTCCTCCATTGTAACTAGTTTGCTGTGTTGTCCGATAATTTGCGTATCTCCACCTGTATGCACATATCGCGTATATCTACGGTCTTTCTGCAGCTAAATTCTCCGACCGCCCTCTGTACATGAGCTCCGGAGAAACGGACGTGTCCCGAACGTGTCCCGTCAAAGCAGTACAGTCAATTTTCACTGTCCTTTTTCTCTTGAAATGAAGAGTAAATATTCACAAGCTCCTCACAGCTGATAGGCGAACAGGCGCAAACACAACGGCGCTACTCGTGACATGATTGGCAGGAGCGCGAGTGTGGGTAATTATGGTGATTTATGCATGCCCTGTTTCTTTCCGAAAAACAAGCCAATTTGAAATACCAAATTATATGTTTTTAATGCAACCAATGCTGTTATCTGAAACATGGGGTGGCTTCTTCATGATCTCAACTAGCAGATTCTGCAAAAAAACGAAAATCACAAATTTTAAATAAATAAATAAATAAATAAATTTAAACGCGATTATCTCGGTTTCACAAATGCCGAGTTGTAGCGGGTTTTCTCGTGCCGGGTCGCATATGGTTAACATATCAGGTAATATATCAGGTTAAACAATTGTGAACAATTGTGTTTTAATAAATTTCTTTTTAAAGGGCCCATATTTCACTCTTTTCTGATCTGTTATAATGCTGTTTCCTCATCAAAAATATACCTGAAGTTGTGTTTTATTTAAACTCACGAACCTTGCATATTTCGAGTTCTTCTCTCAAATAGAACACACTTTTTTCCACCTTGTGATGTCATGTTTTACTACAGGAAGTGCTTTTTAAAATCCATACACCTTCACTAGAATCGTTTGGACAATTTCAGATCCGGAATTGCCAATCTCCACTGAACAAAGGGTAAAAGGTAGCTGTTAACTTGAAAACTACTGCTTCATGACATCTCAAGGTGAAACGGAGCAATTTGAGCTTTGGAGATGTAAACAGACTAATAACAAAGGGTTACTCAAGCATGTGTGAATGATACAAAACACAACTCCAGGTATGTTTTGATGAGGTAGCATCAATCTTACATGACTTAAAACTCACAAGAAGCAATTTTGCGTAATATACAAGCTTTAAAATACTGAATATATATATATATATATATATATATTAGGGCTGGGTTCAAAAGATCGATCCATGATACGATATCGATTCACTATCAAAAAATACGATATCGATTCAAAAATTTGCAGATCGATCTTTTCCAAATGGTTATAGGCACTATTTTGTCGACCACGGAAGGAGAGCTATAAAAGGCGGGTGCCGGTGAACGAAACTGAAACTTAGCGCGCCTTGCGAGATGGCTGGAGCTGCACAGCTAAAATCACCTCCTGGTTTGAAGGCTGATGTGTGGCATTACTTTGGATTCAAACGTTACGAGGACAGTATGTAAGTAGATCGATATCGAATCGGATTGGATCGGATCGTGGATCGAATTGCATCGTGGCCTTGTGAATCGAAATTGAATCGATCCAGGAAATCAGGATCGATACCCAGCCCTAATATATATATATATATATATATATATATATATATATATATATAGCAGTGATGGACAGCCAGCCTTGGGAGTAGTACACAGTTTACCATAAGTGTCTTTTTAGTTCAAAATGCATTCTTTTTCTCACTGTCAGCAATCCCAGTGCATGCTTTCAGGATAAGTGTGCGCAGTATTTATCATACAGTGGGGACTAAAACCTGAATACTAAAACCTGGTTAGGCAAGTAGTAACTAGGGCTGCAACTAGCGCTTAGTTTAGTAGTACTTTTTCATTAATATTTTTTTCAAGTTTATTTTTTCAGGTTATTTATTATTTAGTCAACAATTACTTCTATAATACATAAGTGTATTATTATTTTGTTCTTATTTCCAAACCAATCCACTTTAATTACAGCATACTTCATAAACAATAGTTATTTGTCTTATCTTATGTTTTTGATCTTATGTTTAAGAGTCAGTATAGTCCAGATAAAGATTGTGATTATCAATACAATAAAATTGTAAGTGATTTAATAGATGGCTTGTCAAAATTATGCCAGTTAAGCATTGCAGACCCAATAGTTACTATGGTAAAGGTTAGGATCAATCTCCAGAAAATGAATGTAAGTTGATGTGATGCCCCCAAGAAGCATGGAAACCCAATATAAGTGTGTGTGTGTGTGTGTGTGTGTGTGTGTGTGTGTGTGTGTCAGTTAAAAGTGCCCTCTCCCATTACTTGATGACTTGTAGCTGAAGAGGCAGTAATTTCTCCATAGGGCTCATTCCTCTGTTGTAAAGTGCTGCTGACAAACTGGTCTCCCCTGTGGACCTGGTCTCTCACTGAACTGTCCGCTGTTTATCAAACTAACACTGGGCCATTCACACATGACAAATGCACTGCTCCTGTCTGCAGACAAGTCCAGTGTAATTAAGAGAAAAGGCCATTTGGTGGGGTATGGAACCACAAGTGTCCAATTAGGGCTGTCCACACGAGGAGTAGATATGGTACATCTAGACCTATATCTATAAGTGAAATGGTCAAATATATACAATCCAAACCAGGGACAACTGTTCACAAATAACACAGATTTTATTGAGGATAGAAACAATTTGATCATCATGTTTATGATTTTCAGGTACCAAATTCCTAAATAGCACACATGTATTCAGGTCATACCTTCATATTTATTCATCTGGGAATAATACCGGTAATACATTTGGAGTCGATATTACAGTGTTCAAAAGTATTACATTTTTGCTTTGCTCAGAATATTCCACAATATAAACTATTGTTAAACCATTTTATTTTTGCCTTTCTTATTCTATTATAGGCGTTTAGTCTCCGCAGATCTGACCTGTGACTTTGTCTGTTATGGCCTTCAGCTTATCTCCATGAAGATCAAAAACTTTACTGGGGAACATTGCAGAGTACATTCAGAGACTAGTGTTGCCATGATACTAAAATTTCAAACTTGCTATACACCATGGGCATATACTAGTCTATGTGGTCTTATACTAGTCTATGTGGTCTTATACTAGTCTATGTGGTCTTATACTAGTCTATGTGGTCTTATACTAGTCTATGTGGTCTTATACTTGTTCTGATACAGCTCCCGATCATTGTAAATCTATTCAGGTTAATTTCTGTCCCATGAATGTGACTAGTATTGATTAGTGCTCAAATGAGTATCCAGTGTTATAGTTTTGGTACCAATTTGTACTGTATCTGATTTCCGATACAGCTGAAGTGGTGGACAGGCTGTCCTCCAGTGGTTTGTAGAAGTGTCAAACTAGTGAGTGGTCTTCAAACTCAAACAAATCTGACAGCATGTGTAAAGAATAAAGACAAGAAACCCAAGATACAACCAGAAGTGAATAGAAATGTCACTTCATATCAAATGTACACAAACACCAGGGGCAAAAAGGCTCTGACTCAGGTCAAACATACAGACCACAAAGAAGTCATTCTATTGGCCCTTGTTAATTATACTGATTTTTTTGTGTGTTTATTTTTAAAGAACAAAATTCACTATTATTATCTTTTTAACATGTTATTTCAGACATGATTATTGTATGCTTTCAATATGTGATTTATCTAACACATATATAATATATACATATCCAGTATTTGGGTATATCCAAACACCATATTTGATTCTGAATTATTCTTAATTTGACTATTATAAAATACATATTTGTTCATCAAGAATAATTAAACTGTAGTTATTAGAATGTATACCCGTAATTGTATTATTAAAGATTAAAGATCTTTAATCTTTAATCAAGAATAAGTAAAGTGTAGTTATTAGAATGTATACCTGTAATTGTATTATTTGCCAAATTACAAGCTACATCAAATCATATTAAAATTAATCTGTGGAGGGCTTTAGTTCTGTCTGATGTTTTTATGCCAGCCATGTGTGTCCACTTATATCTATAGTTGAGTGCAACATATTGGGAAATCATAATCATTTCTTTTATAATTCTACTGGGAAACATTTCTTCCTTTTATATGGTTTAAAGTGGAAAAAAATGTTTAAACATATACAAATCTAGTGTATCCATGGTGGTGTTATAGCATTATAGCTAGACCAGAAAATACTATTGCACCGTTTGCCTTATAAACTAGTGACTTCTTGTGCAATATAGCAAGTTTTACCCTTTGGGAACAGACTCCTTAAATAATGCACAGGGAGAAGAAAAAGCTTGCCAATATCTACTGTTTTGTAAAATTAAATGACATCAAACTTTCTTTCTAGGGTACCACTGAGGGAGGAGAGGGCTTTATAAGTAGGAGTGTTTAATCTTTAATGAATCTCTGTCATGGGGATAGTGGGTAGACAAATGGCTGCTCCAGCTAGCATCTAAAACGTAGAGAAAAGCATTAGTTATTATTTTAATATTGGCAAGAACAGGCTGATGGGCCAAAGAGCTAAGTGCTAAGAGACAATTGTGTTACTTATCAAGATAAGGAGGTTATACATCTTTTGTTTACACAGGAATTGGTTTACACGGAAATCTTATACCTAAAATATACAGCAGTGAAACAAGTGTTAGTAAGAACTGGATTAAACTCTGATCCATGTTTTAAGTAGAGAGCTGGGTTTTTTTCATGGGCTAATGGCCAATAAGCTCTACTGATATTTTTGGGCCGATTTCCAAGGTTGATTTTAATTATTTTCCCCAAATGATAACATATAACTTTACTACAAACCCATCCATTTTGTTCAGTAATCTCGCTACTTTATTCATATTATTTAACAGTGGGTCAGTCCAAATAAAATATATCAGCCTCTGCTGGAGATTTAAGGCCGACCGCCAATGTGTCTATCTCTAATGTTAATCAATTTTAAAGGTCCCATGACATGGTACTTCTTGATGCTTTTATATGGTGCCTTAATGTTCCCTAATACTGTAAATGAATCCTTCTTCAAAATCAACATTCAGTGCATGAGAAAGACACATGTACACAGAGTCAGAGTCATAATCTCTCTGTCTGAACAACTCATTCTGGGCCTTGTTGCTTGAATGCAAATGAGAAGGACACAGATAGGGTTAGAGGAGCGGGTGAAGCGCTGTCTCCCCACTTCCGGAAGTGGGGAGACACTTCCTGTCTCCCCACTTCCGCTGTCTCCCCCACTCTCCACTTAACCGCGAAGGCCAAAGGAGAGGCATTTCAATGAAAAAAACACATTTTCACAGAAAATAAAATTAAACCACTGCTGTTTCAGAGGTCCAGAGGGTCGGGTAAAGGACTTCCGAGCCTAGAAACACTCGCACGTGCCTCCAGGCAAATAAAAAAACGCATTTCGCATTGCGTAGCTCCTTCGCGGTCCAAACTCTCTGGGCATGATTTCCAGAGACGGGGTGGAGATCCAGACGGTGGTGGAACTGCATTTGCATTTCTTTTGTCGATGTTACATAACGAAGTCGCCTTGTTCAGAATCGCCCGTTTGAGCTGTGTTTTTTTTCAAACGCAGAAAAGAATCGCAAATGCTCAGTTTAGACATTTTGCAACTTTTAGCCATTGGGGGGGCCTAAACAGGGTAGGGAAGCTCACTTTAACGTTCAAAAACCTCAGAAAGTGAAAATTTCAAGCCATGGGACCTTTAAGAACAGTAGAAAACAGAATGCAGGATTACAGTGATAATGTTTTAACTACCAACATGCAAAGCAATACGAGTCTATGGATGTATTCAGACTTGAAAAGAAACCAATCAAAATTGGGGTTTAAAATTGGTCTCAAGCAGGAATTAAACCAAGACTACAACAGGACCAGACCAAGTCTCCATCAGGACTAAATCAGGTTCAAACAACAATCCAACCAGAATATGATGAATCAGCATTCACTGTCCAAAACATGAGCACTACAGTTTTTGCCATTTTTCTGACTAGCACTGCATTTGGGAATAGATTCATTCATTCATAGATTCATTTATTTTCAAATCAAGATTCGAACCACAGAGCTTGTCTTCAGGGAGATGTTACCTGCTTTGTCTATAATGTTGCACAGTACAGTATATTGCATTTATGTCATTATGGCTGCTTCTTTTGTTCCAAATACCTTGAAGAACATAGATTCTTACTGAGTGCTTGCCTCTCCACAGATCCAACAAGAAGGACAGGAGATGGATAAGATTCATGCCATATTGTGGAAATTTCCTGGCAATTTCCTGGCAAAGCAATAGCTTAATGGAGAAAAAACTTCAATTGATAAAAAATGCAATACATAAAGCTACAAAATACCTTTTCAAACACTTGTCTACAACAGTACTTTCTGATTTCTACATAAATCAAACTGCATGGTGAAGGTTTGCAGACTGCACTCACCAGAACAGCTCATGAGACTGGCTTAGGAAAAACCTATCCCGACATTTTCCATTCATAAAATTCCTGGAATGTAGATGAAGGAAATCAGGAAAATAAATCAGGCTGCCTATGCCTAACTTTTTTTCATACATGCATTTTTAACATCTCATGTGATTGGCAGAGAGAGGATTCAGTCATATGTTTCCCTGTTCTAGTCTCCACAATCACTTGTTTTTCCTATTGACATTAAATAGACAGATTTGCTGAATGCGCGTTTTAGTGAAGTGGTTAAAATTGAGAGGCGTTTTACGACATGGAAAAATATTCATTACCCAGCATATTACCCACTTCCTGATGGAAATTTCCTCTCACTTTTCTTCTTCATAAACAATGGCATGACTGTAATTTCAGAAATGCTTTATTTTAATCTAGTCCTTGAATGTGCTTAGTGGGAATTTAAAAAGGTTTCAGCAGTGTGTGTCAAGTAGTCACACCACAACAGAAAATACACAAGTTTTGCGAGAATCAGAAAACATAACATTTTAGATAAAAACAAATCAAGGACAGTACCCATTACTACTTTCATAATCATATAGGTTTCTTGAAGCAGCTAGATTTAAATCAATAAAACCTCTGTGTCTAATGTGGGCGTTTTGATGTAGTGTTGTGGTTATTGGCCATGCCCAGCTGAAAAAAAAAAAAAAAAAATTGCATTGTAAAGGTACAATCTTTGAACATACAGTAATCCCTCTTTATCGCGGGGGTTAGGTTCCAGAAATAGCCCGCAATAAGTGAAATCCGCGAAGTAGGACAACTTTATATTTTACAATTATTCTACATGTTTTAAGGCTGTAAATGCCTCACCACACACATTATACGCTTTTCTCAGACTGAAATTAACATTTTCTCACATTTGTCTCTAGTTTAAACACTCAAACTTTCATAGATTTTCAACAAAATGTATTAATAGTGGCGTGGGGGGAGACACGGCTCCGGGAGCCCCGCCAGACGCGCGAGCAGCACTGCCACGTCCCTGGACGAGACGCGCACCAACCCCTTGGAGAAGTGCGCGACACGTGCTGCTCTGTCTCCCCCCCACACCACTATTAATACATTTTGTTGAAAATCTATGAAATTTTGAGTGTTTAAACTAGAGACAAATATGAGAAAATGCAGCGCGAGGCCGTGTGTACACCGGGGAGATAGAACTGCGGCGCCCGGACCGCGTGCTCTCAACCCGAGCCACAAACCAAACATGTACAAACGAACGCAAAAGCCGCACGGAGTGATTTAATCCTGGTTCAGACCTGGTCTACTTCTGGTCTAGACCTGGTTTAGTCCACGCTTAGTCCTGGTCTAGTCACTTAGCCAATCAGGACGCAGACCACATTGTTACACTATAAAAAAAATGTTACACTATTTAAAAAAAATGAAAAAAAAAATTGAAAAAAAAAAATCCGCGAAACAGCGAGGCCGCGAAGAGTGAACTGTAATAGAGCGAGGGTTCACTGTACTTCAAAGATTGTACCTTTACAAAGCAACCCAAGCAAACAACAGCTATTCTTTCCTGTGATTCTTGGTACCCTTGATGGAAAATTGTACAAAGTAATCCACAAAGTCAACCTGTTGTATGACCATACAAGCCTGACCTCATCAGATTTCAGAAGCTAAGCCAGGCTAGGCCTGGTTAGTATTTGGATGAGAGACAACTGGGTATACCAGGAGGGTATTCCACGAATGTGGTTAAGCGCAAAGCCCGGCTTTATTCGATAGTCCGCGCTAGTTTTAGTGAGAGTTCGGTTCCATGACTCTCGCTACCATTAGTCCCCGCTCATTTACTGGGGCAACATGGTTCCCCCGGTTAGCCTGGTCCGGGGCAGTCTAAAGACGAGGCTTAATCGGGCTGTGTCGCAGAGAATACGAAGGAGATGGTGTAGATGTACGGCAGAGGTCCACTCTGGCTCTCCCGTCGATGTTGGTGTATCCTCTTGTGAAGTGGCTGTTTTGTTTCTCCAATGTAGCGCTCAGTGCAGTCTACACTACACTGAATGGAGTAGACCACATTGCTTTGTTTGTGGCTCAGTGTTTTGTCCTTTGGGTGGACCAGTTTCTGTCTTAAAGTACCGGTATTTGTGGGTTTGAAATAGACTGGGATTTCATGTTGTCTGAAAATCCTCTGTGTCTTTTTGTAACATCAGGCAGGTAATGAATAGTTACATCCTCTCTCCTAGGTTTTGATTCTCTGTTGTCTTGTTTCTTGACTCTCTTAGTTTTATTGAAAGCCTATTTAAGATACCCACAAACAGAGACTTGGGCCCAGTGTCGCAATGTCCGAATAACTCCAAGTTTGTGCTGCAGTGGGTGGTGTGAATCAAAAAGCAGGTCAGTGTGTGTGGGCTTCCTGAAGATCTCTACTTGGAGTCGCCGGTCTCCTCCTAATGTTACTGCACAATCTAAGAAAGCCAATGTGTTATCCTTGGCATCTTCATGAATGAATTTGATGTTGGGATCTATAGAATTAATATGTGCAGTTCCAAATCTTGAACTTTGATTTTTGAAAAATGATCATCAACATACCAATGTGTGGGTGGAGTGCCTGGATATGAGGCCAAGGCACTCAAATTGTTCCATGTATAAGTTAGTCATGATCGGGAAGACCGGAGAGCCCATTGTACAGCTGTGGATTTGCCTGTAGAAGTTTCCTCTGAACTGGAAATAGGTGGTATTTGAACACATTTTCACATTGGCAGATTTGGTCGGGTAAACGTTTGATTCTCTCTTCTAGCTTGGTATCCCGTAGTAGTCTCTACTACCGATGTAGGGATACAAGTGAAAAGAAAGGTCACATCAAGGGAAACTGTGGTCTGTGGTCAAACTGGGGATGCTTGACTTTGTTCACAAATTCGGCTGTGTTCTCAATATGGTTCTCCGTGTTACCCACCAGAGGAGCCAGGATGGTTTTTAGGTGTTTGGCTAAGGATCGGACTGACAAAAAGACGGAAGATAAACCTAGTCAATCTGTGCACAAAGAACATTGGGTGAAATATCATTCTAACAGGGTGCTCACTAGGGATGTAAACAATTAATCGATTAATTGTCGATCAAGACGTTGGCCGAACAAAATGTATTAATTGTAACTAATCGCTAGAGGGCGCTACTCTGGAATGTGAGCATGAGATGCGAACCCACTCGCAAGAAAGATCATAGCGTTACATCATGTAACCCTTTCCTCTCTGGATGTTGCCATACAACTCACAGTAGAGCTGGACCTAGAACCATATATTTTTGAAATTATAAAAGCATGTAACTTACATGTTTTTATAATTTCTTGATTGTTCTGGTTTGAGGCCCTGTAATGTTTTTTGCTGTGTCCAGGGGCCCTGTGAAATTTATATTTTGTACTGTAACCCTTCACAGAGTAAGGGAGAGAAATATTGTTGATGCCTTAGTTCAAAATAAATGTTGAGAATGTCCTAAAAATAGCCTGGATTCACTGGTTTCATCATAATATGTAGACTAAATAATATTCTGTCCTTTAATTTCTTCTGTTCCTTTTAATTTCAAGATTTCCATGCTGCAAGTGCAACAACTGACCCAGTCCTCAATTTATTTTCAATAAAGAATGTATTTTGTTATTCAGCATATATACAAATACAAATACAATACATTTGTCTGCTTTTTACTAAGGAATAATTAATTGAGGAATATACAATATAATAATACTATGATATATTTTTGACTCAGTGTTATGTATACTATAGCTTATATTCCTAAAGACCCTACTGAAACACTAAAATTCAGGTGAAAAACGTCGCTTATCAGTTAATCGTAAGTCGATCGATAAGGTCAATCAACTATAGATTAATGAATGAATCGATAATTTGCATCCCTAGTGCTCACTCAAGCAGAGAAAGAAGTACTTTCCAAAGGACTGAATTTCTCTGTAACTTCTAACTGCATCCCCACGGTGGATTACATCACAGCAGCAGAAACCGCCATTAGGAACAACAAACTCATGGAGATAGAAGCTGGAGACCTTAGGCTGAAATTAACAGCTGCCCTGAGCATCTGGAGCAGATTGGCACTGTAAAGAGAGATTGGCACTGTAATGAGCTTTGGGTGTCTTGAAAGGTGCTATGTAAATTCAATAATTAATGAATTAACCAATTAACCAACTATTTTTGACATTTTAACATATAACACATTTTGTTATAGTCATGTTAGTCTAGTAGTTAGTTAATTAGATTACCAAGAATTGTTCAATTGTTGTATGCACCATCCTTCACCACTGCTGTTCCTAACGGCTGCAATAATGCCATGATAACATACAACTACATCTATATTGTATTACAAGTTTGCATATCTATTGTTAATTATGACATAAGCGTCCATGTTTTTGTGTGGTCCAGTATAAAAGGTATGAGACAGCAGGAGCTCAAATACATTGTCAGAATAATTATGAAAAAAAAAAAAAAAAAGTCTGATCTGATTTTTACTGTCTTAAAAACTGAAAAACAGAACTAGTTCATTTGAATTTGTTAGCAGTGGTGCAAAGTTAGTTCTCACTTACCTTATGAATTCAAACTTTAAAAAGTTTGATTTCATAACAGATAATACTCCCTACAACTGTACAACTCAGTCTTATGTAATGATAACCTAATGTCCTGTCAAGCATCATATCATTGCACTGCCTTTCTTGTTTCTTGTATATAGCTGTGATTTTATAACTTATTTTTCTATTTTATTTTGACTTGTACATATACATTTATTTATATAATTATGTCTTATGTGACACTTGTCTCTTGCTATCTTTTTGTTACTTATTTAGAATTGATTATTGCCATGTATTTTTTACTCTTTCTTATTATATTACATTGTGATGTGTGAGCTACTGTGTCCAAATAATTTCCCTTGTGGATCAATAAAGTTTGTCTAAGTCTTAATTCAGAGCACCTAAATTCACCAATTTTTAGAGGCCAAAATGAAGTTAATCATGATAATGCTAACAATGACTAGAATGCTAAGTGTACACCTCCTGTTTCTTGGACAATAAAACATTTTTGATGCAGACAGTACAGAGCAGACATTTTGACCTCAACATCTGCTTATTCAGTATAATCTGTGCTGGGCCCAGGCCTGGACTGGTAATCGGGCATAACGGGCATTTTTCCAGTGGGCCGACAGTCCTAGGGGCCGATGCTGTTTTTTTGTTTGTTTGTTTGTTTTACTTAGAGACCAGCCCACAATTTAGAGGAAGCGGCCCAGTGGTCCATCTCCAATATAGACAGTGGACTAAACCAATCAGGACATAGAAGCTTACGAGAGCGGCCCCACCCCTTTCTCTGCACTGATCCCCGCCAGTTTCAGCGTTGAGCGTGGAAACATGGAGAAGCGGCAGAAAGAGGGTATGGAGAAGTTGCAGGCTAAAAGACTTAAAAATCTCGCTATAGATCAATGATCCCTCTCTTGAAACACGGAATCCAGTCTGATAGATTCAGGTTGCACACGTGAATGTGCACATGCGCTAGGGACAAGCCAACTACAAACAGATACATTTCCACCGTATTTCGCTCGCTTCCTTCAGTTTGACCGTAGTTGTAGTGCACATCTCCACAGCTACCGCTGCTCAGAGCAGCAGGTCCGCACAAGCCAACAGGAGCGCCGCCAACACACACTCCACGTAGGGAAGAACAGAAGAGGAGACAGGTAGAGCCATAATGTAATCCTCGGCTGTTTACTTTCTGTCCAAGCCATAGTTTTTTGTGAGCCAAAAAACTTTGACTTTCTCAAAGTCAAAGTAATAATAATAATAATTAAAAAGCAAGATATAAACTGATAAAAATGTATACTTATTTTGAAGATCATTATTTTGGGAATGACCCATCTTATAGTGGCCTATAGGTCCTACAATCTCTAAAAAAATCTGCAGCTACATGTAGACTATATTTATCAAGCTGAAAAGGTTTATACACTATAATTAAATTTTATGTATGAGATTATTTTTCAAAATATTGTAATGTTCAATGTTTCACTGACCACAGCAGGGCCCTCACACTGACATACAACATATACAACGCTTATGAACATATTTTTGTCTTATTCATTCTAAGTGGACCAAAAAAAAAAATCTGATGGAAATAACTGCAGTAATTTGATTTATAAACTGTAACTTGTGATGATCTCAGGTGTGATACTGGTGTGGCCACAGTGTGCATGTCTGATGTTGCTCACAGGGGTCCAAGGAACGCTCAGGGAGTTAGTATGTTTGCTCAGACACATGAAAAATTAGGGGGAACATTGCTATAGATGCTGCAAAATGTTCTATAATAACAGACATATTCTCTGGAGGGGCTACTGTGGACTCCACATCCTCTGCAGCCCAGGCTGAAGGTGGACAGAGAGAGGAGCAGCCAGAGACTGGACAGGGAACCCGAGGGACACAGTGACCAGGGAAGTGTCGCACAGGCATAGCAGGTCAGCAGGTGGTAATGTGAGGATAATACTGGAACTTTTAGGTGATGGACAGGCATGAAAATCACCTTTCAGCGAAATTTGCTGTTTTGAAGCCAAAACAGGTGACCTATGAAGTTTGTTTTTTTTTGGTGTGCAAAATGCATTTTAAATAAACCATTGAATGTGTCGTTACTGCGAGTTTGCTGGTGGTTTTTGGGAGGCTGGATTTTTCCTTTAAATATTGCTCCCTGGTTTCCCCTCGGCCAAGACGTAACAATAGTAAAATACTTTGCTTTGGGGAACACAAGGACTACAGATGGAAATTAGCATTCTGCTAAATCTGGTGCAGCCATCTTTTTAATGTACCTGCACATTGTCCTTCAAATAAACAAGTAAATAAATAAAATACATACTATACATAAATTAGTCCGTTGTGCTCCGCTAATTATGAGGGGTTGATCTAAGCCAAAAATCCCAGAGCCATTTTTTTTGCCCCAGTCCAGCCCTGGATGAGGCTCAAACAGATTTTGCTCTGGAAAAAAAATCATGTACCAGCCTTTTTAACAATGATGAGTCAACATGTTTATGCAAATTAGCAGCCAAGTGCGACAGCCTGTATACTGCTACAGCCTAATTAGACTGCATTAGCGCATCACCTTTTAGCATATCTAATTATATGGAGCTATTACCATCCATGAATTATCATTTATACTAAAGGTCAAATTGCAATACATAATCCACAATCCATCTTTAATTATGTGGTATTGTGTGATAAACCTTATTGTAGTGCAGAAAAAGAACAAAAGGTTTCATACTAGCACAAAGAAAATATACCAAAGATAAATATTCACCCCTAAAAAATACTTATATATAGTTTATATAGTCATTATCATTATCGTGACAGGCTTAGCTCTATATTTCCATTTTACACAAATACGCCAGCAGTAGAAAACACCTAAAAACATATAAAACAACCTTTCATCATTCATTTTAACACATTGACCGCTGCAGTGCTGACGGTGCCCACCTCAAAGCCGGCAAAGCTAACACACAAACCATAATGGAACCAGCAGGCCCACACAGTCGCACACGAGACTGGCTTCACTGAGGCCAATGTGAGCGACACAGCCCAAAGCATTTGTGGAGAGCTATAATTAAAGCAATATGAATCACAAGCTAACTATGCTACCGCGAAGTTAACATGCTCTATCTATCAGGAGTTCAACCAGAGTTAGGATTATTAACAGCAAAATGTAAATATTTTCTAAATTATAATGATCCCCAATTTATTAGGGCTGGGGGCTGACATAAGGGTTACACAAGGTCTTTTTCAAGACTCGATTTGTTATTTTCTGATTTTGATTCCTCATCAGCTATGAAGACATGGCACATATATTGCACATAATATTCTATGATACATAGCAATTCGTAAAGAAACAAATGCATTTTTAAGAAAGAAAAACAACAATTTTCTTTTTGGGAAATGTTGTGAATAAACTCATGACGATATTAATACAGCAACTTGTGATAACAATCATGCATGACCAACTTAAGTATCCATATATTAATTTTGTAATATAAAATAATGGAAATAAACAAAAGACTGTATTGCAGTACAGTGAACCCTCGTTTATCGCGGGGGTTAGGTTCCAGAAATAGCCCGCAATAAGTGAAATCCGCGAAGTAGGACAATTTTATATTTTACAATTATTCTACATGTTTTAAGGCTGAAAACGCTTCACCAGACACATTATACACCTTTCTGAGACTGGTATTAACATTTTCTCACATTTTTCTCTTGTTTAAACACTCAAACTTTTGTAGATTTTCATTAAAATATATTAATAGTGGGGGGGGCACGTGACACGCGGACACGTGTGCGCGGACACTGCGCGCGGACACGTGTGTTTGTTTTGGTACCACATATCCATGCCATGTGCGAAAGTCGAGTGGAAAGCGACCTGGATATCATTTTGGGCAAGACTCAAGCCAATGCTAACAGTGCAAAACCGCTAACAGACGCCTCTGAGCACCAGTCCTCACCACAAGACCAGGTAAGACCAACCTGCGCTCACAGGAGTTGGTTGCATTTCACCCCGGCTCCAAAATCAGACCGCTATCAATGCGTCGCCAATACTCCACAGCTCTCTAGGACGAGGTCGGGTTCGTCCTCTCGGCGTGACGGGGAAGAGCTCGGGGAAGAGTCTCCTCTGTGCGCGCGAGTGTCCTCTCCCCGCTGCGGCTCCCCAGGCCCGTCCATGTTGATTCTTGGCTCTTCCATGGTCCGGCTCACACTCTCTTCCATGGCTCGTGCAAGTAAACAAAGGCCACACCTCCTGTCACCCAGGCGCTCTCGTGAAGGAAATCAGAGACTCTGTCCCTACCATCCCTGGTCTAGACCTGGTTTAGACCTGGTTTAGACCTGGTTTAGTCCTGGTCTAGTCTCTTAGCTAATCAGGGCGCAGGACAGAATGTTACACTGTAAAAAAAAAAGTTACACTATAAAAAAAATTGGAAAAAAAAAAAAAAAAAATTGGAAAAAAAAATCCGCGAAACAGCGAGGCCGCGAACAGTGAACCGCGATACAGCGAGGGTTCACTGTAATTGTATATATTAATAGAAAACACAGCTATTCTAAATTATAAGCCAAACTTTAAAGGTGCACTGTGTAGCTGCTGGTTGAGGGTCCACCACCTGCTTGTCTCTATGGAAAGGTTATTATTTTGTCTGGAATGCCTCGGTATGGCATTAAATGTATCAATCTTGCATGTACTCAATAACATGGGTTTTTATTGACATAAAAACATGCATTCTTATTCTGAGTGGGCTTGCCTCTCCACAGAGCTGATGTAACTTGGCCCTGTGGTGTCGCCTGTTCTCTGTAGAGTCTGTAAATGTAAAGCGATACTGTGGAACATTCCAGGCAATATCTCCATGGAGAGAAGCAGGTTTCGGACTCTCCACCAGAAAAGTTACATAGTGCACTTTTAAGTGTTTACATTGCATGACATCTAATGTTTTAATAATGCAATGTTTTAATAGATGCACATTTATCCAAACTTTTTACTGATAAACAACATACTATTACTGGTTCATTAACTCCTAGTGCACATGGCATTTCAATGACTTTGAAAAATGGTTTGTTGTTTTTCCTCCCTTAACACATTTTTTCTTCCCCCACACAACCTATCAATGCGGAAAGCTAATACAAAGTGTCATGTGGCTTTTATAGCTAAAATTATTGTTTTTTCTTGGCAGAATTCATTTTCAAAACAAAACTATTGAGCAGAGTTTTAGTATATCCAGTCTTCACTTTTATGTCGTATATGAACTCATGGTATGTGACGCACCACACTGTACATGGCGGCTAATTGGAATTAGTTTATCACAGCCTGAAAGAGAGCAGCGGTGATATGAGTCAGTTGGGTCTGGTGGCCTTTATTCACTACATCCCCCTTAATCCTTCAGTGTCGCGAGGCAAAGCTCACTAAATCTGAGTCCATTATGTGTGGCCACAGTCTCTGGCACCTTCACTAAATCCTGCTATAGCACATATTACTGGGAACTTAAAGTGCAACAAGCTAATCACAACAGGAGTGTTTAGCCTGTTTAGCATTACACTCCCTGACCCTGACCTATGCAAACTCATGTGAGAGGCTTAGCAACACGTTTTCTTCAGGATTTGTTTCAAGTAATTGAGAAACTGCTAATCTCTACGCAGAACTCACACTTTACTTTAAAATCTCTGGGTCAGAAGAAACATGTTAAAGCTGCACAATGTACTGGCTACTAGTTTGTCTCCATGGAGATGCTTTGCTCCGCAGTATGGCATTAAAGGGCCACTAAACACCAAAACCACTTTTTTCTACTGATGAGCTGTGTAAATTGATCTAAATAAAATAGAAGTGTATACCTATCCCTGGCCTTATTTTGGTATTTAACGCATATTTCTTAAAAATCTGACTTTCGGGTTAAAAGCCATGTCTGTAACGGCCTCTTTAGGATCAACTACAGCCACTACATTTGAATTTTCGGGTTGGACTAACAGCCGCCAATGAGTCAGATGCAGGTTATTACGTGACGAGTACAGCCCCTGGCGGTCTACGGGGGGGACATGAGGAGCCCCTCTTAGCCCTGCCCTTTCCTGGCACTGCTGGGCACTGTGATGTCCCGCCTTGTCTGGAGAAAAGGGAAATGGCGTGATGCAAGCACAAATGTCAGTTTTGTTTCAAAGTCCGGAGTGCACCGGTCCGCACCATGTTGGATTGTTCATCTTGCTCCAGAGCCCGCCCCCACACTCGTTCCCTCCAACCCGCTGGGCATTGCCCACTCTAGAGGATTTTTCAGATTGTGCTTAGGGGCGGAGTAAACCTTCGGAAGCATGTTTAATGGCTCTTTAAACTGGCAAATCTTTTCAAAACAATGCACACATGACACAAAACTATTCAGAATGTTTGAAAAAATAAACTTTGGGAACAAAATGTGAAAACTCTCTTTGTGATTAAAATATAAACACAATCATCTGATTCATAAACTTCTCTAACTACCATCCAGATACTGTGGGCATGTAGTGTGAGGGAGTTAAATACTGTGTTATGGTTTGAGAGTGAGATAAATGTTGTAAATAATATTACACAGTCATTTAGGGCACAAAAAAAGCACAATTTACAAAGCTGTGCTTTTTAGCCATTTGTATCTGACCTGGACACAGGTTTTCACTCCAGAAGTCTCTGATCAAGTCTACAGATGCGATTGCTCTGTCAGTTTTGTGTCTTTGCTGTAAAGACTTTGGTAAGATTGTGCAGTATTTGGGTACACAGACTGCAGCATGTGCAGAGAGTGTTACAGATGCACTCTGTGTTTGATCATTGTGTTTTAGGTTCTGGAGTTAAGGATTTTTGCTCCTTGAGTAGAAAGTCTTGGAATTTGTGCCAGAATATAGCTTTTAGCATCAAAGCAAGTGGAAAAAATGTAATTGACAAACACATACCTTTAGCTTCATTCATACAAGTCTGGTTGAAGAGAAGTGGGAGTGGCCATCAGGTCAATATGGCCTTAAAGCGACATCCCAAAGTTTTTCGCAAAGAGAATGCAAGTCAGTGTAAATATTAAAATTGCAGCAAAACATAAAAATAATTGATATAGATGTCTAAAATACAAAATGTATATAATATGTAGTAGTATTAGTTTGATTCTTACATATTTTTGTATATTTGACTCATCACATATTGAAATTCAGGCACTGACAACAGGCAATTTGTTCCTCTTGTTCTGATTTCACAAAGCATAACATAACATAAACATGCTATTTCGAGAAACAGAACTATTCCATACTTGATATAGTTATTTATAATTGTATATATTTTTGAATGCTTTACAACTCTGATGGCAATGTTGCAGCTTGCACCACCCCCGGCTGTTTACTCCATATGTCATGTGGCCACAACTCTTAACTCATGGTAATTTGTTTTGCCCAGGTTTGAATCATGATTTTATTGTCTGAATTGGTGTTTTTTGTCCTTCATTTTGTGTTTTATGGTGCATTTAATGACCAAGTGGCTCCAGACCAAATTTTGTTACAGAACAATAAAATTCAAATTAGCAAAGAATTTTGGATTTCAGAACCACCTCTTTTAGAGAGCGTGTAATGGGGAACAGTTGCCTTGAACACTGTTGTAAAAAAAAAACAAAAAAACAGTTATTTAAGTTTAAAAGCATTTGTTTTGGATTTGCTGCTTAGCTCACCACAAACATGCAAATGAAATGCGTATGCTGTTGCTTTAACGTCAACAGTGAAAATTTAAGTGAAAAATGTTCCTCATATGGATGGGCAATGGAAGACCTGGTTTAAAAAAAAATCTAACTATTCAAAATCAATAACACACACACACACAATGAATTAATTAAGGTTGAAATAAATAAAAGGTTGAAAATAATATTAATGCCAGTTTAAATGAAATCCTACCAAAATTGCACATAAATTACAATAGACTAGATTTGTATATCCTTTATTTGTCACTGTTGGAAACCCCATTGCTCTATATCTGAATGTGTTACCCTTTAGATGAATCATCTATTGGTTGAGTGGTTAGATATTTCAGTGCAAATCCTCCCTCATTTTGAAAAGATATAGCAGAACACCGGAGGCTACTGCTGGGTTCCCACATGGAGAGAAGACATTGGGTATTCACTATATTCATGCCTGTACACACTGCAGACTGCGGTCTATCTGAACCTGAAGGGCAAAAAACCCTCCAAATGATGCTGAAAAAAGGCAAAAAGAAAGAGAGAGAAAAAATTGTTTTTCAGTTTTCAAGTCAAGTAGATTTTTTTTTTCATGATTCAAACCCAAACTATGTACACAAAATTTAAAAAAGCTAAAAGAAAGAAAAAAAAATCTGTGTATTTGAACATTTTCTATCAATTAAACAATCTGGTTGCTATTCCATCTATTTTTGTTACCCTCTGTTATATATTATATTTGATGTGTGAGCAACTGTACCCAAAACGATTTCCCTTGTGGATCAATAAAGTTTGTCTATGTCTAAGTCTAAGTCTAAATGATATGCATGCATATACTGCATCACTCAATATGACTTTAACTGTTACATTTCATAAACTGATAAGGCAGACTTTAGAAGTTTTGTCATTTTATGTCAGTTTATAAATGAATGCCTTTCATTCCAGAGTCATTTAAAATTTTACTTTTTATTATTTATTTATTATCTATCGTCACATTATTAAACCTGCCAATCACGGCTGTAGTATTTTAGTCATTTAGTCGAATAATCTGTCAATGCAGTATAGTTGACACTTCTATTAAATCAGCCTCTTCTGTTATGGAGATGCTGTTAATTAGTATTTCCCTTGTACCGTTGTTCTTGTGTGAGCTCTGTCTTTTGCCCTGAGTCTGTTATTTGGGTCCCTACGTTTGTTGAAAACCTTAACAAGGTCATTCTATTTGATTCATTGATGCACTGGGCATCACTTTACAACCAAGACTTTCTTTAGTCAACTTCCAACCTCCTTGATTAAAATACCCCAAACTGATGATTGACAATTTAATTTCAAAAATTTTAATCACAATTCAATGAATAGCACAGGCCTCAAATCAGCACTTCCAGCCCAGACGTCTGCACAAATCTTGTATAATAAGATGATGAGTCACAAGTGGGTGGGAGGCTGAGTATTTCTGGAGGTCGTTTATCATCTACAGGTCATTTTCAACAGTTTCAAACACAGTGGAGGCTGTGCCCTCCAGGAGCCACTTCAACTCTGACAACACTACAGGCCACTATAGAGACATTGTCAGCTATAGCAAAACAAATCTATACTTTCTTATAGCCTAGCCTTACTTATAGCCCAGGTAACTTTAACTGTATGTGTCAGCTGTCGTTCAAACATGTCAAAAGAACAGTGAATAAAATCAAATATAATTTATCATTTCATCAAATAATAAATAATCTAACAACTCTGCAAATATGTATTTAAATTCAATGACTTTACCCCATTGAAATTACAAGTTAGACTCTGATGAGCAACAGTACTCTAAATTAAACAAAATTAACTCACACTTATTAAAAAGCACTAATGGTGCTAGACAAAAAGCCCACTAATTATCATTACTGCAAAAGACATTCTTAATTGGGACAACACAATCAAATATGCTGATTTATTTTGGTAAACAAAGTGTTTAACAATCTCTCACAAGAGCAGGTTCTAGAGTTAACTGCTCTGTGCTATTTAAACATGGCCATACAGATATGGAACACAGTGCCTGTACTTACCCCAGCCCGCCGGGCACCACCCACTCTGGACCATTTTTCGGATTTTGCTTAGGGGTGGTGTACAGCTTTGGGAGGGTGGCTCTTATACACCTAATTCAATATTTAATCTTATTATTATCATTCTAAAACAGATTTTTTTTCCCCAACTTATACTTCCCAACTTTTTGGGTGTCTACATTACGGTTTTGGGTGTCTACATTAAGATAAGATAAGATAAGATACGATAAGACTTTATTGATCTCACACAGGAGAAATTTACTTGCCACAGTAGCTCCAGGCAGGGACAGTTTGAAACAAGAAAGAAAAAGTGCATGCAGGCAAGAATGGAATAAAGTAACTAATAATAATAATATAATACAAACAATAACTAGGAGATTATGAGAGAGTTGTAAGATATTGCACGTTTGGACTATATAGTGGAGTTATACAGTCTGATGAAATAAGTAATAATAATAAAAAAACGTTAACAAGGAGAGCATGGAAAGAGGATATTGCACGTCTGGCCTATATAGTTGAATTATACAGTCTGATGGCGGTGGGGATGAAGGATCTGCGGTAGCGCTCCTTTTTGCACTGGGGGTGCCTCAGTCGGCTGCTGAAGGAGCTGCTCAGCTCCTCTACAGTCCGAGAGGTGTCGTCCATGATGGACATGAATTTGGCCAGCACCCTCCTCTCAGCCACCTCCTCTACAGAGTCCAGAGGACAGCCCAGGACAGAGCTGGCCCTCCTGACCAACTTATTGAGTCTCTTCCTGTCCCGCTCTGTGCTGCTCGGGGCCCAGCAGACGACAGTGTAGCAGAGTGTAGAGCAGAGCAGAGGGCACCACAGAGTCATAAAAAGTCTTGAGCAGAGGCCTGCACACTGCAAAGGACCTCAGTCTCCTCACCATATTATGTGCAATCTGTGAAATACTCTTACACCTATTTAATCCTACCTGCACCTTTGTACATTGTACCTTGCATTTTTATGACATTTTATTACATATTTTTATTATATTGTTTACTTCTTCCCCTGCACTTTTGCAACACTTTTTACCATGTACTATTATTGCATGTTATTAGTACGTCTGACTATCTTAGCAAGTCAGCGGTTCTTCTGATCCTAAGCATTTCATTGCATTGTTGACCCTGTGTTGATTTTGCATATGACAAATAAACAATCTTGAATCTTGAATCTTGAGGTGGAGGCAACTTTGGCCCTTCTTGTACAGGGCGTCGGTGTTGTGGGACCAGTCCAGTTTATTGATGAGGTGAACACCCAAGTACTCGAAACTGTCCACAGTCTCTATGTCTTGTCCCTGGATGTTCACCGGTGAGTGAGGTAGTGGTCTCCTCCTGAAGTCGATCACCAGCTCCTTTGTGTTACTGGTGTTCAGGCTCAGGTGGTTGCGCCCACACCAGTCCAAAAAGTCACTCACTGATGACCGAGCGGTACTCCAGCTCGTTCCCCTCAGACACACTGCCCACAATGGCCGAGTCATCAGAGAACTTCTGGAGATGGCAGCTGTCTGTGTTAAGCATTATTTCTCGCAGTGGTAAATGTTACAGTTAGGACAGCGAGTATGTACTGTCATTCATTTTGTAAAATCACATTTTGACTGTTTTTTTTTTTTTTTTTGCTTAATATTTTTATTTTAGTTTAACTCTTTCTCTACCGGAGACGTCGTTTGACGTCAGAGCGATTCCAGACGTAGTCTACCGAGACGTCGATTGACGTCAGAGCCGTTTTTCAGCGGGGGTTGCTAGGATACGTCCGGGAGCAACTTGTAATTCATAGTTCAAGATGTAATTCACACATCCAGCCCGTAGGTGGTGATCGTGTGTGTGTTAGTTTGGCGATCGGGGGCGGAGAGCCCAGAAGCGCTCACCGTGTGTACTGAGTAGTGGAGCAATATGGCGTTAGCTGCCTAGCGGCAGCTAACTATCGATCGGTTTTTACGGAGTGATCCGAGCGGTCGGAGTGGTCTTGGGACCCAAGGTCCCGGACCACAGGACCGCGGAGACACGCCGGATCAGGCAAGGACGGCAAGAAAGAGATCTCGTCTGTCCGAGGCAGGGGCCATGTCTATTCGGGTCTCAGACCCGGAGGACAGCGAATTTGAGTCCAGCGAGCCAGACCTCGACCCGCCCGATGAGCGGCTGCCGTCGGGATCCTCTGGGAGAAGCAGATCCCCCTCTCCAGAGGAAGAGATGGGTAAGAACTAAGTTTACGTGCTGTGTGGTGAATCAATGAATGAACTTACTTTATCCCCTCCCTGCCTGCATGCACTTTTTCCCTCTTGTCCAAATGTCCGGGAGCTACTGTGTGAACGAATGCAGGCGTGCGTGTGTGTGTGTGCGTGTCTGTGCGTGCGCGTGTGTGCGCGTGCGTGCGTGCGTAGCTATGTGTATAAAGGTTTATGCGTGTGTGTGTGTGTGTGTGTATGTAAAGGTTTATGCTTGGGTATGTGTGTGTGTATATGTAAAATTGTATATGTAAAATGCCACTATTGATGTGAAGGAATTTCCCATTTACAGAGCCTTCATCCAGCAGAGGACCTACTTTGCGAGCAGGGGTGGGGACCTCTGCTCGCAAAGCGGAGAAGAAAGGTAAAAAAAAAAAAAATTCTCCCCATTACATTGCAGCAATACAAAAAAATTACATTAGGTAATGTTGTACATTTCTGTCATTTTACAGGTGGTGCATCTGCCACACAAAGTGTGGAGTGGCAACAAAAAAGTTGGGAACCCAACATGATTCCCTTCACGGCCACCCCTGGACTCCGGAGCGCTGCAGCGGAGCTGAAGTCTGACGTGCCAGCAGACTTCTTTGAGCTCCTCATCACGAATGAGCTGCTAGCACACATTACTGAGCAGACAAACCTTTATGCTCGCCAGTACTTTGCCGCTCTCCCTGAAGGCCAACAACACACACACACACGCGCACACACACACACACACACGCATACATGCACGTGCACACATTGTTCACGCACGTGCACACATTGTTCACGCACATGCACACATTGTTCACGCGCGTGCACACATTGTTCTGTTGTTATTGTAACTGTTGTTATTCTCTCAAGATTGTTCTCTTTGTCAATTTGTATATAGTTATTTCTTATATTTGTAAATTAAAAAAAAAAAATTGCAATCAAAAATCTTTCTCTGTTATTTTAGATGTTTGAGGTGTCACTAAATCAATAAGTATTGATGTCAAAGTCACTTATCTGCTTGTAATACCTCCTTTCACAAAAAGGTCATTTTCTCAAATTTGTTGTCAAAAAACAGTGTTTTTGCTGAAACTTTGCTATGTTCTACTTGAGAACTGAAAAGGTTAGAAACATAATTTTTTTTCCAGGTGAAAGATGAGAGTCAACACTTTATTTTGATGTGTGCTACGTTTATATAGTGAAAGAACTCAGTATTCTGTGAGTCTTGAAAAATCAGTGAAAATGCTCTGAATCTCTGGTAGACAGGGGCTTAGATTTTGAAAACAGGCTGGTAGAGAAAGAGTTAATTGTCTACATTCAGCCTTAGGTCAGTTTCCCTTTACATTTGATTTCTTTGACTTTCTGAATGAGACAAATATGGCCTGCATGCATTACATCTGCTTCCTGCCTGGTGTCCAAAATAGACTCTACACGCAGAATGATGGAGGGGGAAGTAGAAGAGGAAATGAGGGTTATTTCCCAGAGGCTCCTATGACCTGCTCCGGCCCAAGCTCCCCAGTCATTAGAGCAGGGCTTAATCAGACCAGGACACACCCATTTCCTGGAAGGTGTCCCTCAAGGCTCTGTCTTTTGACCCATGGGTTTCTATGGTCTCCTCTTTGTGAATTAGCCCAATTTTCAGGCAGTTAATTGAATTATTTCAGACCAGATGTTTAGTTTAGTGTGTGTTAGTTCTTGAGTAATGTGGCCATTATCATGGTAATTACTGAAGTGGAGTAAACAGCAATGTAGCCTACTGTCTTGCATACTTGCAGTGATGAAAATAATGTGTTGCTATAAGGATCAACTCAAAGTGGCACTTTTTTGGAATTTAGGGCAAAAATAATTTAAGCAAAGTGTACATTATATAGACACATTATATAGACTATACTGCTATATGTGTGTTTAAGGAAAATACAAGCACATTCTGTCAAAAACACAATTAATTTAAAGCTATACAAAAGTGTGTTGGCCAGTCTAACAATAATATAGCACTGGAACTCACTTCCCTTTGAGCTCTGAAAAGTTAAACGTTTTAGCACTTTTAAAAGCAACTTAAAAACAGAATTTTGGTAACTGTTTGATTAATTCATTGTATTTAATGCACTGAATAATAATAATAATAATAATAATAATAATAATAATAATAATAATAATAATAATAATAATAATAATAATTATTATTATTATTATTATTATTATTATTATTAATATTATTATTATGTGCCATGAAATATCAATTAGCATTTGTCAGATTGTGCTGATTGACACACAATGATTGGCATTTTGTAATGAGCTTTCACAAATACATCACTATCCACCCTATGGACAATTTTTGTTCAAATGCATTTCATTAAAAATAAAATGAAGCATTTATTTTTAGTGTTTTATTTATTATAACTTGTTCTTTTCTTTTATTTTTTTTTTATAACCAACCAAGTAGAAATAGTTTTGATTAGGCTCCAGCTACTTTTGATATGAATACAAAATAGCCCAATGAGGCTCTTTTATAATGTATAATATATATACATTTTACAACCTTGCTAACATACATAAAAAGCACTAAAATCAGAGATGCTGTGGTTTAATGAGCAGAGGACGCCTCAGCCAGACGAGGGGCCCCAGAGACTCTCACTTTGTTTCCAGCCCTGTACAAGTCAGTTGGGCTAAACATCACCAAGTTTGCAGACTGGAAGTTGAAGAATGTAAAAAGAATTGTGCGGATGAAAAAGACAGGAGCATGAAGTGTCAGCTAGAGAATACAACTCTCTCTTTTTCCACAAGAGAAAGGTTGGAACGTATCATCCAAACCACACCATTTGGCAGAAAATATCTATGCTTTTACAGTATACATCTCAGCAAGTGTGTGGAGGCTGGACAGAAATGACGAAGTTGGTACTTGACATATCCAGCTGCACTGCCCTAAATGACAGTGGAAATCATGCAGAAACCAGGCTCAATCAAACCCTAATAACAGCTTTGCCTCTGATCAAAATTACACTTGGGAAATCATTGTCTGTCAACTCACTCTGTCTTCATTTTGTATACGCTCGGCTGACCACTGCAGACAATTGGGCCAGTGCAAGTGCCTCTGTAATAAATGCTTGAAAAATGTATGTTACAGGCCATCATCAAGAAGTCTGTGTATAGCTATTGGGACAGTATGGGAAAAGAAATGACATACATTCAAGAGCTGTATTTAGGCCTACAGCAGCTTATATACAATTTTATGGTCTCCAAAAAGTTATAAAATGGTCAACAAAAGTCAAATTTTTAGACCAATGGTAAATGGGCACATTTTTATATAGCGCTTTTCAACCTGCAAGGCACTCAGATCGCTTTACATCAAGGAACCACTCATCCGTTCACATACACACTCATACACCTGGGAGGTTAAGTGTCTTCCCCAAAGACACAACAGCATGTCATCGCCAACCTGTGGGTTAGTGCATCTGACCGTTCCACCAATGATGTTTATGTCGAGAGCGGGATTGAATCTGCCAACCATTGCCATCCACGATCAGTGGATGAACATTCTCCCAACTGAGCTGCTGTCATCGGTAATATTATTATTAATTAAAGGTAAACTGTGTAAGATGCGTGAAGAATCCCTCAGTCGTCCAGGTAGAATCCATGATAAAAGGATAAATTCAATTTGTCAACTGGACAAAGTTTGTTTGGTCGAAAACGTTTCACCACTCAAGCCTCTCGGATGAGCGGCGAAACGTTCTGTCAGTTCAGAACTGACGAAGCCTCTCGGATGAGCGTTTCAACCAAACAAACTTTGTCCAGTTGACAAATTGAATTTCTCCTTTTATCACGTAAACTGTGTAACTTTTCTTGTAAAGGATAGTGAGGATTTGTGTGTCAGATTTAAATACAATTGTCATAATACACTATTTTCTGATCTATAGACCCCTTTACAGTTAGTAAACAGACGTGACGTCACCGGCATGTGCGCGCATTGTTGACCCAGAATCAACCATGGCGGACCATAGCGGAGTATCTGAACGATAGGGAGAGCTACATTCAAAAGCTGACGTTGAGCAACGGGGTTCGACTACCAGATCCTTATGCGATCACGGAGTGGCAGTACGACCGCAGAAAGTGGCCAGATTTACAGTGGTCAGATATCCACTGCTATTTAGTCGAGAAGCCGAGCGTGTAAGAGAGAAAGTGCGCGCATACAAATCCATGGATGCCTACCAGTTTGCCGTGTGTGGCCATGTACAGGAGGTAAAATACCACGATATCGATGGGGAGTTTTGTGTGTGGCATCTGATGTTCTCCCCAGTCAAAGACAAGGCCACAAGACGACCATGTACAATGCTTGGGCTATCATCAAGTGCGATAACTACGTTCTGACCGCCAACTGCACTTGCGTTGTGGGGTAAGTAACATACTACGATGCGTGAAAAGTCCCTTAGTCGTCCAGGTAGAATCCATGATGACAGGAGAAGTTCAATTTGTCAACTGGACCAAGTTTGTTTGGTTGAAAACGTTTCGCCGCTCATCCGAGAGGCTTCGTCAGCTCTGAGTTTGTTTGGTTGAAAACGTTTCGCCGCTCATCCGAGAGGCTTCGTCAGAGCTGACGAAGCCTCTCGGATGAGCGGCGAAACGTTTTCAACCAAACAAACTTGGTCCAGTTGACAAATTGAACTTCTCCTGTCATCACTAACATACTACGACTTAATTCACGAGTCACAGATGTGATCTCAGTCATGTCAAATGCCATTTATGATGGTCATGTGAAAACTTATCATGCATTTTAACAAAGTTATTCGTGTTCGTTTACATGTGTCTGTCGTAGAGGTTACCCGGTTAATATGTCTGTGAGCTTTGCGGTGTCCTGTGCTTGCTAGTTAATCAGCATGATTAAACACCATTGAACACCTGGGCAAATTACCCTAAACAAGCAGCAGGTGTGTATGTCGGTTGAATGATATGAACTATCATTAATTCCATCTGTTTCTCTTTATTCGAGTTCTTCTCTTCTATATCTTCGCTGGGGGTTTTATGGCAGTAGTGGCTTTGTTTTGAGTCAACACTGCGCGCGCATTCAGTGATGACGTAGCTTTGAAACTGGTCTATTTTATACTGTTGTTTCCTCATCTAGAACATAACTGGAGTTGTGTTTTGTTTCATTCACACATGTTTAACACACAAGCCCTGCATATTTAGGCTGTCCTCTTTTCAAACAGAAAACACTGTGTTTCACCATGTGATGTCATGTGGTAATACAGGAAGTGTATTACGCAGTGTGTTTGTTTTTTGTTTTTTTTTACTCTAGCTTCACTAGAATCGTTTGGATTATTACAGCCCTTTAATGAACAAAAGGTGAAAGGTAGCTGTTAACTTGCAAACTACATGACATCACAAAGTGGAACTGAGCATTTTGAGCTTTGGAGACTAATAACAAAGGGGTCAAACATGTGTGAATGAAATAAAACACAGCTCCAGGTATGTCTTTGAGGATGTAACAGCATTATAACATGGCTTAAAGCTCACATGAGTCAATTTTGTGTAATACAGGATCTTTAACCTAACCTAAGTTCACTACAAACACAATTGCTTTGTTTTTGCTACCTTATAACCTCTGTGCTGTGCTTTTAGGTGGTTTGGATCCTTGACATTTTCCACTAAAAACAGCACCAAAACATGGCCAGCAGATTTTTCGATCGCATGTCTCTCTGTCTCTCATTTCAAGCCACAGTGTTAGCTCATGGAAACTGTGGAGGCGAAAAAAATCACATTATAGTCCAGTAAAAGATGCTCAAATGCAGAATACAGTAGTGTATGGTGCAAAGTGTCAGTGCAATTTAAGTTGAAAAATCGGACACTATTTGAATGAATTTCTCTTTGGCACAGGGTTTGGGTGATAATGAAGACCATACCATACTATATTTGGTATATATTATTTCCAGATGAGTTTTGGGTGTTAAGGACTTGGTGGAAACTTGTGCTCTGACCTGGCAACACATTCCCGGCTTCCCAAAATCCAAAGCATTATTAATAGAGACAAGGCAACATTTAGTTAATATTTTCCATTTTAAGTCAGACGTCTGTGTTGTCTGTTCCAGCTGGCTGCAAAAGTGACTGAAGGTCGCTTTAAAAACACCTTTAAGTTTAATGAGTTCGACCTAAATCATTATTCTTTCACTCAATAAAAGCTGGTATGTCTAGAGCTAGGCTAGTGTTTCTCAAAACTTTCACTCTATGTACAACAGCAGTTGATTTGAATTTCAAATGCAATTTCTGACAACAAAAAATAGCAGGACTAAACAGATGTTATGCCTCTCACGAAGCAAAAATCCAAACAACACAATACATCTAAGAGGGTGATCTATCTATCTCTCTTGCTAGATATACCACAAGATCTAACAAGAAAAAAAAAATTCCATAAGACTGCACAGTTCAATTCTGTCTAAAATTCTGTTTAGGATTTTTGCGTGAACTTGACAGCAAATGTCAATTTTCAATGGAAAAAATAATGTTCATATTTTATACCATTATATGCAGTTGTGCAGAATCACTTGATATAATGCAAAAAGTGAAGATATTAATTTCTGTCAGTATTGCCCATGCACCACAAGTTTGAGCTGTTTGGTTTTAAATAGTAGAGAAAAACAAAGTAGTTAAACTTGTTAGCTTAAAAACAATTGGACCAACTGTTTTGACTTGTCTGTAATTGAAATTAAAGTCACATTTCCTCAGACATTTTGAACATTCTTGGTGTTGTCTTTTGCCAAATTTCTGACATAACATGAGTCACGTGAAACCACATAAGGGGAAGAAACAAAACTATTGAAGATTTGGTTGGAAAACTGTGAACTCTCAGTGTGCTCTCAAGAAACAGGCTATACAGTACATGATGCCAGACTTTATGCCTATCTGACTATTTACGCCTTTGCAGTATAATTCACTGCATTAGCAGTATATCAGGGTACTTGTTTTCAGTGCTATACTTCCAGGTTTACAATACCATTGTCACTACAATACATTGCTCCAGTCTACCCATTTTAATTGCCACCCCTATGCACTCACTGCTCTGTACATACTTAAAAATGATCATTGTCATATCTACATTCATATTGTGTATCAAGCCCTTTCCTAAAATCACGTTAGAAAATATTTAAGTTCCGTAAAGGACAAAAACAAAACTGCTCACTGGCTTAGACTGCATTGAGCATTCATGGCCAATGCTGATAATGATTGTTTAGAATACAGAACAACTGATTGCCAATTACCGATTGTGCTGGGCCAATTTTCCACAAATTATTTAATTTAAATTTACTACAAAGTCCCCCCTAGCTCTTTTTTTTACCACCTATACGGCAGCTGTGTAGTTGCATTTTGTGCAGCTATTTTTTGTAGTAAATGTTAATATGAAACTTTTAATGTATTTTCTATGCAGCAGATCGATCAAAATATCGGCCTATGCTGGAGAGTTAAGGAGATACACCGATATGACCTGCGAGGCATCACATCTCAGTTATTTAATTTATAAATAAATACACATACACACACGCACGCACGCACACACACACACATTTTTTTTAAACCAATAATTCTTGATACCAACATCTGTGATCCCGGTAGAACACCTAGCTTGCTTTTTAAAATGTACTTTAAAAGTGTACTTAATTCTTCTTAGATGTGACTGGGTTCATATTTGCACTTTTTCCTTTTTCCTGCTATAGTGCAGTCTTGAGAAAATGAAAGTTTGTCTGACAGCACGGCTGTAGACAGTCAGATAACCATTCAAATGAGGAAAAGGAAGAGAGTCTGGGGTCATGACAGGGTGGACATTAAAAACCTGTGCATATAAAAGCATGGAGGAGCGTGCAGACGAAGAGGCATGCTGCAGAGTGGAAACACGCTGGTGGTCTCAGGCAGCGACGCCAAATGACCCTGTAACTCAGACGGAAAATCAGAAAGAGAAACACAGACCCCCACCTCTCCCTCGCTACTAATGTCCTACACTGCTGGACTCTCTATGCTTTACCACATTGAATTCTAATTTGTGAATAAGCTACTCCGGTATGTTCAACCCACTTGCATTCTACCAAACGTCCATCTAATGAATGAAAATATTTTATCTTTAACCAAAATGAGGACTAATCTAGTCATAATAACAATAACATAACATAAAATCTCATTTATACAAGCTCCAAGCATAACTAAAGTAACTAACTAAAAGGGCCTGTACCCGATTATTTAAGCAGTTGGAATTAGTATTGTATAAGCTGCTCTTAATGTCAAAATAAATCCAGTGTGTACTGTCTGTATCTAATAATAAAGCATTTTATTGTCTGAGAATCAGCAAGTGTGCCATGTAATTTAGATCTTGACAAATATGTTCTCAAATGCATAGGATTTTTGTATTACAGTAGCATTGCCTCACTTTAGGATTTATATGCACTGGTATCGAATACTGGCGCAGATACTTAAAAATTAGCTGGATCGGGAACCAGTTCCATGATATTGGTTAAGCTAATATCCTGGGCCTTGAATTAGATATAATGAGAATACCAGTATTTACAGGCCGATTTTGGCCTAGAATGTCTCAGAATGTTTGAACTTGTATTCATAAGGAGCCATTTAGTAGTTATTTAAAGGTTGAATAACAGTTTCATAACACAACTGGATCTCTTGTGTAAGAAGTTAACTGTGTTTCAAGGAAATAAGTGCCATTTTCCATCCCTTCACTGTTATCGGTTCATATAAGGTATCAGTAGAACAATTCTATTGTTCAGCCTTAATATACCAGAAATTTAACTTGTACTGTGCCTTATGAACTGTTTAATTTTGACTTAGTGAATAAGCTGCTTCAGTCCCTCTCGCCCTTGTATCTTTGCACCTCTCCAGTTTTGCTTCCTCTGCTTCCTTCTTGATTTAAGTCCCCCTCCTCCCACCTGTCTGGCCTGGCAGTGTAGAGGGAGACAGGGGCAGAGAATGGAGCTAGTGAGGCGTGATTGTGCGATAATAAGAGCCAGCGGACTTGGACATACTCTATATATTCTTATTGTGGACGTCTAGAATGAAGCCCCCTCACTGGCCAGGCCAGGTTATTTTTGGCTGCTGTAATGCCCTCTCATTAGTGGCCATATTAGTACAACTAATAGATTAGGGAACTGGGTGACGCACTTCAGACGTGGTTTACTTTGCTCCGAGACATGTAATGTAACACAAATTTAAAAGTATTATGCTTCAGTTACATATTCTGTGAAAACCAAATAATGACACAAACTGACATTTTGGGACATTTCACTTCTAATACAGCTTTGTTCTAAGGGCAGAGAGAAAAAGTAAAGAATATATGTACAATTATATTTTTTCATAATTAGAGATGACACAGGTGTGTGCTATATTTCAAATGTAGGTAAACAGTTGTTGGGCCAGGTAGGAAGTTAGTTATTTAGTTATTTACTGGTCACTGTTTGTTGTTTTCTATACCAGTACCTTAGCAATACCTGGTTTTCTATACAGAATAAATGAAATTCTTTATCCCCTGGTATTTGGTATCAGTTATCATCCGACACTGAAAAAGCATGAAGGCATTTCAGAACCAACGTCATACATTATTTTCCAGTATACTTTCTTGGTGGTGCACTTTATCAATTTGCAGTTCTATTTTGGTATTCTACCTTTAAAACACCGGTGCAGGAGGATAGAGAGAGCAATAAGGAGAAATAGAACCTTAAATGAGAGAGGTGACAGTGATGGCAGCTGGCTGTGGTTGGCCGCTTCACTCTTCCGCCCAGGTCAAATTGGATTGGACAGCTCCCTGGAGATAGAGCTTACTGCTCTGTTCCACAACAATATATTACATTTTAATAATATACAATATCCACACTGTTAAGCTGGGGTTCATGCACTGGGGGAAGCCTTTAGGGTTTTTGTGATTGTAGCAAGACGTACTATGTGTACCTGTATTGCAGTGTTTCCCAAACAGGGGTACGCATACCCCTAGGTGTACGCGAGCACACTGCAGGGGGTACGCGGCAGTGTCGCTCCCAGGCACAGGGGGAGATTTTTTTTTATGTGTGCATATGGGGAGACGAGTTTAGCCTATGTGTGCTTCCATTTCGTGAAGAAGTCCGTCTCAAATATTGAGAAACATGTGACAGTCACAGTAATCAGTAGTTTGATCTCTGCAAGGCGCCCGTAGCTGCCACGTCATTCCCCGACCGGCGCCTCTCTCTCTCTGGCTCAAGAGTGCGCCTTAGCCGACAGAGCGTTCGCCCCTTGGTTTGCGGAGACAGGCTCTGATACAAACTGTTACTCCGCAGGACTGCTCACAAACTCTTTCCCCACTACCTGGACTCTGTTCCTCCCCCACTGTGTTCAAGGGTGCACACTCAACGCCTACGGGTTCACACGCTCTCCGTGCTGCTCTCTGGGTCAGGCGGCAAACCGGGGCACTTCCTGGTCGTGCAATAAATAGCGCATAGTGGCACTAGTCAATGAAATCGTACCATATGGAGGGTTATTTAAGTAATTTTGTTATTATGTTGACTTACAGATGTTTTATTATAATGGGTACAGTTTGGCATTGGTTTCAACCTTAAAACCCCACTGTGTTAATTGGTTAGCCCAAGTTATATAAGTATACTTATATACTTTTGGAGAATTATCAACACGTATGAGTGAGGGGGTAAGGCACTGTATATTGTAGTTCTGAATTAACCTTATTAATGAAATGCAAGGAAAAAAATGTATTTGTTGTAAGTGGGGCTTCACAATGTGCATGGCATGTAGAGGTCTTAAGTTTAGCTGATGCACTATAGGCACTTAAACACAATTTAAGATACACACTGTTAAAATACTAATACATGTTTCAACAGTTTATCATCATGGAATTGGATTTTGCATTTGATCTGAGAAGCTTTGTTACAAAAAAAAATTGTCTTCATGTTTTTATTTATACTTAGCTTCAAATTTAAATCTTTGCGGCTTTGATAATCTTCCCCTGTACATCTTGCAGTCAGCACGCAAGAGCTGAACATCAAGCTTATTATGGTTAAATCCTATAATCCAGATGTAAGCCTTCACTAAAGGTCAGCTGTCTATCACTGTATCCATGGACAAGCAAAATAATCAATCAAAATCAGACTATATTTAAACCTATGTATAAACCTTTGTCTATGATTGAAACATATAAAATAGAATAAACATTCTGAATATGTTTGGCCAGAAAGCTAAAATAACAATTAGTAAACAGTAAGATAAGTACGATTTTTATTCACATGTTTGAGTAACCCTTTATCTGATCTGACTTCATCTCCAAAGCTCAAAATGCTCATTTTCACGTTTCACCTTGGAGTGGTAGTTTTCAAGTTAACAGTTACCTTTTACCTTTAGTTCAGTAAAGATTGGCAATTCCATGGCTGTAATTATCCACATGATTCTAGTAAAGGTGTATGAAGTTTAAAAACAGTGGAGCCTTTCCTGTATTACCACATGACATTAACAGATAGAGCAGAGTGTCTTATGTTTGAGAGAAGATCCATCCATCCATTTTCTTCTGCTTATCCGGGGCCGGGTCACGGGGGCAACAGTGTAAGCAGGTCTCCCAGACTTCCTTCACCACAGACACTTCCTCCAGCTCCTCCGGGGGGACCCCAAGGCGTTCCCAGGCCAGCCAAGAGACATAGTCCCTCCAGTGTGTCCTGGGTCTTCCCCGGTGGGACATGCCCGGAACACCTCCCAAGGGAGGCGTCCTCCTCCCGATGTGGAGGAGCAGCAGCTCTACTCTAGCTCTACTGAGTCCTCCCGTGTGACTGAGCTCCTCACCCTATCTCTAAGGGTGCGCCCAGCCGCTCTGTGGAGGAAACTCATTTTGGCCTCTTGTATCTACGAGGGTGGAAACATAGACTTACCGGTAAATTGAAAGCTTTGTCTTTTGGCTCAGCTCCCTCTTCACCACAACGGTCCGGTACAGCGACCGCATCACTGCCGACACTGCACCGATCCACCTGTCAATCTCACGCTCCATCCTCCCCTCACTCATGAACAAGACCCCGAGATACTTGAACTCCTCCACTTGAGGCAAGGACTCTTCACTCACCCGGAGAGGGCGCCACCTTTTTTCCCGGTCGAGAACCATGGCCTCGGATTTGGAGGAGCTGATCCTCATCTCAGCCGCTTCACACTCAGTTGCAAACCGCCCCAGTACACGCTGGAGGTCCCGGCTCGATGAAGCCATCAGGACAACATCATCCGCAAACAGCAGAGATGGCCCTCTGGCCCCTGACTGCGCCTAGAAATTCGGTCCATAAATATAATGAACAGAACGGGTGACAAAGGACAGCCCTGGCGGAGTCCAGCATGCACCGGAAACAGGCCCGACTTACTGCCGGCAATGCGAACACAGCTTTGAGAGAAGAGCTCATCCTAAATCTGCAGGCTTTGTGTGTCAAACATGTGTGAATGAAACATAACACAACTCCAGGTGTGTTTTTAGTGAGGAAACAACATTATAACATAGATCAGAAAACTGTGTAATATGGACCCTTTACATAATGTGGAACAATCCAGGGAAACTAACTACATCTCCCTGGAGACAAGCATGTAGTATTACTCCACCAGAAAATTTCCACAGTATGCCTTTAAGAATTTTTAGAAAAAATAATAGCTAATAGACTAGATATAATAATTTATTAGTTTATACAATGGATGGTATGGATCACTGCAGTATAGTACAAAATAACTGCTCCCAAATAAGCAGACAAACAACAGCCATCTTGAACAGCTTGTTTTAATGTAGTGTGAAGTGAACAGCTGGAGCTCAGGCTTCACAGACACATTGGATCAAATTCAAGCCTTAACTTCCACCAACGTCTGGATTCAAGAGCTCGTCCTCAGCCATACAAAGTTCACTTCATTATTTCTGTTTGCTTGACAGTGCCCTTGTGCTGCAAGAATTAAAATGTTGATTTAATGTCTGATCTGATCTGTGGACAGACGAGCCCAATCGTAGTAAGGATGCATATTTTTTTTGTCAATAAAAACCCCTGTTATTGAGTACATGCAAAATGGATACGATTAATGCCATACCAGGACATTTCAGACAAAACAATAGCATTTCCATGGAGACAGGCAGGTGGTGGCCCTCTACCTGAAACGTTACACAGTGCACCTTTAAATACACCACAGACTTCAGTTTAGCCAAATAACAAGACATAGAACTTTTATTATTTAATCACCTTTCAACCAGGAAAGTGTCATTAATTTCCATAAACAGTTTAACAAGAGGCCAATTAGTGTTGAATTAAAATGCACTGAAATTCCTCTAAAGAATTTACTTTTGTGTAGAGGCATATATTTGCATTACTATGTCTATATTTTATTTTCACTTGTACATACACATTTACATAATTATGCTTTATTTGACACGAATCTCTTGCTATTTTGCTACTTATTTTGAATAGGGATGCACGATACACATTTTTTCACTTCTGATCTGATCCCAATACCTGAATATTGGCCAATACCGATACTATTCCGATACCAAAACTGTGTGTTTTCAATATTATCATCATTATTGTTTAACTACGAATAACGGTACCCATAATGATAAAACACTTGCAATTCAACATAATAAAGAAAATACTTAAATAACCTCCCATATGGTATGACTTAATTAACTAAGAGACTTAACAAAATAAACCCACAAATTAACATTAATGGTTCACCCTTTAATGTGGCCTCCTTTAGCACACCACTATGCGCTATTTATCGCAAGACCAGGAAGTGCCCCAGTTTGGCCCCTGAACCAAAGCGTGGAGACAGTGGAAGGTCGGGAGAGCATGTGGATCCGTGCACCCTCGCACTAGGGAGGGGAACAGAGTCCAGATAGCAGGGAAACAGTTTGTAAGCAGTCCTGCAGTAGCTGGGAACATGTTTGCACCGGAGCCTGGCCGGTCGGGGAGCAGCTACAGGCGCTCCGTCACACTGTGTCTCAATGAGATACGCCTCCGTTCAGGAAATCCATTCTACATTTTACAGCAGGAGCACAGCAGGCGACAGGGAATCACTCGTGGAGTCATTTCAGCAGATAATGTGTATATACAGACATGGCTCATGGATTAGAAATTTTCACAGGTTGGATCGGAATTTCCGATCCGTGAATTACGTTGATATCGGAACCCGATACCGATACTGGATCGGATCGGCCCCATCCCTAATTTTGAATATATTATAACCATTTATATTGGTGCTCTTTGTTAGCATATATAAAATATATTGTGATGTGTGAGTTACTGTGTCCATATACTTTCCCTTGTGGATCAATAAAGTTTGTCTAAGTCTAAGTATGTTTCAAATTATAATTTAAAATAGTCAGATGGTGGAGATGATTAATAAAAGCTGGACTAAAACTTTTGTGAAAAACTTTGTGAATGAGTTATGGACTTATGGTTATGGTTATGGCAGCTAAATCCATTTCCTGGTTGATTTAAGAAGCTAATTTTCTGGTTGCTTTCCTCTGCACTGTGACACAACTTCAGGCAGCCACTTCACCAGAGGTAACTGTGTAAAAAATATCCTAATTAAGACTTGGAGAAATGCAGAGTTGGACCAGTTTCAGTTTTAGCTGTGAAAACAAACCTCCTGTGATATCTGTGGTGGCTTAAAGCTTGGGGTGGCTTTTTAATAAGGCAAGTGCTGTAAACGGAATACTTTTGTAGATGCTAATTAGTGGCTATATGGTATTATACATGTATGAACTACTTGGCAAGTAGAATAAAGCAAATGTAAAGATACTCAGTGGAACGTTTGTGGTTGAGGGCATGTCGCCAGCTTGTCGTCATTGAGATGTCACTGCTTTGCCTGGATTAACGTATCTATCTTGCATTGACTGATTGTTTTTAGAGCTTAAAAACATGCAAACTTACTGTGGTCTCCATATAACATGACCTGGACTGTGGAACATTCCAGGCAAATTAACATCTTCACATGTACAGTACTTGTGATCATATTTTATTTAATATATATATATATATTAGGGCTGGGAATATTAACGCGTTAATCGCGATTAATCGTGATAGAGTTTTAATCGCGATCAGAGTTTGCCAACATTTTCCGCAATTCTACCATCCATATGCAGCTCATTTGGTTGTATTAATTAAAATCATTGTTGGTTAAACGCGCTATTTTGAGTTTGCTAGTATTTTGTTCCTTCTACGCATCCGTAGGCAACTCGAGCGGGCTTCAATCATTTATTTACAATTTCTCAAAGTAAGCACTATTACTGGTTCATTGTTACTTTTTCCTTTCTCTGCACTTTTTTTAAATAAAAAAAATGGTGAGAAATACTTTGCATTGTGAGTTTAACTTTAGATTCGAACGGTCTTACTGCAAGATATCAATTTTAAACATGCAAAATAAATCACGATTAATCGCGATTAGTTGCGATCAAGATAAATTATATATATATATATATATATATATATATATATATATATATATATATATATATATATATATATATATATATATATATATATATATAAAAATAATAAATACAACGTTACACTATAAAAAAAATGTTACACTATAAAAAAAAAACCTTGGAACGGATCAGGCTTTTTCCATTGAAATAGCTACTCAACTTACGAATTTTTCACGTTACGAAACCACTTCTGGAACGAATTAATTTCGTAAGGTGAGGTACCACTGTACCTCCAAACAATGGACATGGCTCCTCTTTTCGGTACAAGTTCCTCTGATTGTGTAACATGCATGTTCACCGCTCAACACACACTGCTTTCACCGCTCTCATGCAGCCACATGCAGTTTGTTTGGTACCACTGCAAAACAGTCCCCCCTCAAACAATATCTCGCTCCGCGACGTTCCGCGTTCCCGACGTTCTGCGTTCCCGACGTTCTGTACGGACACACTCACCGGTACAGCGGTAAATGAAAAATTCTTACCGTAAAAAAAACCAAAAACACTGGTATTCGGTGTGCACCGGTATATCGCCCAGCCCTATGTATAACTCCACTGTATGGTCCTAACGTGCAATATCATTTTTCCAATGTGCAATATCGTTTTTTTAATACTCTCCCTGTCACTGTTTTATTATTATTACTTATTCGATTATTACTTATTTTATTATTATTACTTATCTTTATGCCATTCTTGCCTGCATGCACTTTTCTTTTTTGTTCAAACTGTCCCTACCTGGAGCTACTGTGACAAGTAAATTTCTCCTGCGTGAGATCAATAAAGTCTTATCTTATCTTATCCGAACATTGCATGTTCTGTTTTTTAAAGAATCAGGAAATTATTATTGACTTCAGGTAAAAGATTTTGTTCTGAATGTTAGGAGAATTTTGTAGAGGAGATGTCTTCCACATTTGAGATTCTAGTCCCTTCTGAATTCATACAGACTGTAAAAGGGACTGCCTGGTCAGGCAAGAGGTCCAGGAATATCAATTAACAGTATGCTTCTACCATACAATTCACATATTTGAACCTCAATCAAGACATTGAAAGGGATGTTTTAGCACATTCTTGAGGCATAGTTAAATATTGTTATTGGCAATGATGTACATGATGATGTAATGTAAAAAAAACAAAAAGAGAGAGACATTTGACAATTCCCCACCTTTATTTTCTACTTTCTATTCTGAAGTGACTTTATTATCTCCACAGAGCACAGCGTAAGCATACGGTGCCAGGGCTCATTCTTTGTATTAACTGTGAATGTGAACTTCATTTTTCAATCAAATGGCTTTCTCCTCCATCAGCCCAACAGAGCTGCATAAGAGGCTGCAGATAAAAGTGTTATTTATTAAGCTGTCTCACTCATTATTGATGACACCCTCTATGAACTGGGAAGGCCCTATCTCTCTCCTTTCAAACATGGAGCTGGAACGGCAACGGAAGCATCAAAGGATATACAAATGATCTTTGTTTCAATGTCCCACAGGAGCCATGCAGAAAATATGACTAAATCTTTCAAATACATAATTTTTAATTTCTGTTTAAAAGAAATACCAACTGTTAATGTCTGGTGGGTGCAGCTTTTATTGATTTAAAAAAAAAAGAGTCTTTGGACAGATTCATGCACTAATTGACAAGAACTTCTGTAAGAAAAATGTGTTGCAGTAGCACTATGGACTTTGCTAATGTGGAAAACTGAGAAAAAATAGACTAAAACTGGTCATCTCACTTTAAAGATTATGAGATGCTCTATGCCATAACTGAAGGCTCAACCAGGATACCATCTTAACTAGGGGTGGGTATTGGCAAAGAAGTCACGATTCAATTTGAATCACGATTCATATGCCACGATGCGATACTATCACGATGCATCACGATACTTGAATTATTGCGATGCATTGCAATATATTCGACATACTTCAGTGAAAATGTACCAAAAAAAAGAGGATAACTTAAATATCAGTGGCTGTGTATCTGGGTAGTGTCTTCAATTGATACATAACTCTGAGCAACTCAATTCATAACTGAATTTATTGAATAACAAAAACAAATAAACCAAACCAATAACAAAAAAAGTGCATAGGATTTTTTCTAAAACAAAAAATGATGTTCAAACATTTGCCATTTTGGAGGTAGCTGCCATCATAACAAACAATACCCTTTCACAAAGAAAAAAGTGCATAGGATTTATAAAAAAAACAACAACAACTAATAATTAATGTATTAATTTATTAATAATTAATTAATACATTATGAATTAATAATAATCTATTTTTGGCGTCAAGAATCGATGCAGTATATTGTGAAAGTTAGTATCGCGATGCATTGTCATGACGATTATTTTGCACACCCCTAGTCCACCTAATTTTATCTGCACTGCTACAGCTCTGGAAAAAAATAAGAGACCACTGCAAAATTATCAGTTTTCCTGATTTTACTACTTATAGGTATGTGTTTGGGCAAAAGGAACATTTTTGTTAGAGTCTATAAACTACTGACAACATTTCCCCCAAATTCCAAATAAAAATATTATTGTTTTGAGCATTTATTTGCAGAAAATGACAAATGGTCAAAATAACAAAAAAGATACATGTTTTCAGACCTCAAACAATGCAAAGAAACAAGATCAAATTCATTTTAAAATAACATAATACTAATGTTTACACTTAAGAAGAGTTCAGAAATCAATATTTGGTGCAATAACTGTTATTTTATTTTTTCATAGTTTTCATGCGTCTTGGCATGCTCTGCACAAGTCTTTCACATTGTTCTTGGGTGACTTTATTCCACTCCTGGTGCAAGAACTGAAGTAGCTCAGCTTTGTGTTTGTGTTGGAATTCAACAGACGCTGGAATGGAATGGCTGTAATACATGTAGAGATGCTGATTTCCGAAAAAAATGCAGTGGTCTCTTATTTTTTTCCAGAGCTGTATGTGATACCAGTGTCTGTATCAGTGCATCCCTAACCGTAAGAATGTGTGTTTTTAAGTCAGAACACCTGTAACAAAATAAATGCAAGATAGATAACTTTAATGTCATATTGTGTATTCCAAAACAACAATTTATGGACCTTACAATTAATGACACAAAAAAACATTAAAAATAGTTATGTCATACATGCACCAGTCTAGTATGATCTTTCTAAAACCCCAGTGGAGTTATAATTTGCAGATGAAATAAAACACTGCTTATGCACTGTTTATATTGAATAGGTTGAAAGTGTTGAAAGTGTGCAAATTTGTCATCTAAAATCACACAATTGTTGACACTGCATTTGTTTGTAGTAACTTAAAACAAAAGAGATACAGTGGTACCTCACCTTACGGATGACCCAACAAACGAAAATTTCAAGTTACGAAACGCCTTCACGGTAAATTTTTGTCTCTAGATACGAAAGAAATTTCAAGTTACGAAACGCAAAATCTCAAAAATAATGCGCGGTCAGCCACACATTATACGCTTTTCTCAGACTGGATTTAAACTTTTCTCACATTTGTCTCTGTTTAAACACTCAAACTTTCATAGATTTTCAACAAAACATATCAATATTGAAGTGTGGGGGGAAGCGGGAGGGGGGAGAAGACTGCGCGGTCACGTGTGCGCAGCATGACCCGGCGCAGAGCTGACAGCAGGACTAGACCAAGATCTAAACCTGAACTGGACCAGGACTAAACCTGGACTAAACCTGGACTAAACCAGGACTAAACCAGGACTAGAGCAGGTGAATTAAAGCGCCGCGTGCGGGTCTATTTCCTGGTTTCTCACGAGTCACAACTGAGGCAAGCAGAGAGGAGGAGACCGCAGGCAGTCTGAGCGCATGTGAGCGCGAGCCATGCAAGAGCCGGTGGTCTAGACCTCCTCTAGACCTGACCAGGTCTAGAGGAGGTCTAGAGGAGCCGCGGTGGTCTGGACTAAACCAGGACTAAACCTGGACTAAACCAGGAGGAGCCGCGCTCACATGCGCTCACACTGCGTGTCCCCTCCTCTCTGCTCGCCTCAGCTGTGACTCGTGAGAAACCAGGAAATAGACCCGCACGCGGCACTTTAATCCACCTGCTCTAGTCTTGGTTTAGTCCAGGTTTAGTCCTGGTCCAGGCCAGGTTTAGATCTTGGTCTAGACCTGCTGTCAGCTCTGCGCCGGGTCATGCTGCGCACACGTGACCGCGCAGTCTTCTCCCCCCTCCCGCTTCCCCCCACACTTCAATATTGATACGTTTTGTTGAAAATCTATGAAAGTTTGAGTGTTTAAACGAGAGACAAATGTGAGAAAAGTTTAAATCCAGTCTGAGAAACCAATCAGGAGACAGAACACATTGTTACACTATAAAAAAAGTTACACTATAAAAAAAAAGAACTTGGATCGGGGCCTTGGAACAATCAGGCTTTTTCCATTGAAATAGCTACTCAACTTACGAATTTTTCACGTTACGAAACCACTTCTGGAACGAATTAATTTCGTAAGGTGAGGTACCACTGTATTGAAGCTGGATGACATTGGGTCCCTTGTGGCCTGAATATTTAAATATAAAACACTGCAGTGTACGTTATTAGAATACCAGGGTCTGACAGAAGTTGGACAGAAATCAGGTTCAAACTCAATGACGCGCCAACTCAATGGCTTAGAGAGAGAGAGTGAGGTTACATATTAAAGCAGGATCTCCTCTCTGCTAAAAACATGTGGGCATCTTAAGCCTGTGGCTAAATCAAATATGTCTGCTGTGTAAGAGATCTGAATTAAACTCCCCATGACAAAGGACTGCAGCAGCTCATATCAAAGGTTTGAGGGAAAGAACTGATGCAAAACTGACTACTGTTTATGAAGATGCATTATGTAACTTTTATGGTGAGGGATCCACTACTTGCTTGATGTTGATTTGACTGGAATGTTCCACTGTATGGCATTAAATATGTTTATTTTGAAAAGTAACATTGGCACTGACACATTTTTATAGTTTTGGGCCGATTTTGATTATTTTCCCCAAATTCTGTAATTTAAATTAACTACAAACTCCCCCCAAGCCCTTTTTTTTAAAACTACAAACCTATAAAAGAGCTTTGTAGTCACATTTGATGTAGCTATCTCTTCTCAAAGCTTTGTGTGAATTTATTAGGCAGCAGATTGACAAAAAAAAAAAAATATTGGCCTATGCAGGAGATTTAAACGAGAATTAATGTTTTTTACAATCTAAGCCTTATTTCTGTAGTAAAACAAATTGTTTTACTTACCCATAGCACTTGTCAGCAGGTGTCATTTGGAGCATTTCCGGAGATGTTTTAGATTAGTGATATTCATTAACGTGAGTGGTCAGGGCATTCACCAAAATAACACAAACTTTAGCACTTTTCAAATCATAGAAGCTCAATGTCTTAGTCTACACTTTCGTTTGAGTCAAAAGTGGCCTGTAATCCGAGATTTAGCCATAGTTTCGAGTAGATGACGCCAGTGCTCATGTGCGCAGTCACAGCTTATTTCACTCTCAGCTCTCGGGACCCAAACATGAAACGCAAAGCTGTAAGACGTTTGGACCATCGTGTTTGCAGTACCCACTTCAGTCAGGACGATTTTTTACCAGCAAAGGAAAAGAAAGAAGGCCAGCGGATTCAGCGCACGATTCTGAGAAGTAATGCGATACCGATGGCTGTTCTCTGCGCTGCTCCTCAAACTGTCTCCGCTTCATTCTTTCCATATCCATTCTGTCTCCTCATCCGTATACTCAGGGACAAAATGATAGGGACGGCCATCATACTCAAATAACTCCTTCAGTCTCAAAGTCCGAATCTTCAGCCATGTCTCACTCGCAATAGAAAAGTTCAGAGCAGTGTTTATCTGCGAATCAGCTGGGGAATTCGCACATGCGCGCTGTCCTCTATGATGACATCATCAGATGAAAATATAGCTGGATATTGGGTTTCAGGCCGCTTTGGACTCCACTTAAAGACTACGCTGACACAGCGAGCTTCTGTGATTTGAAAAGTGCTCAAGTTTCTGTTATTTTGGTGACTGCAACGTTGTGCCCCGACCACTCACGTTACCGGATATCGCTAATCTAAAACATCTCCGGAAATGCTCCAAATGACACCAAAGTGCTATGGGTGAGTAAAAGAACTTGTTTTATTACTGAAATAAGGCTCAGATTGTAAAAAACGTAAATTCTCCTTTAAGGCCAATAGCCGATATGCTAAAAAATAGGGATGCACAATATATCGGCATTAACATCTGTATCGGCCGATATAGCCAAAATTTTAACATATCGGTATCAGTCCGATGTGTAAAAGGGCCGATATTAACGACTGATATTAGTCAGTACAGTAATCCCTCGAATTAACGTTTTCTCACATTTCTCTCTCGTTTAAACACTCAAACTTTCGTAGGGGGGGGGTAGTGTGCGCGCGGTCACGTGCGCTCATCATGCTCAAATCCATGATAGGACTGGTGCGAGACCACACGTCCCACCCGGGGCTGCGAGCGCGAGGCCCGTGCCTGGTCCGGTCCATCCCCCCCGCGTCCCCCATCTATAACATCAATCGGCAAAGGTCCCTTAGCCAATCAGGAAGCAGAACACAATGTTACAATATATATATATATATATATATATATATATATATAAAAATAAATAAATATCGGTATCGGCTAAAATCGGTGCATCCCAACTAAAAAGTCCAAATATCGGCCTAAACGTTATATTGGTTTATCTCTACTTAAAATGCCTCGAAAACATGTGTTCTTACTGTGACCTGGGGCTTTTCCTGGACATCCCATACCTGTGCGTCTCCATGGAAACAGATATGCTCTAATGGTATAGTGTTAAGCTAGACGAGACGTAGATGCTTATTTCTCATAAAGGTTAGGATCAGTCTCCAGGAAATGAATGTGAGTCAATGTTGGGCCTGTCACGCTAACAAATTTTGAAGTGTGATATATTGCTGAAGTAAATATAGATGATACACATTAATATTACAACTAATTTTTGCTACTGACACAAGCAGATTTAAACCACAAAAAATATTCTTAATTTTAATTAAGCAGTATTGTCAAAAAAAAAGTTTGTTTGTAATGAGTCATAGAAGCTATTAATTCAACCTTTTACGGCTTAAATCTTGTCTTATTGCCAAAAACAACCACAAATTCCCCAGTAGTGCAAAGAAAATGTACACACAATAAATACTGACTCTCAAAATATAGGCCTACTGTTCCAACTTTCATATACTGATGTAGCAGTTATCGTGACAGGCCTAGTCAGTGCCTCTAAGAAGCTGAAGACTGAATTTGAATTGATGTTATTGTTATACGAGTGTGTAATCAGAATCAATACTGGTGCTTGATTTCTGAGGGCCCAGAGCTGTTTGACCTGATTAACACATTACAGTGACAGTGGAGTCTGAAGAAGACAGACCGAGACAGGGATTAATAGAAAGCTGGAAATGCAGGGTCAGCTCAAGGTTCAAGTCATTTATTTATGCAAACGTGAAAAATGTAAAAGCTTGTCAATCAATTATACATCACACATCACCTATGGAAAACATGCTAATAATTCATAGCCTTTTAACACGTTTTTGTAGCTGTAGTTTTTACCGATTGCTTGACTTCAGACTATGACTAGGCCTGTACACACATTTTGAAGCATGTTATATATTGCTGCAGAGAAATGCCAGGCTAAACAGTAACATTGAAACTACTTTATGTCTTACTTATTAGTTATTCAACCCTCTACAGCTCAATTCTTGACATTATTGCAAAGAAAAAGTCCCCACAATAAATATTGAGCTGATACTGTTTGACCGTTTCCGACACCAGTACTTTAATGATACTTGCTTTTCCATACTGGTTCCTGAGCTTTTCTTTTTTCGGTGCCTGTATTTTTTAATGTAAATCCTTGAATTACTTTATAGCTATGTTCTGGGTGCTTTCACACCGCTAGTTTGATTATTTGGCGCATTTGTGAATTTTGTGAATTACGCTTTTGCTGGTACTGAGGAGGAGGATGTTGAAGGAGTTTGGTTCATATTATCCGTTTGGCTGGATATTTACGCAGATGCATGCTCCACACTGTATATCACCATTCTTATTTGGGAATTACACTTTTACCAGGACCATATTACGCTTTTACCAGTTTTATGTTATCTGTTTGGCTTCAACTTAACGCTCAGACTACAGACTGTGACTGGATGTGTATTTATCCATTATTTATGCACGTTTGAACAAGGACAAATACTTTTGAAATCAGGAAACGAGGCACAGTCAGCATTAACCATGATGACGGAGCGTTCCTCCTTTCACACACCAGGGACACCCTCCTCCAGAGAGCACCGGGCGACAGGAGGCGTGGTCGGTCTGAGCGACCTGCCAGGTCCATAAGGCTGACCACGCCTACAGGAAGTAACAACAGCTGATATACGACACGTCACCACCAACACTGGTGACAGTTCTGAAGATGGCTTGCAACAGCAGCCGAAACATGTCAACAAAGTAAATACATGTTACTGTATTGTCTTTAAAAAAGAACCCAAGAAGTTAAAGTACATAAGAAGACAAAATGAACATCTTTGGTTTAAGTACAAATACTGAAATAATAATTCATTCACAAAACAAACTTTTAGATTTGTCTCAATCCATATCAGAACTAGTATAAAACCACAAAGTATTATTATTGGGGACAAGCAGTGCTAAGCTGCAAGGCACCTATAGTGTTTGTATTGATTCTTATAAAATATTCTTCCGCCTCTGGGAGTCTATGGCAACCCCTAGAACCGTCTGGTAAAAAGTTGTGAAATTTGGCATGCACATTCCAGTCAGTCTCCTCATTACCCACAGCAATTTATAGGCCCCCCACCCCAAACCCTCTAGCGCCACCAGCAGCTCAAAGTTTCAGGAATTTTCAGGTACATTTCTGCGTGTAACTTTTGAACCGTATGTCCGGTTTTCAAAAACTTGGCATCCCTGGACTCCTTGGGCCAAGCCGAATCCAACGCACCCTATGAAAACATTTTCCGCCAGGGTAGATTTTCGGCCATTTAGAATTTTATGAAAAACACTCAAAATGCTTCTCCTCCCTCAATTTTGGACCAATTTTGCTCATATTTGGTACATAGCATCTTTGGACTGAACCTCATCAGAGATATCACTTGATTTTTTAATACCTCTTATCGTTTTGTCGTGACAGCCAATCAAACTTGTCCTAAAAGTCGCCAAACAGGAAAAGAGCTCATATCTCGGGAACCCTTCATAGGATTATTTTCAAACTTTTCACAGATGTTCGCGTCCTTCCCAGGATTCCCCACAAAAAATTACAGGGCCCCAGCTCAAACCCTCTAGCGCCACCAACAGGTCAATTATGAAAAACACTCAAAATGCTTCTCCTCCCTCAATTTTGGACCAATTTTGCTCAAATTTGGTACATAGCATCTTTGGAACGAGCCTCATCAGAAACATCGCTGGATTTTTTATATCTCTTATCGTTTTGTCGTGACAGCCAATCAAACGCGTCTGTCCGAAAGCCGATGCACCCGATACTGACCTTTCACGCGCGTTGCTAGGCAACGCCCTGATCAAAGATCTTTGATCTTTATGTACCTTTGATCTGTCTTTGATGTGTCATATCTCGGGCACCCTTCATAGGATTATTTTCAAACTTTTCACAGATGTTCCCAGGATTCCCCACCCAAAATTACAGAGCCCCAGCTCAAGCGGTTAAAGGCTAGCAATTTTATTGTTTTGACTGAAATATATGCTCATTTAAATTTAATACATTCAACAAATCTCAGAAAAGTTGGGATAGCCTATTTTTCCTGGGACTTTTCAGTGCAAAACGATAAGAGATATAAAAAAATTCAGAAATATTTCTGATGAGGCTCAGTCCAAAGATGGTATGTACCAAATTTGAGAAAAATTGGTCCAAAAGTGAGGGAGGAGAAACATTTTGAGTGTTTTTCATAAAATTCTAAATGGTGGAAAATGACGTCATAGGGTGACATCAAAGCGGAGCCCCAGCTCAAACCCTCTAGCGCCACCAACAGGTCAAAATTTGAGGGACATTTCTGCTTGTAGCTTTTGAAACGTAAGTCCGATTTTCAAAAACTTGGCATCCCTGGGATCCTTGGGCGAAGACTGATCCAACGCACGTCATCAAATTAGGCTGGGTCACTGCTTGGCCCCACATTGCTGCTTGCAGCTATATTTTTTTCAGTGCTTTTTAATTAATGGTGATATCAAATGTCTATATTGATTCTTGTCTTATATCAAAATGCATTATTGTGCCAAATTGTTGTTATAGTAAAAAAAAAAAAAATGCCACTGGACATAAATTCACATTAGACCAGTACATAGTGACTCAAAGCACTCCTGGCCAAAGCAGACGATTTTCTGTTTATTACGACCGTGGTACCGTCCGCCTACGCCACAATGAAGTGAGAACAGGGAGAAGAAAAGAGAAGATGGAAAGCAATATGTCGTGGGGCAAAAAAAAGTAAAAGAACATGTGCAGAGGCGGCCGAAAATACCAGAAAATAGAGGAGTCTTTCATTGTATCAAAACACACGGCAGAGAATCAAAGACCTGTGTTAAAGTTCCTGTGCACTTGAGCCACTTCAGTGGAGGTAATTTGATTCAAAGAAGAGGAGAGACAGAGGAGAGAGGATGACGGGGCGGAGAGAGAGAGCGAGGAAGAGAGGGATAAAGTGGAGAGGCGACAAGAAGAGAGAAAGAAGTGGAGAGTGAAGGGGCAGGGGATGGAAAAGAGACATGAGGAGGGGGAGAAAGAGAGAGATACAGAGAGGGAAGATGAGAGTGGGGAGGAGAGAGAGAGAAAAGGATTCAAGGAGAGGCGGGAGCGGATGAGAGAGCGAGTGGCAAAGAGACAGGGAGAGAGAGAGACAAAGAGAGAAATGGAGAGAGGGGGTAAAGGTTACATAGGAGAGCAAGGGGAGGAAGAGCGAGGGAGAGAAGAGAAAGGAGGTGATGGGGAGAGTGAGAGGAAAAAGAGAGAGGGGGAAGAGAAAAGAGAACAAGAGAAGTAGAGAGACTAGAAAATGGGGGGAGGGGGGATGAGACAGAGGGAGAGAGAGAGAGGAAGCAAGAGTAGGGTGAGGAGAGGAAGAGAAGAAGAGTGAGGAAGAGGGGCAGAAAAAGAGAGAGAGAGAGAGAGGGGAGGAAGAGAGAGAGACTGGAGAAGGGTGTAGGCATGAGGGAGAGGGGAGAAGAGATAGAAGGAAAGGGGAAGTGAGAAAAAGAGAGAGGGGGTGGAGAAGAAAGAAACAAAAAAGAGGGATGTAAGAGAAGAAGAGAGAGAAAAAAGAGGGCATGGGGGCTAGGGACAGGAAGAAAGGCAGAAAGGAAGGGATAGAGAGACGGGGGTGTAGAGAAAGGAGAGGAGGATTGGCAGGAGGAGAGAAAAAGGCAGGAAAGAGGTTGAGGGGTTGTGGGGAGGGAGAGAGAGGACACAGGAAGAAGAAAAGAGACAAGAGGAGGAGAATGAAAGAGGGAGAGAGAAGGTAGGGACAAGAGAGAGAGAGAGAGGAGACAGAGTAAGAGAAGAGACAACAGAGAGAGAGAAAGAGGAGGGAGCAGTTGAGAGCATCTCACATCGGGAGGTATGCTCAGATGAAGCCTCAAAAACTCATAGTGTTGAAGAGGAGATGCCCCGCAGATAAAGCCTGAACAATGCAGCTGGAGCAGGAAGCAAAGGACAAACTCTGACTGCTGCAAAAACACTCGCTTAAAGATGGAGGGATGTAAAAGGAGAAATGAAGCCAGAGATACAGTTGTGTGCGGGTTACTGTAGCAAGAGATTAGCATGAGCATAGAGCCCATCCTTAAATGGACTACCTGAAGATCATGGGGAATGAGCCACAACCCCTGCATACTTAGGCTGCGTTCTTCTTTTAAACAGAAAAGGCTCTTTCTTACACCTTGTGATGTCATATGGTAATACAGAAAGTGCTCTATTTTTATTAATTTTTTTTGTATACCTTCACTAGAATCATTTTGATGATTTAAGCCCTAGAATTGACTATCTCTGCTGAACTAAAGGCAAGACGTTGCTCTTATTTTAAAAACTACAGCTTCATGACACCACAAGTTGGAAAAGAGCATTCTGAGTTTTGGAGTTGTAAACAGCCTAATAATAAAGGGTTACTCAAGCATGTGTGAATGAAACAAAACACAATTCAAAGTACGTTTTTGACCAAGTAACATAACATTTCTTAAAGCTCACAACAGTCAATTAGTGTAATATAAGATCTTTAATAATTACATCAGGAAAAACAATAAGAAAAGCGCAAAACCACCACATTTCATAATCATTTCTCTGTGTGTGAAATTAACTGGGGCACTGGGTTCCTTATGTAAATGTGGTGAATCTAAATGGAGCATATGCAGCACTTATGTTGATTTCGATGTGTGAGTGGAGAGGCAAATGTGTAGGAGGCAGGTCGTGCTCTCTCAACCCCACCACAATGACTTTGTCCCAATCAGTACATCCTGCAAACTCGTACAATCATATGTACAGATGGGCAATAAGGCACCCTGATTATGTGTTCAATATGTCTGAAGTTGAACTATAATGACAAAGTTTTAGTGACTTGTGAAGAATTGTGTCATATATGAGTACGTTTTTTTTAATCACTGTCTATTCAGATGATATTTTGAGAAACCGTAACTGTAAATGTCTTTGTTGACATTTACACAAAAGTGCAGAAATAGTCTTGTTAGGATGTATATGTTTTTGTAAATTAGCTCTGTTTTCATATTTATTAAGAAGTAACCAAGAACAAAATTCTGCATATTTTTGGTGTGAACCTAAAATAATTTATATTTACACCCAGAGCCAAATATATAGAAAATGACAATTCCAAAAGATTCTAATGGAGCTTAAAAACACAGTGGAGCACTTCCTGTATTACCACATGACATCACAAGGAGGAACTTTTAATGTTTTAATGCTTAATGTTTTAATGTTGGTGTTATTGTCAGCTGTCATTGTTGTTTTTATTGTTTTTGCTGTGGTGTCACCTGCCTAGGGACTGCAGATGTACATTACCATTCTTGCTATAATCTGGCATATTTACACTGCAATGCTGCAGATGTTCATTAATATGCACTGTCCCTATTAAATAAATAAATACATAATAAATAAAAAACTGTGTGTTTTCCATTGGAGTGAAGAACTCAGCCGAAATATGCAGGATTTGTGTGTTGAACATGTTTGAATGAAACAAAACACAACTCCAGGTATATTTCTGATGAGATTAGAACAAAGATCAGAAAATTGTGTAATATGGGCCCTTTAACCTACTATAACCTATTATATTTTGTAATTTATGAATTACTGTATTTGACACAAACTGCTACATCAATATGAAGACTACTAACCACATTTTCTGAGAAACTAAAAGCAAACTGCATTGGCCACAGGAAATTATTTGCCACCAACTGAGACGCAATTGTGCTAACACTTTCCCACAGGCACAAATGTATTAGATTTTTAATACCTCCGGAAGAACCCTGTAATGTGAATTCTGCACGAAAAAGACATGTTGTAAGTTCACATTAGGACAATATAGCATAAAACGTGGAACATCATTTAAAGCCATGAGCTAGCTTGTTAACATTACATAAGACTATTCCATTTTGACTGCTGATGTTATGACATGTCTGATCATTAATCCCATTGTGTCTGGGCTCTGTTTCTTTGGCTCCTCAATGTGGACTCACAGTGCACAATCTCAACAAACACCAGACCACCGTCCAGAGCTGCATGTGCTACAGAGACAGGGGTTGTTAATGGACTAAATGCTGTGTTTCTAAGTTTACCTGCCATTACTAGGACAAAGGATCAGCCATTACACTGGACAACAGCAAAACAAACTCACAATTCTTAAACTGATGATTACTGGACTTAACATTGGGTGAATAGTGCTTAGAAAGCTTTAGGTTTAGCTGTGTACAATAGGTAAACAGTGGAGCAGGATACAGATTGTGTTAGGCTTGGGCGAACAGAAGACAGAATAACACAATATTACAACTTTCTAAAATTTAGATCACAATTTCCAATTTATTACACTTCAGTAATCATTTTAAGAGGTGATAACATTGTATTGTAACCACAGTTGCCCCGAGATAGACAAAAGCAAGGCTACCAATCGACCCCTCTGATCATCACCAAGCATTCATTCACAAACCATTGTCTACCATTATATTAGGCAAGTTTATGAAAGGTCTTTCCGATGGACACAATGGCCTGCTGTTCCCAACGATCACCCATGCCAGTACTAACCAGCACAACCCTGTTTAGCACCCGAAATCAGATTAGGCATTGACATGGTTTGGGCTAAAGTCAGCTGCTACATGTGAGAGTTAACGCTACACTGTGATTGGTTAAATTCACCTGTCATTCACTTGATGGAGGCGGACGAATAAGAGGAGAGCTTGGGTTTGTTTGAACATTAGTCTGGTTAACACCTGACCATATCACAAGTGAGATATGGGTCTGGAAACTCGCTTCGAAAAATCCCGTAGCGGAGGTGTGGTTAGTGATTGCCAACGGCCGTTTATTGGGCGTTATGAATGTCTATCATTGAGCGTATTCGTAAGTCCATAGCCAATCATGTCAGTTGTCAGTTCAAACTACAAGCTTCCGTTTGTCATGTAGTACGCGTCACCGTCTTGCCACACCTCCCCCGCTCTCTGATTGGGGCCCTAAATCTGGGACTCTCGCTTGGACGAGTTTCCAGGCCGCCTACCAGTTCGAAACGAACGGAAGCGGCCTGGGAATTCCCAGGCTATTTGAACATAGTTTCAGAGACAAAGTAGAGCAAATTCAGAATTTAGGATGAGCAGTAAAGCATTCAAACTGGACTGGGTATTTTTGAAAGAGAATTTTATTTGATTGTTACTTTTCGGTCAAAATAATGATTCTTTTTTTTTTCTTTTAACGTTTACATTTACACCACACACATGAATGATACAAATAGTACATTGCCTTGATCTCTATACTACTAAATAATCGTCTAGCCCAGTGTTTCCCATCCAGGGGTACAAGTGGACACTGCAGGGGGTACTCGGCAGTGTCGCTGCCAGGCGCGGGGGGAGATTTTTTTGAACTTTTTAAATCTAATTTGTGTAAATTTGAGTTAAAGAAAAGAGAGAAAATGCCTGAGAATTAAAATTTCAAATTAAGGAGATGAAATAAAATGATTTTCATTTAATAATCCGTTGTGTCACGTTCTACTTTTGGAGAATTATCAACATGTATGAGTGAGGGGGTACTCGAGGTATGACAAAAAGGCTCAGGGGGTACACAAGACAAAAAAGGCTTTTGAAAAATACAATTCAGAACCTTGAAAAATTATCAATAAAAGACTGTGGTATTGATTAAAGGGACAGTGTGTAAGATTTTTACCCGTTAATTACTGAAATTGAAGATACCCATTCAAAAATACATTGTTTTCCAAGCCTTTTCACTTCCCTCATGAAATCAAAGTATTCTTTTGGACTTAGATATAGTCACATAAAAGGGGGATCTTCCCCATGCAGAGGCAGCCATTTTGAATACGAGAGCCGCAGAAGGACATTTGGGCTCCACCTTCGCCTTCGGCAAGGCTCGTGGTTTTGGGTAAACACACACATGCTGCCGGATCAGACGTTGTAATGGATCTAACACATGTTTTGGACTAAATTGTTTTACTGGATTTTATTCGCTGGATCCTTACGGACAAATTGAGAGCAAGTTTATGGTGAAATACAGAGTTTGACCTGTGCAAAGCATTCTAAGGTAAGCTAACCTCGTTTTGTACTTTTTCGTATAAAAGCCCCATGTGCTCGGGGAGTGATTGCTGTGCAGGGAAATTAATTGCATAGTCAAAAAGAGGAGACTGTAAGGTTTCATTTGATGTGTAGAGTGTCATGGTACATGATCGGGAATGTGTGTTTTCATGAGCCCGGGTGACCCTCGAGGTCTGCCGTAGCTAAAACAGAAAGTTGAAAAACCTCCTGATAGTCCCTGCAAGTTCTACCCGAAACACTCGAGAGGCAACATTTAGATTACTGCATTTAATGATTACTTAAGAGAAGCGTTGATAGCGGTTGATTGTCTTTGGTGCCTGTTTCATGTGTGCGTGTGCGACTGGACTCGGGGAAGTGACCGGAGTTCAGTAGACATCGCAATGCCGTGGCAAACAGATGCATTTGTGCACTTTTATTAGGCAAAATTCAACCACATGTCGCAGTAGATCTGCTCTGTGCGGACACAGTAACATAAATTTAGATTAGTTTTGCTTTGCATTTCATCTTGCTCTTCTAATCAGAGCGCAGTGAGGAGGGAGCTGGTGTGAACTATGAGCAGGAGGAGCGAGAGCGTGAAAAGGCGAGGAGCGGCGTGCTGACATGAGGTGGACGGACAGGTAGGATGTTTTATAAAGTTTAACCTGCTCTGTGATACACGCTGTGACACAAGGCTCCAGACGAGCACACAGGCTGCAGAAGCCCCGCACGGTGCGGCACACCGATTAAAGTTTATTGCTAACGGCAGCGGCCGTAATGAAATATGATCGCACTCGTCATACTACAGATCGCGATCGACGTATTGGGCACCCCTGTGTTAAAATGTAGGCTACGTTTTTGTAGCTGTAGCACTTGAATTCCTTGTGATAGCCTATTGAAATTGAATGGGCAGCTCGCACATTCCAGCCAAATGAGCTGTTACGCATTACAAAAGGGTAGCGTCATCTTATGGCGATACCCTGGAATCAAATGAATGGGCGTGTTTAGAATTACAATAGGAGAAGGAGGGGGGAACAGCCTTGGCTGGCGGCCGCATGGCATTAGCTGGAAACGGCTAATGCCAGAAGTGGCATGGGGTGCGGCTGGAATGGGAAAAAATCAGTGGCTCCTACTATATACTTTACACTTCATATATAACACTACACAGCAGCAAAAATAACTTGCATCTTATCTCTTGCGAGTATTTAATGTAGGCCTATTAAAATGTTAAAACCTGAACTAAACGTTTGAGCTCTGACTCCAGCGTGGCCGTCTTGTGTTCACAGATACATTTTTCTTGTTGTGTTCTGCTTCATTTAACTTGCTAATCAGCAGGCTAGACGGAGAAGTAAACCTGTTTTTTTATATTTATTTTTTTCCTAAATAAAACGAATGAGCAGGTGGATTAAGTGGGCACACATTTACTGCCTGGATCAACAACCCGAGCATAAAACAGCCAACATGCACATTCAGTGGATAAGGCTTTTTAAAATACATCTAGAGTACATCTCTCCTTGAACAAAATGGGGAATAAACATATTGGCGAGAGGTTTTCACTAAGGTCAATATACTTTAAAGGTCCCATGACATGGTACTTCTTGATGCTTTTATATGGCTCCTTAATGGTTCCCTAATACTGTAAATGAATCCTTCTTCAAAATCAAGACTCAGTGCATGATAAAGAGAGATAAGATGAGAAAGTCATAAATATCTCTCTGGAACACTCCATTATGGGCGTTGTTGCTTGAATGCAAATGAGGAGGACAGAGATAGGCCAGAGTAGAGGGTGGGGGCGTGGCCAAACTCTCCGCTCTTTCCTCTTCAGCTGTGCGCTGGCCCCACTTCCGCGTTTTTGCGCAGAGGAAGAGATGAGAAGCGTTCCATTGAAAAATAAACACATTTCCACAGAAAATAAAATTAAACCACTGCTGTTTCAGATGTCCACAGGCTCAGATAAAGGACTTCCGAGCCTAGAAACACTCGGACGTGCCTCCAGGCAAATAAAAAAACGCATTTCGCATTGTGTAGCTCCTTCGCAGTCCAAACTCTCTGGGCGTGATTTACAGAGACGCTGAGTAGAGACACAGACGGGGGGGTGGAGCTGCATTTTTCGATGTGACGTCACATAGTTGCTTTGTTCAGAATCGCCCATTTGAGCTGTGTTTTTTTCTAACGCAGAAAAGGACCGCAAATGCTCAGTTTAGACATTTCGCAACTTTTAGCCATGGGGGGGCCTAAACAGGGTAGGGGAGCTCACATTAACGTTCAAAAACCTCAGAAAGTGAAAATTTCATGCCATGGGACCTTTAAAGTGCACTATGTAATTTCTCAGTCTGCTTCTTTTCATGGAGATTTTATTGCTACACCTAGAACCTTCCAAAGTACTGCATTGAATTTATATTAATGGAGATGAGTGTGCTACAGCTACAGCTCCAGGTCAAGTTATAGTTTAGATCTATGGAAAGGTGACCCGCATTCACAGTAAGAATGATGATTTACAATGCATTTTTGACTAGTAAAAATGCTGGATGCTGGACTGAACTCCTGATCTGAAGTTTTATTGACAATTCATTTTTCCATTCATTTCTTCATATAAACATAAGTAATTTAGTTGCAAAATAGATATGTTTAATATCAAATTGTGGAACATTACAGGCACAGCAATAACATCTCCATAGAGACAAGCAAATGGCGATTCTGGAGAGAAATCTAGAATGTCACACAGATTTTTATGCCAAGGTGGAAAATTACAACCTCTTTTCTGCTTCTTTTAGATAAACCACAATGCCAAAAAGCACTAGGACAACATGTGATAATGGTCCTTTAATAACACAGATATTAAAGGGCCCATATTGGCTATTTTATGATCTATGTTATACAGTGGTACCTCACCTTATGAAATTAATTCGTTCCAGAAGTGGTTTCGTAACGTGAATTTTTCGTAAGTTGAGTAGCTATTTCAATGGAAAAGGCCTGATTCGTTCCAAGGTTTTTTTTTTATAGTGTCACTTTTTTTTTAAATAGTGTAACATTGGTTCTGCGTCCTGATTGGCTAAGAGACTAGACAGGACTAAACGTGGAATAAACCAGGTCTAAACCTGGACTGGACCTGGACTAAACCAGAACTGGACCAGGATTAAACTACCACGTGCCGCTCTTTGCTGGTTTCGTGCGGCTGGTTTGTGGCTTGGGCTCCAGAGGACGCGGTCCGGGCTCCAGAGGACGCGGTCCGGGCTCCAGAGGACGCGGTCCGGGCGCCGCGGTTCTATCTCGTACTCGCAGCCCCGATGCCAGTCGTGCAGACCAGGACTAGGCGTGCTCCTCGCACCGGCTGGTGCGTGCTCCCGGTGCTTGCTCCTCGCCACGCGGTGCCGTGCTCCTCGCCACGTGGTGCGTTCATGTCTCCGCGCTGCTTCCGGAGTCGTGTCTCCCGCCACGCTTCACTATTTAATACATTTTGTTGAAAATCTTGCGTGTTCGGCGCTAGAGCTAAGAGGCCGAGAAAGGTGCTTTTTGAGCAGGGATAACAGCAGAGCATGCATCTGAGCGCGCATTATTCAAATTTTTGAGATTTCGCGTTTCGTAACTTGAATTTTCTTTCGTATCTAGAGACCAGAATTTAACGCAAGGGCATTTCGTAACTTGGATTTTTCGTATGTAGGGTCTTTCGTAAGGTGAGGTACCACTGTAATGTCATTTCCTCATCAAAAACATACCCTGCACATTGGGGCCAAGGTCTTCTCTCACACAGAACACACAGTTCCACCTTATGAGATCATGTGGTAATACAATAAGTACTCCACTGTATTTTAAAGCTATATTCACTTCCAGTCCTTTACTAGAATCATTTGTATGATTTCAATGCCAATCTGTACTGAAGTGAAGGGAAACAGTACCTGGTAACTTAAAAACTCACTTCACTTCATGACACCACAAAGTGGAAAAGGGCATTTTGAGCTTTTGAGATGTAGACAGACTAATAATAAACAATTACTCAAACATGTCTGACATGTCCAGATGTGTTTCTGAGGAGTTAACAGCATTACAAAATGTCTAAAAGCTCACATGAACCAAATATATAGGACCTTTATGACCTGATAAATAAATAGGTGAGAGATGATTTCCATTTTAATGCAGGCCCGTAATCATTTCAGTTGATGAATATGTTATAAGATAAGATAAGATAAGATATGCCTTTATTAGTCCCACAGTGGGGAAATTCCAGTGTTGCAACGCACAGATCAAGAACAGCAGGAAAAAGTAACATGCAATATAATAAATAAATAAATAATGGCCTAGGCTAATTTTAAAACTATACCTAAAAATAGACTCTGGATTATAGGTGAATATTTGTAAGTGCAGATACGTTGAATGACATGTTAACATTGTTCGTTGTACAGTCTGACAGCAGCAGGAAGGAAAGACCTGCGAAACCTCTCCTTCACACAGCGAGGGTGAATCAGTCTGTCACTGATGCTGCTCTCCAGAGCCGACAGAGCGTCCTGCAGGGGGTGAGACTCATGGTCCAGCATAGAGGTGACCTTAGCCAGGACCCTCTTGTCCCCCACCTGCTGCACTGAGTCCAGAGGACAGCCCAGGACAGAGCTGGACTTCTTGATGACCTTGTCCAGCCTCTTCTTCTCCCTCTCTGTGATGCTGCTGCTCCAGCAGACCACACCGTACAGGATGGCTGATGCCACCACAGAGTCATAGAAGGTCTTCAGGAGTGGCCCTCTCACTCCAAAGGACCGTAGTCTCCTCAGGAGATAGAGCCGACTCTGGCCCTTCCTGTACAGTGCGTCTGTGTTATGAGTCCAGTCCAGCTTATTGTTCAGATGAACACCCAGGTACTTGTAAGAGTCCACTCTCTCAATGTCCCTTCCCTGGATGTTCACTGAGGGGGCAGTAGAGTGGCGTCTGCGGAAGTCCACCACCATCTCCTTGGTCTTCCCTGCATTGATGATGAGGTGGTTCCGCTGACTCCAGTCCACAAAGTCCTGTATTAGTCCTCTGTACTCCCCATCATCGTCATCCTTGATGAGACCAATGATGGCGGAGTCATCAGAGAACTTCTGCAGGACACAGCTGTCCGTGTTGTGTCTGAAGTCTGCAGTGTAGAGGGTGAAAAGAAAGGGCGCGAGGACAGTGCCCTGGGGCGCCCCCACACTGCAGGTCAGGAGGTCAGACACACAATTCTTGGCTCTCACAAACTGGGGCCGGTTTGTGAGGTAGTCCAGGATCCAGTCTGCCAGGTCACAGTCCACACCGGCGGTCTCCAGTTTGTCCCTGAGGAGCAGTGGCTGGATGGTGTTGAAAGCACTGGAGAAGTCAAAGAAGAGAATCCTCACAGTGCTGCCGGGGTTCTCCAGGTGAGACAGTGAGCGATGCAGCAGGTAGATGACGGTGTGTATGTGTGAATGCAATACAATATCAAATAAAACAGAAGATATATTTTCCCAGAAAATATATCTTTTAAATCTTTTTATACCTTTTAAATCTTTTCAATTCACACCTCTGGGCTGCAGCAAACAATGAGGCATAGCAGTATCAATCTTTCAGCAACTCATTACAGAAAAACAAACCCGATTTCATAAACAGAAACCCCCTTCATTGTTTTTTCTGTCTGACATAATTGTTCTCAACCAGACTAAAGTTAGACCAGTCCTGTGTGATGTTTTAAAATGTGTCCCTGAAAAATAAAGAAATAAACATCGGCTGTATATATAAATGGACATAGCGAACCTGCCAGCTGCTGCGTTCCAAATAGGAAGTTAGCAAGGGTGAGCTTCCGGTTCCATCGACTCTGGCTCCAATAGACTTTACACTGAAAAACTGTCACCCCTCTCTCTGCAACTGCTGCAGTGAGCTTCGTCATTTTGGTCTTAAAATGTTTGTATTAACCTGCTCTACATGATCCCGGTGTTTGTATTTCGCTATTTTGCTCATAAATAAATTCCTTTTCCTAATATGGAACTAAGCTCCAAATTCGCTCCTGTAACTGCTAGCCTCGTGAGCTTCATTTGACTAAACACTATGGTGATGTCACACTCCTTTTGTCCACTTCTTCCTAAAGTCTATGGAAATAAACTAAACTTTCCTAAATTAAGAAATAATAAAAAAGATATGACACTCTGGATAATATTAAAACTTAAAACACATTTTGTCACTTCAAATTATTACCTTTCCAATTGGTTGCATAGTTATTTTTGAAATTCCTAGCCTGAAACATTAGAAAGCAGTAGTAAGCTCACAAAGGTTGCGTGGACGCCTGCCCTTGATCATCACGTAGATCAAAAGTGGACAGCGCTCTATGTGGCGCACTTTTCATCAATGTTTCAGCAGCTCACACATCAGCATGTTCACAAGAGCATCAGACGAGCTAGTTTTAGACTTTAGCTGACGCTGCACAAGCAGGCAATCACAGGAAGCAGAAACAAGGCGAGATACGCATCAGACTTTTTATGTTTGACACCCACGGCTTCCACTAACACCCATGTAAATAATGAATAGGTGTAGTACTCTGAGGAAGTATGTGTGGTGAAAGAATGTGTATGTGCGGTGAGGAGATGACATCAAATCAAGTTAACTATATTGCACTTAGAAAGGCAAATGTACCGCAATGTCAAGTCCTATATTACACAAAATTAACTCCTGTGAGCAGGTTAGAATGTTGTTACTTCCTCAAAAGCATCCCTGGAGTTATGTTTTGTTTACACACACATGTTTGAGTAATCCTATACTTTCACAGATTTTAATTTCCAAAGTTGAAAATGCTCTGTTCCACCTTGCGATGCCATGAAGAGATTTTCGGGTTAACAGCTAAGGTTTTCACCTTAGTAGATCAGTAGATTGGCCATTCCAAGGCTGTAATTGTCCAAATGATTTTCGTGAAGTTTAACGCGTTAATTAGATTAATTAATTACACTGCAAATTAGGGCTGCTCAATTATGGAAAAAATCATAATCACGATTATCTCAGTCAATATTGAAATCACGATTATTCAAACTATTTTTTCAAAATCCCCTACCTACACACAGACACACACACACGCACACACACACACGCACACACACACACACACACACACAGACACACACACACGCACACAAAGTGGGCTACTCTCCCCTTAAACATTTATTCTTCTTCTGTCTTATTCTACAGATTGCCCTAAACTTAATAAAATACAACCTAACAAATATAAACATAAAATAGCCTGGTGCTATGATATCCACACACACACACACACACAAAAAGTGATCACACACAGCTATTCCTCACTTTCCTCACACAGATTTCTCCTCAGTATAATATAATATAATATAATATAATAAATATAATATAATAAATATAACATAATATAATTAATACTATATAATATACATAATATAATTAATACAAAATAATATAATATAATAGCGCTAAAATAGAATAGTGATATGACAAACACACATTTCACGACATGACTTACCAAAAGCAAAGATGAGATACTGTCCAGCAAATCCGAAAAGAAGAAGCTCCGAGATTAAGTGTTGTCCGGGATAAGTAATTCACGTAGCCTCTATTGAAACAAAGTCCCATGTAAAGTGTGTCTTTGTATGTTGTATTCATAGTAAATACCACGGAGGGTGAAGGATCGATTTAAAAGTTATTAAATGTTGCGTTATACTAACTTTGTTTACTATTGTCTTCTGCAGTTTCTGTGTTCTTGGCTTCATATGCGAGCGCTAGCAATTCTTGGTAGCAACTAGTGCTGTCATTGGTCAGTTCTTGGCAGCAAATCGGGGTAGCAACTCCTGCCGTGTGATTGGTCAATTCCTGGTAGCAACTAGTGGCGTGATCGGTCAATTCTTGGTAATTCTTGGTAGCAATTCGGACAGACATTGGTCAAATCGTGGTAGTGTGAGCTCGACTCGCAGCCGGCCACAGGCGCCAGCAAGTCTCTGCGCTGCGCATTGGCCCGCGTGGAAGGGAATGTATTGCGCGTGCGCGTCCCTCTCGACAGACAAATGAAAAAATAATCGTTTGGACTCGATTATATGAATTTTGAGATCGTTTTGACACCAAAATCGAAATTGTGATCAAAATTTGATTAATTGCACAGCCCTACTGCAAATTAATGTGTTAAAAAAATAAAAATTAACGCAATTAATTATGAGTGGCAATTCAGATGTGCGCGCATTTTAAATTTGGCGTGCGGCGAGCAGATCACTGCCAGGGCCTTTGAACGGCAAGTTTACTCTGATTTGTAGCTTTTGTCAAAAAGAATTTTCAGATCACCAAAGCTGCTCCAGCCTGAACGCTAAACACGTCCGGACTAGGGATGCAAATTATCGGTTAATTCATTAACTGATAGTTGATTGACCTTATCGGTCGATTAACGATTAACTGATAAGCGGCGTTTTTCACCTGAATTTGAGTGTTTCAATAGGGTCTTTAAGAATATAAGCTATAGTATACATAACACTGAGTCAAAAATATATCATAGTATTATTATATTGTATATTCCTCAATTAATTATTCCTTAGTAAAAAGCAGACAAATGTATTGATGCTGAATAACAAAATACAGTAATCCCTCGCTCTATCCAATTTTATTTTTTAGTTTTAGTTTTTTATAGTGTAAAATTTTTTTTATAGAGTAACATTGTGTTCTGTCCTGATTGGCTAAGAGACTAGACCAGGACTGAACGTGGACTGGACCAGGTCTGAACCAGGTCTGGACCTGGACTTGACCTGGACTGGACCGGGACTCGACCGGGTCTAGACCTGGACTAGACCAGGATTAAACCACTGGGACGCGTGCTGGTTTCGCCGCGCCCCGCGCTCCGAGCCGCAGGCCAGCCGCGTGGGGCTCGGGGCTCGGGGCGCGGGCTGCGGCGATACCGGCAGCAGCGGCACGCATTCCGGGTTAGATCTCGCCTCGCGGTACACCCGGGGCTGCTAAGCAGTGCCGTTGGCGCCTGCGGTCGGCTGTGAGTCGATCTTGGCGCAGCGCGGTTGCCTTGTTTCATGACCACGCGGGTGCGCATGTCCGCGGTTAGCGGTTAATTACAATTAATGCATTTTGATCGACCAACGTCTTAATCGACAATTAACCGTTAATCGATTAATTGTTGACATCCCTAGTCCGGACAAGTTCCATTGTTACTGGCGATAGTGCGAGCGTGAGCGCGCTTCAACAAACTTCAACAAACCACACTGGCAGAATTTGGGAAACGAATGAGCAAAGCGACCACAGAAAAACTGACGAACTCAATCACTCTCAATCTCTCTCACTCTCAATTTCTCTCTCTCTTTCTCTCACTCACGCTCTCTCTCTCAATTTTTGGATTTTCTTGATGGTCATTTAAAATCAATCAGAAATGTGCCGCACATCACTGTAAATGTCTAGGCTGACGATCAAGCAGCACACAAAAAGTAAATGGTCTGTAAACTTGAGAATATAGAGTATAGTGGAAGAAAACACTGCAGTTTTCTACTTGATTATAATATATAAATACCTCAAAACAACAACTGTGTGATTAGAAATGTCACTGTCAAATGTCACTATATGGACTTCAGCTATTGCTATGCTCTGCTTATCCACTCAAGTAAACTGCAAAACCTTGAAAGCCACAATTAGTGCAGCAAGAACTTGAGATGATTACTCAGAAAAACATGTGATTAGATATGAGCCAGATAAGAGTTCCTGTTTCAAATGTGATTTCCTGTTATGCTCTCTAGTGGCATCTCAGCAAAGTTGCAAGTCCTTGATTGAGACCCAAAACAACATGCGTCTCACAAAATTTTTAAATTATAGATAATTCTTTTTAGGAATGAATAACAAACAACAATCAAAATACAGTTTACTACGAAGAGGGAATCATAGAGAAAAGGGCTCCATCAGCACAAAATGACCGCTACGCAATCAGTGAAGTCGAGTAAGTAAGTGGTTTCTTTAGTTCCACTATTTTGACTTGTAGGGTTGTTGGTACTATCTACTAGGGATGCAAATTATCGATTAATTCATTAATCTATAGTTGATTGACCTTATCGATCGACTTACGATTAATTGATAATCGGCATTTTTCACCTGAATTTTAGTGTTTCAATAGGGTCTTTAAGAATATAAGCTATAGTATACATAACACTGAGTCATAAATATATCATAGTATTATTATATTGTATATTCCTCAATTAATTATTCCTTAGTAAAAAGCAGACAAATGTATTGATGCCGAATAACAAAATACATTCTTTATTGAAAATAAATTGAGGACGTTTTTTGTAAAAACAAAACTCGCGCTTTTATTGCGGCTATTGTACATGCGGCTTGACGCAGAGCTCCGTGATATGAAATGATAAAAAAATGAATTGATCGGGGAAAACATTTCACTCACACACACGCACACACACGCACACACACCGGCACACGGGCCGGACAGCGGGCTGCTTCCACTGCGCTTTCACGTGGAGCCTGCTATGCGGCCCGGAGCGGAGGAGCACGTGCAGCGCGCCGCGCACGTGTTCACGCAGACAGCGGGACGCGGAGCGAACCAAGCCGCAAAAATTGGGTGGGGAGGAGAACATTTTGCACTGCTTCTAGATCCGGCCGCGGATGTAACGCTATGGTCCTTCTCGCGAGTGGGTTCGCATCTCGTGTTCACATTCCAGAGTAGCGCCCTCTCCTCTAGCGATTAGTTACAATTAATGCATTTTAATCGACCAACGTCTTGATTGACAATTAATCGTAAGTCGATTAATTGTTGACATCCCTACTATCTACAATTTCAGACTTCAATGCAGCCAGATCTGCAATATTTTATTCTGAGATTCCCTTGCTTAACTTCAATTCAATACAACTTTGTTTCTTCCAGAGTTGAAAGCACTAAACTAAAAAACTAATATACTGCACAATAGATTAAAGGGCCAGTATTACACTATTTTCTGATCTATGCTCTTAAAGTTCAAATGGAACAATTTTGCATAATATGAACATTATTTTAAAGCCCCTTTTTGTTATAAATATCATATTAGGACCAAACTTCTTCTCTGATTGCTTGATGCTTGGCTTTGCAGAGTCTGAAGCACCAAAACAGTAGCAGCATTGTCTCATCACTGCTCTCATCTCTCTCTCTTTCTCTTTTTTTTGTCCGTCTTCTCTCTCTCGACTCTTCCCCCTCTACCCTGCGTCTCTCTACCTCTTCTCTCTCTCATCTTTATTTTCTGTCCATCTCACGCTACTCCCTCTTTCCCTCCTTTAACTCTCTCTTTTCATCTAGTCTATGGCCGTTTCCCAATTCACCGACGGCACGCTTGTGAGTGTGCACTCGGTCTGTCGTCGAGACGGCGCACACTCGCTCTGTCCTTAGTGCACTACGTTTCTCACATGGGCGTCTGCGAAATGGAACAAGTCCCGCCTCAGCTCAATGAGCCGGGTGGTCTGCTCCTTGTTCCCTAAAGACAAAAATATTATACTATTGCGACTAGTAATACTTGGAATTGGGACATGGCCAATGTTCCCCCTAATTTTTAATGTATCTGAGCAAACACACTGAGCGCTCCTTGGCCTGTGCGCGACATCCGAAATGCCCCCCCCGCGCAGCTCGCACTTTGCAGATATAAAAAAATGACCCCGCGGCTGAATAAAAAGCGGACATCCGCTAAAAGCTCTTTCATCCCTGATTTACAATGCGCTGCATAGGTTTTCTTGTGCGCTGAGAATGTGCGAGCAGAGCGCAGCTTAGAGTAAACGTTGGACATGGCTACACTGTACAATATCCAGCATTACAACAGCAAAGGAGTGTAAGGAGAAAAGCATGTGAACGGTAATACAGGTGCCGTGAACTATGCCGTTACGACTACCGTCACACATGTTTAGCGTAGTTTATGAAGAGTTTCATGTAGCATAGTTGTAGGTGAGGTGAACCAGTACGTATATTTTATAGTGACGTCGCAACCTTCTCATGTGGATGTCGCTGGCGAGTCGGTCTTTGTAGTCCCGCGCTGTGCATGCTGGGGCTTTTAAGTTTGCGAAGCGTGCATGTTTGCACGCTTGGTCCACACCCCGATTTCCATGGAAACGACGGCGCCGTTCAGAGCTCGTTTTAACGGTGCAGGGGAAAAAAAACGAATGGAACGGCGCTTGTCGCGCCGGATATGACGCCCATCCCGTTCCAAGGACGCTCACAAGTGTGCCGTCGCTGAATTGGGAAACGGCCTATATATGACGATTCTATCCCTTTCTTTTCTCTCCCCCTCTTCCTCTCCTTTCTCTCTGTCCCCCATCTTTATCTCTCTCCCTCTCCCTTCTTCCTCCCCTTATATTTCCTTTTTTCTTCCTTCACTCCTTATCTCTTTCTCCCTCTCTCGCTGGCATCACTTCTCTCTGTGTAATTAAGCTTCTAATTAAGGCCCTGAACACTGAACAATGAATGCTCACTGTCTCCTCTGTTGCTAGCTCAAAATCCCCTGGCTGTTCACTTAACTTATATTACTTATATTACTTGGCACAAATGGTTACTGCTTCCACATCTGCATCCATATTTATGTTATGGACACAATATTAAATCTTTATAAAGCTCAACCCGCCCACCCCCTGGTACCTAAATCTCTCATTCACAAGTTTGAATGCTTGCTCAGGGCTAATGAGCGATGTGGTAATGACCACAAGACCTATAATGTTATTTAAATCTCTTTCTAAAACCTCATAAACAGTTATTGAAGCATTTCATCAACTCTTGGGTTTTAAATGTGCTTAAAATGACCACATTATGGATGTTAGTTACCGTGTAGCTGGCTAGCCCCCGAACTTTGAACTCTTAATATTGAAATTTTTGGAAAGGTCTATGAGAAAAAAATGAATGGAAAATTTACTTCAACAACTCACGATTTTCCTGGAATATTCATAATGAGTGGTCAAATCATGAACTAAACCAGAAGTAAATAAAACTAAATGGAAAGTGTACTTTATCTTTCCTGGCAGAGTCTCTTAGGAGATATTATTGTTTTGCCTGAAATGCTTCACAGTGGGACATTAAACAGAAAATGTGAAGTTACATGTCAGAACTGTGGACAGGTGACCCTGCTCACAGTAAGAATGGTGTCTCTAGATGTACTTTATAAAATTCATGTTGCTGTGTAATTTGACTGAATAGAAATTTACAATTTGAAAAGTTGCACAAAAACGTTCCTCAGCTCTCCACCAAAGAGAACATGACTTGTAACAGCAGGCAGAACCATTTTAAAATAGCTCTATGAAAAGTACAATATGAGGAGGAGGGAGACTTTGATTTGAAGTCCCACTGCCTCCACTCCAGTTCTTGAATTATTGTGAGTTTATTATTTATTTATTTTACATAAGCTCAGATTGGTTGCAAATTGTTCTTGTTGAGTGTTTTTCAAATTTTTTAAATCATTTGAAACATCGAAGCAACCTTCTCTTAATTATATGTATGTCTATAAACTCATGAGAACAATAGCAGTGGTATAGCAGAATTATTAGCTGGAACATTAGAAGTTGTTATAATGTTAATTCCTCATCAAAAACATACTAATAACATAATAACAGTATCATTCACACATTTAACACATAAGTCCTGCATATTTGGGCTGCGTTTTGTCAAACAGAAAACACTCTATTCCACATTGTGATGTCATGAGGTAAGAAGTTCTCTATTGCGTTTTTAAACTCAAGACACCTTTATTATAATCATTTGGATACATTTAGATCTGGAATTACTAATCTAAAGGTAAAATGTAGCTGTGAACTTGAAAAGTACCAGTTCATGACATCACAAGGTGGAACAGTGCATTTTGAGCTTTGGAGATTTAGACACACTAATAATAAAGGATTACTCAAACATGTGTGAATGCAACAAAGCACAACTCCAGGTATATTTTGGATTAGGTCTAACATCACTTAAAGGGACAGTGTGTAAGATTTTTACCCGTTAATTACTGAAATTGTTACCTGGCCAGCCAAATGATATCTCTCTGTATTTCCTATACACCGCGATACCATTTGGACACTCTCCATCCACTCTCGCTCCTCCGGTTCCAAACCGACTCCGCGATTCTGATTCGTTCAAAGATGGTGACGTCAGTGCACCCGCCTTTGCCCGCAAAGTCACTCTTAGGCAGCGGAAGTTCCTCCTCAGTTTTGAATCAAGATGGCGCAATCTCTGATTGGTTCACTTAGCTGTCTGTCTACGCGCAACCGCAGCGTATTCTGTGGATCAAACATTACCAGACTCACTCGCTGGTACAGCGATGAGTCATGGATTCTTCCAGGCAACTGAAATTGAAGATACCCATTCAAAAATACATTGTTTTCCAAGCCTTTTCACTTCCATCATGAAATCAAAGTATTCTTTTGGACTTAGATATAGTCACATAAAAGGGGGATCTTCCCCATGCAGAGGCAGCCATTTTGAATACGAGAGCCGCAGAAGGACATTTGGGCTCCGCCTTCGCCTTCGGCAAGGCTCGTGGTTTTGGGTAAACAACACAAGCATGCTGCCGATGTGGACATCAGACGTCGTAATGGATCTAACACGTGTTTTGGACTAAATTGTTTTACTGGATTTTATTCGCTGGATCCTTACGGACAAATTGAGAGCAAGTTTATGGTGAAATACAGAGTTTGACCTGTGCAAAGCATTCTAAGGTAAGCTAACCTCGTTTTGTGCTTTTCCGTATAAAAGCCCCATGTGCTCAGGGAGTGATTGTTGTGCAGGGAAATGAATTGCATAGTCAAAAAGAGGAGACTGTAAGGTTTCATTTGATGTGTAGAGTGTCATGGTACATGATCGGGAATGTGTGTTTTCATGAGAAAAGAAAAAAAAAAAAAAAACGGGACCCTCGAGGTCTGCCGTAGCTAAAACAGAAAGTGCAATAGCGACTATCCACCTATGTGCCACGAATCCTACACACTGGGGCTTTAAACCTCACAAAGGTCAATTTTGTGTAATATAAGACCTTTGAAGTAATTCTCTACTAACTACCTTTAGTGATGATACAACCTATGTCTATTTTAGCTTGAGCAAATCCAAAGCCAAATAGAAGAGGTGCCCATTAGCTGTGCAAAATAAGGCAGCTGCATAAGGGACAGCCCCCAGGGGACACCCTGATCCCGCCTGAACCCCCCGATGACATCATAGAGACAGACACAGGGCTCAGAGCAGCTATGCCCCGAGCTGACCTTTGAACCACCACACTAAAAAAGCCCCACACATCTACAGTATGCAGCACGAGTCAGGTAGGACCATAATGGAGAGGAGCCGTAAATGCTTTTAAGGACAATATTAAGACAAGATACAAGAGTAGGCCTGTCACAATAACAAATTTAGAAGTGTGATATATTGTTGAAGTAAATATAGATGATAAACAATAGTAATGAAACCCAAGATCAGATTTAAACCACAAAAACTATTCTCTTTTTCAAAAATCATGAGCAGCAATAAATAAACTGCTGAATGAAACACACTAGTATTTAGTTTGGATCTATAATGAGTCATAGAAGTTCAACCTTCTTTCAGCCTTTTACAGCTTAAATCTTGTCATATTGCCAAAAAATAACCACAACAAATCATCTCCATTTAAAGCATTACTATAGAAAGAGTAAAATGCAAGCGTCTGATTAGGGGTGGGCGGTATAAACGGTATAAACGGTATGCGGTATAAATTTGGCCAACGGTAGAGATTTGGGTTATACCTTCCTATCGCAATAGTTCATTGCATCACCACAACAAGGAAGGAGGAAAAATCGCTGCGAGCAGTGAACACATGGAGGAGGAGGAGTTCGTGAAAAAGACCGGCTCAACTTCTGTAATCTGGTCATGGTTTGGATACAAGGTGTCGGATACTGAACAGGAAATTGTAAAACAATCTGCAGAATATGCTGGGCGACAGTGATCGCAAAACATGGCAACACAAGCAATCTGTTCTACCACCTAAAAGCTAAACACGTTATCGAGTACGAAGAAAGCCAACGTATATGTGGTGACACTCAAAAGCCAAGCCAGTCTTCAAGTGGGAGGAAAAAAGTTGGCACTACACACCAGCAGTCTATCACCCGGGCATTTTCAAAAGGCGTAGCTTATGATAAAAAAGCCAGCGGTGGATTGACATAACGAAGTCCATCGCAATATTCTTGTGTAACGACACGGTGCCTTTCCAAACCGTAGAGAGAAGCGGCTTTTTACTAGGCATGGTGAAGACGCTGGATCAACGGTACGTGGTACCAAACCGCAAATATTTTAGCCAGGTGGAAGTGCCCAGACTGCATGACGAGGTCCGCAATCAAGTGGGAAAAGAGCTTCGTGACATAAAACACTATGCAACCACCACGGACTTGTGGTCGAGTCGCACTATGGACCCGTATATCAGCCTGACGATCCACTTTATTGACGACGACTGGAAGTTGTGCGGCAAATGCCTGTGTACGGCTCATTTCAACAGTACATGTGTACTGCAAACATCGTATTTCCCTGACCACCATACAGGGGAGATGATTGCCCAGGGACTCAGGGAAGCGCTCGGGTCATAGGAACTTGACGAAGAGTTGCAGGTATGCATCAGCACTGACACCGGCGCCAATGCTAAAGCAGTTTCATTTTCGATTTACATTGCCTTGTTCAAATTTTATACTGCTTGAAAGTGAAGTTACTTGTTTTATGTTTTTTACAATTACAGTTTTGCACAATACATTTTCTTGTAGTAATATTCTTGACGTTTATGTTATTTAATAGTTTAAAAAACAGCTTCCTGCTTGAATGCTTTTTCCATGTGCTCTGGTGACCATTAAGAAGCTGTTAATGCTGTTAACAGTTAATACTGTTACATACCAAAGTATACCGTGATATATACCGTCTACCGTCTATGGTTCAAATTATACCGTGATATAAATTTTAGGCTATATCGCCCACCCCTACGTCTGATGATGCATTAATGTGCAATGCTTTAAGTGATGAAAGAGCAGAGTTTTTATGCAAAATGCAAAAATGCAATATTTACTGAAGAGTTATGTGTTAGAATACGCTTAGATACACAAATGAAACACGGTATGTGTTTTTGAAGAGCATTGAAGAGAATGCTTAAAATCTAATTTTAGCCAACTTTTAAAATCCAGTCATGTGAAAGTGAATATGTCATACCTCTGGATTCAGTCCACAAAGTTCAAGTTAAGTGCTTCAAAATTATGATGAAACACCACTTCACTGTGCAAAGGATAAAATAATATTCCAAGTTTTGCAAATTCATATAATAAAACATGCCATGCTAAGGTTTTTATAGGGAACAAACTCGGATCTGGATTTTTATAGATCACAACTGAATCCTGTGGAACAAACTGACCTCTCAGGTTAATGATTCAGTTTTTGCAGTTTCTGACATACTGCATGGCCATGTTTTATGAACCAGCTTAACACTAACTGCTCAGAAGTCAAGTATAAGTTTGACTCTTTTTTACAACTACACTATTTTAAAGCAGAAAAAACAAAAGATGGATAAATTTGTCTGTTTTGAAGGAAAGGTTTTTTGGGTGGGTGGGCGGATGTGCTTCAGGAGATGCAGATAATCTCGTCCTGAGAAGAGTTCAGAGGACAACTCCTGCACCTTCCTGGACAGTTTCTCAGTTTCTTTGTTGGTTAGATCTCCACCAACATCAGTACAGGTGGTTTGAGTGTCCACTGCAGGTGTTTCTCATGGACTTGGTTGAGCTGGACATTGTCTCTTACTGTATTGTTATAGAGATGTCTTATCTCCTTGTACGCACTAACTTGCCTTTCCGGCTCTTTTTCTTTCTTCTAGAGAGTTGTTTTAAGCTCTTTCAACTCCAAGTCTTTTTCATTAGTCTTTTTTAGTGTTTCGTTAGTGACTTTTTCGAAGTTGGCAAGTTCTTGGCAAGTCTCACATTTTCCTGTACTGTGGAATTATACAGGAATGAGATCTCCTTATGTGCATTGACTTGGTCTTGTAATTGCTTGTCCTTCTTTTGAATAAATAGCGGGGGCATGGCTCTACAGACTTAGGGAATGACTGGTGTAGTATATTGGAAACTATTTTGTATTTGTTAAAAACCCTTCAAAATGTTGCTAGTATTAATTTCACATTATTTTAGAATCTATACCTCATTGTTGAAAAACACTTGACTATTTTTCTCTTAAATTTTGGTACAAAGTTCCAACTACTTCTAGCTACTTTTATTTCAAATTGTTTAGAGTGAAGCACTTCAGAGACATTTAATCACCAATATAATTCACTTCTAGTCTGAAATGAACTAGCTTTATGTTCTGCTCTTCTGAGGTTGTGTAGTAACATGCAGTTTGTCCATGTATGTTGCTGTAGGTCCTGTGTCTGGATGAGATTAGACCTAAGCCTTTTTCCAATCCAGTGACTGCACGCTTGTGAGCGTCCTTGGAAGGGGATGTGCGTCATATCCGGCGCGACAACCGCCGTTCCATTCGTTTTTTGTCCCCTGCACAGTTAAGATGCGCTCTGAACAGCGCAGTCGTTTCCATGGAAATCGGGGCGTGGACCAAGCGTGCAAACATGCACGCTTCGCACACTTAAAAGCCCCAGCATGCACAGCGCGGGAGGATATATGACTACAAAGACCGACTCGCCAGCGACATCCACATGTGACAGTTGCGACGTCACTATAAAATATACGTACTGGTTCACCTCACCTATAACTATGCTACATGAAACTCTTCATAAACTACGCTAAACATGTGTGACGGTAGCCGTAACGGCATAGATCACGGCACCTGTATTACCGTTCACATGCTTTTCCCCTTACACTTATATTTCCTTTGCTGTTGTAATGCTGGATATTCTACAGTGTAGCCATGACCAACGTTTACCCTAAGCTGCGCACTGCTCGCACATTCTCAGCGCACAAGAAAACCTATGCAGCGCACTGTAAATCAGGGATGAAAGAGCTTTTAGCGGATCTCCGCTTTTTATTCAGCTGCGGATGTCGCGCACAGGGCTCCAAGGAGCGCTCAGAGAGTTAGTGTGTTTGCTCAGACACATTAAAAATTAGGGGGAACATTGGACATGTCCCAATTCCAAGTATTACTAGTCGCAATAGAATAAAAAACTTTAGGGAACAAGGAGCAGACCACCCGGCTCATTGAGCTGAGGCGGGACTTGTTCCTTTTCACAGACGGCCATGCGAAAAACGTAGTCCACTAAGGACCGAGCGAGTATGCGCCGTCTCGACTGCAGACCGAGACCACACTCACAAGCGTGCAGTCGCTAGATTGGAAAACGGCTATAAATCTGTGAAGATCAAAATGCGTATGACAAATTTTTAAGATTCTCAGATTTTGACTTAATTTGATGGGATTATAACTATTGTAAAAACACAGTGTAGTTTTACACCAATCAAGAAGCAATATGTGAGGAAAAGTTGAAAAATGTGTTGAAAATTACAGGAAGTAGAGAGTTGAAACATATGGACAACATCACGCTAGGGAGAAATCTATCCAAAAGTTCAGCACAAGAAACACATTTTTTATGACACTTTAAACATGATTTATGTTTGTATCTGTCAGATAATAATTTCTGTGTACATTACAGGAGTTGTATAGGTAACAGTTATTGCCTTGTGTGATTCCCAACCAGGAAGTAAATTTTAAACCTATAAAAATTGCCAATTGTGAAAATGAGTGTGAATGTGTTTTAGTAAAATGTGTAGTCTAACCTGACATGCGTACTTTAAGGCTAGGAAAAGGTCTCGTCTTTAGTGTAAAACAATGTGCACTTTTGTAACATTAGGTTGAAAACAGTCGTCAGGAAACATGGTCTGCTGTTAGGGACCTGTGGACGGAGGTATGTCACGTGAGGGTCCTCCTGGGTAAAGGTCTGCAGCCAGATCCGTCTCATTTTTTTTATCATGAACAGATTTTTGTGTTAATATTTCACACCTGTCAGTCATAAAATATGTTCTGGTCTTGGTGATCTCAGAGTAAACGATGCCATGTATTTGAGCAGCAGATGAGAAAGAGAGAGACAGCTGGCCGTGCTCTCCCTCACCCGTCATTGTCACAACTTAAATTTGAACCATCAGCTGTTTCACACATTGTACACGGTTTATCATACAAACAAACTCACAGATGTACACATAATATAGATCAAAGTGCTACAAATATACTTAAACCGGGACCGTGACTAAGCCTGCCACAATAATTACTACTATCACTGGCCTACATATCATTTAAAGGTGCACTATGTAATTTTTCTCATGGGGGGTCGGTCACGAGCTTGTCTCCATGGAAATGTCAATGCTTTGCCTGGGGTGACACACAGTATGGCATTAAACTTCCTTGCTTATATTCACTTACAGGTTTGCGAGGTTAAAGAAATTCTGTGAAAAACACACATTAATGACATTTTATGGATCATTTCAGGCAAAGCAATATCATCTCCGTAGAGACAAGTGTTGGACCCTGCATAAGAAGAATTACATAGTGCACTTTTAACATTGATTTCCTTCAATAAATAAAAAGTCAGAAACAGCCATCAACCATCCAGTGAAAAGTTGAATTACTCTTTGATCAAAGGGGACAGTACATACCATAGACCTTATAAAGAAGTGGTCTAAGAGAGTGTGACGCCACCCATAGTACTCACCTCGGTAAAATGATGCCATGTCCATTTATATATCCAGTCTATTTATATATACTAACTATAAAGCCAATTTTCAGCAGTAGTCCTTGGGAAAGGTGTGAAATGCCAGCAACAGACAAAAAAACAACCATAAATATAGCTGCTAAAACAATGCCAATACAACATGCCTTCTCATAACTATGCATGCTTAACCTTCATTTCCATCCATCCCTCCATCTGTGTCTCCTCTATGCACATTCCCCATATGTTATGTCACTGCACTCTCGATGCATAGAACATGGCGGAATTGCTAATGAATGGATTGACCTGCATACCTGATTATCGCTGTAATTACTGGTACAAACATCAACGTCTTGTCTATAAATAAATAAATGAATGAATGAATAATTTTTTTCATAGCTTCAGAAAGTGGTGCCATTGTTCAACTTCAAAGACATATATCAAAGACAGTCAGTTAAATGGACTTAAACCCATGATATTCATCTTGCAGGTTTTTTCCCAAAGAGTCGTTTTATTTCCACATTTCTATTCTGTTGCGTCAAGATTATTGCCAAACTTCCTGAGCCAAACTGCCAAAAGTCATATGACAGCACTACAGAGAATGCATTAAAAAATTGTGCTATATGGCTGGGATTTTTATTTTGTTCATATCAGACAATACTGTTAAGATAATAGCAATATTACGGAAACACCAATATTGTCCACCCCTACAAGCAACAATAGACTAATTTATGCACTATCTCTGCAGCTCTGAAGGAAATTGAGCATATTAAATTCACTCAAGTCTATTTACATGCACATAGCCCTTGATACATACACACAGTCTGCAGAGACACAGAGATAGTGTCATAGAGGAGAGACTCTCCACGCTATGAGACCAGCCTGCTTTAATTAAGGATCTTGTTTAGCAGATGCGAGCCATACTCAGATAGTGTAGTCTCTAGATAGTAGTGCTGTAGTCGATGTAACAAATTCTTGCTTAAATCCTTTCAGTATCTCTATGTATCTGAGTCAAACTGCGCTCAAAAGACTACTGCACAGGAGTTCAAGCAAAAACTAATCCAGAAAAGAAGTGCTGTATTGTTTAAGTATATGTGCAGTATAAATACTGTACATTTCTTTCTGCTACGAGGTCCTCCACACAGGAAAAATATGCTTTTATCAATATTCTTTCTCAAACCTGCACTGGCGTATAGCTACAAAAAGGTACAGTAGCTCCTTTAGAATTATATGATTTATATTGCCCTGTTCACTGCAGCACATGAAATTACTATGGAGCAGAAAAAGAGTCAATCAATGGCAGGGGCATTACATTGTGCTTTTACATGCATTATCTTTGCTTTCTCAAAGACTTGAAACATTTTAATGGGATGAAAGCAGGGGAACATTGTCCTTTTCAGTCTAGATCAGGGGTCGGCAACCTTTACCACTCAAAGAGCCATTTGGACCCGTTTCACACAGTAAAGAAAACACTGGGAGCCGCAAAACCCTTTTGAAATTTAAAATGAAATAACACTGCATATAATGGCTTTTTTTTACCTTTGTGACATAGAATTACATTTTGAATATGAATGAACTAAAATAAAATACATTTTAATTAAATACAGTGGTCCCTCGCTGTTTCGCTGATTTTTTACAGTGTATCAACGCGTATTGTGTTCTGCATCCTGATTGGCTAAAGGACTGTAGACCTTTGTCTTTGTCAGTCATTCTCCTCCCTGTCTCCTGTACAGAATGCGGTCAGTTTGCCAAATTTATTTAAATGTTCGATCACGAGCAGTGTGACTCTGAAGACTGAGCGGTCTGGCATTTGAGCACATGCCAGAAGGGCCGAGGCCGTGCTCTATTACGGATTTGACCGCGCGCACACTTCTCCGGGTGGTCAATGCGCATCGGGAAGTAGCGGCAGTGTTTCCGCATAACGAACTGGTGGAACCTGGAGTCCAGGCGGCGGAACCAGTCCTGAGAGCGCACGGATGCGTTCTCACTACAGTTCTGTGTTTGGTGCAGAGCTGTAGAACCCCTCCCCCCCGTTCCACAGACTACGGGGCCGCTTGTAGGTGTAAATTGCCAGGGCCGATGATCCCAGTCCATCACTGCTCTGAAGTGCTGTATGTTTGCAAGTTTTCTCCCCAACAAAACCCGCAACAGCGCAGCGGCGCCTCGGTCAGAGGAACTGTGAAAAACACGCATATTTATACACGCAATATAAAGCTGACTACTTCACGGATTTTGCCTATCGTGGGTTATTTCTACAACGTAACCCCCATGATAAACGAGGGACCACTGTACTGAGCCGCATCAGAGGGATCAATGAGCCGCATGCGGCTCCGGAGCCGCGGGTTGCCGACCTTTGGTCTAGATGATTTACTTACACTCAGGATATTTAGTCACAATTTGTATGGCACTTTCATATAAAGTACATGTTTTTCATAGGATAGCAAAAAAATGATCACTGCTCATCCAAAATCTCCTGCATTTACTTTGCAGTCACAAAATAACTTTATAATTTTGTATATAGATTATTAAGGCTCTGGGCATCAAGAAACCCTACATTTTGAGAGTGAATAATAACTAAAACATCACATTTCTGAATTTCCTTAATATACAGTAATCATGCCAAATACTAGTATATTGATTACTAATTGTGTACACAGCCAAGATAAACTGTTTCAATCTATGCATATATAATGTAGGGTATAATGTAAGGTTAAATGGAAAAACACAAGCTGAACTGTCTGTACACATCACAAGACTACTTTTAACTACTTCACTGTCTCCTGCCTTTATTACAAACAACCAGTGTATTTACTGCTTCATAAAAGACTGTGCTTTCTCTATGTGTCATGTAATTAGCTGCATAGTTGGCCTAGAATAAGAACTTCACAGACTCTAACCCAAATACTTACTATATTTAAGTTTAGAAGCAACAGACGCCCAAGTTTAGAAGCAACAGACGCCCACCGCAACAATGTATGATTTTACTGTGTCAAATTAGTGAGTGGAGGAGAGAGGAAAACAGCGTATTAAAGTGCATTTAACAAGTCTTTAAGTGGGCTTTGATGAGTCTTAGAGACATTTGGTGCTGTGGTTTCAGGCCTTATAAATGTCTATGGGAGCATGGGTGGGCAGGGTTCACAGAGACTGTAGTTGTACAACGGTGTCAGAAGATGGATATGGATACAGCTAGAGTGTACTGTTGTCTATAGTAAATTCATTTCGATTTAAATATTGAGTGTACAGTTAGTAGTATATATTTATTTAACATGATGTTTTCATAAATTGTTAAATTGTGATATACACTATATATATATTGTAGGCTCTAAGAATCATATCATCCAAGTGACATCCAGGTGCACTGTGGCCATGGTTTAGTCCTGGTATTTGTCCTGTTTGTTTACCTATTTTAGCTATGGCTTGCCGATATGTTAAAAAAAAAAAAGTATTTGTCTTGATTTGTTGATGACCCCACATCAAAAAGCTTTCCATATTAATAAACAATTGACATTTAACACACAAAGTTTGCACATATCTACTTTTATCACTGTTTTTATTGTACCCTTGATACCCAAGACATTCAAGGCTTAACTTCAATCAATCAAACGCCGTTTTGTGTATGGTCAAATGTGGAATTACTTTTACCAGTCCCTTTGTTAGAACTTTGTCAATGATTAGTTTACACGTAATAAGATGGGAGTGGTTCAAGGTAGATGATTTCAGCGGTGGTCATCTGGACAATGTTTATAATGTTTCAGGATGTTTGTGCTCACACCCAGAGGCCTGCCACTGGGCCATTGGGTTGGGAAGCAAACAATGGCACTCTAAAACTCCTCCCTTTAGAGAAAAACTAAGGCTAGAATAAAGCCCAGTGCTTCAAGTATTCAAGTGTTGAAACTGTCTCCAGTGGTACTTGTTACTGTATGAATTCATTTAGCTTAATCTGTTAGCTTTGGACTGGCTGTGATGGGAAAGGCTAAGCGGCAGCTGCTCAGTGGAGTGAAAGTTGTTCTGTCAGGCAAGGTCATAAGTGTGGTCACCGCGGGAACAACGGCCCTTGCGGTGGTGCACAGAGCCCCCTGACTCAGCCACGAGAAACTGACAGTGACAAGAGGACATGACTTCATCCAACATCACAACAGTCATTTACTGGACCAGAAACCTAACATTAGCGCTTAGAAATAGCTTTGTTTGTGATCTAGCTAAAACAAAACTGTGATATAATAATATACATTTTTTGGCATATTGCCCATCCCTACCTGTAACTATTATTATATTATAGATGGAACAATAGTCAGTATTTATTGTAGGTATTTTTTTCTTTGTACTTGTGCAGAACATTTTGTTCTTTTTAGTACTATGATAAGATTTGAGTGTTTAACATTTCTGTACATAAATAATCATTTCTTGGTTTTGTTCAGGGCTATTTTATCAGTGGCATAGTGGCATTAAATCTGATCAATTATCATTTCTTTATCACAAAATTTGCTATCACGGCAGATCTAGCTGCACAAACAAATCAATAATCTTATGCGAATATATGGAAAAGCGGGTTGAAAACCAGTAAGGTGATTTCCCTTAGTTGTTGTACCGAGCAGATGGGCCCTCCTGATTTCCATGCATTACTCTGGTGCAGGTGTATGCTCAGACAGACAGAAAATCCTCTCCTTCATTTCTCCTGCTCAGTGTTTGCATAAACAGTACAGTCCAACTCTTCACCAGTCATTATATTCTTATATTCATGAGTGGTCAGGCCCAAGCAAAGATCCGGGATTACCCACCCTCCAACACAGTGAATATATTCATGGTGTTACAGATGGTAAAGTGTAATGTTGACCAAAGCACGAAGACACAAGCAGCAAGTACTACGCAATGAGACAGCTCCGTCTTCAGTTATGTTCTCAAGAAATATACAATAGACACTGTAAACAATCTGTTCACAAAATGTTTTTAAAGGTGCACATTTTTTAATTGAGGATTTGCCACCTGTTGGTCTTTATGGGATAGTATTTGCTTGGATTATTCCACAATATGGTATTAAACTTTATAGTATCAGCTGGTAGTCCTCATTGAGAAACAAGTTTAATACTATGAACATACACTTTCTCTATGGCATACATACGCATTACATTTTAAATCAAGTTTCTCACTCAACTGAAATATGAAGTACAATAGACTTTCATTGCATCACCCGTCTATATAATAAGATTTAATGATGAAGAAATTATACCACTTCAAATAGAATACGACTGAAGGCAAAAAAAAAATCCATAAATATTTTTTTTTGTTACGAACAATTTGTAAATCAATAAGACAGAAATGACAGTGAAGACCAGTCAGAGGAGTCCAAGTGAATTGGAAGTAAGTCTACATTATTAGCTTAAATAATAAAATTTATTATGTTTTTAATCAGATAAAGGCATTGTGGTGAAACTTTCTAATCAGTAAACACCATATAATTGTTTTAGCCCTTACCTAATCTGTAAATCTTCACATTAGTTGTTCTTAAATTCAGGTCAAATGGTCTATTATTTGAGATAGCCTTTTATAGGTGCACATGTACTTTGTGGAGAAGGGTCTGGCTTGAATGTTAGAGGTTATAACTTTAAATTTATCTGTCTGTGTGACAGCAAGCAGGGTGATCAGGTCTGATCTGTAGAGAGAGGTGACCATTCACAGAAAGAAAATATGTTTCTCAAGCTTTTTCTGACCAATAAATCTGTAATTGAATGCCGTACTGTGGAACACTCCAGGCAAAGGAATAGCATCTTCATGGAAAGTTGCAAGTGGCAGACCCTACACCAGAAAAGTTACATAGTGCACCTTTAATGGACAACACAAAGGTAGGTGCTATGTATTACCCATTGTGTGAAAAGTTCTTTTGGCTCTATTCAAAGGACAAAAGGTTGCTCTCCAAGTAGAATAGATGTGTGAAGATGCCCCGGACTGGCAGAGACTGTTCATTTAGATACACATTATTTTTAAACCACAGACTTTCACTTAACATTTAAATAATAACCACATTGTCATGACTTTACAAAAAGGTGTCAAAAGTCCTACAATCTCTCTACTGATGGAGCACTTACCGGTTTATTCTAAATGTCACAAACACCATGGCATTTCCAGTTCTAAAAATCCCATCATGGAAAAGTTTGTCGCAATGTGGAATTTCCTCAAGGTAATCCCCGCCACTTTACAGAAAGAGACGATGTGAACTCTATCAGCAGAATTCTTTTATTTCACAGTTTAGTAATGGGAGGCAAGCAAAATGACAAAGAAAATAGTGATACTGGGAGCCAATGTCTTTACTAATTTAACTTCATTATACCACATATTAACCCTCCGGTCGTGTTCGCCTCCAGCCCCCTACTTTAGTGTTCCCGGTCAAAATTGACCGGTCTGTTTTAACTGCTCTTAAATTAGCACCATTTTTTTTTTCAACACCAATTTTTTTATTAAACATTTTTTAGTTGAGAACAATGTTTCAAAGTAGTGTCTAACAACAATTTATAGAAGTAAACATTAAATAACATCAGTGAAAGTACAATTGGGCACTGAAAATGAAGAACAAAATGAACATATAATACAAAAAATAAATGGAAAACCAAACACCAAACTCAACAGGGTGTGTGTGTGTGTGTGTGTGTGTGTGTGTGTGTGTGTGTGTGTGTGTGTGTGTGTGTGTGTGTATTCATGCACATGAGTGGCATGTGACACTCAGGTCAGAGTGAGTCTTGCAAACATAAGCATGACATTTGCAGCATGTCAGGCTCGTTTTGATGTCTCTAGGGGCACAGAGGCCACAACGCTTCCTTTTCTGCCCATGTCCTTGTTGGGGAGAGCAGCCAGGGCTGGGGCTGGAGCTTGCATGCTCCTAACCAGACTGGCGGAGGCTGGTGTGCGGGGAATGTGCTGGCGTCGCTGTATAAGAGGAGTCACCAAAGTGAGGAAAAGTCTCCTCTTGAAACTTTTCCCCTGATTGCAGGTTAGGGTTAGGGTTAGGGTTAGGGTCGATTGCTGTCCACAGCACATACGTGTTGAAAGCTAACACATCCAGGATGTTGTGGAACAGTGCCACAGGCCAGCGAGCCGTCATCCGCTTACAGGTGTACGTACCAGTAAGCTGCAATAAAGGAACAATAAATAATAAGAGATTAGGAACAATATTCAATCTGTCATACACAAAATGCTATGATTCACCTAGATAAAAATAAAATAAAATGCATGATGAGACTTTACATTACCTTATCAAGGCAGTCAGCGCCTCCCTTGTTCTTGTTGTAGTCCTGGATCATCAGGGGCTTCCCGTCCTCTGTGGTGCTGACAGCGGCGTCTTTGTGTACAGTGAACCCTCGCTGTATCGCGGTTCACTCTTCGCGGCCTCGCTGTTTCGCGGATTTTTTTTTCCAATTTTTTTTTTTTTTTTTTTTCAATTTTTTTTATAGTGTAACTTTTTTTTTACAGTGTAACATTCTGTCCTGCGCCCTGATTAGCTAAGAGACTAGACCAGGACTAAACCAGGTCTAAAGCAGGTCTAAACCAGGACTAAACCAGGTCTAAACCAGGACTAAACCAGGTCTAGACCAGGGATGGTAGGGACAGAGTCTCAGATTTCCTTCACGAGAGCGCCTGGGTGACAGGGGGTGTGGCCTTTGTTTACTTGCACGAGCCATGGAAGAGAGTGCGAGCCGGACCATGGAAGAGCCAAGAATCAACATGGACTCTTCCAAGAATCAACATGGACGGGCCCGCTGCGGCGTCCGGGGGAGCCGCAGCGGGGAGAGGACACTCGCGCGCACTGTGGAGACAGTGGCTCTTCCCCGTGAGAGGACGAGAGGAGGAACCCGACCCCGTCCTAGAGAGCTGTGGAGTATTGGCGACGCATTGATAGCGGTCTGATTTTGGAGCCGGGGGAAATGCAACCAACTCTTGTGAGCGCAGGTTGGTCTTACCTGGTCTTGTGGTGCTCAGAGGCGTCTGTTAGCGGTTCGGCACTGTTAGCAGTGGCTTGAGTCTTGCCCAAAATGATATCCAGGTCGCTTTCCACTCGACTTTCGCACATGGCATGGATATGTGGTACCAAAACAAACACACGTGTCCGCGCGCACGTGCCCGCGTGTCACGTGCCCCCGCCCCACTATTAATATATTTTAATGAAAATCTACAAAAGTTTGAGTGTTTAAACAAGAGAAAAATGTGAGAAAATGTTAATACCAGTCTCAGAAAGGTGTATAATGTGTCTGGTGAAGCGTTTTCAGCCTTAAAACATGTAGAATAATTGTAAAATATAAAATTGTCCTACTTCGCGGATTTCACTTATTGCGGGCTATTTCTGGAACCTAACCCCCGCGATAAACGAGGGTTCACTGTACTGTGCTCATCAGGATGACATTTCTGTTCTTCTTGGGAACGTATGACACAAGAGTGTGAGTGTCAGTGAATGCAAATTGTGATGAGAGTGCCTGTCTTCCTCTGGTCGATACCAGCACAGGGGGAAGTTCAGGCTTGTTCTTCCTCACTGTCCCTACCATGGTGAGCTTTCTTTTCAGTAGCTCCTGACCAAGAGCATGTGATGTGGAGAAGTTGTCACATGTGATATTATGCCCTTGGAGACCGGTTGTCATGTCCAGCATAACACACATACCCTGGTTTGTATGTGTGTGTGTGTGTGTGTGTGTGTGTGTGTGTGTGTGTGAGCTGGGGCAGTGTGTATGGGGATGTTTTCTGTATGTTGAATGAATTTACTCTGGATACCCATTCATTTCCTATGGCGGTCACTTTTGACCGGGAACACCACAGGTGTAACAAGGTTGATTAAAACACTCAAAATTGAACGAAATAGGTGATCATCACTTTTATATGTTCAAGTACACAGTGTGGAGGATATCATAAGGTCTTGAGGTAATCAGATGAAAAACATAATATTTATGAATATTATAAGTTGTAAAACGGTCAGATTTGACCCGAACACGACAGGAGGGTTAATGGTGCTCTAGGGCACTTACTTGTCTCCATGGAGATGTTATTGTGTTGCCTGAAATGTTCCACAGTATGACATTAGACTTGCCGAAAGGTTCATACTGATTCATACTGTGATGACACAAATGGTGGAGTCACTTGCTTGTCTCCATGGGCACAAAAAGTCTAATGCTGTGCTATGGAACTTTCTAAAGCAATACCATGTACACAGAGACCATCAGTTGTGAACCTATGAACTAGATTATTATTTTCATTTTTTCTAATTATGTCTTATTTGACACCTGTCTCTTGCTGTCTTTTTTGGTATACCATCTATTTTTGCTACTCTCTGTTATAATATTATATTGTGATGAGTGAGCCACTGTATCAAAATAATTTCCCATGTGGATCAATAAAGTTTGTCTAAGATCCTTGATTTGAATTTACCGTAATTGTTTTGCATTTCTCAAACTATGAGACAATTATATTATAATTGTAATTAACTTACAATTATAAGACAATTAGCCACAATAGAGCAGTTTCTATTGACTCCCGCATCTCCATTCACCAAATATACTGAATTTATTGGTAACTTCAAGTTTACTGGTCCTGCTTTGCTCCATTTTCTTCACTGACCTTCTTATAAAACACTAACTCCTGATTGGAAGTAGCATTTCTTCTCATTCATGTAACAGTTAAAGGAAAAGTAACGTTTTTTTTACAATCTGAGCCTTCTTTCGGCAATAAAACAAGTAGTTTTACTCACCCATAGCAGTTTGGTGTCAGTTGGAGTGGTATCGCAGAAGTTATGTTGGAGCCGTTCTGTTCTACTAATGATCCCGTATCCGTTAACATGGTGCTCGTAACATATGCTCGGGGCATTACTTTGCACTCTCCAAATAACACAAATTTTAGCACTTTTCAAATCACAGAAGATCGCTGTGTCAGGGTAGACTTTTAGTGGATTCCAAAACGGCCTGAAACCCGATATCCAGCTATAGTTTCATTTGATGACGTCATCAGAGAGGACAGTGCGCATGCGTGAACTCAGCTGTTTTGTAAACACCGCTAGTCCGAAAGAAGCTAACACCGCTCTGAACTTTACTTTTCTGTTGCGATATCGGGTTTCAGGCCGTTTTGGAATCTACTAAAAGTCTACCCTGACACAGCGATCTTCTGTGATTTGAAAAGTGCTAAAGTTTGTGTTATTTGGACACCGCAAATCAGTGCCCCGAGCACTCACGCTAACGGATACGGGATCACTAGTAGAACAGAACGGCTCAACATAAGTTCTGCGATACTGCTCCAATTGACACCAAACTGCTATGGGTGAGTAAAACTACTTGTTTTATTGCCAAAAGAAGGCTCAGATTGAAAAAAAAAAACGTTAATTTTCCTTTAAGTCTGGGAGAGTCTTCAGCATAGTTACCTGTGGTCAACCAATGACATCCCAAGTATTAAGTAAGTTTAATAACGATATAAATCACATAAAGTGCAGTAATTATGATCCACCTATGGAAAGGGGCAATGGTGCAGAAAATAAGGGTATTCAAATAGTAATTACTTGGAAAGATTTTGAGTGAATGTTGTCATAGAGGTGGTTTTGGAGCTTTTACACTTACACTACACTACACTAATACACTAACCTAAATGATGAGAGGATATTGGTTGAACCTTGTCTGTTTTTAAATTTGGCCAAGTCTTTAATGTCAATTTTCCGCCAAGAAGAAAAAGGGTAAAGAGAAACCGCATAGTCTCACACATCACATGGGAGCGGTGGAAGAAAATATGCACCAGTAATAGTTTGAGGCTCACATCTAAATATAAGTTATGAATAAAATCTCTCATTAAATTAGATTTAAATCAATAATAAAAACTGGGAACGATGGTTGGTTTTCCATCTCGCTGCAACAGTAATAACTTTGCAATCCTCAATAGCAGTCAGTCCAGAAATATAAATTACTTTGACAAATATTTTTCCAACAGCCACAGTGTACATGTGTAGACCGGGGCAGGAGTGTGACTGAGTAGTAGTGACATATCAGACAGATGCAGAGACGCAGCAATTTACTAAAGTTCAAGAAGTTATTTTTACCACCTCAGAAAAGTTGGTTTTCTAAGTACTAGTTACACACTATATTCCAATGAGCATAAATGAAAGGGCCTATATTTTCTGATCTGTTATAATGTTGTTTCCTCATCACAAACATACCTGCAGTTGTGTTGTGTTTCATTTGCACATGTTTTACACATAAACCCTGCATAAATTTTAGTGCTTCTCTAAAACAGAAAACGCTGTTGCACTTTGTGATGTCACACGGTAATACAGGAAGTGCTCCATTGTGTTTTTAATCTCCATATACCAGTTACACTCCGTAGAATCATCTGGATGATTTTAGTCAGTTTCTACTAAAAAGAAGGTCAAAGATGGCTGTTAACTTGAAAACTACCGCTTCATAACATCACAAGGTGATGTGCGAATATGAATAATAATGGGTTACTCAAACATGTGTAAATGAAACAAAACACAACTCCAGGTCTGTTTTGTGGAGGTAACATGACTTAAAGCTCACAAGAGTCCATTTTGTGCAATAAAGGATCTTTAAGTATTAAACCGGACCAAAATGGAACTGAACCAGGTCTGAAACAAAGTCCAAACCAGCACTAACCTATGATTGAACCAAGATACAGGACAGACCAAACAAGCACTAACCAACCAGGTAAAAGTTCCAAACAAAGATGTCAACACAGCTGTAGGTCAGTAGTTACAGTGTACACTCACAAATCCAAAGATTGTAGGTTGGCATATCGAAATCGGTATTGGAACAGAAAAAGCTTGTCGCAGCTCTAACCAATAGTGCAACTCGTACTATAATTTAAACTCCAAATGCCTCCACAATAGGGAAGAAAACTCCAAGGTGATTTATTAGCCTCTTGTCATACCTTTCACAACATGCCCACGTATGATATGTGACCGCGCTACTGTTCTCCATTCTAATCTTTCTTCTCGGTGAGTTAGGAGGACCTATTAAAAGCCCGTCCGGGTAACACGACCCATGTGGCGCGGTCAATTTAGCCCCTGTGTTATTCCTACAAGCAGCTGTTGTGTGTTTTTGCTCAGCTTGACTCCCAAAATCCAACCCTCCCCACCCCCATGTACCCATTCTATACATCTATCAAACAGCCTGGAACTATTTAAAGGGGCTTATAGTGTAAAGACAAACGCATTGGATTTGATATGTGGAGCGACATTGAAACATGACTTGGCAATGGGAAATGCTGGACGGGAGCTCAAAGTTAATTTAGCAGGACTTATGCTGGGATAGTAGCTGACATTCAAAGTGGCGTCCGGGATTGTGGTGATTTAGGAGGAGGGGGCGCTCATGCAATTGGCTGGAACACAATTACTGACACTTCAATTTGGACAAAAAACAGTGAGACAGTTTTAGTACAGTTCCTATGTAGACTACAACCTCAGTGAACTCTACAGTGGTAAATGATCACATTTTTATAAAGCTCTTCTACCTTAAATGCACTACAAGCGCTTTACATCAAGAAAGAAAGAAAGAAAGCACTCACCCATTTACACACTCACACAGGAGTACAGACAGATACTGGGGGCAAGGGGGGTTAAATGTCTTGACCAAGGACACAATGACAGTATTCATCTTTGTAAGCTGGAATCGCAATGCAAATGTTGCAAAATATGTCAAGAGCGGGATTCAAACCACCAACCTTCGGATGTCTACCACTCTACCGACTAAACTGCCGCCTCAGTGCTGCGTCAATAAAAGATACACCAGAAAAAAACGCACTATGTCATATTTTTGGTGGATGGGCCACTACTTACTTTTCTCCAAGGAGATGTTAAGCGTTTAACTGGAATGTTCCACAGTAGGGAATTAAACATATCTATCTTGCATTTAGTAAAGAAAGATGTTTTTATTACTAAAAAATAATATGAAAACTCATTGCATTCATATAGTGACCAGACTCGTCTCTCCACAGATCTGACCTGTAATTTGGCCTGGTCACTTCACTTTCATGTCTTTGTGGTTTAATGCCATACTGTGGAACATTTAAGGCAAAGCAGAACATCTCCATGGAGACAAGTAGGTGGTATACTTTCTACCAAAAAAAAAGTACTGCATTTAGTTTTGACATGAAACCATACACATATTTGATTGATTTGATATTATATTGGATAGAATGTAGAAATAGTCTGAAAGCAACCACAGATGAACAGACAAGATGTACCCAAGCTGGAAGTTATATAGTTAAGTTATTAAAAATATTAGGGTTTTTGAAAGCATTTCTACAGCTGTTTTTTGGTATGTGAATCACTGGTGTTGTGCAGATGAACCAAATGCAGAAAAGAGAAACATTTGTTTTGAGTGAGCAGAGTCCCAGTGTAAATCACACCTCATCCTCTTTCCACTTCGTCACATCATAATTAAAAGTGACACAGCAGCTGGGCACAACATACTGTTAGCATTAGTACTTAGCTCACTGCTGATGCTGCTCATTCCTACTCAACAGACCAAACATCTCTATAAAACCAACTACTACAAAGTTTATGGGCAAAACTGACCATTTTAACCAAGAATAGATGATTATGACTTAAATAGCTTTAACCTGTCAGCAGTTAACAATCAGATTAATCATGTTGACATTGGCCATGGTTTCAGAGTAATAAAAAAATTACACTATTACTATACAAGTACAAATATAACACATCTTTTCAATGTTTAAAATTAGTGAAACTTATGAATTATCAAAATACAAAACACACGAAGCAAACAAAATAAGATTCACAATATTCTTCAAAATAATTGGCAAGCTCATATTACAAAGTGAAAGTCTGAAATTCAAATTTGTTCAATTCCAAATAAAATGTAAAGCACTTGGTGTGCTCAGTGTATGAGTGTGAAAAATAGCTCTACTCAAAAACTTTTTTTTTTTGCCTTACTTTTGTCTACTTCTCTACATCAGGCAGATGTAATAACTTGTGATTTGTTTTTACATTTGCCTTGATAAAACGCTCCTAGGTAAATCTATGCCTCTTTCAAGTTTTGTTTTTTCCTTCAGTCCAGGTGAATTTATCTTAGATTTGATCTTCTTCCATCTTATTGGAAACATATACGTAGGTAGACTTAGGGCATAAAGGGTGTCAGGATGACTGTTGATAGGGCTAATAATTCCAGAGAAATCCACATTTAAAGTTTGTACAATGTAAGCTTAAATACATGTGCGTGTTATCGCTATTGGCAGATGCACCTGTACATCAGTTATCATCAGAAACATGTGTAATCTCCGTGCACTAAATGAAATCTCATAAATGATGAGAAAATAGTTGTTTACTTTCCGTAAATTGGATTGTAAAGAGACAGCACCGCATACACAGAGCCAGAGGGAAGGAGACAAACATGTGAAACACAAGGACATGTGAGAAGACATAAAGAAACTGTCCCTGACTCAGATCTTTCTCCTAAACAAAGAGAGGTGACTCCTCTTCAGTCCCACACTCTCTTTGCTACAGCCTTGACTGTAGACCTGTTAAAATGCTCTTGCCTTATCACTGAGATTGACCAAAGTTTTAATTTCAATCTTCTGACAGCCCTAGATGTACCACACAAAATATGATCATGGTATACTTGTCCATTATTGGTGGTTTTCAAATTCTAGTATGTGATCATGTCATACTGGAGACTAGACCCAAGAACTAACTTTATTTACCACAAAAAAAAGTCCCATTTGTATTAAATAATATTGGCCTATAGACCGTGATGTCATCTGAAACCCAGCAATTAAGACACCACATGCATATGATCTATTCCTCTGATATCCCTACCAGTATTAGTCTCGCATTCCGGTTTCTCCTTGTGTTTTCTCCATTTGAAGAGTGTAAAGACAATACACTGCCTTCACTCTTACAGGCATACATGGTGACAATTTCAGTCCAGGCCACAATAAACAAACAGGTGACAGTGTGTGCCGACTATAAGAGCCATTCCAGACATTAAAACCAGAGCCTGTGTGAAAGTCATAAACACATTGACTTTCCAGTATCATCTTTATCATAGAGCAACACTTGGGCCTGTCACAACATTTGAAGCATGATATATACATAAACGATAATAATGAAACTACAATATTTCACCGAGGCAGTAACTACAAAGCATTATCTTATTCTACACAATATTATATTAAAAAAAAACTGCAAAAATAAATAAATAGCAGAAACACTTTTGAATAGTTAATTTGCATCTATAATGGTAAATGTTTACGTCCATGGCTCAAATCTGATCCCCCACTAGTACTAGCATAAATAAAGTACCCACAATAAATATTACCTGCCATTAAATATCCTTTCATCAGTTATTGAACAATCAGTTGCTGTAGTAATTATCGCGGCAGGCCTACCTACAGGACACTCTATAACAACTGCCAAAGTGATGAGTGGTTTTTGAATGTTTAGGTTTCAACTAACTCTGAGAATTCCCCCTACATAAATGTTAAGCTTCCTAACAAGCTATTTATGAAGTGACAAATAGCAACTCAAGGTAAATATAGCCAACGTCTTCAGCCACACATATTCTGAGTGTAAGGTGATTCAATACAACTAACAAGTCAGACACAGATGTTGGCTAAAGGAGATAATTGTTTTATATTTCCCAAATTGCAGTTTTAGTATAGCTTAAAGGGATATGCCACCCCCAGGTCAAACTTGGGCATCTCCCCACAGTCCAGAGACTAAAATAAGTGGTGGAAAGCATTTTTCTGGTGACGCAGCCATTGTCCAGGTCTGTCAGCACTGACCGCCGCGGTATCTGGTGCTCCTCCGCCTTAGACTGGAGTCTAACGTCGCCAGAGAAAGATTTCGGCCAAAAGGAATTAATTTGCTCGATGCGTTTCCCAATTACTTTCTGTGTAGTGCGCATTCATATCGAGTGCAAATAAATGTGCAAATCAACACGGAGAGCTTGACTTGGTCATTTTGGGTGGGAACTATTTTTCAGTGCGGAAAAACACAGCCGAAGCACAGACCATGCTGACAGGGGAATCCCAGTTACGCACCAGGAAGGGAGTTCCCCTGTTACGCAGCATGGTGTGTGCTTCGTCTGTCTTTTTCCGCACAGAAAAATGCAGATACCGCGGCGGTCAGTGCTGACAGACCTGGACAATGGCTGCGTCACCAGAAAAACGCTTTCCACCACTTATTTTAGTCTCTGGACTGTGGGGAGATGCCCAAGTTTCACCTGGGGGTGGCATATCCCTTTAAAGGGACAGCTGTTGCGTTGTGAGTTAGGATGCATTCACTAGGAGTAAAAAATATATTGCAATTAAATCTAAATCACAATTTGAGTCACAATTATCAAATCACAAAGGCTATCAACAGAAATATCTTGTTGTACATATGGTTTAGACTAGGGATGTCAACAATTAATCGATTAATGATTAATTAATCAATTAACGATTAATTGTTGATTAAGACGTTAGTCGAACAAAATGCATTAATTGTAATTAATCGCTAATCGCGGACACTCGCACCCGCGTGGTCACGAAACAAGGCAACCGCGCACCGCGCTGCGCCAAGCTCGAATCAGCCGGCCGCAGGCACCAACGGCACTGCTCAGCAGCCCCGGGTGTACGTGCGAGGCGAGATCGAACCACGGCGCCCAGGAATGCGCCGCAACGTGCCGCTGCTGGTCCCGCGCGGCCGGCCCACGGCCCGGGCCCCGAGGTTCGCGAGGCTGGTCCGCGGCTCGGGCCCCGAGTCCCGCGCGGCTGGCCTGCGGCCCGGGCCCCGAGCCACAAACCAGCCGCACGAAACCAGCAGCGGCACGTTGCAGCCCAATCCTGGTTCAGTCCAGGTCCAGACCCGGCCGAGTCCCGGTCCAGGTCCAGTCCAGGTCCAGTCCAGGTCCAGACCTGGTCCAGACCTGGTTTAGTTCTGGTTTAAACCAGTCCACGTTTAGCCCTGGTCTAGTCTCTTAGCGAATCAGGACAGAACACAATGTTACACTATAAAAAAATTAATTAAAAAATAAAAAAAAAAAATCGCGGACCACGACAGAGTGAGGGATTACTGTATTTTGTTATTCAGCATCAATACATTCGTCTGCTTTTTAAAAAGGAATAATTAATTGAGGAATATACAATATAATACTATGATATATTTATGACTCAGTGTTATGTTACTATAGCTTATATTCTTAAAGACCCTATTGAAACACTAAAATTCAGGTGAAAAATGCCGCTTATCAGTTAATCGTTAATCGATCGATAAGGTCAATCAACTATCAATTAATGAATTAATCGATAATTTGCATCCCTAGTTTAGACCTTTGCAAATATGTTCTGATTCTGAAATGCATGGGATTCTTGAATTTTATTTATATTATTTTTGTATAGCATCACTTCATATACTGTATCAGCCTTCATTCAGATTCATTCAGATTCAATGCTGTTGGACTTGTTTACAGTGACTCTTAAAACATATTTTACAAATCGAAATCAGAAAAATTGCAATTTGATCTTTTTTTTTTTTTTTACATTTTTTTCAAAATTGTGCAGCCCTACAGTAATTTTCAATCTTATCTTGGCTTGGTCTTGTTCAGTCCAGGTTTAGTCCCAATTGTAATGTGGTAATGTGGTGTGTTTGCAAAGTTGAAAATATATGATAAATATATAAGCTTGATTAAATTTCTTCTAATTTACCCATATATATCCTGTATCATTCAGTAGCATCTTTAAACTTGCCCTTAATTCAATGTTACTGCTTATGAATGCATAAGCACATTAAATTAATAAACTAATAAAAGAAAATAGGTGGTAGATTTTCCATTCTGCTATCATATGTCATATAGGGGAGAACTTTCATAATACCAGGCTATTGTCTAATCAATAGCTCCACTGTGGATACATCCTTATATTACATAGGACCGTTTACATATTATGCAATCTATATTATTTAAATGTGGTAATACATAGATGTCACATACAACTTTACAATGGATTCAGACCTTTCAAAATAAAGTGCTTTTGCTGTCATGGCCACATGCACAGAATGGTCTTTCTTTCCATCTCTGCTCGTGACAAAGGAGATTGGCCGGAGGTGAACTCCCAAGCAACTTAATTTGTTCTGACAATCAGCCATAAGAAAGCGCTAACCGAGCAGTGCTGCAGCTAAAGCACTCACCTCAGCACTTTAGAGAAGAAAAGGAGAAAAACATCGCTACCTTCAACACATAAGAAATAATGATCCAGGTAGGCACTTTTAGATAGTTCAGAGAGATGTGTACTGTGGCTGTAATGGGGCCTCAATTTAGGCTAGACAGCATCTTCAGCTCCAGCTTAACAGACACTATTGTATTACAAAACATGTTGTGGTTTAGATGCTTTTACCTTGATTCAAAAGATCTATTTTTGGCATATTTTAAGCCCACATTGATGTCATGAACATCAATCCACTGTGCTCAAAAGGTGAAAGAGGAAAAAGTAAGGCTGATTTGTACCTAGGGATTTTGATTATTTTCAACATATTGCATGATAAGAAATCACTATAATCTAGCTAAGTCACATTTTTCACAGTGCCATAACAAATATGAACGGTTTTCTGAAGCTTTAGAGATGATAGCCTCTAAAGGCTATAGATTTATCTGCATAAAGAAGTGGTCTAGGTGAATGTGACTCAGCTCCAGTCTAATGAAGCTCATAGGGACTAGAAGATATAGGGGCGAATTTGGAGTTGAGTCTCATAATTGCAACTAAAGAGACAATCCAGATCGAGGCTGTTCCTGCAGCAGGCAGCAAGCCTGACAGCAGCAGTTATGGAGAGTGGGGCAACAGTTTTTCAATAGAAAGTGAATTGGAGGCAGAGCCGATGGAGTCAGAAGTGCAACAATGCTCACTTCCTATGTCCATTTATACATGGTCTATCTCTAAAGATGACCATGTTTCAGATAAGACACATCACCACTTACAATAAAATGTCAACAAAGCAGTAGCTTTCAGGGTCAAACTGAAAGGAAACTGCATTGAACTCTGTGACCCAAAATAAAGGGACTTCTTTGTCAAACTTTCTGAACTGAATTATATTTGAAATGGTTCTATATAGGAGCACAAAACAGGAAGTCTAGAATCACCACAAGACAGAAACCAGAGACGAGCGCCCTTCCTCATTCGCGGTCACAGTTGGGTGTGTGTGTGTGTGCTTGGTGTGTGTATGTTTGAGTGGGAGGGGGGTTGTTGGGGGACTCTTTCCTGCCTCTGGGGTAAGGCAGAGGGGTCAGGGGACATGAGATGGTCATGAACTGTCCTGTAGCATCACTGCACCAGGCGGCAGACCAAGAGCACAACCCAAGGCCTGCACTCTTTCTATGACTAGAGTGAATGACTGAGAAAAGATCAGCATGTTTCCTCTAAATTAAGTCCACAGCACGATACAGGGAGGTCCAGCTGCTCAGTGCTCTGTGTTACTAGGCTGTCACAATATCATATCAAATATATATCCTAACACAGTTTTAGACTTTTTAAATTATCCAATTTAATGTTGATTCTGATGATTGATAATATTGCTTAATGTTTATCAATCATCAGAATTGTGCTACATTGCCTAGTACATAGTGTAGTGGTCATATCATAATCACAATGGTGTCTTTATGGTTAACTTGGTAAAATTTGAAAAAAAAAAATTAATCACACTGACTTTGCTTTTATAGGTCATTGCAATATGGGTTGTAAAATGATTTGTGTAAACATAAACAACACCGACTTTTAATCAGCATCATTTAAAACAAAACAAAAGCTGATCAGAGACCAAACAAATGAATCTTGATATGACTAAAATTCAACATAATTCAAATGTATTTTTTTTAAACACAGTAAATAAGAAATTATGCTAAGATAGGTATAGTTCAGCCCTCAGCCTCCCTACAGTATCTACATTGTACCTAAATTTAGCAGGGCAGAGCCTTGTATGATCCATGACTAACTGCTGGCTACAGTAGTGACAGCTCCGCCAGCAGGCAAGTGCACCAGCTCATGACTAAACTCGTACAACACCACTCTCTCCTGTGTATTTTTACATAGTCCAGTCAAGAATCCATCCAGGAAATCTTGTTTTTCAGCCAAATTCAGCAGCATTACTATGGCAACATGAGGACTTTTATCACTTCGGGATTCGAGAAACATTTTCAAAGACATGGCTTGTTTTGCTCAGTATTTCTGTGTGCCTGCTGTGCATAAGACTTATTAGTAAGCTTCACAGACGCCAGTGGGTAAAACCAGACATTAGGCTTCAATTTGCCCCAGTAACACTTCCATTAAAGGCAGAAGAGGCTGAGATGGGTGGGTCCCTCACAGATGACTCCCTTAAGGCGAGCATCTGTGTAGTCCAATCTGAGGCGTAAGCAACAGGATCGAAATCACATTATAACCCCACTGGAAAAGACAGCATAGGGTAATGAGGGGTCATCCAAACTGCGGGGTTTGACTTATTGTAACAGAAAATGTCAAGGCAAAAATCACAGTAAGCCCCACAGGCAGATTACTAGACTTACAAATGAGACTGGCCTCTAACATTTGATAGTAGGGTTAAACTGAAGAATCAATAATGTTTTCTATACAGGGGGTCCTCGGGTTACGACGGTCTCGACTTACGACGTTTCGTGGTTACGAACGCGCCCCCATTAAAAATAATAATAATAATATTACGCGTCATTCCGTCTTACGCGGTTTAGCATGGTAAGCGACGTAAACAAACGCAAACGGCGCACGGCGGAAGAATACGCTCTGTTGTGGTTGTAGGGCGGAGAAGACCGCCTCGTGTGCGTGCCTAATGTGGGCGGAAGTACCTGATGTGGGCTCTGATCTGCTCCTATGAAAGCGGCAGTGATAACCAAGCAGCGTAGTGGTCTAATTATTGAGATGGAAAGGCTATTGGTGCTTTGGTTGGAAGATCAAAGGCAAAATCCGACTTACGACGAAATTCGGGTTACGACATGTCTTAAGAACGGATCAACGTCATAACCCGAGGACCCCCTGTATTCAATTATGAATGTTTTTTACTGAAAGTCACAGCTCATATTGTCTCTCAACTGTCCATGTTTACATGTATACCACTGTCTACTGTATTTTCCTGAACATATACATAATTATAAATAAAATAAATCTCTTTTATAAATAAATAAAAATTTACTGAAATAAATATCTATTATAAATCATATTGATTCTATCGATTGTAAGGACTTGGCAGAAGATGCAAAATATTACTGACTATAGAAGAGGCAATGACAGCATGGTCAACTGAATCATTTGATTTAGATAAAAATATAATTTTCCATTTTGTACTATAACCCAGTAGCTATATCTTATCCCCCCCCCCCCCCCCCCCCACACACACACACACAAAATATATATATATATATATATATATATATATATATATATATATATATATATATATATATATATATATATATATATAGATAGATAGATAGATAGATAGATAGATAGATAGATAGATAGATATATATAGATATATATTTTACCTGAATATGTTTTAATGTACTATATGTACTGGTGCCTTGGGGACACCACTGCTGCATGCCCATAGGCTTTGTGCAGTGCTAACACAGCCACATCAGTGACAGAAATGCAAACACGCAGTGCTGTGTGGAGTGGCCACAGGGGACAGCGAAGAGCCGAGGCATGCACAGAGCGAAGAGGTGATGACTTTGTGCAATCAAGAATGAGCAAGAACCGCTCCACAGCCATCCACACAATGCTATATTTTCTGTCAAGATCAAAGCAAGGCCCAGAATTCACACTGGGATTAGGAGGTGATACAGAAAAAGAAATTGTTGGAATGGGCTGGAAATAGGTGCTTTTCTCACAATATACAAGTGACTCAGAGTGTGTTGTCGCATAGCCTGCCACCTGCCCAACAAATGAGTGGAGTAGGACAAAAATAATAAGTCATCAGAAAGTGAGGCACTGCAGTGTCCAAGTGGAGACCTCACTACTGGCCTAGAACCTCTTCGTTACTGCAAAAGAGCATTCATTCATTCATAAGAGTCAGTTGTTCTGTAGCATAAATAATAAAACTAATCATGCAAATAAATAAACAAATCCAAACCTCAGGCAAGAATGACATGTTCCAACAACATTTTATTTTCAAATAATTTATTGTTATTAGTAATTATACATTAATTAAGTGAATAGTGCACAATTATACTAATGATATAAATAAAAAATAATAATAAAATTGCTCTTTATTAGACAATACAATATCATTATCAACTTGGTTGAATATAATTTTCAACTTGGTTATGTTAATGTTACATTTTGTATACATTTGTTCTATTTATGTGTTTTGTTTTGTTGTTGTTTTTTTTAAATGATTTGATCATCTTTATTTTTGGGAAATATTTGTATTATTTCAGATGTATGACTGGTGTGGTTGCTAATAAAAATGCTTTAGCCTTTATCCAGTCATTTTGGGGTAGAGTATTTTCTATAGTCATTCACAAACTTCCTCCCTGTGAACTGGTTGTGTTTATTTGCATTGCATGAGATTGTTCATTTAGACAGTTAGAGCAGTGGTTATGATGACAGAGCAGTGGACTGTGTTTGAACAGGTGTTTGAACAACATGATTGTCTGTTTACCTCTTGACTGTTTTTCTTTATTGAAAAAGCAAAAGTGGAATGGCATTATTGTTTGTTTTCAATCTCAAAGGTATAACATAAGCTATAGATCGCCAATTTAAATGTAAAAAACGGTATACAATTTACCTCTAGGTGCCCCGGATAGAATCTTGTCTGTTTTTTAAGACAACTGATTTTACTGAATATATACATTACTCCTAAACGGTCCTCTCCAAAGATCTGACCTGTAACTTGGCCTGTTGGTGTCACCAGCTTGTCTCTGTGGCGACAGATAAGTTGAGTCAAACAATTTAGGCAAAGAATGAACACCTTCATGGAGACAAGCAAAAGTTTCACAGCACAGCCAATACTATGATTTCCTTTCTACATTGTTGTATGTCAATAGCAATAAAACAATAAAATTACATTTTCCAAAGATGCATGTGCTTGTAAATAAATTGAGGTTATAACAAAAGTAGAATATCATCCATTGATCTTTTTGTTGTTGAATCAGCATCAAAGTCAGGCAATCCTTTCAATGTCCAACAAGTGACATCTCTGATCACATTATCTTTTACAGTACATCAATCGCATTACCCACAATGCCTCTGTACAGGCGTGTCGTCTGCTCCATTCTTGTCTTTTGTTTTTTACATAAAAAGCATCTCCACAAACAAATGTAACACAAGGAAACTCCTTCTAAGTAAACAAAAAATCGGACACATGACACCGGGCACCGCTCTGTTCCAAGAGCTCCGATTGGCTGAAATCAATTTACATAGACACACACCCAGACAGCCTACAAACAACTGCAGGGGTTACCTCAATGTATTTTAAGAAGAAATTAGACACATTTGGGCCAAAATAAAGTGCTGTGTGAAATCTCAATGTAAAATTTAGGTTAAATACGTTGATGAGTTTTAAAAAGGAGGAGTATGTTCTGTGGCTCGAGTTCAGAATCACACGCACATTTTGACAGATATATGAGTAAAAGTCTTTCAATAAATAAGCTTTCAAGGTTTAAACATCTAGTTAATAAAGTTGACTATGAGAGTAATTTTGGCCCATTTGACGCTATTTACTAATATAGACTATTAAGCCACAACTAAGACCACTCACGTGTAAAGGATCACAACCATAGCATTAGAGAAACGTTTCCCTTCCCCTGTGAGCTTGACGTTCTTGAAAAACCTTATTATTATTGCACTTAGTGTGCTAAGTTATTAAGCCAAAAGGGTCTTCCCCTGGGGCTCCTCTCAGTGGGATGTCTCTCCAGCCACCCCAGCTGGTTCCTCTTGACATGGAGAAGCAGCGGGTCTACTCCGAGCTCCTGTGACAGAGCTCTTCATCCTATCTCTAAGGGAGCACCCAGTCACCCTGCAAAGGAAACTATTTTGGCCGCTTGTATCCAAGATCTTGTCTTTTTTTGTCATTACCCAAAGCTCATGACCAAAGATGAGAGTAGCAATGGAGCTTGACTTGTAAATTGAGAGCTTTGCCTTTCGACTCAACTCTTTCTTCACCACAATAGTCCAATACAGCAAATGCATCACTGCAGACACTGCACTGATCCGCCTGTCAATCTCACGTTCCATCCTTCCCTCACTCATGAAGACTCTCCGCCCACCCAGACAGGAGTTTTTTTCTAATAACAATCAAAATAAAACCATTTACAAAGCCTTATCTCAGTATTTCCCTCAGTGAGTGGGAGAGGCTTGATGATGTGTACAGGAGGGAGCAGATGGGAGCAGAGGGAGCAGAGGGAGCAGGGGAGTCCTGGGAGAGGTATAAATCTATTGGAGCTGTCAGACTGTGGGCCTGTTGATGAGGAGGAACCTAAAATACCACCTGTCTGTTTCTGCATAATGAGCTGCAGTGAGTCACAGTCTTTAGGGTTTAGTCATGTTTTCACTGGAAATACAGTTTAGCAACATTTCAGAATGTTACTCCATTTTGGGAGTTACATTCTGAAATGTGAGTTTTGATAAATTTTTGATCCATGTCATTTTGGGGTGTTTAGAGACAAGAGTTATTCTCAACTGGGAGCCTAGGCAAGTTAAACCCAATCTACCACTTCACATTTCTACAAAAGGTCTCTATGTTCTTGAATAACAAAATAAAATTATAAAACATATTTGCTTTTTGACACAAATCTTGTAAACATTGTTGTATTTGATCCATTTAGAGGACCTTTAAAGGTACTGTACTTGATGTGTACTGCCTTAAAAACAGAACTAGTTCATTTTTTATTTGGGTGTAGTAGTCCAAACTTACTCCTCGCTTTTCTCATGGATTCTTAGCATTCGAATGATTCACTATGATGGGATGATAAACACTTTTAACAACTTTCAGAAGCCAGAGTGAAGTATTGTCTTCACTGCAATACTAGCAACAAACAACAGGTTGCTAACAGTGCACCAGCCTTACTACAAAATGCACTTTATTACATGGAAAAATCAACCTCTTGAACTGTAGGAGCCATCACACCTCTGGTTCATGTCCCGCTCCTCTGTCCTCTCTGCTCTACCAACAGGTCCTCTTTGTTTACAGCGCGTCGCCGGCTGTTTATAAGAAGCTTCTTTCCATTCGCTCACGCACTGTTAGCTTTCTGTGTCCCCGTGCAACACCAGACACATCACACCCCTAAGCAGACACCAGTCCCCACACAAGAGGAAAAATTGAGTAATTAGACTACTCATTTAACAAAAACATAGTTAACATCATTTTACTCATGATTTTACTTGAAGTCTTGTTTACTTTTTCAATTTTGGTGTAGTTTATCATTTTATTTCTTGGCTTGACAAAGGCTGCAGATGTGACAGAGGTAATTCCCATGTCTGTTACCTAGCAACCACAATGTTAACAAGGGACAATACTGTACAATAGTTATGATTAAAAGTCCTATATTACACAAAATTGACTCTTGTGAACTTGAAGCCATGTTATAATGTTGTTACCTCATCAAAAACAAGCCTGGAGTTGTGTTTTGTTTCAGTCATACATGTTTGAATAATCCTGCACTATGAGACGAGTCTGTCTTCATCTCCAGCTCAAATGCTCTTTTCCACCTAGTGATATCATGAATTGGTAGTTTTCAAGTTAACAACATTTTTTTGCTTTTTATTCAGTAGAGATGGACTGAAACCATCCAAATGATTCTAGTGAATAATGTACGGAGTTGAACAACACAATGGAGCAAGGTGTGTTTTGTGAGCAGTGTGTTTTCTGATTGACAGAAGAACTGTGCCTAACTCTGCAGGATTTGTGTGTTAAAAATGTGTGAATAAAAACTAGGGCTGTCAAACGATTAATTTTCTTGATCGCAACTAATCTCAGAAATTTCATAGTTAATCGCGATTAATCGTGATGTATTTTGCATGTTTAAAATTGATATCTTGCAGTAAGACCGTTCGAATCTAAAGTTAAACTCACAATGCAAAGTATTTCTCACCATTTTTTTTATTTCAAAAAAGTGCAGAGAAAGGAAAAAGTAACAATGAACCAGTAATAGTGGCTAAGTTGGCTAAACTGAAGACAACAGCGTGTCCTTCCTTGCCAATGCCGACGACTCGATTGAAGCCCGCTCGAGCTGCCTACGGATGCGTAGAAGGAACAAAATACTAGCAAACTCAAAATAGCGCGTTTAACCGACAATGAGTTTAATTAATACAACCAAATGAGCTGCATATGGATGGTAGAATTGCGGAAAATGCTGGCAAACTCTGATCGCGATTAAAAAAATTGTTCGCGATCATAACTTACATTAATCTAATCGCGATTAACGCGTTAATATTCCCAGCCCTAATAAAAACACAACTCTGGGTACTTTTTTGATGAGGAAACATCATTATAACATAGATCAGAAAATAACGTAATATGGGCCCTTCAAACTAATTGTGTTCCTTGCACATACGTTGTCACAATGCGCTGACATAAGTAGAGGTAAAACTCCCCATGACAAACTGCCATAACTGATGTAAAACAATGATAAAAATTGACCACAGGTAATGTTCCAGTAAACCAAGTAAAAACATGAAAGTCACATGCACTTTAAAGCTAAAAGGTCATTCATATCGGTGCAGAGATAAGGTATTCTGCCTCCTAATAAATGTTTTATGATGACTGTTACTTCCGTTCAAATGCAGGCCATAAACTCAAGCATTCCTCACAACAAAGAAGAGCAAAGATGTTTAAAAGTGCAGAGTAGTGGGTTCTTGTCACCAATGTCTCCACATCCTTCGGTTTGCAAACAACCAGCTCTAAAAATGTGATGTGAAAGCTTGTTCTTATGTTTTTAGGTTGTCATATGAAATCAAAATGTCATCAAATTTCAACAAAAAGTTTAAATTGATTTATACATTTTGGTCATGGGACAAAAAAATAATACAGTTTATGGCAGCAAAAGGGTGGACACTTTGTATAATTGCATAAAAATTCATGACGTTCTCTTCAGCTATACCAGTCTTTCCCCATCAGAGAGAAGAGTGGGACTAAAATGAATATTTATAAAATGTGATTACCAATAGAGGGATTCTTCACGCATTACCAATAGACATTTTGTTTTAGTTTAACTTAAATGTACTGACTCGAATTTTTTGCTATTTGAGAGATGTTATTTATTGGCTGGAATATTCCTCAGTATGGCATTAAACATTATCTCCCTGGATACAAGCAGGGCCAAGTTACAGGTCAGACATGTGGAGAGGCAACTTCGTTTTCAGTAAAAACTTATTTTTAAGGCATTTTTGAGCAATACAACACGTGTAATTGAATAAATGCAACATAGATACATTTAAATAAGCAATAAGCAAAGTATAACCTATCCTTGGAGATGTAGATGGCAGACCCTGCAGCAGAAAACTTACACACTGCGCCTATTTTATATCACTGTCCACCCTCTGGGGTCCAAAAGTTATAAAAGTTTTGGTCCATGTTTGTTCTCCTTCCCTGAACATACTTGTGAGGATAAGGCTGTGTTAATCCAGAGGTGAGCTGAATGGCAGCTCTGTGAGTGTGAGGTGGAGAGGAAGGAGGCCAGACGGAGACCCCAGGTCCCAGAGCTCCACCAGCACAAAGACAGGCTCAGAGCGAATGTGGAATAATATAGAATATCATAATAGTAACATATGTGTGTGCTAAAACATGTTGAAGGCAGGAACAAGCACAACAGGCATGTAAAGAGTATGTGTGCACTATGTAACTTTTCAGGTCGGCCTCCTACTTGTCTCCATGGATATTGTTTTGCTTATTAAACTTATTTAACTTAAATGACATTGCAAAGTTACAGGACGGATCTCAGGCAACTCTTATGCAACAAAATGCAATTGAATCATTAGAGATATAGAAAATATAACTAAGTTTACCATACTCTGGAACATTCCGGGCACCCCCTAAATTTGATGTGTAGGGAAGAATGAGTGTCGATATCATTCAAAAGTCAAAACATAGATTTATTTGATTACACCTTTTTTATTTTAACACAGGGGATCAAGCATATTTTTCCGTAATGTTGTAGACCAGGGGTCGGCAACCTTTACCACTCAAAGAGCCATTTTGGACCCGTTTCACACAGCAAAGAAAACACTGGGAGCCACAAAACCCTTTTGAAATTCAAAATGAAATAACAATGCATATTTGTGCCATAGAATTACATTTTGAAAATGAATGAACTAAAATAAAATACATTTTAATTAAATACAGTGGTCCCTCGCTATATCGTGGTTCACTTTTCGTGGCCTCGCTGCTTCGCGGATTTTTTTATTCCAATTTTTTTATAGTGTATCAATGTGCACTTCTGCGTCCTGATTGGCTAAGGGACTGTAGACCTTTGCGGATTCAGTCAGTCATTCTCCTCCGTGTCTCCTGTACTGAATGCATTCAGTTTGCCAGATTTATATAAATGTTCGATCGCAGTGTGACTCTGAAGTGCTGTATGTTTTCTCCCCTAAAAAAACTGCCACGGCGAAGCGGTGCCAGGACGAAGAGGCTCGGTCAGAATAACTCTGAAATACACATGAAATATACTTTGGTTTCGTTCTATTTTACTGTGCTTTTGTGTTGAAAATCTACAAAAGTTTGAGTATTTAAACACGAGAGAAATGTGAGAAAACGTTAATTCCAGAGAAAAGTGTAGAACATGTGTGGTGAGGTGTTTACAGCCTTAAAACATAGAGAATAATTGTAAAATATAACACTGACGACTTCGCGGATTTCGCTTATTGTGGATTATTTTTAGAACGTAACCCCCGTGATAAACGAGGGACCGGTGTACTGAGCCGCATCAGAGGGATCAAAGAGCTGCATGTGGTTCCGGAGCCGCGGGTTGCCGACCTCTGTTGTAGACTCTAACCACTCTCCTAATAAAGTACAACAAGTTAACATTAAAACTATCAATTAAAGACAGAAGATGACATGTTTCTGAGGGCATCAATATGGAAGTTCTGGTGACTGTCCCTACTCCTGAGCCTGCTCGCCCCGCTGACCTGCTCCTGATGTGGGATAAGCAAAGAGGCTTTTTAAGTCGCTACTGGCAGCTAAAACCAGTGAAAGGTGAAATTGAACTTCCAAGTTATCCAAACACTGCTTACTGACTTTGACAAATTACCAAAGACAAAGATACACAAATAATAGGATAAAAGAATCGCTCTCCAACCGCAATCACAAAAGCAAACTGAATCGCGTGAATGGAAAATATTATGGGATTTATGAGATTTGTCTTTGTGAGTGTACAAAGACAACGTCAGAAAGGCCCATGCAAAAGTACAGTGATTGAACAATTAGCGACAATGATTTCACCATTTCTGTCATGGGAGATTGGCAGCTCTATTCATTGCTCTAAAGGTCTAAAAGCAAAAGATATCTACACAAAAAGACTTCAGTATCCAGTTATTTGGAAAAAGGTAAAAGTAAAAGTAAAGATACAGTACAATGATCTGCAATAAAATAACAATAAGTAAATGTCTGAAATATCTAAACAATGTATGTGACAGTTTTAGATATGATTGGCTCGTTGAATAGTAGGAAAGGAGGACAGACACACAGATAATCCTGTAAGACATGACTCAAATGCCTGAAAATGAATTAAAGCTGCATACCTTTTCTGATACAAGGTCCGGCATCTCCTTGTCTCCATGAAGATGCTGTTGCTTTGTCTGGAATGTCCCAGTATGGCATTAAATGTATCCATCTTGCATTTACTCAATAACATGGGTTTTTATTGACTTAAAAACTTGCATTCTTACTGAGAGTGGGCTTGCCTAAAAAACATTGTAAAAGTACACACTTGATTGTAATGAATAAATATATTGTATCTGTTATTGGCATTAGATAACAGATATTGCAACTTTATAGAACAACTATTTGACCTTACCCAGGTCCAAATAAAAATTATGGGAGACAATAAAACATTTACCCCATAATAAACAACATACTGTATGTCCTATGATATACCAGACAAGCATATGTTAACATTTTAATAATAAAGAGCTATTATATATTTAGCTTTGAAATGAGAGGTGCACTGATTGAGATACTGGTATCGAATATCGGCACTGATATTCAGTGTTGGGGAGTAACGGATTACATGTAACGGCGTTACGGTAAAAGGATACAAAATAAAAGTAACTGTAATCCGTTACAGTACAAGAAAAAAACGATGTAATCAGATTACAGGTACATTCATTGAGAATGGGGATTACTTAACAGGATTACAATTTGTGCTGCTGCGTGGTGTTCCGCCATTTCTGCGAGCGGTGTCGGCTGGTTCCTACTGCCTGCCGCGCTCCCGTGTTTCCCCTCCGCACCGTAGTGTCGTAAACTCCTCTCGGTAGAGCTCCCGTATCCTCACCGTGCAGTCTACAGCTCTTAAGGTAAGCACTGCTACCCTCCACCACTGATAAGATGTAACTTGGCCCAATGCCACCCAGTCGGAAACCAAACGCTTCAGGCCAGTTCTGATTGGTTGGAGGGAGGCCCAGAACTAAGGCAGTCAAAAGTTAGTAAATTTGTGCATTTAGGGGCAAACTGCTCATCGTTTCTGCGGTATGGTTTTGGCTTTTCGTCGGCATCCATTACGTAATGACGACAGTCGAGTCGTAGGCCGTTTCCCAATTCACCGACGGCACGCTTGTTAGCGTCCTTGGAACGGGATATGCGACATATCCGGCGCGACAAGGGCCGTTCCATTCGTTTTTTTCCCCCTGCACCGTCAAGACGAGCTCTGAACGGCGCCGTCGTTTCCATGGAAATCGGGGCGTGGACCAAGCGTGCAAACATGCACGCTCCGCACACTTAAAAGCCCCAGCATGCACAGCGCGGGACTACAAAGACCGACTCGCCAGCGACATCCACAAGTGAGAGTTGCGACGTCACTATAAAATATACGTACTGGTTCACCTCACCTACAACTATGCTACATGAAACTCTTCATAAACTACGCTAAACATGTGTGACGGTAGCCGTAACGGCATAGATCACGGCACCTGTATTACCGTTCACATGCTTTTTCCCCTTACACTTCTATATTTCCTTTGCTGTTGTAATGCTGGATATTCTACAGTGTCGCCATGTCCAGCGTTTACTCTAAGCTGCGCACTGTTCGCACATTCTCAGCGCACAAGAAAACTTGTGCAGCGCACTGTAAATCAGGGATGAAAGAGCTTTTTATTCAGCCGCGGGGTCATTTTTTTTTATATCTGCAAAGTGCGAGCCGCGCGGGGGGGGGGGGTTCATTTCGGATGTGGAGTTAGTGTGTTTGCTCAGAAACATTAAAAATTAGGGGGAACATTGGCCATGTCCCAATTCCAAGTATTACTAGTCGCAATAGTATAATATTTTTGTCTTTAGGGAACAAGGAGCAGACCACCCAGCTCATTGAGCTGAGGCGGGACCTGTTCAATTTCGCAGACGGCCATGTGAGAAACGTAGTGCACTAAGGACAGAGCGAGTGTGCGCCGTCTCGACGACAGACCGACGGCATCTGAGTCTAAAATGTGATCTAGTGGTAAAGTCTTTGCCTGATATCAAGAGACCCGTGTCCAATCCAATGTGTGAAACCTGACAGCATTGCTGGTCTAAAACAGTGATTGTGTAATTTTACAAGCAAGGGTGTCATTGTAAATGTATGAAGTACCGTAATGCAGTTAGCTGGCAGTCAGTGGCTAGAACACTTGACATTGGGAAACTGTGTGAAACCTAAACATGCGCCATAGGTAAAATCCTCCAGCTTAGGGCCTGACCAAAGCATAAATAACAAAACAAATCATGGGGATGGTCCCCGGGTCAAATATAGAAACAACTTCTCCTTTGATCAATGGATCTTCTAATCCTGGACGACTGAGGCGCTTTGTGCTACGTATCTGTACAGAAAAAAACATTGTAAAAGTACACACTTGATTGTTTGATTGATTGAAAATCTTACAAGTCTGGTGCAGGCATCTCTTCTTGTGGACCTCCTGTGATTGCCTGTCAGCAATTCCCTCCCAGTTTAGTACTCTTTTAAGGTTCACACTGTCAGTTCTCACAAATAAAATGTTGAACATGGGAGACATTTAAACATTTAATCCAAAAGTAAACAACATTAATCTGTTACATGTCCTATGATATACCAGACAAGCATATGTTAACATTTTAATAATAAAGAGCTATTATATATTTAGCTTTGAAATTAGAGGTGCACTGATTGAGATACTGGTATCGAATATCGGCACTGATATTATGGTGATACTGCACCATATCGGAATCGTAACTGAAAAGGCTTGATCTGTGCATCCCTACTTTAAATAAGATGGAAATTGTCAGTCTGGCGTCTCAGGTAGACAGAGAAAACAATTCATCACTTACTATAGGGATGGGCTGCATAAACGTTCTAAAATATAATGAGATTCCATTGATTTGGTGGTTATTTTTGTTGTAAGAGTTGGGGCTTTACTTCATCCATGCTAATTGTGACTGGGAGGCTGTCAATGCTAAATATGCAAAGTCAGCAGGACAACTCTAACTTTGAAAACCAATGACCGTCACCACATTCATTATACAGGCCTACACAAAGGGTTCACACAGTTCACAACTACAATTTGGGCAGAAGAATGCAAGAATGTTATTATCAAACTCAACTTCTGCTAAACCTTCTGCTAAGAGGTAGAAAGATATGTGGAAAATGTATTAGTGCTATGATTGTTGTATATGCTAAATTAACATAAAGGAAATATTTTCAAATACATTTTTAAAAGGCAGTAAAAAAAACTATTAATAACAATACAGTTACAATACAACAATTTAATGGTCCATTCACTTTGCCTATTATTATTGTCATTGCAATATCACAAAAATATTCTTCATTACTATACTTCACTTATTATACTTTTTATGCTATACTATAGTTCAGGGGTGTCAAACATGTGGCCCGGGGGCCAGATCCGGCCCTCCAAGACCTTTAATCTGGCCCTCGGCTGATTTTCTATGAAAATATTTTAATTATACATTTAAATTTTCTCTATATATATTTTTTTCTATTTTCTGCACAGCAGTGTCTCCACCGCCTCTGTGCGTGGCCCCTCCCACCAGAGGAGCACAAATGAAGACTTGCTTCTTTCCAAACGCTCTTAAAGGGATATGCCACCCCCAGGTCAAATTTGGGCATCTCCCCACAGTCCAGAGACTAAAATAAGTGGTGGAAAGCGTTTTCCTGCTCACCCAGCCATTGTCCCGAGTCTGTCGCCACTGACCGCCGCGGTATCTGCAGCTCCTCTGCCTTAGACTGGAGTCTAATGTCGCCAGAGAAAGATTTCGGCCAAAAGGAATTAATTTGCTCGATGCGTTTCCCAATTACTTTATGTGTAGTGCGCATTCATATCGAGTGCAAATAAATGTGCAAATCAACACGGAGAGCTTGCCTTGGTCATTTTGGGTGGGAACTATTTTCCAGTGCGGAAGAATACAGTCGAATCACGCACCACGTTGTGCAACAGGGGAACTCCCTTCCCGGTGCGTAACTGGGATTCCCCTGGCAGCGTACTGCGTGATTCGACTGTATTCTTCCGGCATATCCCTTTAAAGGACCATCATTTTGACTGTTGACCGTGACACCCTCATCAGCAGATGCCACGTTTCAGGAGCAAAAAGAAAGCATGACTAAATTCTATGAAATGCATACAAGTTAATGTTAAAACATTGTGTTGAAATTGCATTTTTCTTAACATTTCAGGTTGTTCATAATATTATAATATTTTGTAAAAGAAAGAGTTCATCAAATAAAAAAGACTTCTGTAATAGATATGCGTTTTTCTGCACAAATATTTGGACTTATTGCTATTTTTGGGGGTATATACACCATGAGTTTTCTGAACCGGCCCCTTTGGGATCAAAGGTTGGATACGGCCCCAGGGCCAAAATGAGTTGGACACCCCTGCTATAGTTCATTAATATACAGTACTTCATTTTGGTCAGTACCCCCCTACCCAATGTGAGAATGATGATTGTAGAATGTGTTTAGGAAAAAAAAAAAAGGTAAGAAAATTTAATTGACAGAGACAAGTCCTCCTGTTTTTAGTTGATAAGGTTGTGGGTTCAAATCCTGAGGTAGTCTGGCTTACAAACATGCTGTAATTACTAGATTATGGTGACGTAAGTACAAATATGTTTCATTGTTTCAAATAAAGTGGTTGAACTCTATATCTGTTAATGGCATTATATAAGGATTATAGCAACTTTATATGACAGCTATTTGACCTCAACCAGGCCCATATCAAATATAGGAGACAATGTATGTTGCAGGTGCTACAATTAATCAAACGTAAATCTTTTTCACAGAGACACAGTGCAAAAACCTGTCCCCTGATTGTCTGTGCAGCTCATCTACTTTGCTAAACAAATCAGAGCATTTCAGCTTGAGATAAGTGGTTCAGATAATCAGCAAGTGACATGAATGATTGTGAAGGTTAGGGTTAAGGTCAAATCTGAAACTTGAAACTAACTCAAATATTCTGCTTTGCCCTGAGTCTAAGCATCACAGTGTGATAATAAAAGTTTTTCTTTTCTTGTTATGGTTAGACCCATGCATATTTGTGGCTACATTTACAGCTGCACCACACAACTTTTCAGGTTTAGGGTCTGCCACCTGCTTGTCTCCATGGAGAATATATTGCTTTGCTTGGAATGTTGCACAGTATGGTAAGAAGGTAAAGCTTGTATATAAAGCTTGCCATTCTGTTACAAGTCAGATCTGGGGAGAGATGAGCCTACTTATAGTAAGAAAGCATGTTTCTTAGACTATTTTCAGCAATAAAATCACCCGTAATTGAATAGCAGGAACATTCCAGGAAAAGCAACATCTCTACATCTCTATGGAAACAACCATTTAAGTTATCGAGAATCTTTAAATCAAATTATGTATAGACAATTATTTTTCTCTGTCTTCTAGTGCCTGCCTCAATACGTGGAATAATTTCCATTTTAATGTGTTATTGGATGCCCTCGCTGACTCTGGCTTTGCCCTGGCAGTAGCAACTGACCCTTGTGAGTGGAGGCTAAATTGCAATTTTTTTGTTTTTGTTTGTTTGTTTTTTACATAAAATACATAAGTAAATAAAACACTTACTAGTATATGTCAGACAGAACAATATCTCATCTGCAGAGGCTAGCATTGGCCTTTTGCAGTTAAAATGTTGCACAGGTACTCAATAGATGCTCATGGAAATACACAGCATTCTGACAATAGGCCCGCCCACATACTACTAGCCCTGGCTCTCTATGTTGCCATGTGTCCTGACTTCCTTCCTCGGTCAGACAGTTGTGAGGCCAGCACAACAGATGCTCGTGGCGGGATATGAAATTTAAGAACTGGGAGAAGCCATAAAAAGTATGCGCTATGCACTACGTAACATTTCTGGTAGGAGGGGTGTGTCATTTAATGCCACTGCCACTTACTTGTTTCCCTGGAGATGTTATTGCTTTGCCTGGAATGTTCCACAGTATGGCATAAGTGTTCAACCTTGTATATATTCATTTAAAACTGGTTTATAGCTCAGAAAATGCATGCTTATTGTGAGCAGGGTCACCTCACACAGATCTGACCTGTAACTTAGGGGGAAAAAAGAGAGATCCTATGATCCTTTAGGAGATTCAATAATCAAACATGAAAGTACATACAAAAGTAGCAATGCAAACAGTAGTAACATAATTTTAGGAAGAAAGCAAGAATATTCTGACATTCTTCCAACTCAATGTGAACTATAAGAATTCCAGAATGCCTTTGAGAGAATCCTATTTGAGAGTAACCTACATACAAAAGTACTAATGCAACTACTAACATGTTTTAAGGCAAAACAAAAAAAAAACTGAGCAAGAAAAGGCGAGTATCATCTCTGCAAAATATAGATTAACAATTCAATTCAAATTGCCACTTGACGACGTGCTAGTATATTGATCTCTGCATTTATATAGAGCCTTTCAAGGCAACCAAAGTGCTTTACAGCTCATTATTCATTCACTCCACACTCTGTGGTGATAAACCACTATTGTAGCCACAGCTGCCCTGGAACAGACTCACAGAAGCGAGACAATCTACACCACAGGCCCCTCCGACCACCACCAACACTCACGCACATTCCACTTTCATACTATCACGCTATAAAATAATAGCACTTTCTTTATCATAGCATGTCATTTTTTTTCAATATTTGCTCTAAAACTGCAGAAAGCTCAAATTGTGTTTTTAACATAATTTTTCCAGTATCACTACTAGTTTTAGTATTGATTAGTATCTGATTTCCTATAGCCCTACAACACACTTATCTTTATTGAAGTTTATCATATCAGATTAAAGACGGGTTGGCCAATAACAATTATGATGGGTACACTAACACTTATAGGGTCATTTGAGTTATAATGGAGCAAAACAAAATAAAGATAGTGCTTTGTTTTCTGCTACCTTGTAATGGGATAAATGTACTCAACTGTATAATCTAATTTGATCACAAAAGGGAAACATTAGTTGATAAAATGCAGTTTCATTTGTTCAGGAAGCCCGCTTTATACATAGCATCTTAAAATAGTGTTGTGACACTATACATTTATGACATCAGAGTAAATGATTAGACTGGTTTGAGCAATGAAAAGAACCATATGCCAAATCTAGCATGTTCACTCCATAAACATGATGATTATTACCTAATAATAAGCGATTACTCCATATTAGTCCAAATAAAATCTTGGCTCTTCGCTTGTCAACAGAAAGAAGGTGACTGTTGACTGTGCACTACCACGTGTCGTAGCCTACCACCGCCAAAACACATTTTCACTGCATTTATGGCTACAGTTGAATTCCGTTATTGCGCCAAATCAGTCTACTGAAGTTAGAGGCGCAGAAATGCCTCAGAAAACTCCGCATCAACAGGTGTTCAGCCACTCGGACGCAACACAGAAAAGCCGGTAGAAACATGCAAATCAAGCGTTAACTTACACAAACGCGTGGTAGATGAAGGCCCAGGCTCGTGGTCGCTCCAGCACGTTGTACAGATAGTTTTGGAGACGGCGGTATCGGACGTTCCTGCGGCCGCTTTGCGCGCTGTAGATGAGCGGCTTGCCCAAGAGGCTCAGCCGCGCTCCCTGCTTCCCTCTCAGGCTGTCGGACCCGGTTCCACCTGCAGCCGAGGAGCCGGAGGAGGCGGAAAGCAGCCCGTCTCCCGCGCTGTTCATCATCATCGTCACCCTCCGCCCCGATTCCACATCTTTACCCGGCGAAGTCCTCATCCAGAGCCCGGAGCAGCTGCCGCCGCCGTCATCTCCGCCGTGGTTCCGAGGCATGGCATCTCCACCACCGCGAGCGCGCGTGTATATGTGTGTGTATGTGTGTGTGTGTGTGTGTGTGTATGCGTGCGCGCGTCCTCCTCTCACATGCTATAAAGTAGAAGCACGTGTGTTAATGGGTCTAAAACACAGATCCAGTCACAGCGGTGCGCAAACACGGGTTGGAGAGCGAATACGATGCCACCGTCACTCCGACCGCCTCCTTCCTCTCTGAGCGCGCAAGAGGCTCACTTTTACTCTACAAACCTGTTACCATCTCTGCACAGCGGCGCAACAGGCCACAGACAACTAGGAAGTAGGTCTATTCAAGCCTACATTTAAAAGCCTGAGAAGTTTTTAAAAAAATGTCCAGTCTCTAGACATATATTCAAAATGATACGGATTCACAAAACGTTTTGAAAGGTGTAGGCTACTATGTCACTTTTCTGGTAGGGAATCCACCACCTGCCCGTTTCTATGGAGATGTTATTCCTTTGCCAGTTATCCAAAGTATGGCATTAAGCGTCTAATTTTCATAGAATGCCTTTTATTGTCACTATATACAATAGGTGCGTGAAAAGTCCCTCAGTCGTCCAGGTAGAATCCATGATCAAAGGAGAAGTTCAATTTGTCAACTGGACAAAGTTTGTTTGGTCGAAAACGTTTCGCCGCTCATCCGAGAGGCTTCGTCAGCTCTGGCCCTCATGCTGGTTCGACCCTGTTTATATCTAGCTGCAAGGGAGGAGCTACCCTGAACAAAGCTCTGACCTATCCCCGCTACTCTCTTTTGTTTTACGAATATATATATACGAATATATATATACGAATATATATATATATACGAATATATACAATAGGAATATATACAATAGGCTATTGTCTTTCAATACTCTCCTAGTTACTGTTTCTTATTCTTATTACTTGTATAACTCCACTGTATGGTCCTATCGTGCAATATCGTTTTTCCAACGTGCAATACTCTCCCTGTCACTGTTTTATTATTATTACTACTTATTTTTATGCCATTCTTGCTGCATGCACTTTTCTTTCTTGTTCAAACTGTCCCTACCTGGAGCTACTGTGACAAGTAAATTTCTCCTGCGTGAGATCAATAAAGTCTTATCTTATCTTATTCATATGTACAATTTACTGTACATCATAAATGCTCACTTCAGTGCAGACATTTAAATAGGATATTTACAACACAGTATAGAAAAAACAGTGCAAAAAGATTCAACTAAAACTGTGCAAAAAAAGTCCTCTACAGCGGGTACTACACATTAGTTACCAGGTTATTGCAAGTACTGCCCAGATATTCAATTGTGGATGGTTTTTTTTTGGTTTTTACTCAGCAATATCCTTTAAAATGCATTCTTACTGTGAGCGGTGTCGCCTTTCCACAGATCTGACCTGCAGATGTCACCTGCTCACTGGAAATAAATAAGATTAATGTCATACAGTGTAACATTCTAGCAATGGCATCTCCAAGGAGACAAGCAGTTGGTAGTCCCTCCACCAAAAAGTGTTTTGTTTTTGTTTTTTTTCCAATATACTATCCCTTTTATGTGCTTTCATTGGATTTGGTGACCTCTTTGCGCTTTTCAACTGGTGTTTTCTTTAACCTCAAGACCCCCTTAGAGCAAATAAACACGGGCCCATTTGCGAAAGTAGCCCGGTGTTTTTGTTTTTACGGACACTACTGTTATTACGCACAGCTTCCACCTTTTACAACCAAAACACCCGGAGACAAAGTTGCTCTTCTCACATGCAAATTTGCAACCGCCTCCGCCTTCAGTTCAGCTCATTCTATTTCCTCCCATAACGTCCCAAAATTACACCAAGTTTTCCTTATTTACTCTCCTGGAAAAGTAACCACCGACTCCACCGAGCAGCTGCATAAAATATGACTTTTAAATATCCTTTAAATGTGTCTGTGAGCTCTCGCCTTAGAAAAGTGACATTTAAAGGTGGGTTACTATACTAGCTCGAATTATTATTATTTTTTTATGTTTTCTGTAAAATTATCATGTGAAATAGATTGATAAGTCTAAAGGAAAATAATGTGTGTATTTACCTACAAAGAGGCGCGTCAGTCAAAACACATTTTCTCCAAACAAAACTATGCCACCTACTGGCAGCTGTGGCGCACAACTGCAAATGGGCCACTCAGATTAGATGTTTTTTGTTGTTCCTTTACCAGATATCAGAATATTAGGTTTGTATTTAGAAAATATCCGGTATAAAATAATAATTGACAAAAAAATGTTTGATTAAAGGTGTCACATATGACTTTGGCCTGACACCTGCTTGTATGTGGATATGTTAGTGCGTTGCTTTGTTATTGCTGTGGAGAGACAAGTCCAGCCACGTAATTCTTGGTTTCAGGTCTTTAAAAGCTATAAAAAAAACACATGCATCCTAATTTAATAGATAAATGCATATGAATTTTAGCCATACAGTGGGAGATTTTGGGACATGAGCAGGTACGTTTCTATGGCGACAAGCAGGTAGGTGGTAGACCCTCCTGCAAAAAAGTTACATAGTGCACCTTTGCGATCTGTCTATAGTCTTTTAATAAATGTTGTATGTTATAACATCCCAAAAGATAAAACATTTGGTGGGCATGTACTGAGAAAACATTTTAAATTCATTTAAGATGTAATTATAGTGTCTGATTTTTGGTGGAGGCATAATGCCCCCTCAGCTGCGATGTTGTTACCAACTTCTTTATTGTTGCTAAACTGTTATGCAAATTAGGTAGTTGTCCTCTAATGTGTACATATAGAGCCCTTTTGGTTTACTTCATTTCTGGCAGTACATTTTTACAATCCCCTACAGCCTGATACTGCCATATTTTTGTTCACTTCCAATTTTTATGCAAATTTACAAAGTGTTCTAATATCACTTTTAAAGGTATTCTATGTAACTTTTTGGTTGAGGGTCTGTCACTTGTTTGTTTATATGTCACTGCTCTGCTTGGAATGTTCCACAGTATGACATTAAACACTTACTTACTCTACCTTACACTTACTCAATTATTGGTGGTTTTATAGCTCAAAGAGCAGACCTGTTACTTGGTCTGGTTTGGTCTTCATGAAGATAGAAAGGCTTAATGCCATACTGTGAAATATTCCAGAGAAAGCAATAACATCTCCACGAACAAACGCTTTTGATGGACTCTACACCAGAAAAGTTGCACAATGCACCTTTAAAGAAAAGTCTTTTTACGGTGCTTGAACTATCAATATAACAGAATATGAATGCATCAAAAGTATGATAAATAAGTCTTTTTTATTCTGAAACTTTTAATTAGATGTAAACTTGAATTTGTTGACCTCTTGTTACTTGGACATTGGTATAAAAAGCAGCTTGGTAGAGTCCCAGTTCTGAGTAAACATGCCAAGAGACATCACTGCGGACGTCATTTTCTTTTCCCAAACACTTGTGTTTTGATTTTTAGCTGAGCTTGTTTGTAAATGTCAAAATATCCAAATAAAATATCATTAAAAACAATCTCATGTTCCCTTTTTACATCAAACTACATTTTGCTGCCAATGTTTGAACTTTAACCCGATTAAATAGATTAATCCATTTCCTGCTTGTTGCGTGGAAAGTTTATGATCGCCTATGACATTTTCTGTACGCCTGTATTTTCTTACAGAGGGGTCACGACCTTTTGGAGCAGTGGGGAGGGGGCCGAGTGGGGGGACGGTTGGCATGGGGGAGGGGGGCAGCTGGAGGGGTTGTTGCCGCGGGAGATTGCTTGCAGATGTTGTTTTGGGGGGCCCTCAGTGCTTATTTAAGGAAAGGATGTGGAACATAAATCTCCCAAGCCCTCAGCAGCAGGTCACACATGAGGCCGTGTAGATTCAGCTTCCTACTCAAAGTGTGTATAGAAATGATGTACAATATGTCTTATCAGTAACATAACAAAACAAAGTTACATCATGTCAACCGGGCAAAGTAGTTTGAAGTGATTTTTAACTGATATGAACGAAATTTCAATATTTAATGAAATTGTTGTGAGTTGTGACTATGAGTAACAAGTCAGTTAACATAACAAAAAAGTTTAAAGTATGTCAGGTCAAGAATTTTAGAGTGATCTTTAACTATGATGTGATGGTTGCGTATGAATTCAACTGAAATCTGAAGAGTATGATATGCAAATACAAAATATACAGTATGGGCAGGGCAACAGGGCAAAAATGCAAGTAGGTTAATTACAGTTATTTAAAGTGACAGTGGTGTTACGAGGTGATGTTTAAGAGCTCTTCATGGGTGTAAGAACACGCTGCCGCATGATTTACGCAAAAAAAACAGGCAATACATGCCAGGGCAACCGTACGTGGTGGCATCTTGAAGAGCATTCTTTAGAAATACCTAATTTAAGCTCTAAATAAGGACTCACTTAGCAGGAAAGTAAGTAATATTATGACAGAACTTTTGATATAGCAGTTTTACGTGCAACATAATTTCAATTTGTTATTTTCAGTTTAGACACATTTTGATGATATGCTTTGACATCTATTTACAGTAGCTTAGCTGGTATTCAGCAGGACCTACAGATTAGCAGCAAAAACTAAAGTCAAATCATGAACCAGTACGCGAATGCATCAACAATTTTGTGAGCTACAAAACAGGTGTTAAAAACTTGATCTAGCAAATCCGACAGATTCTGAACATCACCAGCAGCAATAACAAACCAGCAAAGCACTTTTCTTCCACACATTCTTTTTATTTGTAAATAATAAAAATGAACTTTTTTTTCTTTTTAATATAAAACATACACATCATTTGAGCCACATCATCTATACAAACAAGAAATGTTGCAGTGAATGCTTGAGAATTTTCTAATTATCTTTTCTGATTCTATGGAACTCAAAAGTTGTAAACAATCAGCATTTTTCCTGGTAATACTGACAGAGAAAAATGAAATGAAATAAAAATTGAAATAAGACAACCTGCTTCACTGAGAAAAGAAAACCCATATTAGTTGAAACATGGGTGGAGGATGGGGCTGTATGGACAGTTGAAAGAGCACAGAGAAAGTGTGTAGTGTATAGTGGGTTGTGTGTCCACTGATGGTCCCTAAACATAGATGCTGCTCAGTTGAAGACTTGGCCCCGTTGTAGATAGCACAAACCAGTGAAGGCTATACTGAATATTTACATGTGTGACTCTGTGCATCGTATTCTCTATATAGAACTAAACAGTCCACATATTAGAATATCCTTATGTTTAAACATAATTCATATTTCCTCTGATTTGTACATGTATTCATACACGTGAGCCCCTCGGAGGTATAGTTTATTGTGTACTACAGTGAGAGGGGCGAGGACGAGGACAGCTAGAAATCTTTGCTCCAGAAAAGACATCAAGAGTAAGTTTTGGGACACACATTCTGGACTGAGGGACGCGTGGAGACTGCTGTCGATGTGTCATAGTTGTAATGGCTTCTTGGTTTTTACCTCTTTAATATTCAAGTACGAGCAAACTGTACAACTGCATGCAACAGACAAGCGGCCCTACAGTATGAGAAACTAACACGAATCTACGTCTTTTTTCAGTTTTACAAAAATGTGCATGCAGCTTGGAACTGGTTCCAAAGTCATGCTGGCCCCGCCCCTTCGCACCAGTGGGCGGGGTCTATGGGCCAAACGAAGGATGGGCATTGGTGTGTGCGTCCCGACAGATCAGTCTGATTGGTTACTTTCACATTCACAGAGATGCACAAGGAAACTGAGCAATTCATCTGTTTTTCCTATAACTAGACCAGTGACGGGATCATTGCTTTATTTTTTAACTACATATTTATTTTTTTCTTCAAAAAGTTAAACTTCTCGTACAAAATCAAGCTCTTGTGCTTGTGAGTTAAAATCTCAAAATAATGTAACACAAGTCTGGATAAAACGTGCTGGGGTGAGGGCACATAAAAAGTATATCTCCTATGCATTTTTATTTTTTATATTTTTACAGCAACATTGTACCCTTGTGATATTTCAAAGTGACATAAACTTTATTTATTGGTCAACCTCCTGAGAGGCCTAATATACATCTATACAAAGACGACTGGCCTTGTTGACCAGCGGTGGAACAAGAAAAACAACGCAGCACACTAACTCACTGTAAAAATGGTGTCTTCATCACCAGCCCCCCTATTGTTACACCCCTGCATAACACTTGCAGACACTTAGTAGTTTTTTATCCTTTGTGTTTCGATTTTTTCTCTCCATGCACACATCAGACTGACAACATATCATGAGCACTGCCAAAACATCATGTGCAAGTTACAAAAAAAAAGCTAAAAGTTGAAATAAAATAAACATCAAACGTTCAAACAGGCTTTCGGTAGCCATGGTAAACATAGAGAAAGAGGGACCAGTGATGGGAATAAGGTCTAGGCACCGAAAGAAGGCCCTGTGCTTCCAGACTTGAGTTCCTGGCAGGCTTGGGTTTTCTGCAGTAATTGTAATAGTAGTACTAGGAGGAGGAGTGCGCCCCCTATAGTCGAAGAGGCTGACGTCCTCTATCTCAAAGTCCATACATTCTGACGCTTACTTACATACATTGCTAGTGTTGATTCTTTTTGTTACTTGCGCCAATAGATTAGTCTCTAGTTGCTTACGGACTCAACGTTGCAATTTTTTTCCCCCTCAGATGGACATGAAACACTGAGACGTCCCCAAACACAGACAAACAAAAGTAGTGATTGTCAGATCTTAACAAAGCTTTCTCTATAATACGGCTGGTTCTGATTGTTGTCTATGGGAGTTGGTGAAATGACTTGGTTGGTCCACTAGGTGCGGACCCCGGGGGGCCCTGAGGAGCTGTCCAGTGATGACTGAGAGGCCCTCCGCGTCAGAGAGGCCAGTGTGGGGTCCACCAGAGAGGAGGGGGGGAACAGCTTGTACCAGCCGATTACTGTGCTTGATAAGTCCAGTTCATCCAGTAAGACTTGTGCAACTCCCATGAAGCTTTTGTGGTCCATGCGGCCGTAGTCTCCCCAAACAATCACCTAAAGGGAAAAAAAATATTAGATCAAATACTCGGTTAATTGATACTGTAATTTTAGTATGTTTAATATTGCACAGTTTAAAGTATTTAATTGTAATTAATCTCTTGAATGTCACAGTTAACTAGCAATTAATCGCAAATTAATTGCAAATTTTTGTCCCTTGAATCATCATTTTAATACTCTTATCAACATAGAAGAGCGGACTGGCACTGCTTTGTGCAAATGTGTTTTTATTACAATCCACAACAATTGTCAGTGAGACAACTTTGTGTTCAATGTTCCACTCTCATGTTCCACTTTCATGAAGTGCTCCGCATCAGTGTGAGTGAAGTGCTTCTTTTCTGTCTTCAGTCAAAGCTGGTTCCCACTGTGGGTGAAATAATGTGCTGTGACCCTGAGGTAGTTCTCATTACTGAGGGATGTGCAGAAATCTCCAGTTAGTGCGACTGTGTTTGTCTGCCCCAGTGCCTGCTGTAATAGGGGCGCACTCGCACTGGGACTTTTGGGCCGTGCCGTGCTCGAGCGTGGTTGCCTGGGGTTCTGTAGCCCACGTTCGCACCTGGCGGCTGGGCCGCGGCCAATGGCATCGTCACACGGTGCTGTTTGTTTGCACGTTGCACTGCAGAGCTGGTGCTTTTGATGGAGAGGGTGGGTCCAGCTGTTTTCCTTCCTGTTTACAGCCACATTTAGTAGTTTTTCTAGTTACTAGCAGTAGTTTTTTCAGTAGTTTCTAGTAGTGGCAACAGCTTATAAAAAAATAGTTCACTAGGTCACAAAGAGTGTTAATCTTGATATGAAAATATCAAATAATGGTGTTAAAATTGTTTTGCATTAACTTGTTAATAGTGTGATATTTTTGACACTAGTAGTATAGTATGTAGTACAAATCACTATGGAGTACAGTTTTAGTAAACCTCTAGGAATCTCTTTGTGACATTTTTGTGAAACATTTAGTATTATATCACAGTGGCTCTGAACGCTTGGATGGAGAGAAATAATTGTCCCACTCACCTGTAGGACTTTACCCTGTGGGCTCTCATCGAATAGCAGTGCTTGCTGGTACAGCGGGTCAAGTGTTTTCCGTGCAATCTTGGTTTTCTTTTTGGCTACGTATGCCCCATTATTCAGCAGATAGACCTTGACATAGGGAGCTGTGTGGAGAAACAGAGCAACAAAAGCCATTAGCAATAGACACAGTTCTTAATATCCTAAGTTGAATTTCTTGCTTGGAACAAAGCAAAGACAGACCAAGTAAAGTATAGACCAAGCTTAAAGGTTCACTGTGTCACTTTTCTGGTGGAGCATTTGCCACCTCTTTTCTTATTTATAATCACAATTTTGTGGACTTTTCACAATTTAAAAGAGGATATTTTGTTTTGACCTATTAATTACTATGGGGATGGTGCTTTGCTCTGAAATCCACAGCTAGACAAATTTCATGCCAAATAATGATTTTAAGGATAATTTCCACAATTGATATCCTTTTTTTTTAAGCTTTCTTTGAGGTATTCAACAACTCTCTCTCTGTCAATGTTAATTATATTCGTATGTAGCCTCATCAAACCATCAAAATCAATTTTGTTTTCATTCTTGCATACAGTATTTGAGGAATCTTGCCAGTATACCCTCTCCATAAGTCAATATGCATTTTAAAATTTGGAAAATTGGCCATTTTTTGACTCACCAGGAAGTGACTTGGACCCAGGTTTCTGCACCAACCCCCGCGCCCTGATCACCTCCACCTCCAGCTGACCCTTCTTCTCCATCATACCTATTTGAATATCACCTACAAGAGAGAATCAATTTAATGAAATTGACAGAAATTATTGAATATTTTTTGAAAAAGTTCATTAATGTGATATATACCGATAGCAGGAGTGGCGAGTGTTTGTCTGCCCACTAACTGTGCTGGACCCAAACCATCCAGGAAGCCACTCAGCTGACTGCTAGCACCCAAGTTCACTCCAGAGAAGATCAGACTAGAAAAGAAAGTAGGCTTAAGAGAAAATACTACTATACATATTCAATAATAGGCGTGCGCAAAAAATATCATATTAAATTTTGTGATAAAGTTTCGTTATCATGCGCAGCTGTATCAATATGAGGGATCGCATTACAATTTTGTTGCTTATTTACCGGAAGAAAAGGTATTTATACAATAGACTTGACATAACCATTGTTTTTGATGATTAAAATAGATGTATGTCATATTAACTTTGCACAAGTAATGGCTTAATAAAGAAATATTGTTGCGAAAATGTGTTTAGTTCCTAAAAACAACAATATATCGCAAAATAACATGCAATACTTCGATTATCGTATGTATTTGTGATAATATTGTATGCCATGTATCGTGTATTGTATCGTGAGGGACCCTGAGCCCTATTCAATAATATAAAATAAACTAAACAAAGAAAAATCTAACACAATTAGCCTTGCATATTTGTGGTCAACACCATATATTTTCATTACTAACAATGCTTTGTAACTTACATGTTCATTTTGAAAAGGAAGGGTATTCACAGTAACATCTTTGTCTGTGCAATCTCCAACCAGCCCAGTGTAATTACTTTTTATTGGGAAAGAAGTGCCACAATTTGTTTTGGATTTTCACTTTAAACCTAGATTGTAGCTGGCACCACTTCAGTCCAGTCTCAGTCACAGTGAGGCTTTGAATTCAGACTTTGAAGTTCCATGGAGATGCTATTGCTTTCCTTGGAATGTTCCATGGCATGACTCTAGCATTTGCGGGTGTTTATATTCATCAAAAATACAATATTCTTAAATCCAAATTGTAATGTAGCATAGTGCTGTAACCTGCTTGTCTCCCTTAGATAGGATTAATCTATACTGTGGGACCTTCTAGACAAAGCAATAACATTTCCATGGAGACATCAGTTGGCAGACCCTCCACTAGAAACGTAACGCAGTGCACTTTTAATGAAAAATAAAAAGTACACCATAGGATTTCAAAATTTTCTAAATAAAAAAACATGGCGTTATTAAAAACTTCCATCTTTTTTAAACCCACAGACTTCTGCTACACTTCCCCCCTAGATTTGAACCCCTTGTCAGTTTGGAGAGTAATCTTGGCTGCACCTGTTCGGGCTGGTATATCTGAGTTTGCAGAGGGGTAGTATTTTGCCTGTATATGCTGACTAAAGGCTCCTGCGCCTCTCTGTAGCCAGTCAGCATGTGGAGAGGGAGACTTCTTTTCACCGCAACTTTACCAATCATTATTTACAGCAAGAAAATCATCTACGGAATTACCCAAGTGAACTAATCCATCTCCGAAAACAGCAGGCCTTAATTTGATCCTGTCACTTTTGGTGTTTTGTTCCAGATTTGCTTCACAGTGCCTCTTTTTTCAACTATCTACTAATTAAAATCCATCACTTCTTACAGGGAGATAGTGCTCTATAAGGGATGTAACTTTAAGGGAGACATGGAATGCTTTTTGACGGTATTATTTTGTATTAAATTATGCCATATTTAGATCATGCATTTTGTTCATTGTAGAATGCAATATAGATCTAAAAAAAAAGGGCTTGAAGGGCCTGTATTACACAAACTGACTCTTGAGAGCTTTTAGCCATATTAGAATGTCGTTATCTCTGTGTTTTGTTTCTTTCCCACATGTTAACATGCTCCTTTTACCTTTTGTTCAGTAGAGAGAGGCAATTCCAGGACTGCAATTGTCCAAATGATTCTAGTGAAGGTGTATGGAGTGGATCATTTCTTGTATTATTATTCTGATAAATCATTGCAGCCCTCTTTGCTCTATCCTTATGACAGTGCTCTGTTAGTTTTCACACACTAAAAATATTTATGGTAACTGTCGGGTCCAGGATGCCATTTGTTAACATGCAGCATTAACAGCACAGGTGCAAATGAACAAGTCGAGGAACAGTTTCCTTTAAGAGACAGTTACATAAGAGTGAGAGTAGTTTGTGTAAAAACAGGAAGTGGTGGTACTGACTTCCCCTCAGAGTTGCAGCTGTGGATGCTGCCGTTGTTGGACTCGCGGCTGGGCTGTCGACTGGGCATGCTCCGAACCATCTCCACTGCCAGACCTGTCTCCGTGCTCCGCTGGATGGGGGCGCCCTTCTCCTTCTTAGACTTACCCTCTGCAAGGAAGAATAGAGGGAATAAGGTGAGTGGAGAGCAGGATAATGCCAAGCTATGATTACAGATGTCACAGTTAAACTCTATTACAGGTACCAATACTTAAACAGTACCCGGGTGTCAATACCAATACCTGAATGGTATTTTCTTCTGTACCTACTTCTGTATTAATTATAATGTAAAAACATGTATAGTTAATCAATTACATTAAACACAATTTCTTAAATATAAATTGCACTTTTTTTTTTACGACTAAACTGTGAACTATATGGTGTTATAGTGTAGTGGTGTGGTGTGGTAATAGCATTATCTACTGTTCTACTAATATTTTTTTTAATCAAATAAAGTGCAAAGTAAATTTGCAGTCAAGTCAAGAACATCTAAGTTTGTGCTGCATTCACGGACCTCTGTAATTTCCAGTAGTTGGTGACATTATGAAAGACTGCCCTGATTACAGTGTGGTGTTTCTGATTACAAACACGTGACTGCAGGGGGGAGTTTGAAGTACGGATACTTGTTAGACCAGGGGTGTCCAAACTATGGCCCTGGGGTCAAATCCGGCCCTCTGACCAATTCTTGTTGGCCCCCAGGGGTCCTGCTGAATTGGCCCAAATGAATAAAGAGCCATTGCGCAGTTCTTTTTACTTCAAATTCCGATATCTCGATCAGTGCAACCTCAATAACAACTCACTGCTTTCTGATACAGACCTAAAATTTGCATTCTAGGACTTTTAAAGGTGTTGTGGCTCCGTCAGACTCATATAAAATGCATCTATCTGAAAGTCTCACTGTACTCACCAGCTATCTATGGCCCTCCATTATGAATATGTTTGTATATGCGGCCCTCGGTGGAAAAAGTTTGGACACTCCTGTGTTAGACCAATCACACTGTTCTTATACCCCCAGACCCTAGACCCCTACTATACATCAAAACTATCCAAAATGCCCAATGGTCTTATATTTTAGTACAATGTTTGACCATACAGTATTGTATTTCAAAGTTTGCACTGCATTTTCCCATGAAGTGTAGTCTCTTCTTTCTCTGCTTTGGTCTTAGTCTACAATAATAGACAGAGAATAACACAGACTCACCCACCCCAGGCACAATGTCCACTAAAAGCTTTTTATGGCCACAGCGCAAAATAATACCACTGCATTCGCCTTTCATCATGTCTGCTACTTTAAAAGAAGTCTAATTGAACTGAAACCACTGTGTGGGTGAAACCAGGAAATGAATGGTTATGTAACACCGCTTATTGTTTGGTATTGTGATTTACAATCACCAAATCACCACTGCTTTTTCAGAAAAGTGTGGCGACTATTAGCAGTATACTTAAGAAAATCACTTCATCAACATGGACATTTAGAGTGTAATTTTGCAAACAAAATGAGATATTGTTGATGAAGAAAAAAAGTTTGTAAATGTACTGTATAAGTTTGCTATACGTATGATAATGTATATGGTAGGGGTGTGAATCTTTCACTCACAAAACGGTTCGATTCGAATCTCGATTCACAGGCTACGATTCGATTCAGGGACGATTCATAAAATTAGTAAACGATCCGGTACGATTCGATTCGATACGATTCGATCCGATCCGGTTCGGTTAATTTCGATTCAGTACAAAGGTAGATAAGGTAGATATCAAAAATAAAAAAAGTAGTTATAAAACAAGCAAGTTGCCTATTAAAGGCAAAAATCTGAATGAATCAGAATTAGTGCTTCAGTCACAGTTTCAGTAACTGTATAAAAGTGCAACATATCACTGACAAGAAGATAGATATCACTAGGCAGTTATAGAAAACATTAGCATGTTAAATCCAACATGTCTTTTTATGCCTGTAATTAACTTTTCTTAACAAAAAAAAAGAAAATCAGAGAGAGCTCTTAACACTGAATAATACTTCTCCATCTCATAACATGACCTCAGTCTCCTTTGAGACAAAAATCATCTGTGTGTGTGAAGTACATTTCTATACACACAAATCATAAGTATTTAATACAGAAATGCACCAATTCTGATTATACATTGTATTTTCCACACAAAAGTAAATTAACCAAGTCAATTTTAGCCCAAATCAAATATACATTGCCAATACATGAATGTTGTCTAAATAAATCACCCAATCCACTAACCGTGACAATAAAAACGCTAGTGTCATACAATTGTTATGGTCTACTGCAGACTACTGAGCTGATAGTGAAACATCAGACCGACAGTGAAAGTTTTATCAACGCGACACAACACTGGCACAAAAGTTAACCACGTATAGGAACCATGTCCATAAATAGCGGTAGCGCACAAAATTAACTTAAACAACAGCTCAATAAAAGGAAACTTAGCTTAGCTTACCCATAGAGTAGATCTCCTGACGAGACGAGGCGGCGGGAAACCCGCCCTCCGCACAATGCGAATTGAGACACGGCTATACAGTGCAAACATTTTGTGCTCGCTTCCGCATAATGCCCGCGCCGCTCGCATGATTGGCAGTTAACCAGCCAATAAGCTTCAACCCCAGGTAAGTGAACCGCCCACCGTTCGCTAAAGAGCGCAGACACACACAGGCGGCTGCTGCGCCATGAGAGAGACCGCTCAGGAGCCGAGAACCGATTCTTGGCCGTAAATCCGGTGCATCGGACCTTTCGTAGTGAATTTGGACCGATCCGGGCTCCGCTGATCGGTACACTCAGATCGCAGAGGTCACAGACCGATAACCGATCCAAATCGGTTAATCTTTACACCCCTAGTATATGGCAATGTAGACTATGTATTTTTATGTTAATATCGTTTTTCATAACAGCAAAAAAGTCTATCAACTAATTAAAGATCCCATGACATGGTACTTCTTGATGCTTTTATATGGCTCCTTAATGGGTCCCTAATACTGTAAATGAATCCTTCTTCAAAATCAAGACTCAGTGCATGAGAAAGACCCATGAACACAGACAGAGTCATAAATATCTCTCTGGAACACTCCATTATGGGTGTTGTTGCTTGAATGCAAATGAGGAGGACAGAGATAGGCCAGAGCAGCGGGTGGGGGCGTGGCCAAACTCTCCACTCTTTCCTCTTTAGCGGTGCGATGTGCGCTGGCCCCACTTCCACGTTTTTGCGCGGAGGAAGAGATGAGAAGAGTTCCATTGAAAAATAAACACATTTCCACAGAAAATAAAATTAAACCACTGCTGTTTCAGAGGTTCGGAGGGTCGGATAAAGGACATCCAAGCCTGGAAACAGTCATGTGCCTCCAGGCAAACAAAAAACCGCATCTCGCATTGCGTAGCTCGTTCGCAGTCCAAACTCTCTGGGCGTGATTTACAGAGACGGTGGGTAGAAACACAGACAGGCGGTGGAACTGCATTTGCATTTTTTCTTCAATGTGACTTCACATAGTTTCCTTGTTCAGAATTGCCCGTTTAAGCTGTCTTTTTTTCAAACGCAAAAAAGGACCGCAAATGCTCAGTTTACACATTTCACAACTTTTAGCCATGGGGGGGGGGGAGCTCACATTAACGTTCAAAAACCTCAGAAAGTGAAAATTTCATGCCATGGGACCTTTAAAAACAATAATACATATTTCACCTTCTTAATCAAAATAGCTTTGTAACAATATTTAAAGGTGCACTAGGTAACCTTTTGGGTGGAAAGTCTTCTACCTGTTTATCTCCATGGAAATGTTTTTGCTTTGCCTGGAATATTCCATGGTATAACTTTACATTTATCTATGTATCTTAATGGATATAAGCATGACATCATTAGGTCAAGTTACAGGTCAGATCTGTGAAAAGGAAAACCCATTTTAGTAGTCTCTTTTTTAGCAATTACAGGTATTTTTAGCAATAAAAAAAATGTATATATATATATTTTTTAATTGGAATTGAATAAATGCATGAAAGTTGAAATATAAAGTAACATCTCCATGGAAACATGAAGGTGTCAGAACATCCAACTGAAAATTGCAGTAGTACTATTTGCTTCTTTTAAAATATTTGTTTTATTAGATTTTCATTGTTTTTTATACATAAAATACCCTCATTTGGCAAAAAAAAAAACAGTTAAAAGCTACTCGTTATCAACAAAGCTGCAGCCTGGAATGTTTAAAGGGAAAATGATTTGCAGAGCTGCTGATGGAGCCCAAAACACCTTCCTTCATCATCAGAAAATGGTAACTTTGAGGCACTGCTCTGTCAATCAAAGAAAGAAAAGAAAAGTGCACCCGTGGCTTACATTAAAGGCACACAGGGAAAGTAAGTAGCAAGCAATAGTGCATTTTAACAGCAAGCTGGTTCAGGCTCTTAACACACACTAATTCATGCTTAAATGCTGTATATTTTAAGATTTGACGTGAAGATAGGCAGATTCCTAACACTATGGGAAAACTAAGAAGCGAGACTGTTAAAAATACATAATTCAAAACTATTAATTTTACAGATGTGAAGCCATAGCTTTCTGAGAAATGTAAAAACAAAACAAACAAAATAAAACAATATGACTAATATTATGGAAAAAAGTTTTATTAGGAAAGTTTGAAATTTAGTTTGATTTTTCGTGGACAACTGTTTGGGACGCAAATATAATATAAATATAAATAAATGTAAATCACCTTTCGGACAAATGTTTTGTTTTGAGAAGAAAAACAAGCTTTATTACGAGTTCCCGCGAAGTTACCGGACCTAATTACCTGAGCTCCAGAACGCGAGCAGAACCGGGCTGAGTGCAAACTGTCAGAGGTAAGCCGGTGTTACCGCACGTAACTTTTAGAAGGAAACCCATACAGATTAACATCAAACAAACCGCACTATCCCTTTAAGGTGCTGTGCCCAATTTTTTGTTTTTGTTTTTGAGTAATTTGTCTACTTGGCCCAGTTATATTATATGAGCAGCTCTCAAAGTCAAAATGTGCAAAACTCTGCTCTGGTCTCTGACAGTTGTGAAAAGATAAGATAAGACTTTATTGATCTCACACATGAGAAAAGCGTTTACAAATATAATTAGGATTGTCAGAATGCAAAAATGAACTAGTTCTGTTTTTCATATATTATCATTAAGATTGTAAAAATCAGGTACAGCACCTTTTATACCTTACTGTACTGATATTTAAATGATATTTTCGAACCTGGCCCGCTGATCTGGGAGGTACTTCGGCTGCGGCGGTTGCCCACGATGGCGACCACTTTGGCGCTGAGGCTGGAGCGTCTCTTTTTGGTGCCTCCGCTGACCGTCCCGAGTGCCGTGTCCGACTGGCTCCCGTCTGTGCGCTCCTGGGTGTAGATCTCACTGCTCACACTGGAGCTCTTCAGCATACTGCGTCCACCTGAACCACGCATCCTGTGAACAGAGGGGAGGGTCACAGATAATACTTATATTTGACTCAAAACTTAGGTTAGTATACAGTACCTGATTTAGAGGAAAACAGATGATAAGGAACGATGCACAGAAACATCACATTTAGCAAGAGAACGGGATGAGCGACGAAGGGAAGGAGGGAAAGTTCTGTACAGCTAAATGTGAAACATCTCTTGAAGATGCCTAAACTTTTAGTTCTTTGCAGCAACAGCAAATGCAAAAATGTTATGTCTAATGCATACGCTTGATGATTCTGGTTTTCTAAATGTTGTGAATTAGACTTGCACTCACTTTTCTGGAGTGTCCACCCCATGCTTACCTCAATGGAGTTGTTATTGCTTTATCTGGAATGTTCCGCAGTATGGCATTAAACTCATATAGGTTGAACAAAAATACCATAAAAAGATATTCTATACTGTGAAAAGGCTAACTTGAGCTTGACCTAATTCCACATTTCTGACCTGTTACTTGTCTCCATGGAACATTGAGGAACATTCTAGGCAAAGCAATAATAACATATCATAATATCTATGGATTCAAGGAAATGGAGGACCCTCCAGCAGAAAAGTCCCATAATGCCTGTTTAACTAGAGGTGGATGTTATCAATAGCAAAAAACAACAGCATATTAAAACATTTATTTTTATCAATATTGGCTCCACTCCTAATTTATTAGGGGCCGTAGGTGCTAGGCAGTAGCTAGGAGTAGAGGACGCCATCATCTACTTGCTGCAGCGGGCGCTCACCCAGAGACCGCCGGGAGTGCTGTGAGAGTCATGTTCTTTGACTTCTCCAGCGCCTTCAACACTATCAGGCCGGCGCTGCTGCGGGGGAAGCTGGAGGATGCGGGAGTTGATGGACATCTCGCTGCCTGGACCATCGACTACCTCACTGACCATCCACAGTACGTGCGGCTGCGCGGCTGTGAGTCAGAGGTGGTAGTCTGCAGCACTGGGGCCCCCCAGGGAACTTTCCTCTCACCCTTCCTCTTCACCATATACACCTCGGACTTCACATATAACACGGACAGCTGCCATCTCCAGAAGTTCTCTGACGACTCGGCCATTGTGGGCTGTGTGTCTGAGGGGAACGAGCTGGAGTACCGCTCGGTCATCAGTGACTTTGTGGACTGGTGTGGGCGCAACCACCTGTGCCTTAACACCAGTAAGACAAACGAGCTGGTGATCGACTTCAGGAGGAGACCACTACCTCACTCACCGGTGAACATCCAGGGGCAGGACATAGAGACTGTGAACAGTTTCAAGTACCTGGGTGTTCACCTCAACAATAAACTGGACTGGTCCCACAACACCGACGCTCTGTACAAGAAGGGCCAAAGTCGCCTCCACCTCCTGAGGAGACTGAGGTCCTTTGGAGTGAGCAGGCCTCTGCTCAAGACCTTTTATGAGTCTGTGGTGGCCTCTGCTCTCCTCTACGCTGTCGTCTGCTGGGCCCCGAGCAGCACAGAACGGGACAGAAAAATGCTCAACAAGCTGGTCAGGAGGGCCAGCTCTGTCCTGGGCTGTCCTCTGGACTCTGTAGAGGAGATGGCTGAGAGGAGGGTGCCATTCTTGCCTGCATGCACTTGTCTTCTTGTTCAAACTGTCCCTACCTGGAGCTACTGTGACAAGTAAATTTCTCCTGTGTGAGATCAATAAAGTCTTATCTTACTGTATCTTATCTTATCTATAGTGTTTGCTCTGGGTTGCCTAGCGACATTGCCTAGCAACCCTTTGATCTTTCCTTTGATGTTCTGGTCTCCTGATTCTTCTTCTTATTATTATTCTATATTCTTCTCCACATGGGAGTCTATGGCAACCCCTAGAACCGTCTGGTAAAAAGTTGTGAAATTGTGCATGCACATTCCAGCCAGTCTCCTCATTACCCACAGCAATTTATAGGCCCCCAGCCCCAACTGTCTAGTGGCACCAGCAGGTCAAAATTGCAGGAATTTGTCAATTGCCTAGCAACGCACCTAGCAACCTTTGATCTGTCTTTGATGTGTCTGTTCTGACAGGGTCTAACCCTGTCAGAACAGACCCTGTCAGACTCTGTTAGACCCTGTCAGACCCTGTTAGACCCTGTTAGACCCTGTTAGACCCTGTTAAACCCTGTTAGACCCTGCCAGACTCTGTTAGACCCTGTCAGACCCTGTTAGACCCTGTTAGACCCTGTTAAACCCTGTTAGACCCTGTCAGACTCTGTTAGACCCTGTTAGACCCTGTCAGACCCTGCATGCGGCCTACATGCTGAGGCCTACATGAACCTTCGGTGCTTGGACCCACATTGCTGCTTGCAGCTATATTTTATATTTAATTTTGTAAATACAGTTTCCTTTGCACAGCTCCAGTTTCCATTAACCTTATATTATTTTATAACTGAATTACTTTTTTTCCCTAACATTCACTAACATTATTTGCTCTAAAACAGTTTAATCCACTTGGACAAAGGCGTCTTGGGGTTCTGCGCTGCCTGATGCGGATCAGCCTTCTCATGTCCATGTGCTCAGAGGGCGTGAGAGTGCTACAGGACACCCCAGCCACACTGCCTCTGTCCCCCACAACATCTGCCTCACGTGGACCCCTCCCCGCAGCCAGGGTCCAGCGCTGAGGAGGAGGCAGGGGGAGGGTGCTCTGGGGCCTCTCTGCCGCCCCTGCTGGTGAGGTGTGGGACAGGCGAGAGGAGCGTGGGGAGGAGGGTAATGGGGGGTCAGACGTGGTACGGAGGTGGGGGTCCGAGCAGTCACAGCACAGGATACATGCAAGGAGGGGTCTGAAGCATGCAGGGATGAATCTATACACAACACAACAAAAAGACAACATGGATGCAATGGGGGAAGTAATATTCTGAATGATACATGTAAAATAAAAAAGTGTCTAAACATAGTGAACTAAAATCCCAAACTGGTTCATTGGCTGGTATCATATTGCAGTTTAATAATAATAGCTTAATTCATGTATACTGCAATTAATGAATACTGCAAAAATTGGCAAAGTAAGTAATTTTGTACTTGATTATTTGGTAATTCTATTATGCATTTTTGATCCTATTCACTAAATTACTGTTGACCCTATTTAAATATTTATGACCTCTTGTATATAACTGTGACAAAATGTATTTATATATTACGATATTTGTTTTTTACTTACTGTACATATATTTATACAATTTATGTCTTACTGACAGCAGTCTCTTGCTATTTTTTATTGCTACTTTTTTTTTAGAAGTTTATTACAAGGGGAAACACAGAGAGACTACCAGTGAGCAAAATTAATTTTTAAGTATAGTTAAAATAATGAAAGTAGTGTTAAGATCCTAAGTATTGGCAAATGTTTTTTTAAATATATTCCAATTTATTGTAAATGTTGTAAAATGTATTAGTCTAACCAAGTTAAAGGAACACTAATTTACAAAACAATTAATAGGTATTTATTAATTCATTAAAATTCAATATAAAATAAAAAATATTAAATTTGGTTCATTTATCTAGTCATTGTTAAAAAAAAAGAGTTATATTTAAAGGGACAGTGTGTAAGATTTTTATCCGTTAATTACCAAAATTGAAGATACCCATTCAAAAATACAGTGTTTTCCAAGCCTTTTCACTTCCATCATGAAATCAAAGTATTCTGTTGGACTTAGATATACCTGCATAAAAGGGGGATCTTCCCCATATAGAGGCAGCCATTTTGATTACGAGAGCCGCAGAAGGACATTTGGCCTCCGCCTTCGCGCGTTTGGATAAACAACGACAAGCATGTTGCCGGATCACACGTCGTAATGGATCTAACACGTGTTTTGGACTAAATTGTTTTACTGGATTTTATTCGCTGGATCCTTACGGACAGATTGAGACCAAGCTTATGGTGAAATGCTGATGTTTGACCTGTCCAGAGCCTTCAAAGGTAAGCAAAGCAACAAACCTCGTTTTGTGCTTTTCCGTATAAAAGCCCCATGTAACCAATGTGTAGATTGTCATGGTACACGATCGGGAATGTGTGAACGGGACCGCGTTTTATTTATACAGTAGTTGCCGCGTGCGCGCGGTTACGCAAGCTGTCCGCGTTACGGCGCGCCCGGGTGACCCTCAAGGTCTGCCGTAACTAGAACAGGAATTGCAATAGCCACCATCCACCTATGCCCCACGAATCCTACACACTGGACCTTTAAGGTTAAAATGTTACATTATTTAAAATTAGCCTAATCACGTTAATATGTAAAATGTATATTAATAAACATTATTATAATTAAAATAGACTAATTAAAATGCAAATAGAGTAAAAATACTAACGTAAATGTAAAATGTAAATGTAATTTCATTATTCCACATATTTTTTTACTTTAAAGGTTTTCAACATCCTGCTACTACTACTGCTATTGCTGCTACTACTACTGCTACTACTACAACTACTATTACTACTACTACTACTACTACTACTACTACTACTAGTACTACTACTACTACTACTATACTACTATACTACTACTACGACTACTACTATACTACTACTACTACGACTACTACTATACTACTACTGCTGAAGTTGGAAAAAAATCAATAAAAGCTCAGTTGAGCCTTGTGTCTGTTTCCGGGTTTTTCAAGTTGGACCTGCATTCCTCAGTTAAAGACCTGACACTGTGTCCAAGTAATTTCCCTTGTGGATCAATAAAGTCTGTCTAAGTCAAAGTCTAAATATATGGTTGCTTTTTGCTGTTTTAATATTTGTTGTATAAAATCATCTTTAAATCTTCTTTAAATTTTCCTTTGATCAATATAAAATTATTAAATGGGAAAACAAGGACATAAATGATGTCAAGATTTAATTTATTTATATTATATATATTATATATCACTAGCTGGTGTTAGCTGTGATATATCTACTTCACGTCAGTATTCATGATTTTGTTGAAAGATTTCGTATTAATTTCCTTCACTGTATTATACAGAAAGCAAGTTGTGTGTTAGTTGGAGCTCCAATCAGGCTCAAGACAAAGTGGCATAATTAAGCAAACATTATTAAAAAAACCCTGGTCCCCTCAGTTCAGTTTGCTTTATAGTTTAAAGTGCCCTCATCCATACAAATACAAACACATTTTATTTACTACTTCAACATTCATCATTGTAATAACCAACTTTAAATTGTGCTACTAAATGCCACTGGCCTGTGCTTTTATAACAGAATTGAGATTGATCTGCGGCGTGGCTTTTTCTCTCCTCCCTCAGTCCAAACCCAATACATTAGCGGGATAATAACCTGCACTACATCCACACCTCGCCCACTGGGAGAGCCTCATTTGTACCTGTCACATCAGAGCCACAGGACTGGGAAAAGACACTGTAGCTGACCTCTGCTTATGAAAGAGTACAGAACTAAGCTGTAGTGTCAAAATCACTAAGAAAATTTTGATATGAATACATGTTTGTCTGTTTTTATGTTGCTTGTGGGTTGGTTTTGGTTCCTAATACATGTAAGTACTTTTAGTCAACTTTTGATTGTATTTTGTTCTTAAAGGATATGTAACTTTTCTAATAGAAAAGTTGACTCCATTTTGCTTTGTCTGTATTCTTGAATGTTCCACAGTATGACTTTAAAAGTATCTTTCTTCATGGAGACAAGTCGGTGACGCTCCAGGCCAAGGTGAAGGTCAGATGCATGATTTTCAAGGTATTTAGAGATTAGATATGTTGAAAGCCATACTGTGGAACATGTCCATGGTAGCTGACCCCGCCCCCTTCCCATATTTTGTGTTTTTATTATCAATAGGAAATGGGTGAAAACACTCTCTCAAATATTGGCAAGTTGGCCAAATATAGACTGAAATTAAGTGTATTACATTAAAGTTATAGCATATAGCAACATTTTTAATAGTTACTATGTTTGCCCTGATTTTATTATTTTTAATTTCATGTCTTTTTACCTGGTCTCAGTGGTCTCTCCTCCCACTGTGTGCCTTCTGCGTTTTAGCTCCTCTGAAAACCTCCTCTTCCCCGCGGCCCTCCTCCTCTCCTCCTCCCCATTCATCCCCCACGAGATCCGCCTGTCCCTCTTCTCCTCCTCTAAAGACTTAGACCTGAGTCCAGACCGAGTGCCGACCAGGTCCAGACCAGGTCCAGTTTGTTGTTATGTTTTAAGATTGGAGCATGCAGACAGACACAAACATGCAGCAGCGAGCATGCAGAAACACACAAAACATGCAAATTAATATACAGTGAATGCAATTAAAAGTAAAGGTAAAATACGCCCAAAATTGTTCAAACAAAAACTTGAGGACCGTTTTTATCACACTCATGAAGAATTTTCTATTACATAATTTTGTATTTGTGTGTATATATATTTTATAAAGGCTAACTAAGCCAAACTGTTATTATACAAATAACATGAGCCATCTTAGGTTTCATTAATCTGAACATGATAAAAGGAGAAATTCAATTTGTCAACTGGACAAAGTTTGTTTGGTCGAAAACGTTTCGCCGCTCATCCGAGAGGCTTCGTCAGCTCTGGTTCTAGTGCTGGTTAGACCCTGTTTATATCTAGCTGCAGGGAGGAGCTACCTACACTGAAATAGCTCTGAAACTATCTCCACTAATCTGTCTCTTTGTTTTTCAAATTTCAAATCTTTAACCCCCCTCTCAAACCAGTTTTGTTCCCTGGCTAAGATCTGAACCTCACTGTCCTCAAAAGAATGGCCCGTGGGAACAAAACTGGTTTGAGAGGGGGGTTAAAGAGGCAATTTTTGTCAAAAAAGAGAATCCGTCATTAAACAGAAATGGGGGAGTTGGACATAACTTGTCTCCCATTTATAATTCGATTCTCAAACCAAGTCAAAAACAGACAAAGAAACATTAGGGCAGACAATCCAGGGCAGAGGGGTGGAGAGGGTCATTAGGCTTGAATAGGGAGGCTAAACTAGTCGCCAGAGAAACTTGAAAAACAAAGAGACAGATTAGTTGAGATAGTTTCAGAGCTATTTCAGTGTAGGGAGCTCCTCCCTGCAGCTAGATATAAACAGGGTCTAACCAGCACTAGAACCAGAGCTGACGAAGCCTCTCGGATGAGCGGCGAAACGTTTTCGACCAAACAAACTTTGTCCAGTTGACAAATTGAATTTCTCCTTTTATCAAGGATTCTACCTGGACGACTGAGGGACTCTTCACGCATTAATCTGAACAGTTTGTAAAATATGTCAAACTTTATTCTTATTTGGTGACAGCTTGAAAAATAGTCTAAATTTATTACCACTTCACTATTAGCATGGTGCTGTTTTATTTAATAGCCATAGTTTAATTAATTGAAAGATTGATCCAAAATGCAACTAAAATAATTATAACTTCGGGTTGTATTTTTGCATGTATAGTTATAATTTTTACTGAAGTACAAATTTGTAATTGAGTATTTGTGCTTTCATTTTAAAGGTGCATTAACTTTTCTGGTGGAGGGTCAAATGTTGCTTTGTCTGGAATGTTTCACAGTATGGTATTAAACCATTCTATCTTCATGGAAACCAAACCAGACCAAGTTATAGATCAGATCTGTGGATTGGCAATGCTGCTCACAGTTAGAATGCCTGTTTCTCTATGTATTTATTTATAGCAGTAAAACCAACCACACAATAATAATAATAATAATAATAATAATAATAATAATAATAATAATAATAATAATAATAATAATAATAATAATAATAATAATAATAATAATAATAATAATAATAATATAGTACATCTTTAAGTACTCTTTCCACCAGTGTTTAATTAAAAAAAAGAGTTGAATAGCTGTACAAACCTGAACCTCCCGCCTGGATACTCTGATGGGATGGAGCTGGTGCTGCTGAGTCTGGAGATGCTGCTGGCTCGAGAGTTCACCGACATGTCACTCATGTCACTGTCCGAGGATCGCGCAGACGTGTTGTCACTGCTGCACCTCTGCCCTGCATAGTTCTGAAATAGAAACACTAATTTAACAAGGAAGCTAGGCATTTCAATCTAAAAAAATATATACAAAAGCTCCAGTTAGTTTTGTTTTTTAAGACAAAATAATTGAATAGTGCATACGTTCACCTTTCGTTTCATCTTGAGGTCCATCTCTCGGTCGTGGGACGATGAAGGCCTGTTGCAAGGATGCACTTTCTTTGGCAGCTGACCTCCTCTGTCATCTCCTGCAAGGGCTGAAGGTAGGAATGAATTATTGATTATATAAGCAATCTCTAATGAACAATCAGGGTTTCAGTCCCAGCCATGGTGTAGTGTCAGTTTTTTGACACTAGATGGTGTATGATGCTGAGGTTTTGCAGTTGTGTAACTCACTTGTGTTGACCAGTCATATCTTAATACAGTTGCCTTTAATGTCTATCAAATGCAAAGGACTAGCTGTTATAAGCTCTATATCTATAAAACACTATTACGATTACGATTATGTTTGAATATTTAAGGAACTACACACATGAATTAAACAAGACATTATAACTTTGAATAAACGGAAAAGGATCTTAGAGTAATGGGCTATATGTATAATACATTTAAGTACAAAGAGAACATGTTGAACTGGCAAAAAAGTGTTATTTCACCTAGAACACCTTTTTTATTTTATTTTTATTTTATACCTGTATATCTATAGGCTGAACTAAACAAGCAAAGGAGCATTTGCATCTATCTTGGACTGTAGTCCTGATGGCTTCTTTCCACAAGCCATCAGGCTAATCACTACATTGAAGAAAATTCCATAAACATTCCATGAATATTCTGTTGTTGTTAATGACATCCAAAAAACAATCGTACACACATTGATATCCATGCAGCTTTCAGCGCTCTTGCACTTCACAAATTGCACCTTCACGTTTGCACCTTACAGATTGCACATTTCATTCTACCTCAAACTTTCCCACTTGTTGGAAGAGTATATGTTTGCCTGTATGTTTTATATCTATTTATTGTTGATGCCTGTGTACACTTCATGTCATGAGTGTAGCTGTGTGTGTACGTGTGTGTGTGTGCGTGTGTGAGCGTGCATGTTTTTAGTTTAAATTGCACATTTGGAGTCTGGTGAAATGCAATTTCAGTCCTCTGTGTAATGTCTGTTACATAGTGAATTGACAATAAAGTACACTTTGAACTTTGAACATAGTGTTTTTAGCATCACACTGATTCAAATTCAAAGAAGATTTTGCGTTATTATGTGATTTTATGTTAAAGAAATGACACCTTCATCTAACATTACTAATCTAAATCAAAAGTAAGCAAATGTCAGTTTTTTCCCCTCAAAGGAAAGAGAAGAGATCCTCCCAATGGATTTGGTCCAATAAAATGTATTCGGCTATTTGCACAGTGAGCTGGTCTGGACACGGTGACCTTTCAAATATCCTTTGTATGTCCTTTGACTCATTTATGTCACCAAACTGTATTAACAGCACTTATAATCACATGCCACCCACCTTGCTCGATGCTGCTGCTCTTTGCTGGGAGCTGTGGGAGCTGTCTGCCTCTGCGGCCGGTGCCTGGGGGAGAGGGGCTACCCTGGAGTCTGCCGTTCACAAAAACAGAAGAAAGTAACTGTTATTTTTTTTAAACGACACCACAAAGACTACAAATTAGGAAAGACTACAAATGAAGGTCAAAAGGTCGAAGGAAGAAAAGGACAGGAACACCAGCTGCAGCACAAACGACATCTAAGTCAATAGAAAAACATGTAGGGAGCATTAAGTGGGCCAGCGGGGTACGAGATACAGGATTTTGGGTGCTTGGGTGCTTGGTGAGGGTGGGGTTGTGCACCTGTCAGGACGTGGAGAGTTTGGACATGACCCAGACAAAGGGGGCAGCCTCAAGGGACCCCCTCTGCCCCGACTGCCCCTCAGGATGGAAGTGGGCTGGATACGGCTGGCACCAGCAGCACACAAGTACATTTAAACAGTAGTAAAAGATGAACATAAGAACATAAGAAAGGTGAGACAAACTGAGAATGTGAGAAAAGTGCACAGCTAAAAAGAATATCTATACAGGTTTACAAGGCTTTAATTCAGATTATTCTTTACTACTGATAACACCAATTTAGTTTAGTGTGATCTAAACTAATCTTTTTTTCTTTTTCTATTTTCAGTGAGAATTTTGAATGAGAAAATTGCAACTTCACTGACCCCCTCACTTGGAAGCAGAAGAAAATGTATCAATGAGTTTTAGAAAAATAAAAATTAGAAGTTGCCGTAACAATTAACCATTCAAAACTATTTTTATTTCTTCTTTTGTAAGGTGAAAAGTGCTCAAATTGGCACATACAAACAAGAAGTAGAAACAAATGAATTTGAACTTGTAAAAAATATCTAGAAACAAGTCCATAAAATGATAATAGAATAAAATATGAATGAACTGAAGTTGTTTTAGACCTGTATACATGTAGGTTTTGCAGTGAGAATGACTTTGGCTTACCTGTCCCCTTCTAGGCTCTTTCGACTGCCTTTTGGATTTGCACAGTTGGGACTGGGTGAATTGTTACACTGTCTGTTGTTGTGGCAAAAAGATGCAATGACAAAAATGAACGAACAACAAATAATTCTGCACACTGCAAAAATAAAGATAGTTCTCAATATCTGAGGACACATATTTACTCATTTGGACAATATGCATTATTTAAGATTGTATAAGATAATTACATATAAAAAAAAAACTTAAATAGGATGATCTTTGAAATGAAATTCAAAATATTAAAATACACTCAAATGAAGATTCAAAAGTCATTTTCAATCATGTAAACCTTATTGTTTGCAGCGTACAGACATAAAGGATGGCATCGATATAAACACAATGCAGTTAGAGCAGATTTGATTGTTTGTTTGATTTGCCAGTAACAATGCTAGAGTAAAGACACTGAGCTGAGCAGCAGGTGCGCAGTGACAGGGCCAGGTGCAGGAGAATAAAGGGATTACAGCGCCGTAGAACACAAATATTTGAGGAAAATGGGCCATATGTCTCCATACTGAAAAATGAAATCTATATCAGTAAAAATAACTAGAATTCAGATTATCCCTGCAATTAATTATGGTTGATTTAGTTCCCTCTGCCTTTTTAGTATGCTGTTGAAAAAAAAACTGCATTTGGGCATGTAAGAACTTGCAATTCACTACATTCTACCTTACAGATCACCTTATAATTAATATTTTGATTAAGACCGAAGACTGAACCCAGAACTAAACTTGGATTAACCAGGACAGAATCAGGACTAGACCAGGACTAAACCAAGCTATTTATGTCTCTTTTAATTTAAATATATATCTTTTTTAATCTGAACCAAATTTATCAGCCTTTTAGGCAAAAACTAACAAGTCATTCTAATACTTTTTTTTTCTTTCTATTTCAAGCTTAATTATAAAATGCAAAAAAAAAATATCTCTTATCAAATGTACTAAAATCAAAATATAAATTCTGAATTCAATTCATTTTTCCCCATGTAGACTTATTGCAGTGCAGGGGGCGCTCTAAGCAGAAGAGGAACAAGTGAAGAACAAGTCAAGAAGCGGAAAAGTGGGAAAGTGCAGCTTTTTGAAAGGGGGTGGAGTCAACAGGAGGGGTGTGGCCTGGTACCTGTCTTCTTCAGGGTTCACATGTTCTACTAAGATCCTGGGGTGAGGGGGAACCTTGCGGGGCAAAGACTTGGAGAACCTGGAGGGAGGAACGAGTGGAGGTGGAGGGGGTGAGGTTGGGTGGTACAGTGAGTCACGGGACAGTGAACGTAGTTCCCAATAGAATCTACAATTATGATGCTTTGTGAGCAATACACGTACAGGCTATTTTATTTAACAGATATGAACAAAAACAGATAATAAGATAATGTGTACATTTTCTGGTGGAGGGTTTCTTGTCCCTAAGGAGATATATTGCTTTGCCTGTTGTTCCACACTATGGCATTTAACTTCTTTCCAAGCATTTATTATATGTGATACAAAATAGCATTCTCCACAGATCTGACCTGTAACTTGGGTCTGTGCTTGTCTCCATAGGAAAGGATAAGTTTAATGCCATACTGAGTGACATACCAGGCAAAGCAATGTAATTTCCATAAAACAGGTGGCGGGCCCTCAGAAGACATAGCGCATCTTTAAAGGGCTTATATTCCGCTGGTTTCTGATTTATGTTGTTTCCTCATCAAGAGCATACTCAAAGTTGTGCTTTGTTTAATTCATACATGTTTAAAACACAAACCCTGTGCCATGTGATGCCATACAGGAAGTGCTCCACTGTGTTTTTAAACTCCATACACCTTTACTAAAATCTTATGGATCATTTCAGCCCTGGAATGGCCATTCTCTACTGACCAAAACGTAAAAGGAGCTGTTAACTTAAAGGGATAGTGCATTTTTGTTGTTTTTAAAAATGTTAATCTGTATGGGTTTCCTTCTAAAAGTTACGTGTGTTGACACCGGCTTACCTCTGACACTGTCAGCTGATCCCGGTTCAGCTCGCTTTCCCAAGCCCATGTAGGTAGGTCCGGTAACTTCTCTGGAACATGAAATAAAGATTGTTTTTCTTCTCAAAACAAAACATTTGTCCGAAAGGTGATATATTTGTGTCCAAAACAGTTGTCAACAAAACATCCAGCAGCGAACTTAGCGATCACGTATTGTGTCTGCCGACTCATATCACTGCGCTCACGTTAGCTGTATTAGCCTGTTCACTTCTAAACTTCCGCTTGCAGCGGACCGCATCTGCCGTGCACTTCCGCTAAAGGTGAACAGGCTGATACAGCTAACATGAGCGCAGTGATATGAGTCGGCAGACACAATACGCGATCGCTAAGTTCGCTGCTGGATGTTTCATTGACAACTATTTCGGACGCAAATATATCACCTTTCGGACAAATGTTTTGTTTTAAGAAGAAAAACAAGCTTTATTTCATGTTCCAGAGAAGTTACCGGACCTACTTACATGGGCTTGAGAAAGCGAGCCGAACCGGGATCAGCTGAGAGTGTCAGAGGTAAGCCGGTGTCAACACATGTAACTTTTAGAAGGAAACCCATACAGATTAACATAAAAAAACGCACTATCCCTTTAAAAACTACCTCTTGACATCACAAGGTGGAACTGAGCATTTTGAGCTTTGGAGATGAAGACAGACTAAAAATATAGGGTTAAAGGGTTCTCAAACACGGGTGAATGAAACAAAACACAACTCAGGGTATGTTTTTGATGAGGTAACAACATCATAACATGACTTAAAGTTCACAAGAGTCAATTTTGCATAATATAGGACTGTTAAGAAATCTGGATTGGCTAACCATTCAAATGGCAACAGAAAACAAGGGGGGCACTATGGTCTAAGACTGTGATGTTAATAATAGTAGATGAGACAAACAACGCCACAGCATGCATACCACAAACTTTAAAATTACATTCATGCAAAATAGTGAAATTAACCCTGTTCATTACCAAGTGAGAAGAATATCATGAAATGATTAATGAGTGTTTATATTTCTCTATGTTGTCTGTACCTGTCTCTGTCATAGTGGTTGTCTGGCCTCAAACAGGTGGTGCTGGCACTTCTCACTCTGTCCAGCGATGGCTGCAGGTCGCTACACAGCCGAGGGGCAGTAGAGAGAGAAAACAATGAATGGAGACAAGATGATTGACAAAACCAATTTAGGACAATGTGAAATGACCAAGAGGAACAAAAACAATGATGTGTAAATCAAGAGGTGAAGATTTAAAAGATTAAGTGGCTTCATGGGTGAATATATAGATATATGCTTGATGTTTATTCAGTACATCACAAGACTATTCAATTTTTCAATTTGAGGAAAGACAAAGTATTCTTTGAAATAGGTTTTATATCAGATGCCCTACCCTGCCTTTTCTAGGTTTGGCACAGGAACAAAGCATGCATTGGTTTTGATTGAATGACTCAATCATTTTTGATGAATCATTCTTTCTTTTCAGTATCAATACTGTTCAAATGTGCAATTAATTGAGTATAGATTTTCTTGCCAACCCTGATAGCACCCCAATCTAAATCAGCAGATATATAAAAGAAAATCCATATGATCTTTGCTGTATGTTTGTATGGTGCATGCTAGAGCTTTGTGGCACTGAAAATTGAAGAAGTTTGCACAGATGGCTGGATCTGTGCCATTGCATGACACTGCATATAGAGCTAACAGGAGAGCAGGAGGCACAGGGCTTAAGGGAGGGTAGGGTTAGCTTAGTGCTGCAGAGCTGAGGCTTCATGGGTATAAAGACAGAGAGGAAGTTCAACATAGGGGTACAGTACAGAAGTGAATACATGGTTTAAGTAATATGTTTCACAATTTGATGATTACTGATAATACATTTTAGGATTTTGAACCGTTTACTATTGTTGTTACAACCAAAGAATAATTACAGCTACCTAATTTGGATATTTAGGCCTTTTGTGTCAGATAAACTCTGAGCTGAATAGCTACAGTATAACGTGGGCTATAAGTGTTAGTAATGTTGTATACCCGGTGGTGGGAAGTTACAGAATACTAAATGTATTTTGTAATTTATTCTGATACATGGGCCAATCAGAGTACTGTATTCTGAATACTTCACAAATACTTCATACTTCACAAATCACACATGCCTCACCACGAGATTCTGTGCAGTTTAAAGCCTAAATAGAGTGATCAGGTATACTGCCTTATATTCCTTTGAATTTAAATAAAGTAAATGACTTAAGTAAATGACTCAAAGTAACTCAAAATTAGTATTCAGAATACGTATTCTTCTCGGTACATTATTCAATTACTTCCCAACACTGTATATACTATACAATTTTGTCCACCCAAATTCAGAGTTTTCACAGTTGACAGAGCTGCTATTAGAGCTCTACAAATAGTTCTACTTTATCAATAAGCATCCAGTCTTTTTTCATTCAAAGGTGTAGGTGCAAGTTTTTGGAGGATGGCCCACCACCTGCTTATCGCTGTGGAAAATTTAGCTTCGGCTTCAATGTTCAACACTATGTCACCCGTGATTTAATGTTGCAATTAATAATTCCCATTGTTCTCATCAGAAAGGATTCATAGTGTGACTTTACCAGCTAATTCAATGAATAACCACGTCTAATGAAAAATGAATTGTCCTTAATCATTTGTTTTTCTGTTTAAAACCACAGAGGGAGGCAGGGGGATGTGATGCTAGCGCTAAACATGTTCTTACCTAACCGTGACCTCATCTGTGAACCTGAGCACTCGCTGTGTGAGAATGCTACGGGGAACAGTTACACCCACTTCCTGTTTCTGTGTCGACTGGCCCTTTGAACATGCAGGGAGGGTGGAGCTAAAGAAGGAAGCCCCACCACCACAGAAAACAGCAGCATGCAAAGAAAATATAGAAATCAAATAAAACATGCAACACAAATTACTTTAATGTAAAGTATGTGTTTTGACTAAATTTAACAAGTTCTATTTGGGTTCAAAAACAAAACAAAAAAACATCATGGGCAGAAACATTTGTTAAAAAAAATCTGACAAACTAAATAAATCTTGTGAAGACTATACAGAATAGATAATCAATTTATTTGCAGTTAATTTAATGAAATCTGAAAAGGCAGTTGAAAGCCATACATAGACAAGCATTTATATATAACATAAAATTAAATAAAAAGTAACGCCCTTACATAGATTGTGCAAAAATAACTGGAGTACATCCATTTAATGGATATGACCTCTGAGGACAGTTTCATTATGTAAGCTTATAGACATGGGCGCTGTATCTTTCATTGCTGGAGTCAAACACGCTCTTATGTGGAGATTACATGTAATGCTGATTATGTAACATCTACAGTACTAATGCCAAGCTGGCACATGGAAAAGACACCTTTGATTTACCATTTTGCATGCATTGTTTGTACATAATGCATTAATGACAATTACATATATGTAGTATCTCTATGGTGCATTATTGACAGGAAAAAGTGTGGTCTTCCATAAAATTGTATATTATTATGTTATACTAATGGATCCTTGAACAGTGAAGTAGTGGGAATAATATAGCTAGGGCCAACCTGCATTTAACAGGTCCATTACAGGTCATACACTCAAAACGTTATTTTTATTTCATGTTCCTGCATCACATGGTATTACATAAAAGTATAAACTATTATTTTCATTACGTGTCTAATAATAATTGAATATTAATATTAGTTCAACATTAGTTTAATAATAGTTAGATTTAAATATTGTCTCAGTAATAGATAACATAAAGTGATATTTGAAGCAGCTGAAGCGAGCTTTAAAGGTGCACTTTGTAACTATATGTTCTGGTGGAGGGTCTGTCACCAACTTGTTTCCATGGAGATTTGATATTATTGCTTGGAATGTTCCTCAGTATGGCATTAAACTCATCTATCACCATGAAAATATTTTGAAGAGAAAATACATTTTTCCTAAGGTATTTCTTTTAGAAATAAAACACCTGTAATAACTTAAATGTTAGCGTGATATGTTTAATGTCATTCGGTGGAACACATCTCCATGAGGAAAGCGGGTGAAAAAGTTATTTATGTGTAAACATTGTTTACATATCAGTACTATTGTGTATTGTGTACAATAGCAGCACAGAACATTTTTTGGAAAAAAGAGGAAAAAGTAATGCATTTTTACATGGACAAAGCAATTTCATAAAGACGTTCACTCAGTCACTTTGAGCACAGCACGACACTTCTCAGCATACAGATTCTGAATGTTGAGTTTTCAAAGAATAACATCGATCCAACATCACAAAAACAGTGACAGGATAGGGGTAAGTTATGGGGCAGAAGGGTCTTCTGCGCCATGCACTTACCTGTAAATGTCTTTATGGATACCGTTTACTAAGAGGGGCATTTTAGGGGGGAGGGTGTTGTTATGCCTAGCTAAGCCCCTGAGTGCAGATCAAGCATGCAAAACAAAAAGAGGAGGAAAAGTGGGAAAGACACAGCTTCATGAAAGGACAATTTACAAAAAAATAAATAAGAAATAAAAATCTATAATACTGTACAGCGTTTCGCGTCTGTGCAGTCAGCTGCCTCCTTATCCTCCTTAGGTTGTACACGCTTTAATATTTGTGTTAATAGGCATTCAGTCCATCTTATGTTGTTTATTTGTTGTACCCTCTCAATAACAATGAGGGTACCACTAGTGCTATATCTGTTTGTGGACAGATTTTTTTCATTTACTGGTACCTCAGTAGCCACAACTGCCCTGGGACAAAGTGAAAGAGACATGACAGCCATTTAACATTTTTGAAAAATATCTGAAAAAGCTGTAACCTTGATACAAACTAGGCATTTTAAATTATAGCCTATAGGTGCACGGTGTCCATGAAAATAGTATTGCTTTTCCTGAAATGTTCCACAGTATGGCATTAGACAGCTCTCTCTTGCATTCATTCAATTACAGGTGCTTCTATTGCTAAACATTTCATCACAGTTTTTACAGCAAGTGCACTAAACTGACCGGTAACTTGGCCGTGTGATGTCACCTGCTTGTCTCCGTGAAAATAAGATTAATGCCATACTGTGAAACATTTTGGACAAAGCAACATCTCCATGGAGACAAGCAGGTGGCCAAGCTTCTACCATATAAGTTGAGGTAGTATGTACAAAATATTATAGGTGAATTAGAGCAACAAATAACAAAACCAAAATAATGAATGAATGAATGAACACACTCTAGACACATGCTAAATCGAACAGCCTTTGTCAAAAGAGCAAGATCATCACAGCAACAATTTATATTAATTGTAGTAGTTAGAGTGAAATTATTGCTTTTGAGAATGTAAAATGGGTACAAAAAATGTGACTGTATGAAAACAAATCTGATTGGTCTCTTTCTGGTTTTATTTACCTGTTTGTGTGCAGGCATTCGGCACTCCCGCCCCGGATTGACCTGTGCATCTCCAGGACCTCACTGTTGCCATGACGATGGGTGAACGATGAAAAACAACACAAATAAAAAGAGGATGGCAACTTAGACCCACGTGATTTTATGAATGACAAACCAGGAAATTATAACTTTGAGATTACTTTACTATGCTCACAGATGTTAGTAATATTAGTAGAAGATAGTAATTGTATTCGATACAAAACATAAAATCAAGACCTAGCCTATTTTTTTAAAGTGCATATGACAGGTTTTCATGTTTTTTTTTAAATACTGCAGTGTTTGCAATAAATAAATACATTGAAAACAAGTAGAGTTTAATTCTAGCCATGTCATCAATACACAAAATTCCAACCAAAATGCAGATACAATTTATGTGACAGGAATCATTTTTTCTGAATGTTTAAACATTTATTTTACAAAATCATAATTTTGCTTAGTATTTTTTTATTGGTCAAATCATTATTGTGTAAATTAGACAAGCTTGTTTACAGTATGATTCAGTATTACCTCTACATATTTCGCAACTGCAGCCCACATCTGTAGGCTACTCAATGTGCAACCAGTAAAGAAAAGAAGAAATAAAATGATAAACTGCACCAAAATGCTCAAACAAAGGAAAGTTAGATAAGATTTTTAGCCAAATAATACCAATAAATGACTTTAACTGCCTTTTAGTTGAGTAGTCTAACCAAGCATATGCACTTTTGTATTTCAATCCTATATTATAAACTAACTCTTCAGGCTTCAGTTTGTTACCTGTCCTCAGAGTACTCGTAGTCTGAGTCGCCTGACCGCTGGTGCTCCAGATGGGGCTCGTGGTAGCAAGACGGAGAGTGAGAGGGATGGCGGTTCTGGTGGATCTCGTCTAGACTCCTGATTAAAAAAGGAAGATTACATTTGACTACAATGCGGGGTGTGAGATTACATTCTGTGTTCTTAGAGGCACTGTAAATATGTCAATGCGTTACCATTATTAAAGTGTTTGTTGCTGTTCCCCACTTACCCAACACATTCCTATCATCCTAAGTATTCACCACGATCCAGAGTGGAGCTTTGAAGTCACAGTAATGCTAGTAATGGTAGTCACATCACTAGCATGCTAACAGAGATTCAGCCTTACTTCATGGCTCAAATTCTTTAATAAGAAATTCTAAATATTCTTTATAATATGATGCAGACAGCACATGGTGATCCCATTTTGACCTTAAAGGCAAAGTAACGTTATTTTACAATCTGAGCCTTCTTTCGGTAATAAAACAAGTCGTTTTACTCACCCATAGCATTTTTCTGTCAATTGGAGCAGTATCGCAGAATTTATGTTGAGCCGTTCTGTTCTAGTAATGATCCCGTATCCTTAACATGGTGCTGTATCATTTGCTCGGGGCATTACTTTGCGGTCTCCAAATAACACAAACTTTAGCACTTTTCAAATCATAGAAGCCCGATGTCTTAATGAAAAATTTCGTTTGAAGCAAAAGTGGCCTGTAATCCGAGATTTAGCCATAGTTTCGAGTAGATGAGGACGCCAGTGCGCATGCGCGGACTGTGCTCTCAGCTCCCGGGACCCAAACATGAAACGCAAAGCTGAAAACTATGGATAAACCTCGGATTACAGGCCACTTTTGCTTCAAACGAAAAGTTTCATTAAGACATCGGGCTTCTATGATTTGAAAAGTGCTAAAGTTTGTGTTATTTGGAGACCGCAAAGTAATGCCCCGAATACAAATGCTAACAAATGCTAACAGAAACGCCACAACATAACTTTCTTCAAACAGCTCCAAATGACACGAACGTGATATGGGTGAGTCAAACGACTTGTTTTATTACCGAAAGAAGGCTCAGATTGTAAAATAACGTTACTTTTCCTTTAAGAGCTGCATTTACAATAAATCTGTACTGGGGCAAAACAAATTTTACTTTATTACATGACCAATTGGCACATCCCTTTTAACACAGAGAACTGAAAATAGAAGAAGAAGAAGTGAACTTTATTGATCTCACACTGGAGAAATTCTTCTCTGCATTTTAACCCATCCTATATATATATATACATATATTAGGAGCAGTGGGCAGCACACATTAGGGCGCCCGGGGACCATCTCCATGATCTTCTTGCTTCGGCTTGGTCAGGACCTAAGCTGGAGTACCTATGGTGCATGTTTTGGGTATATAAATATTCAGCATTTCTACCTCCAGCTCTGGCTTGTTTACATTGTCACTGTCTTTCAATTTTAAACCAGTGCTGCTACTATTACATAATTGAATTCCACTTCTAAAAAGTACAATATTAGACAAGCTGAATTTAAAACTACATCTGTATTCAGTGTCCTCATGGTCCACTCTTTACATCCACACATTAGTTATTATGACATATAAGATCAATGCTGCTTTACACATTTGGTATGGTCCATTTGTCATGGAAGTCATTAGCACTATTACTAAACAGGCTATAACCCTAATTCACTTTGTAATGATATAGCCATAAATGGATTAATTGATTTACTATAATAAACACCACCAATTAGATTACACATACTGCTCTAGTGATGCTTACAGTGTGCAGAAAGTCAATAAAGCACCAAATGCAATAGTAACTGCAGATAGTTTATCATGTAAATTGCTCCAAAATGACTATATCCAATCTAATAATACACACAAACATGCATTCATTTGATCTCTCAATGTGGCTGAAAGTGTCTTACAAAATCAGTATGCACTAGGTCAAGTGAGATTCAAACCTCAATGTTTTAGGTTATAAGGCAGTCTCAATCCCCTGTTCTTATGTCACTCCACAAAAGCATAGGTAAAATATAAATTGCTATTAAAAAAAAGAAGATTTCCTGAGTTTGCTTAAATAAGAAAAACAACTTGGGAACTTGGGCACACATTTCAGCTCTTTGACTAAAAGTTATTACAATTAGGGGTGAACATCGGTATCATAAGAAAGCAACAGATCAGCACAAAAACAAAGACAAAACAAAGATAATTAAATTACCAATGTAAACAAATAACATTTAGTTTCGAGAAGGCTAATAGCATCTTACTGGTTAGTTCATTTAAACCAGTGCTTCTCAATTATTTTCTATGACGCCCCCCCTAGGAAGAAGAAAAAATTTCACGCCCCCCCCTGCGCACGACTATTAATAGTATTATTTGTGTAGAAAATTATTAGTACACCTCTGCATAACAATGTATCCTTTTATTAACATTAAAAACAAAAAAGAAAGAAACTTCCAACAAACACTGCACTCTTTTTTTGCACTGAGGACTCAAATATTAATGTGCTTTTAATGCAGCTTTGTGCACATTTGTTTACGTTTTACAGAAACGAAACTTAAAAACCACATGGTCCATTTGCATAAACTCAAAGCTCAGTGGAATATAACGTGTTTTTTCTGTGACAGAGGATGTTCTGCTGATGGCAAGTCTGTTCTGTGCGTATATCGCGTATTTAAGGTCGCCGAACCCTGCCCCAGAGCGACAACGAGAGCGCTACTGCCAACTACTGTTGTTGATGTGCAATTACACTTTCGTTCTAGTACAGTATGGCAAAAAAGCATGTTTCCCAGGGTCACATGCGCCCCCCCTGGCATCACACCGCGCCCCCCCAGGGGGGCCCGCCCCACTATTTGAGAAGCACTGATTTAAACGCTTAGGACTGAATGATTTTGTTGATAGTGACATCAAAATCACAACGTTTTTTTCCTAAAACCACAACGGAAACAATCAGAACCCATCTCATCTTGGAATCCCGAGTTCCCAAGGACCACAGGAATCCAGCATAAGCTTGTATAAATATTATTGCCAAAATGATTAACAATTCAAAATAAAATACAATCTTTTGAATGGGGAAAAGTTCTCAAAAACGTTGCCTAGACCTACAGGAAGCTGCAATCCAAGAACAGTCGTTTACCTTTGCATGGGCACATAGGCAGGACGTGAGCGGGCCCGGCAGGAGTCCTCTCGGTGAGGGGACACAGACCTGGACCTGTGCTGGACCGCTCTCTGGTGCTCTGGGACGGCCAACGTACTGCCCCTCTCCCTGTCTCTAGAGTTACGCTCGGGACCTGTACCACCCATACAAAAACAAATGAACAAAAATATCATCAGATACACAAAAGCAAATATTTAAAACCAGGATTTAGTGCTCAGTTTGCAGAGGTGGGTAGACTAACCAAACATTGTACTCAAATAAGAGCACCACTGCTATTCTATAATGTTACACAAATAAGATTTAGTGGTTGGAAAATTGGCTTTGTGATTTGAAAGGGAAAAAAATGACAAAGTGTACAAAATCTGGCAAGTATTGACACAAATAAGACAAACTAAATCATATTTGAAGTTAAATGTATTTGAGAAACTGTAACTGAGTACTACCCACCTCTGTCAGTCTGTAAAATGTAAATTAAAGTTTTAAGCACAATACTACTTGCTACAGCTGTATTTAGCTTACAGAAAGTGTAGAACATCACCAGAATGTTTTACAAAGGAACTAGCTAAAGGTAAGCTAGTGCCACACTGTAAGCTAAAGCTAAAGCAACTGATTCTGCAATGAAGATAGAAAATAATAGATGTGACAAATTAAATAAAGCATTTAATTTGAATCCTGTGAGAAAATTATCTTATTCTTATAAGGCCAGGGCGATAAATCACAATCTACAGTAACAAATTGCCCTATAAAGTAATAAAATAAGTAAAATAATGTAAATGTAAATAAATAAATGTGGAGGTATGTTTCCAATTTGTTACCTTTTGAGGTTTTTGATTATATATCCATGGGTTTATGAATAATGAAAAATTAGCCTCATTGCCATAACAATTCTAAACATAATGTTCTATCTTTTGAGTCAAAAGTCCTCAAAATGTCACAGATATACAGGAAGCTCAAACCCACAAACAGACTATATTTAGGCTATTAGGTTTATTTTACTATATATTTTACTGCTATATAGCCTAATATAATAGGCTCAAGGTATAAAGTAAAAAATATATTTTTTTAAATAAATTGAAAAATAAAATCATATCGCCCAGAAAAACTTACAATGGTAAATATTTGAATTTGAATAGACTTGCTCCATAGACTGAAATACTCCCTAAATGAATGTACAGTGGTAGTATTAGTGAATATATATATATACTGTAGCATGCAAAGACGTGGCTGTGTGAATGGGGGTGAGTGACTACAGCTCTAACATGCTCGGGTGCTCGGGTGTTACGGAGGCCCAGCAGAAGAAGAGAAACTGCAGAATGTTTTTCACCAAATCACATTTTCACATCTGCAGTTCAGTGGCACAGTGATGAATTACACCGTTCTGTGGTGTATGCCTTTTGCCGATTCAGCAAGCTTTAATTGTATTATTTTATATGCAGCGTGTTCTGAAACAGTGACTCTTAAACTTTTCAAGAACCACAATGGGAATGAAAGAATAGAACAAAAGCTTGGCTAGGATTTAACCCATGCAATGCCAGCACATCAGATTGGGGATGAACTTGAACAAAATAAATCTACAAAACCTTGCACCTACACAGGGCCTGTCACAAAAAGGGGTTATCCCAATCCCATACCCACACCTATTTTTAAATATGCAGTATCATTAAAGGGCTTGAGCTGCAATAAATAAATAAATAGCAGAGTGAATTAATAATTAGCAATAGCAAGTTATTTATTTTATTTTTTACAGCTCAAATCTATACCTATACTATACTAGATCTAAATCCATGGGTTTGGCATCTGGTTGTCTCCAAGGAGATGTAATTATGTTGTCTAGAATGTTCCACAGTAACGCATTTAAGTTATCTATCTCCATGGAGACAAAAGGGTGACACCACTAGACCTATTTATAGGTCAGAATTGAGGAGAGGCAAGCCCACTTACAGTCTAAACCTGGACTAAACAGGTCTGTAAATATGGAATTTCTTATCTGATATTGAACCTCCCCTGTGAAATATATTATAGCAAAAAGACCTTTCAACCAGGATTGAAGTAAAATCTATAACTTTAAGCCCCACCATAAGCAGTTTGAGAGCCACTGTCCAAACACATTGCTGTTGAAATGTTCTGAATCCTCGCCCAGTGCTGGACGTCTTCAGGCTACTACAGTGAGTGTTCACTGGCCATGCCCCCCACCCACCTTTAGGCACTACCAAACCATCATCAAACTCTGTGTCAATGATGCGATGGGACCCTGTACACGACACACACATAAGACAGGGAAGACAGGGAGAAGAGCTGAGACAAGAAGACAGTTCAGTATAGGACTCAACCAGGGTTGTACAGGAATGAAAGCATCTGGATTATAGCAACTGGTATAATTGTATGCATTCTGTGATACTTTTAACTTGGTCAAACCTAAAAAACTTACTATCTCACTTCAAAACTATGAATAAACCTGAAACTACAGAAGACTTTAACAGAACTTTACGGTTCAACTTTAAAAATTCATATTAATATTTAAACATGCACTATGCAACTTTTCTGGATCTTATTGAGATCGCATTGCTTTGCTTGGAATGTTCCACTGTATCATGGCATTAAATGTATGTAGCTCCATGGAGACAAGCAAGTGACACCACAAAGCTAGATTACAGACCAGATGTGTCGAATAAAAACACCTGTAATCAAATAAATGCAAGATTGCTAAACTAATTGCAATACCATTCAACATTCTAGGCAAAGCAGTTAGAGCACCTTTAAGTGAATATTTCTAAGAATAAGGTAAGATAAAACAATGTCATAATTGTTGTTACACAGTAGGACGCATGGCTTTTTAAATATTTTGTCCCTGACAAATAAACCTAAAAGATAAAACTAAAAGATTTTCTATTTTCTGTTTTCTATGTACCAATATATTTATGTGTAGCCCTATATTTTCATTTTTATATCTAATTGAAGCACCATGAGGAAGATCATTTTAAACAGAAGTCACACACATATATAGTGCCTTACTCTGTAGTTTCTTGCTGGGACTGTCTCCATGGACATGTCGCCGGGGGAGATAAGGAGAGGGCTGAGGCAGAGGGATGGAGGACGCGTCATGGGTCTGCAGTTTGTACCAGTGCGGAGTGTCGTCCAACAGAGCAGTCTCCAACTCAATCAGAATCTGAGGGGAGGTCCATGGAAATCATTTGAACATACAGAAATAAAACTGAATATTTCTTCAATCATATTAGGTCCGGATCTATATCAAGACCATTTGTGTTGAAAATTATATGTTTTTTTTTTTACTCTCTTTAAATTACCATTGTGGTTTTGAAATCAGTGTCAAGTACTGAGACTTTTCCTTAGTAACATTTATTATACAGTGGTACCTCACCTTACGAAATTAATTCGTTCCAGAAGTGGTTTCGTAACGTGAATTTTTCGTAAGTTGAGTAGTTATTTCAATGGAAAAAGCCTGATTCATTCCAAGGCCCCGTTCCAAGTTTTTTTTAAATAGTGTAACTTTTTTTTATAGTGTAACACTGTGTTCTGCGTCCTGATTGGCTAAGAGACTGTAGACCCAGGACTAAACGTGGACTAAACCAGGTCTAAATAAGGTCTATACCTGGACTGGACCAGGACTAAACCTGGACTAAACCAGGAGTAGAGCAGGTGGATTAAAGCGCCACGTGCAGGTCTATTTCCTGGTTTCGTGCTAGCTCTGCTATTAGCAGCAACACCGGTGTACCTCACCAGTCACGGCTGAGGCGAGCAGCGACTGCGTACGTGGGGGGAAGGGGGAGGGCGGACACCTGTGTGATAGCGCAGCATGACCCGGCGCGGGGCTGCGAGCACGAGACCCGTGCTCAAACCGTGCCTCCTCTAGACCAGATCTAAACCAGGTCTAAACCAGGATTAAACCACCGCATGCGGGTCTATTTCCTGGTTTCGTGCTAGCTCTGCCGGTGTACCTCACGAGTCACGGCTGAGGCGAGCAGCGAGGAGGGGAGGAGATGTGCTCCCCTCGGGACGGCACGCAGTCCGAGCGCATGAACGAACGCAGGCAAGAGCCGCGGTGGTTTAATCCTGGTTTAATCCTGGTTTAGATCTGGTTTAGACCTGGTCTAGAGGAGGCACAGTTTGAGCACGGGTCTCGTGCTCGCAGCCCCGCGCCGGGTCATGCTGCGTGCCCATGCTATCACACACGTGCCCGCGTGCAGTCTTCTCCCCCATCCCCCTTCCCCCCACGCTTCACTATTAATACATTTTGTTGAAAATCTATGAAAGTTTGAGTGTTTAAACGAGAGACAAATGTGAGAAAAGTTTAAATCCAGTCTGAGAAAAGCATATAATGTGTGTGGCTGAGCGCGTATTATTTGAATTTTTGAGATTTCGTGTTTCGTAACTTGAATTTTCTTTCGTATCTAGAGACCAAAATTTAACGTGAAGGCGTTTCGTAACTTGGAATTTTCGTTTGTTGGGTCTTTCGTAAGGTGAGGTACCACTGTAGTATGTGTAGCATTTCTGAGTTTCAGATGAGATCACAACATTCATAGAACAATATTATTTAATACAGATGGAGAAGCTAAAATGAATATTGTTAAAATGCAGATTTTTGTTGTAATACAGTGACTTCTTGGATAGAGTCATTAATAGAAATCATCAGTTTCAACATATCATCATCATATTCTACAATCTGAAAACTACTAATATATTGAGTGTACTGTATTGTGAGTTTTGGAAAATGTATACATTTTAAATCAAATTGATGCACACAACTCATTTTCAATTTAAACAGTGTGATAGTCTACAGTAAAGGACACAGATTTTCAGAACACATAAAACTTTTATTGTTCTCATCACTGTTGCCGTTCCTTGATTTGACTGCTTGGTTGGTTTTCACTTTCCCTAAATAAATAAGCAAAGGAAAATATAAAGTATTCACCTCTCCCAGGAACTCGCTCTCCTCCTCCTGCACTCGTGGCTGGTCCCACACGGTGATCTCTAACATGCGCTCTCTGAAGTCCCGTCTGTGCACGTGGGAGTAGATAAAAGTCTGGTTCCACTTCGGCTCGGCGCTTTTCTTCACTGTTTTAGTTCGTCTTTTACTTTTGTCACTGAAACAAACACACAAGAAGATCGTATTATAGAGGCCTCATAAACTATATCTTCTTTCCACTGTCAATAGTCGAAAAAAGTTAATATAAAGATGCTCTAACTTTTTTAACTTGAATGCTTCATAGTATCATATAAAACATACTGTATGCTTCTTTTTTTGTTTATTTTTTTGGAATTAGTAATGTATTTTTAATTTTAATACAATACTGTGGAATTTCAGGCAAAGAAATAACATGACAAGTAGGTGGCGGACCCACTTGAAAACTGTATCGTACAACTTTAAACAAAGGCATTTAAATGATGTGTCTTACCTTCTATCAGGCAGGAAGTACATTTTGACATAGGGGTTTCTTGGCCGCCCGTCGGGTCGAGAAGGCAGGTCTATGGCTTGAAGGACATTGACTATCAACTGATGGCCTACTTTGTCGTACCACAACTTTACCTGCACATAAGGAGGAACAAGTCAAGAAAATGTGTATTAAATATAAAATGAAAGTGTTATTGTGTTTTAAATGTCCTTACTGAAAGTTGTCCAGGCAGTACTAGAGGCAGGTCTCGTAGAGTCCCAGGACTGGTGGGGGACATCACTGATATCGAAGGACGATCCATCTTTGGGGACTCAAAAGAACTTGAGCCAGCTAATAATAATAAAATAATATAATATAATAATAAAAAACATTCATTTATGAGTTTATTTAGCACAAACACAGTTACTGTGACTATTCATAGGTTTCAGCCTCCTGTTATATGCTGACATTTTGAGGACAATTGACCATTCAAAATATTATATATTATATATATATTTTTTATTTTGTGTTGTTAACTACTATGGCAACTGTCTTAATTTTTTTCTGAAACCTACTGATCGAGATTTAAAATAAATTCACATACCACTAAAAGGAAACCACATTTAAAGCTTCATAGGCTAATATAGTAATATACTGTAGGCTTATATAGGATAGTAACTCAATGTATCAATGAAGGTAGTTTTATACTGACATACACTTACTAGATTCTAGTGGTGGGTGTGATGACTCTGGGATTCTAGGGATATCCCTGTAAAAAAAAATAATTAATTAATATTAAATAGATTTTTTAAAATCTTTGAATAAACAATTTCATTTAGGGAAAAAGCTGAGGACAAGTACAGGACAACAGCTTTACAATCAGGAAAATAGGTTCAATAAATATGATTAAAACACTTGTACAGTAAGCGGAGCGGGAGAGGCAAAAACAGTTGGTCTGTCTGTAGAGAAAATGGAATAGGAAAGATAATGGGGAAAGCACTCCACAAATCAAACAAGTACTACTTACTGAGAAATTCTATATACTTTTCTTAAGACGTTTTTGGACATAATACGGTTGATTGGGCTTTTAATTAAATGAAAAAACAAACAAACAGAAGTAACAGTTAGATGAAAAGATATACTTAATAGCTGTAGCATGCTAACTATCCATCTTACCCTATAGGTCTCGATACAACTATCTCCACTTGTGGTTCGGCCTTGGATTCCAGGATGATGTTGTAAACTTCTTTTTTGGTCGCTCCAGGCAATGACTTCCCGTTCCACTGGAGCACCTCATCACCTGCAAGTAAAACCAAAAGAGTTACATGAAAATTACACAATTTTTACATTAATTTTAAATGTTAAAATGAATAAGGTTAAATAAGTAAATCAAAAAGACCACAATTAGTCTAATTATATAGTTAAAATGCTCTGAAATGATAAGATAAGATAAGATAAGACTTTATTGATCTCACACAGGAGAAATTTACTCGCCACAGTAGCTCCAGGACAATTGGACAGGAGGGAAAAAGTGCATGCAGGCAGGGAGGGGATAAAGTAAGTAATAAATAGTGCAAATAGTAATATGTAATAATAATAATAATAATGGAAAATAGTAATAATGATAATAGTAACAACAAGCATCAACATGAAAAGGAGGATATTGCATGTCTGGCCTATATGTTAGAATTATACAGTCTGATGGCGGTGGGGATGAAGGATCTGCGGTAGCGCTCCTTCTTGCACTGGGGGTGCCTCAGTCGGCTGCTGAAGGAGCTGCTCAGCTCCTCAATAGTCCGGTGCAGAGGGTGAGAGGTGTCGTCCTTAATGGACATGAATTTGGCCAGTACCCTCCTCTCTGCCACCTCCTCTACACGGTCCAGAGGACAGCCCAGGACAGAGCTGGCCCTCTTAACCAGCTTATTCAGTCAAATGCATGTGATTCTTGAGTTTTATTAGGTTTGTGGGGACTATTATGTTTGTGAAAATTATTACATTTGTGGGGCTAACAGACCTATTATGTAAAATATTCTTTTCAGAGCTTTTAACCATGTTATAGTTGTTTCCATTTCTCATTTACCCCCTCAAAGTTGTTTGAGCAATCTTTAATCACTTTCATTTTCAAGATTTTTTTTTATTGCAGATGAACCCCCGTTTTCATCTCCATCAGTATACAGTACTTACTTTGTTCTTACTTAATATGTATGTATGTATATGTATATATAACACGTAGGATTCAGCAGAGATGTGTCATTATTTTGATACAAATGAAAAAAAAATGCAACTCACTAGTCTGATCTTCATTGGAGGCGCAAGTCATTTTAGGCAAATATTGTGATTTAAAATGTACATATTATAAATCATAAATATATAGCAGACACAGGCAAAGTATGTTGTTGTTTTTATTCTGTTTATTGTTTTTATTATATTTTCTGCTTTTGTTTCTTGTGTACTGTGTAGTTTGATTTAATTTTATTTCATTAGGCACAGCATTTTGGAAACATTGGATACAAACCTGGTCGTAGGTGCCCCACGACATCTGCAAGACTTCCTTTTTTCACTTTGGTGATAAAGGCCCCTAGTCTCCCTGTCTCTGTCATTTTACCTCCAACCACCTGCACACAAACAAATACAAATGTACAGAATTTTTTGGGCTTGAAATTTTTATTGGGTGTACCTTTTATTTGTATACAGAGAGCTTTGTGCAACGATAATATCTGAGCAGTAGAGGGTCAAATAATTGACATGATTCATTTCATCTTTTTAAGTAACACTAAAGTTTTCCTACCTTTAGTCCGAGGAGGCAGCCTGCCTCTCGGGGCATGGCTGACCTCTTACTTAACGTGATGCGTCCGATCAAGTGGTCACCCTCTTTAGACGGCTGCCACGAGACTGGGTGCTGCTCAGAAAAGGAGGAGGAGAGAGGTTATAATTCATATTTACATTTCATTCATTATACTCTAACAGATATGGTCTTCAGCTGAGTCTCTTCAGGTTGAACACTCGATAACTACAAAAAAACTAGTGCATTTTTTTTGTCAAATTGTGTTGAAATCTGAAATTATGACATTATATCCTATGGCAAAAGGAGGAGAAATTCAATTTGTCAACTGGACAAAGTTTATTTGGTCGAATATGTTTCGCAGCTGATGAGCTGCTTGGATAAGCTTCAGTTCTTCAGAACTGAAGAAGCAGCTTGGATGAGCTGCGAAACGTATTCGACCAAATAAACTTTGTCCAGTTGACAAATTGAATTTCTCCTTTTGCCATGGATTCTACCTGGACAACTGAGGGATTCTTTACACATCAAATCCTATGTTGTGAAACAAAATGGATGAATGTGGCGCATGAATTGAATGTATGTGTGTGTGTGAGCAAAAAAAAGGTATATATAAAGCACTAACTTACATGCCATACAGTAGGATCTAGTGGATGACAGTCCCAGTCACCTGCAGGAAAGAGATTGAGATTAAAGATTGTATCATTCTGATTTTATATTTTTTTTAAAACTCAGTTAGAAACTTTGGATTGGATTACTGAATCAATCTAACATTTGTACAACTTTTCACATATTTACTGTCAATATATTTCTGACAACCCTACATTAATACTATATTGTACAGTTGTTCGTAGTTCATTCATTTTTCAGCAGAAATCCCCTGGGAGCACACCGACAGGTGGGCCATTAGGAATGATGTGATGATAGAGAAAACACAGTATCTTCGTGGACATAGCTAGTCCCTCTAATCTAACATGAAAAAGCCCATAGAGGCCGCTCCACAGGGTAGGTGCTGAGTCCACACTTTAACTGCTGATTTAGGGCTTTCTGTTTGGGAGGATGAACACGCTGGGAGATATTACAGAAGACTGGGGCCTTAACAGAGCTACATCAAAACACAAACACCACAATATACCGTAATCCCCGCTCATCTGGGATTTCATCAAGTCTACAACTAAATTAGTCCTTATGGTGTATTGTATCAAATGACCCGTGTGACAAAATGACATATATAAAGTGCAGTCCTTGTCAAAGAAGTTGTTTTCTTGTCTTTGTTCCTACCATTACTTACCTGGCAGATGATACTAGTATCCAAACAATAGCTTCCAATAATAAAGGAACAATTCTTTGTGTGAAATTCCAAATAACTAGGTAAAAGCAACGCATTCATTATGTGTGCTGGGATTTCAAGTAGTGTTTCAAGTAGTGTTCTGTAGCACAGTGAGTGTTAATAAGTTATTGTATTCCATCCGAACTTTATGATTGTATTGGATCTATGGAGTGCCCGTGCAGTCATCCAGCTTAGTTTTTGCATGCTGAGTGGTGATGGAGTTAGCTATTAGTAAAGTGTTACGTAATCATGAGCCACTGACCTAATTCCACAAATCTGTTGGCCTAAATCACCGAGACTCTCCAAATAAATGAGAACTGTCCTGGGAGTGGCACAGAGGTACATGACACACGCTACGCTCATCAGCACTGCTCATGATCAGGCACATGAGAAAATCAGGAATTCAACAGGAGGGTAATCCTGTTTATCATTTCTTTTGCAAATGCAGATTGTTAAGAAGTCAAACCCTGAGAAACATTGGTGTGGCCCTGTGATGTGACAGACCTTTTTCGCTGACGCTCTCCATGTCCACGTCTTCACAGCTGGTGTACTCTGGTGTGGATCCTCCCTCCTCCTCTGAGCTGCTGATGGACATCTGTCTCTTGTCCCGTTTGCTCTTGTAGGAGCGTGGAGGGGGCGGTCGCAGGGACTCGGACTGTTCTGAGCTCTGAGAATCTTTTCTTAGCAGACTATCGCCACCTTTGTCCCTTTGTGTCCGTGCCGTGTTGGGGTCCAGTCGCCCTTTATTTGGCCCATAGTCCGGACCCCCGGGCTGGGACCCCGCTCTGCCCCCTGCACGTGGCCCCACCCCTCCCATCCCTACGGTCCTGTCCATAGGAGCCTTTCGTTCAGAGTCCCTCCTAGACAAGTCCTTCCCATCATTGGGTCCTAGCCCCACCTCGTTAATGGCCAGATCGCTGTGTCTGCGCTGGTGGCGCACCTTGGAGACCTTGGCGTGCATGCGCATCTCCTGCTCCTCCTTCTGTGGTTTGACTGGGTAGCGGGCCAGGTTGGGGTCGCTGCGGTAACGATTCTGAAACTCCTCCTCTCGCCTCTGCCGTTCTCTGGGGTCCTCCTCCTCGGGTCTACGGTGGCTCTCCAAACGCCCCAGGCCGTCCGTCCCATCCTCATATTCCTGAGAGTGGATCTTCTCCAGCCTCCTCCTCCCCTCCCCCATGCGCCGCTCTCCAGGACCTCCACGCTCGTCCAGAGACGACTGGGACTGGAGCTTCCCCGGTGACCGCCGCCCATTGCCTCTGCCCAGCCCTCCTTTACCGTTCTGTTCATGGAAGGACACTGGTCTGGCCCTGCAAAAAAACACCCCAAGTTAGCATCAGACAAATGGGATCAAAAACCTGTATTTGTCAGTGTTACACAAACATATGTGTCTGATTTTTATAAGGCCACATTCTTATCTACCCCAAAATAAACACAGGTCAAGATGATTACATAAAAATATTTTGTTTTTTTACATTCAAAAATTGTTGTTTCTTTTAAAAGACAATAAATTAAGTGATGTAACTACCTTGTTGGCTGCTTTCTCCAAGCCATCTTCAGAATCACATTTAGCAGCTAAAATACGTCAGCAAGGTAATTACATCTTCTAAATTATTGTCTTGAAAAAGACCAAACGTTTGTGAAAAAAACAAAACTTGCTAATGCCACAATATATATATATATTTTTTTTTTTTGCCTGTACTGAATACCCCACAGGTTATATAGAAGCTTGGGGTGGGATGAGACACTATTTTCACGAGACACACCACAAGACTGGGTCAAGACAAGATTTGTACATAATTTAAAATAAATAGGTAGCGCAATTCATTTCACATTTTTGGCTTCATTATTTTTATTTATTTTTTGTAATGCTTTAGCAGCCATTGTAGTACTCATTTTTGGAACTACAACTTCTTAAATTATATAACTCACTAGCCCTTAATTCTTTTTTGTCAAATAAAGGAAAATTCAGGTGGGAAAAAATTATGTACATATGTAACATGTAATTATGTACATATGAGAAAAAAAGATTATTTTTCTCATGTGTGTGCACAATCTTGTGGCAGTTTTGTCTCATGAGATCTTGTGGTATGAGATCTTGTCCCATCCCTAATAGAAGCACTTACTTTTCCCTGGGCGGTTCACTCTGAGAGCGGGACCCTTGCATGCTGTCTGATCCTTTGGCTGCGTTGACACCAGGTGGCAGTGTCCCGTCTGGAGCGCATGTGTTGGAATTGGTGGGTGGAGCTTGGGACCTGGAGCGGAGCAGCTTCCTGTCCCGCTGTGCCTCACCTCCCAGGGTCGGGTCGTTCAAGGCCCCCAGGCTCCCGGGCCGCACACCTGTCCCCGAAAACCATTCTCCTGATTTGGTGAGGATTTCCTGTTGTTTACGGCACAGGTTGCATACCCACATCACCTATCAGAAGGAAAAGGAATGTAAAATATTGTTAAATAATAATTATGTGCAATAACATATAATAAATATACATCTGCATGCCTGTTACACACATTCTTAAGCATTATGAAACTTTTCTGATAGGGGGTCTGCTACCTGCCTGTCTTTATAGAGATGTTACTACTTTGCCTGGAATGTTCCACAGTATGGTAAACATATCCATTTAGCTTTTGTCATTTCATTCATGTGTTTTATTGCTCAAAAAAAAGCATGTGTATACACACACACACACACACACAAACACACACACACACACACACACACACACACACACACACACACACACACAAACACACACACACACACACACACATTTTACTGTGAGTTTGGCCTTGTCTCTACAGAACTGACCTGTAACTGGTGTTACCCCCTCTTGTCTTCATGGAGATAAATGTGTTTAATGACATATTGTGTAACATTCTAATCAAAGTTATAACATTTCCATGGACACCATCAGAAAAATTACATAGTGCACCTTTAAATAAATATAGCAAATCAATGCATACAGTAAAGTGCAAAAGTGTAAGGCAGTAGTGTTGTACAATAATGCCCACTTATTATTATGCCCATTGATTATTATGACTATAATAATATAGTCATAAATTATTATGACTATAATAATCAATATTATTATTTAAAAAAAATCCTGAAAGTATTCAAAGTCAGAACTCCAAACGGCATTCTTTTTATTGACAGAGGATTGGCAGTTAAAAAGGTCCATGCATATTATTGACAATTAGAAATGACCACATAACACAATAGTAAATACACATACAACCCCTTAAAACATTTAATCCCCGAATGATATTTGCATAGTACTAAACAGTATTTTACTGTGTGGACAATGAATTTGCTCATATTCTTCATGGCTCTACCACATGAGCCAGTCATCTTTGGGAATCTCCGCCAACATGGTAATGGTATTCCCCCACATGCTTTTCCAGCTTCTGCCTCCAGTAATGAAATATTAATGAGCACTCAGACTGCTGTTTACAATATGCACACATCTCCATTATCACTGCACCCGGCCTCGCAAGGATGATAGAAACTGCCAAGTCATGTGTGTCTGTTTCCAGTCCCACAGTCGTGTTTTGTTGATGCTTCTCTCAGATCACATCTAAATAGGAGAGTATGTAAAAATGAGGGGCTACTGTATTGAAATCCTTTGTAATGACAATTGTAATATTATAATTCCAGATACATAGCTTAGTGTTATAAAACCCATATAATCAAGTGTGCTGTCACTCAACTTTAGTTCGATTTTACACTCATATTAAATTAGTTTATATTGTTAATTATAATTTTAATTATAACTGACTTGGTTTTGGCTATATAATAGCCAATAATATTGTAGTTATACTTCTATCCCATAGTGCTCCATTGCCAGATTTTAGCTCAGCCAACATAACACCAATACTCACATGCACAGGCAGCCATGGTCATCAAATCTTATGTCCTCACAGAGTTTCAACTGTTACCATGATCTGTAATCCAGTGTTTCTCCATATCCAAAAGGAAACGAAGCAACCACACAAACAGATCCAGAACCAGATCTCATTGGAGGCAAAACAAAAAAAGTTGGGCTATTTTTTGATGCAAACGCTGGAAATGTAACAAGTGCTTCAGTTAAACTGCATTAACATGTAGCACACCGGAGCGCGTTCATCGCGGCCTGACTGGTGATTGGCGCACCTCCAGCTTAATCTGCGGTAAATCAACTGTCCACACATCCCACAGCTGTCGGTCTGCGTTGCTCTCTCTCTCTAGCGGTCTGCGGCTCCTCTGCACTTGCCTCTGCCTCCACCTCTGCACCTCAGCCTGGGCAGTGCAGATTATAATCCGGTACTATAGTAGCAGCCGGTAATCTCTTTAGATCCTCACCATTATTCAACCCCACATGACAATAATTTCTAAACATATAGGCCCAATGTCTGCAGGGCCAACTATATAGGACATTGTCTTAGAATCACCTTTCTCAACGCACTAGCCTATATTCATCATAATCCAAGACCTAGTAGGTTTGTGCTCTGAACAATAAGAATATAGTAGTACCTTGTAGGTTATACAACTGTGGCGCACATAGTGTCACTGGCAGCCTCTGCCTGCTGCGACCATGCAGCTCACTAGAAGAATCAAGGCCAACTACTAGGCTGATGACAAGTGCTGTGATCCAGGTTTATAAAATGTAATTTGTGAAATTCAGCAAGAAGCTGCAAATATATAGTATATATTTGTAATTCTTTCCTTTAGCAGAAATGTATTGACCACTAATATAATTGTTTGAGAGCCGTCTCTTTCATTCTGACCACAACCTGCACTGCTTTCACCCAGAGTGCCCTGCAGAACTATACAGGCTTTTTCATAGATGCCATAGCTCTAATCTATGAAGATTTAATCCTCCAACAGGAGCCTCTTATAGCCTAGTCCAATGCACATCCCTCTCTCCGATCAACACAACAAATCCTATTCTATGGCCTCTTGTCTTTGTTTGAATAAAGTCAGTAAACGGGGGCAGTGGAATCTTCACATGCTCAAGGGACCATGTAGGTAATTATATGTAAATTTGTATTAAATAAATGGACGTAGTTTACTGTATTTCCTCTCATGTGTGAACACATGTATTGTGCCGTCCAATCAGATGTCTCGATTTAGGCTGCCCACCTGTCATGCTGAGTTCATGTATGGCTCAGTGCTGCTCAGTCTGTACAAATATGAAATTTATATGCGTATTCTGTGATGTGTTAAATGGCTTTAAATCAAACAAATGTGATACAAAAAGCACTTTCTATGTTTCTATTTTTTGTTAAGTTAAAAAAATGTGTGATTTCAAACAACTAGAAGCCAAACCACAACTATCAAATTTAGAGACTAAACTAGTCTCCAGTGGGTGCACTGAAAACTTGTGCATGTACAATAACAAAACACAGAAAATCAAGTCCTTGCAACCACCAAATTCTCACATATCAACATAATAAACATAATATTTGATAATAGGAGGATCTACTTTTACAACTTGAATAAGTGAGGTTTGTTTTTTTACTAGTGAGTCAGTACAGCAGCTCAGATAAATGAAACCAAAAGACAAGACAAAGTTAAAATGTCAGTGTTACAAGATGATGACTAAAACATATCAGACAAGTTAAAATGGCTGATGTACACTTCTGACAAAACTTTACTTTATCCCCAAACTCCAGTATATTCTTTCTTAAATTACAGCTATCTCTATATCTCTGCATATTTTCAGTAAATGATCCCACTTGCGCTGTGAGTGCGTGTATTTGTGGTAAACTGTGTGCTGGAACACTGAGATGTGGGCGAGTGGATGTGGGCGAGATGCATGAGGGGGAGACAGGAGAATAAGCAATGTCATCTCCGTCATGATACAAAGTCAACCTCCTCCTGCCCAAACGATGGAGTGAGCGTCACCACGGCAACCACATCAGTGAGAGAGAAGGGACCAAGCCTGTCAGTGTGGACAGTGGAGCAGGGACATTCACTGTACTGGGCTATGTTGAATTATTGGGCTTGTTTGGGATAAGGGAGAGAAAATGTGTGGTTGATATACAGATTTTATAGTGAGGTTGGATAGATATACTGTAGTGGTATCAGGTTTAACGTTTGGTTATTTTATTGGTTATTTTCTTTTTGGTTGTGTAATTATTATCAAAATAATGGCTCCCCTCTTCTGAGAAACAAAGGCAGTTACATTAAACATGTGTAGAATGTATTTTATTTTAGTATAATATAGTATTTTAAGTTTAATATTGTCAATGCCGCTGTTGGGAATTGCTCAAAATGTAATATTACGCTGTCTTCTGATCTACTGTATGTTATGTTGTTTCCTCATCATAAACACATAATTTTCATTTTTTTTCATTCACACGTTTAACGTACCAGCCCTGCATATTTGACTGAGTTCTTCCCTCAAACATAAAACACTCTTTTCCACCCTGTGATGTTGTGTGGTAATACAGGAAACGCTAAAGAGTTTTTAAAGTCCAAACACCTTCATTTGGATAATTTCATCTAAGTAAACAAAAGGTAAAAGGTGAAAACTACTGCTTCATTGCATCACAAGGCGAAACAGAGCATTTTGAGCTTTGGAAATGTAGATAGACTATAATATAGGATTTCTCAAACATATGCAAATTTTGTGTAACATAGAAAAAAGTTCCAGGACATAATATTTGACAATAGATAAATTGCTAAGACCTTGCATAATTTGATTTTTATTTATTTATTTATTTTTTTTAGGTATCAGACCACTCATTTGGTCCCTAAACCATCTGGTTTATCTGATACTGTACATGGCAGACAGACAGAATGAAGAGACACTGGTACCTGCATCACTAAACATATTAACACACTCTAAAAATAGTGAAGCTCTCCATTGCAGTTTCAAACAGCTATTGTGCACACTGGCTTCCCCTTAAACGGTGCAAACATAAGAGTCAGGCCATAGCTAACCACTGAGCGACCCCTCCCCCTTTACTTTAACACACACATTTACTGTACAGCCTATTGGACAGAATGACATACGGTGCAGCTATGGGTGTAAACTGCCACCGCTGATGGAAATCCTGAGGAGGGGGAATAGACGGCCACAAAACACATAATACTTCATTTACTGCAATAAGGCCCTGGATCAACTGCAGCTGCCAGCCAGGCCAGTGCATTTAGGACCAAAGGGGGTAGGATAAGGGAACAGGAAACGTAAAGGTAATATTATATAAGGGCCTATATTACACTTTTTTAAAAATCTATGTTATAATCTTTTTTGCTCATCACAAACATACCTGGAGTTGCATTTTGTTTCATTCATTTGTTTAACATATAACCCTGCATATTTAGGCTGAGTTTTTCTCCCAAACAGAAAACTGTTCCACCTTGTGATGTCATGTGGTAATACAGGAAGTGCTCCACTGTGTTTTCAAACTCCATACACCTTCACCAGGATCATTTGGATGATTTCAGCCTTGGAATTTTCAATGTCTATTAAACTAAAGGTAAAAGGTAGCTGTTAACTTGAAAACTACCATTACATGACATCATAATGTGGAACAGAGCATTTTGAGCTTTCGAGATGTAGACAAAACTAATAAAGGACTACTCAAACATGTGTGAATGAAACACAACACAACTCCGAGTATGTTTTTGATGAGGTAAAATGTCTTAAAGCTAAGAATAAATTTTGTGAAATATACTATACAAATCTAAATTTTATACACTTTTCTGTATTCATATATACAGTGAGTAATTTTAAAGGTCCACTATTTTTTCCTGGAGGAGAGACCACCATCTATATCACTGTGGAGATGTTACTGATGTGTCTTGAATGTAACGCATTTATCTATCACGAAGGAGACAAGCAAGTGACACCACCCGGCCAAATTACAGGTCAGACCTGCGAAGCAAGAATGCCTGTTTTTTTTAAGGTATTTCTGGACACAAAAATGCTGACTGAATAAATGCAGAATGGAACAGTTTAAGATTGTACTGTGGAACATTCCAGAAAAGCAGTCACCTCCTCACAGTGATCATGGAGACAAACAAGCAACGGTGGCAGACCCTTCACCAGCAAAGTCATACACAGCTCACCTTTAAGTTAGCCGTGGTCAAAAATATATACATAATAATAATAATAATAATTCATTGCATTTATATAGCGCCTTTCATGACACCCAAAGCGCTTTACAGTTCATTGTTCATTCACTCCACACTTGGTGGTGGTAAGCTACTTTCTGTAGCCACAGCTGCCCTGGGGCAGACTGACGGAAGCGAGGCTGCCAATCTGCGCCATCGGCCCCTCCGACCACCTCCAACACTCATGCACACTCCACTTTCATACTAGGCAAATGTGGGTAAAGTGTCTTGCCTAAGGACACAGCGACAGTTTTTTGCAAGTTTTTAGCATCCCACTGTGGCACCTGGAATTCCCAGCGGTCTCCCATCCAAGTACTAACCAGGCCCTGCCTTGCTTAGCTTCTGAGATCTGACGGGATCAGGCTTTGACAGGCAGGTATGGCCACATGTACATATGTTTTCTTGCTGTTATTATCCATAAAGAATCTTCAGTAATTATCACCATAATTATTGTTCACACCTGGTTTGATACTGATACCCAATTTAGTCCTGTAATAGTCCTCGTATGTTCCACGTTTGGTTGCAAAGTCTCACTGTTGCTGGATTTCAGAAGATAAGATAAGATATGCCTTTATTAGTCCCACAGTGGGGAAATTCCAGTGTTGCAACGCACAGATCAAGAACAGCAGGAAAAAGTAGCATGCAATAGAACAAGATAATAAATAATGGCTTAGAATAATTTAAAAATAGACTTAAAAATAGACTCTAGAGTATAGTTGAATATTGTAGTGCAGATAAAGTTGAATGACATGTTAACAGTGTTCGTTGTACAGTCTGACAGCAGCAGGAAGGAAAGACCTGCGAAACCTCTCCTTCACACAGCGAGGGTGAATCAGTCTGTCACTGAAGCTGCTCTCCAGAGCAGACAGAGCGTCCTGCAGGGGGTGAGACTCATGGTCCAGCATAGAGGTGACCTTAGCCAGGACCCTCTTGTCCCCCACCTCCTGCACTGAGTCCAGAGGACAGCCCAGGACAGAGCTGGACTTCTTGATGACCTTGTCCAGCTTCTTCCTCTCCCTCTCTGTGATGCTGCTGCTCCAGCAGACTACACCGTACAGGATGGCTGATGCCACCAGAGTCATAGAAGGTCTTCAGGAGTGGCCCTCTTTCTCCAAAAGACCTGAGTCTCCTCAGGAGATAGAGCCGACTCTGGCCCCTCCTGTACAGTGCATCAGTGTTGTGAGTCCAGTCCAGTTGAATACCCAGGTACTTGTATGAGTCCACTCTCTCAATGTCCCTTCCCTGGATGTTCACTGAGGGGGCAGTAGAGTGGTGTCTGCGGAAGTCCACCACCATCTCCTTGGTCTTCCCTGCATTGATGATGAGGTGGTCCACACCGGTCCACAAAGTCCTGTATTAGTCCTCTGTACTCCACATCGTCGTCATCCTTGATGAGACCAATGATGGCAGAGTCATCAGAGAACTTCTGCAGGACGCAGCTGTCCGTGTTGCGTCTGAAGTCTGCAGTGTAGAGGGTGAAAAGAAAGGGCGCGAGGACAGTGCCCTGGGGCGCCCCCACACTGCAGGTCAGGAGGTCAGACACACAGTTTTTGGCTCTCACAAACTGGGGCCGGTTTGTGAGGTAGTCCAGGATCCAGTCTGCCAGGTCACAGTCCACACCGGCGGTCTCCAGTTTGTCCCTGAGGAGCAGTGGCTGGATGGTGTTGAAAGCGCTGGAGAAATCAATGAAGAGAATCCTCACAGTGCTGCCGGGGTTCTCCAGGTGAGACAGTGAGCGATGCAGCAGGTAGATGACGGCATCCTCCACTCCGATGCCAGGCCGGTACGCAAACTGCAGCGGGTCCATCACTGAGCTCACGGTGGAGCGGAGGTGGCCAAGGACCAGTCTCTCCAGTGTCTTCATCAGGTGGGATGTTAGAGCCACCGGCCTGAAGCTGCTGAGGTCTTTAGCGTGCGGTGTCTTAGGCACTGGTACCACGCAGGAGGTCTTCCAGAGTTGTGGTAACACCCTCAGCTTAAGGCTGATGTTGAAGACATGCTCCACAACTCCGCACAGCTCGTCTGCACAGGACTTAAGGAGCCTGGAGTTGATGCCGTCTGGTCTTGCTGCCTTCCTCGGTCTAATCTTCTTGAGCTCCTGTCTCACCTGGGCTGTAGAAAATGACAGTGGCAGGCTGGGGGGATGGGTGAGTCCATGTGTGGTGGAGGGCTGAAGAGCAGAGGTAAAGGTGTGAAGAGGTGCAGGAGTTCCCCATTGTCCAGCTGGGGAGGTGAGAGCTGGCAGCTGGGTGGGGGGAGTGATTGATCAAATCTCCGGAAGTGAGAATTGAGGTCATTCACCCACTGCAGGTCCCCCTCCGTCTGGGCAGGAGGTGCTTTGAAGCCTGAGATGGTCTTGAGACTTCTCCACACCCCCTGGATGTTCCTCTCCTGTAGCTGTCGCTCCATCTTCCTCTTATGGCTGGCCTGGCTCGTCCTGATTTCCCTCCTCAGCTTCTTCTGTGCAGCCTTCAGCTCCTCCTTGGTCCCTGACCTAAAAGCTCTCTTCTTCTCCTTCAGCAGAGCTTTTATGTCAGGGTTAATCCACGGTTTATTGTTTGAAAAACACCGCACCGTTTGGGAGGGAACAATGTTTTCAAAACAAAAATTAATGTAGTCCGTGATGCATTCTGTAGATATCATAACATTCTATAGGCCAATATTATTTAATACAGATGGGGGCAGCTAAATGGCTATTGCTGGAATGCACTTTGTTATTGTTGTTGTTGTAATACAGTGAGTTCTACGGTCAAGTCATTTATAGAAATAATCAAGTTCGACGTTTGTGAATTTACGCGACAATACGGAAAAGTGTCTCTTGCCCCCATCTGAAAATCTGAACTCCAATTCACGATAACAAAAGCAGGACTGTTGCAACCTAACCCATATGCCATCTATTTTATGATCACGTAATAAACTGTTAACACACTATAGCATTTGGTGTAAGCACTTTTTGCACCATTGATGAGTAGCCAACTAAGAACTACAATTGCAAAATCATTATTGTAATTTGACACTGACCGATTTCAATACACATGATATTGCATTACATATACTTACATGTATCAGTGCATCAAGTATTCAGTGCAATGCTATGATAATCCAGCATACTTGGATCTGCACATTCATTAGATAACATTCAAGCCTACCCCAACTGAAAGAACATGTTCTAAACTGCTGCCTGTTTCCAACCAGCAACAACCTATTATTAAGAAAAAATAAATAAATAAATAATACAACAGGCTTTATACTGATTGTCAAGACTTCAGTGGCTGGTGTAAAGCTCCAGATTGTGTGTAAAACGGCATGCTGGTGGAGAGGGGACAGACTCAAGGAGGACGGGATAGAGGGAAGAAGAGATGGAGATAGATAGATATAACATACAGGCTATAGAATATACAGTCTCCTCCCATCCACTGAAAACTGCTCTGTCAGCTGTATGCAGTAAACATGTGGCTCTATCAGTAAGTATCATCATCCATCTATTTTTACACAAGCTTTTATGTTGTGAATCTACTTGGCTCAACACCAGACCAAAATGCAAGTAACAACGCAGCCTATATTTGAAAGAATACTGCAAAGATAGAACATGCTTATGTTAACTGCAATGCATAGTGTAAACATTTTGTGTATTTTTAACTTTATTCAAACTATTTATTTTATTCTAGTTTGATTTGTTATATTTAAGTATATTTTTAATAGTTATTTATCTTATTGTATACTTATCTTAAACCTTTTTAGAATTATTAGTACAGTGGTACCTCACCTTACGAAATTAATTCATTCCAGAAGTGGTTTCGTAACGTGAGTAGCTATTTCAATGGAAAAAGCCTGATTCGTTCCAAGGCCCCGATCCAAGTTTTTTTTTTTATAGTGTAACTTTTTTTATAGTGTAACATTGTGTTCTGCGTCCTGCGTCCTTTTCTCACATTTGTCTCTCGTTTAAACACTCAAACTTTCATAGATTTTCAACAAAATTATTAATAGTGAAGTGTGGGGGGAAGGAGGAGGGGGGAGAAGACTGCGCTCTGACACGTGTGATAGCGCACATGACCCGGCGCGGAGCTGACAGCAGCTCTAGACCAAGGTCTAAACCTGGACTGGACCAGGACTAAACCAGGACTAAACCAGGACTAAACCAGGACTAGACCAGGTGGATTAAAGCGCCGCGCGTGTGTCTATTTCCTGGTTTCGTTTCGAGTCACAGCTGAGGCGAGCTGCTGCTCTAGACCTGCCCGCGTAAGGTGCTCACAGAGCGGCATGGATAGAACCGAACTTGAAATTTTCGTTTGTTGGGTCATTCGTAAGGTGAGGTACCACTGTATATACTGTATGTACTATACTAATTTAAAGGTCCAATTACACAAAATAGTAATTGTAGTATTGTAGTATGTAGTATTGTTGTTACTAGTATCATTATTACTATTTTCCATTATTATTATTATTATTACGTATTACTATTTGTATTATTTATTACTTACTTTATCCCCTCCCTGCCTGCATGCACTTTTTCCCTCTTGTCCAAATGTCCTGGAGCTACTGTGGTGAGTAAATTTCTCCTGTGTGAGATCAATAAAGGCTTATCTTATCTTATCGTAATAGTAGTAATAATCAGTGTTGTATAGTAACGAAGTAATAATACTTCACTACTGTACTTAAGTACATTTTGGGAGACTTTGTACTTTACTTGAGTTTTTACAAAAATGATAACTTTTACTTTTACTTCACTACATTTCCGAATTTAATTGCATACTTTTACTCCCATACATTTTCAATGTGCCGTTTAGTTACTCGTTACAAAAAAAACCTCTACTGACTGCAAGGAAGTCAGGACGTGCCTGGGCTTTTTCCCTACTTGTGCATGACAATCAGCCTACACCTGTTGGTTTTATGCAGCTAGTTTAATCAATCAACATCCCCACACAACCCAGATGTTTTAAAACAAGAACATTTACTACACGTCATTAGTGCTACCATACCATAATTATTAAATTACAGATAACATATTTTGTGCCTGCATTTACTTGCTCCTAGGACGGCGTTTCATGGATATCACCAAACCCAATATCTTCGACAGTGCTCCATATGACACAAAACTACCATGGGTGAGCCAAACATGGTGTTTTACAGTAGAATTAAGGGCCCAATTGCAAAAAACCCACTCCTTCAATGGTATTATGTATGCCTTATTTTCAGCACTGTTATTTAAAAAAAAAACAAAGGTTGGGGGGGGTGAACATTAAAAAATATTAAATTCAGACTGCCTTTGCTTGATACTTTTACTTGTACTTTTAATTACTTTACTTGAGTACATTTATTTTTACATTACTTGTCATACTTAAGTACAAGAAGTTCCAGATACTTTAAGACTTTTACTCAAGTAACATTTCAGTCAGTGACTTCAACTTTTACCAAAGTCATTTTTGGGAGGGGAACCTATACTTTTACTTGAGTTTGATTTTCCAGTACTTTATACAACACTGGTAATAATAGAGGCAATTCCAAGGCTGAATTGATCCAGATGATTCTACTGAATGTGTATGGTGTTTAAAAACACAGTGGAGCACTTCCTGTATTACCACATGACATCACAAGGTGTTTTTTACTTAAACATGCAGGATTTGTATGTTAAACAGTTGTGAATGAAGCATAACACAACTCCAGGAATGTTTCTGATGAGGAAATTATAACATAGATCAAAAAATAGCGTAATTTGGGCCCTTTAATTTGAAGACACAACTTGCCACAATTATGACTATGCCTGTGAGACATCTGCTAAAGGATTTTTCTCAAGTATGTAACATAAGCTATTCAATTTCATTAAAAGGCACATTTTAGTGGCCAGGTTTGGTAATCTTGTCATTAGTACCTCATTCTCCACTGGGAGGCAGTAGTCCCTTCACAAAGTAGTGGGAGACTCTTTCTGGTTTGTTCTGTTTTTAGAGCCATCTGGAGTTCACATTTACTGCACACATTGAATGCAGCACCAACATCACAGACTGGTGTATTGGGGTTAGGAAAACACTAGCTTCAAACACATGTCCTTCTCAACATACGAGACCGATTTCTCTCCAGCCAAACTGTTCAACTTGACTTTCTCAGAGCTTTGGTGTTTCATGATCTTTGTGCAAATAAAATTATAGATCAGGAAAAGGAGTAGTTCTGATATGGTTGTTGGCAACACTTGGATTAGTCCTAAACTCAAATGAATAAAACTCCAGTTATGCACAGCAGACATGGTCAAATCTAATGTCTCTTTGTATGTAATGATTTAATTTTTTTGTATACGGTAATTATTTAATATACCAAAGTATCAGAAATGTATATTCTGTGAGTATTCAATCTTTACCATGTCTACTGAAAAGTTATTATTTCACATATCTATCATTGTTAATATGACATTTTGATTTGTTTAAGATAAAATTAATAATGTAAAACAATCCTTCACAATGCAATCTCTTAATACATAATCCAGAAGTGATTTAAACATATTAAACACAATTTGTCCATATCATGCCATTAGCAATAAACATACTCCTCAATAAATAACACAACATTTCTGTTACAACAAGAGGGTATTTCAGGAACAAGGTGGAACATATAATTTTGCCCCTCCCGTCTCCATATGGTAAGGCTGGACTGCTGTCAAACTCACTGGTGAAGCTTTCAGATTTGAAATGTACTTTTTATAAATGCTCTCTTTAAATGATTTGATCGCCACTACAGTCCTTCGCCTATAACCACATAGGGAGTGGGGTGGTGAGTGGGTGGGATAGGGGGTTCCAACAGCCTGTTTACAGTAATATGTGACTCATGCTGACGCTGCCTGGTGTTGACTTTGAGGAAATGTGTTCATTGTCAGAAGCACATCATTTACTGTTACAATATACGCAAAGTTTAGTTATCTTTTGGTGCTTTTCCGTCAATGGACACATACGCCAGAGTTTAAAGTGAGGAGACAAAAAAATCATGTTAAATTAGTGACCCATGCAACAACCACCATCATCAGCAGTAAGCCTTACCCTGTCGTTCACTATGAGACACTTTGCAAAGGAGGAGACAGATATTGGACACAGGGTTAGTCAAGTGGACCACACTATAGAGAACAAGCACACACCTCTTTGAAGGAGATGCTACGGTTGCAAAAAATATTTAAAATGTATCATTGTAGGATAAAAATACATTCAAATAGAAATGTTATATGGAAATGAAAGACGGGTCAAGCTTATTTGTTGTTATATGCGAAACAAAAACATGTAATGTATGAAACCTACCCAACAAGCACTACCTACTGTATCCCAAGAACAAAAATGAAATTGTACTGTATTGTATGTACAATTGATTTTTTTCCAGGACCCTTTGAAGCATTCATATATTAGCTTTATGGTAACTAATGTCCATGATACAATTATTTTTAGTTCAAGAGATATATTAAAGATCATTTATTTATTTATAAAGTTACATAAATACATTATTAATCAAAATATGTGTCTTATGCCTCATTAGTTGTTAATTATTGTTTTGAAAGTAAATGGGAAAAATGAACAGCACATTTTCTTCCAGAACTTTGTGGTGGGTGGCTGCTGTTAATCTCCACACATTTTTTTATTTGCGTCATGTCGGATGAGAATTATGAGGAACCAGCTACCAATCAGAGACGTTGTTGTGTGACAACCATGTGGACACAACTGCCTGTGACTATACCAGGCAGTTGTTTCTCTACTATGGTTCAACAAGAGTGAGACAAGGGACAAAGTTCATTCTGAAACACTTATGGTTCATAATGGAACGATGATTAGATAACACAGTTCATGTTTTAGTGTTGGGATATCAATCGAAGACACATAAATAGACTTAATTCTATATTTTTCACATTGAAATTGTTTTGTATTTGCAGATCAAGTGGCCTCTCCTAAAAAGGGGCGTGTCTTTCTTTCTCTATACTCCCAGAACAAGCTGCCTGAGAGCATCCCATGCACCTCAAAAAACCAAAGCGCTTAACAAGCACTGTATAAACTACCCTCCATTCAGACTGATCTATAGGCTACACACTGGCTCTGCTCCAGTCACACTCTCTAGCCTTCCCTTGCACTGACATAACACATCTGAACAGGGTCAAAAATACACTCTAGAAGCCAGAGGACCAAAAACCTCTGATTGGAATGCAGCTAGTGTAGTTATAGTTAGTGGACAAGGCACACCACGGCACAGAAGAAAACACAAAAAAGATGCTAACCACTTTGTCCTCCTTTGTGGCATGCAGTCCAGGTAGCAGTTAGAGAAGTGAGGAAGAGGGGGAGCAGGAGAGGAAGGCGTGTGAACCAAAGAAAGGTGCAGATGCAGGGAGGATGGACAAACAGGTGAAAAGAAAAAGAAAAAAGAGGTGCAAACAGTTGGTTAATTACATTGTGCAGACTTGAACAGAGTTTTAATTTGTGTTTAAGCAGAGTGGATAGCAGCAGGGTGCAGCGGCATGCATGACCCAGTGATGACATCAGTGTGACATCATCAGGGGGTGTCAAGGCGCAACAATTTCAATATAGATTTTTAAATAACAAGCACATAATATATAAACTTAACGATCCTATATTATGCAAATTTGACTTTATGCTATGTTAGAATCTTGTTACCTCCTCAAAAAAGTACATGGAGTTGTGTTTTGTTTCATTCACACATATTTGAGTAATCCTTTATTGTTAGTCTGTCTATATCTGAAAAGCTCCAAATCCTGTGTTCCACATTTTGATGTCTTGTACACTCAACAAAAATATAAACGCAACACTTTTGTTTTTGCTCCCATTTTTCCTGAGATGGACCCAAAGATCCAAAATTCACTCCAGATACACAACACTACCATTTCTTTCAAACATTGTTCACAAATCTGTCCAAATGTGTGACAGCGAGTACCTCTGCCCCACCGAGACAATCCACCCCACCTCACAGGTGCACCACATCAAGATGCCGATCCGACATCATGACCAGTGCACAGGTGCGCCCCAGACTGCCCACAATAAAAGGCCACCCCGAAATGTGCATTTTTTTATTTTTTTTTTGCTTTATTGGGGGTCTGGGGACTCAGAACCAGTCAGTATCTGGTGTGAGCACCATTTGCCTCATGCAGTGCAACACATCTTCTTCGCATAGAGTTTATCAGATTGTCAATTGTGGCCTGTGGAATGTTGGTCCACTCCTCTTCAAAGGCTGTTATGGACGAAGAACACAGGTGCATTTTATTGATGGCATTTTGAATGCACAGAGATACCGTGATGAGATCCTGAGGCCCATTGTTGTGCCATACATCCATGAACATCATCTCATGTTTCAGCAAGATAATGCACGACCCCATGTTGCAAGGATCTGTACACAATTCTTGGAAGCTGAAAATGTCCCTGTTCTTGCATGGCCAGCATACTCACTGGACATGTCATTGAGCATGTTTGGGATGCGCTTGACCGGCGTTTACGACAGCGTGTACCAGCTCCCACTAATATCCAGCAACTTCGCACAGCCATTGAAGAGGAGTGGACCAACATTCCACAGGCCACAGTTGACAATCTGATAAACTCTATGCGAAGAAGATGTGTTGCACTGCATGAGGCAAATGGTAGTCACACCAGATACTGACTGGTTCTGAGTCCCCAGACCCCCAATAAAGCAAAAAAAAAAAAAAAAAAATGCACATTTCGGGGTGGCCTTTTATTGTGGGCAGTCTGGGGCGCACCTGTGCACTGGTCATGATGTCGGATCGGCATCTTGATGTGGCGCACCTGTGAGGTGGGGTGGATTGTCTCGGCGGGGCAGAGGTGCTCGCTGTCACACATTTGGACAGATTTGTGAACAATGTTTGAGAGAAATGGTAGTGTTGTGTATCTGGAGTGAATTTTGGATCTTTGGGTCCATCTCAGGAAAAATGGGAGCAAAAACAAAAGTGTTGCGTTTATATTTTTGTTGAGTATAGTTTTCAAGTTAACAGCTCCTTTACCTTAAGTTTAGTAGAGATTGATTCCAGTGAAGGTGTAAAAAAGTGAATCACTTCCGGTATTACCACATGACATCACAAGGTGGAACAGGGTGTTTTTTGTTTGAGAGAAGAACTCAGCCTAAATATACAAGATTTGTGTGTTAAACATGTGTGAAAGAAACATACCACAACTCCAGAGATGTTTGTGATGAGGAAACAACATTATAGAAAATAGCATGATATGGGCCCTTTAAAAAAAATGTGAGAAAGCTTTTGGTGCAAATTAGACCATTCCAGTTCACACGAGTCTAAAATCATGCAAGATGCACCTTTTCATATACATTATATTGTTATTTTTTGAGCGTAATCTTCAAGAAATAAGACCCACATATACTTTTAGTTGCACAGTTTGGGAGCCTAGTCACAAAATAAATGAAGAGTAAAGTCATAGACTATAACAACAGCCTAAGTCTGCATATCCACAAAAACAGAACACCAAATAATAAAAAAATATACAGACATGCAAAGGGGTGAAACATGCATGAGAAGCTAAAGCATTTATGATGATCTGAGATTAGCTTTCGTAATGGTTGTTATGGACTATTAAAGGGGCTTTTCAAATAATAAAGATAATTTGTCTTGCTAATGTACAGATCATTTGTAAAAACAACTTTTTATAGGGTAAAAATGAGACCAGCATGTGCTGTCTGCATCTAATTAAAAAGCCAAGAACTAAGAAGTAAGGCTGGTACACTGTAGGAATTATAGTTGTTGTTAACATTACCGTGATGACAACTTCACTCTACTGTCTGAAAGTTCTATTAAATGATTTGTAACTTATGAATAATAAGGAGGCAAGAAATATGTTGGGAAAGTGAGAACTAAGTCAAGAAGTTAGGACTAAGTTAAGACCACTACAAACCATTTAAAATTTTCAGAATTAGTCAGACACAGCACATTTAATAGTGATAGGATAGACGTTTGTCTGTTTAATTCATAAGAGGCACTAATTATCTAGTGTTTTGTCTTGGTCTGTGAGCTGTGCCTACATTTGGTCACAGTTTGAGCTGAGAATGATCTAAAGGCGGAGTATTGAACAGATTGGGCAGCAGCAGGCCGTGGTGGAGGTTAGAGTCAGGTATGAGAGAGAGAGGGGCTGGAGAGGAGCCCGGAGAGAGAGGCAGGCCTAAAATAACACAACACACGGGCTTTGTGGACACCTGCCACCGATCGGAACAGAGCTGCCAGGGGAAGAAATATAGTTCTGTACTTAAAAGATGAATGGTTAGCTCAAAAGTTTGTTATTGTTGGGAACAGTTGTTTCTTCAAGTGATGTTAATAATATAAATAATAAAAAGCAAGTCAATTGTAATTGGAGCCTGTTCTATGAACCCTTGGGTTACACTTTATATTATAACAACTAGCTTCACCTTACCTAGTCTTTATAATGCATGAAGAAAGTAAGTAGTTATTAAGCCAGTTTAATACATTTTAATACATTATTTGTTAATTATGAATTAAGTGTTTCTTCATGCTTTATTAAGGCTAATTAGGTGTAGCTATTATAAAGTGTTTCAAATCCTTGATTGGCAATTTTGGGAAAGCTTGATAATATCAAAAGTCTGCTATTTAGGCTATATAAAACAATAGAAATAAATAATTGATATTCTTTTGAATTAATACATTTGAATTGAAACAGACGATTGGAGGCAATCCTGGGGAGTAGCAGAATTAATGGTGTACCTTCTGATTATAGTAAGGAAAAACTGTAACTGTAGGTATTAATAAAATGTCACTCCAATGACTCATCCCTCATTAACATAAGGATGAAATGTTGGCACCCACGCACCCTTAAGGGCCAGTGTAGTGGACAGAAGAACCTAGGTTTTCCTTCCTGTTGTGCATCTTTAATGATTATACACAGTACTTTCACAATTACAATGCTCCTACAAGATCTATGGTGGTGCCAGGCATTTCTTCCAATACACTTTGCCCATGTGGCCAAAGTGTTGAGAAGCACAGACAGTGACAGAAGCAGTGGTTTTAGTGCACAGGACTCAGAGCTTTTCTCACATTGTTGGAGCGTAGAGAGACTCGTCCTCCACAGCGAGCACAGAACTTGGTCTGGCAGTACGAGCACAGGTGCCCACAGCCGTTGGCGAACTTGGTCTTTCGGCAAATCCCACAGGTGGGCGCGTCATCTTTCTGCTGCGTCTGCTGCCTCCTAGTGTCTGCCCCAATGCGCCGCACTTCCTGTTTGTAGCTCTCAAACTGCTGGTGCAGCGTCCTGTCAGGAAAGAAGAGAGAGTGGTCACAAATGTGTCTGATTAAAGCTGCACTGTGCAATTTTTTTTCTCTATTACAGGGGAATATTACAGGCAAAGTTATAAAATCTCCATGGAAACGAGCAGGTGGCATGCCTTCAACCATCATAAATTTACAAGGGTAATTTAAAAAAAAATATTACTTTTATGTTTAACACGTGTTCTTTTTTACCTTTGTGATTGCTGTTAAATTCATCTTTGGCACATAAATCATCACAAAAACCTTATGCAGAAGCCCTATTAAAAGATACAATCTAAATTTGGTATATCTTCCAGTAATATAGCTGTTTCTACTATTACTGATACTGCTGCTTCAAGTAATGGAACAACATCAAATCTGTAATGATTTGGATTGTTAGACTACCTGCCAAGATCACAAAATAAGTGACAAACATCGCTCATTATATACAGACACATCCAACTCCAAAACTCATTGATCCACTTGAGCAACAGTGTTAGGTTGTCAAAGTCATTGTACCTCAGAATTTCTTGCGATAACAGTTGGGGACATTAACAGATTTATGAATAACTGAACAAATAAGAAACAATTGAAACAACCTGCAAGCCAAATAACTAGCAATTAGAAAATGACTTGAATGCTGCCTTTCAAAACATCTAGACGCCGCAATTAACTGAAATTTCATCTCTGCTTCCCAGGATGCCGTGATAGAAATAACCACAGTGTGAATTGCAAATCAGTGCATGTGAAAACTCCCACTAACAGAGCTGTCAGAGGAAAACTGCATTAGCATTTCAGCGTTAGCATAGCTCTCCTACAGGGGCCCAGACAGCAGCTTTAATTACCCCACTTCATTCACAGCTCGGCAGTGGATCGCTCTATTTGTGGAAGCTAAAGATCTGAAGTTCTCTGGTGCAAAGTGACTTAACAGACATGTAGCTATTTGGGGGACTGAAAAAAATGCAACCAGATGTTTTACAGTTAAAGGTCCTATATTATGTAAGAATACTCTTGTAAGCTTTAAGCCATGTTATAATATTGTTACCTCCTCAAAAACATACCTGGAGTAGTGTTTATTGTGTTCAATCACACATGTCTGAGTAACCATTTATTATTAAATTAACATTAATTTGAAAAAAAAAAAATTACAAATGAACATTAATTTGTAAACTACCACTGGAAGTGACTATCTCTACTTAACAAAAGGTTCAGTAGAGATGGTCACTTCCATGGCTGAACTTATCGAAATTATTCTAGTGAAGATGTACAGATGTTAAAACACAGTGGAGCGCTTCATGTATTACCACATGACATCACAAGGTGGAGCAGAGTGTTTTCCATTTGAGAGAAGAACTCAGCCTAAATATGCAGCATTTGTGTGTTAAACATGTGTGAATGAAACAAAATACAACCCCAGGTATGCTTGGAATGAAGAAACAACATTATAACAGAACAGAAAATAGTGTAACATGGGGCCTTTAAAGGTGCATTGAGTAAATTTTCTGGTATAGGGTCCGTCAAATGCTTTTCTTCTTGAAGATATTATTGCTTTGTCCGGAATGTTTCACAGTATGTTATTAAACTTTTCTATCTTCTAAGGGATCAAACCAGACCAATTTACAGGTCAGAATGTTAGTTTTTCTAGCTATTTTTGAGCTATAAAACACCTGTAAGTGAATAAATGCAAAGTAGTGCTGTTTAAAGTCATACTGTGGAACATTCCAGACTGAACAATGATATATCTATAGAAACAAGCAAAGTTACATAGTGTACCTTCAACTTTGATATAAACAGGGCATACAGTGGTATCCCAGCTTACATAAAAGACATGAATGCGGTTATGTAATTGTGGTGGATGCTTTCGATCTTTACATGAATACCACTGTTTCTTATTTGAAGTGTTATTGGAAATGTACAGACCACCACAAGCTGCAGTTATGAGATGTTATGACCCATTTTCTAGCCACTCTAAATTCACATAAAATTCTTATTATCCAAAGGGCACATATTGTCTGTCTGTCTGTCTGTCTGTTATGATATCATATTTCCTGGTGAGAGGACAAGCAAAGACTGTATAAATAATATAAGAGACATGTGGGGGCAAGATACATTTTCCCTTACTTTTCATAAGGAAACTCAACTAATGTTGAACCAAATCATTTGTATTAGTAATTAGAACTTTAACTTAATTTACAACAGCATTTGTGTTGAGCAACTGTAAGCATACAACAGACAAACACATTATAAATACAAGTACTAGAGTTATTGCTGTGAGCTAAAATGGTCAAGTTCATAATATCCCTATAGCTGATGAATGGACAGCTTACAACAGAAAAAATAGGAAAAGATATTTTTAAATATTTTCTGTTGCTGCCAAACTTTGAATTTCCTTCAGGATGCATAAAGTATCTATCAATCAATCTATCAAGACATAAAATAAACAAAAGTAATCTAAAACCCAGCAATTCGTCTATAATAATATATAATAAAATAATACATTTCAGATCCGGAATACCAATCATGCTAATGTTAAGTGTCATTTCATATAAACAAAAGCTAAAATACTTGCATCAACTTCACCTGGTTCTGTTGAAGTCAGACATGCTCCCCACTCCACAAAATTCAGCCTCAAAACTATAATCATATGACAACCTTCTGTGACGCTGGGAGTATCCAAAATGATGGTTCTCATCTACCATGACCAAATCAAAACTATATTATCCACGAAAGACGTTCTTTTTAAGTCAAAATCGCAAATAGAAATCCAAAAGATGCTAAAGCTAATTCAGAAGTAGTCCGGTATCTTTCCATGAGAAGCAGAGGGAACAGACTGGTGCCTACAGAGAGGATGCAGGGATGGGACAAGTGACTGGCCTGAACACATTTTGACCAATCAGGAGAAGCGAACGACTTGATTCATAATTACACTGTGCTTTAAAGGGTGCCAGAAATGGTCCTCTTAGTCACCACGGATTATCACAGATATTGTTTTGGTTACAGACGCACAAATGGATGCAAATAGAACTGTAACTGTGAACAAAATATATTCTCAATTCAACTTTTTTCTCGCTATGTTTCTTTTTATGCATTGCAAAGCCTCCACTAATACGTCAATTTTTGCTACATCCACAAATCTTCTTTTTGATCTTCCTCTAATAATTGTTTTGGCTAGTCCTGTCTGGGCTATTCAACATTTAAAGGTCATATATCACGCAAAATGAACTCTTGTTAGTTTTAAACCCTCTTAGAATGTTGTTACCTTAGCAAAAATTTGTTCAGTTATCCAAATGATTCTAGAGAAGGAGTTTGGACTTTAAAAACACAATGTAGCATTTCCTATATTACCACATGACATCACAAGGTGGAACAGAACACAAGGTGGAGTGTTTTCCATTTTAGAAAGTCACTCAACCTGAATATGCAGGGTTTGTGTGTTCAATATATGAGAATGAAACAAAGCACAACTCTATTTTTACTATTTTTACTCCACATATGTGAACTATTTCAATCAAGTACCTTCAAATTTAATGGTGCTTTATTAACTTTTCTAGTGAAGGGTCAGACTGTCTGCCACCTGCTTTTCACCATACTGTGTTAAATATACTGGTCTCCCATTCATTACCGGTGTTTTTACAACTCAAAACTATATTAATACTGTATATATTTTGTCCTCTCCAAAAATGTGACCTATAACGTGGACTTTGAATTTTGTTTCACTTATGTATGTATTGTTAACACCTACAACTTGGAATGTTTTTCTTTTCAGAGGGCACAGTGGCATAGTTTCACCTCATGACATCATTAGGTGCAAATCTGAACGTATAAGTTAACAGCAATTGTTTTTAGTATAATTTGTACTTCTTCACCAATCAGTCCAACAACAGAAAGCTTGTCAGGGCGCCCATATGTTATTTTGTTTTTCCATACATTTTTATTTTAATCGATAACACGTAAAATACCAATCCTACAATAAGGTTATGTTGTTCTAAAAGCTTAAATAATACATTACATGGGACATCTAGGAATCTTCAAGTAAACTGACATAAATAGACTTCAGTGTGACACAAGCTAAATATACAGCTTAATCCTAATGGAAAAACATGACACTGGCACTACAGCTACGTCACTCCAGTGCCCTTTGACCCCACGGATCCATCCATCTATTATTGCCACCAAATCGGGCACCATGGGAACATCTGTCAGAATGGTCCGTCGCCATAGAAACCTGGTGGCGTCAGTCTCCGAGTGACAGCGGGCATCGAGGTACCAGCTGTTCCCGCACTGCTGCTGTCACACAAGAGCCAGATAGCATGAAGGAGTGGCAACATGCAGCTATTTTAACTGCAAAAGCTGGCATAAAATACTTGGATTTGATAGATAAATACTTACTTGGGGCAACACTGGCTCAGGGGGTATAGTGGACATGTTACCACAGTGTTGGTGGTTGAAATGTTCTTGGGCAAGACACTTAACATAGCTCGCTTAAAGATGCACCGTGTAACTTTTTGATGGAGGCTCTTTTAAGTGTGCTTTGTCTGGAATGTTCCACAGAATGACAATAAACTTATCTTAATTTAGTTACAAGAGTTACTATAGAGTTCAGTTACTATAGCCACACAAAAACTTTGCACTTTTGCTGTAATCTGACCTTTAACTTGGCTTTGTGGGGTCACCTGATAAACATTTAATGCCATAGTGAAGCATATTCCAGGTAAAGCGATCTCAAACAAACCAATATATTTCTGTCTCTAAACCAAATAGCAAAAAAACATCTATTCACAAAGATTTTAGAGCTGAATTTAAGTAGAGTTATATGCAACAGTTAGCTCCATCTATTGTGCTGAACAAATATAATGTTGTTACCTCCTCAAAAACCTGTAACTGTGTTTTGTTTTATTTAAACATGTGAGTAATCCTGGTTTATTAGTCTGCCTACATCTCCAAAGCTCAAAATGCTCTATTCTAGGGCTTGGCGATATACCGGTGCATATCGAATAACGTGTTTTGTTTTTTTTTACGGTAAGAATTTTTCATTTACCGCAGTACCGGTGAGTGTGTCCGTACAGAACGTCGGGAACGCAGAACGTAGCGCAGCGAAATATTGTTTGAGAGGGGGACTGTTTCGCAGTAGTACCAAACAAGCTGCATGTGGCCACATGAGAGCGGTGAAACCAGTGTGTGTTGAGCGGTGAACATGCATGTTACACAATCAGAGGAACTTGTACCGAAAAGAGGAGCCGTGTCCGTTGTTTGGAGGTACTTTGGGTTTAAAAAATCTGACGCCGATTAAACAACAATATTCTGTAAGTGTTGTCGGGCTAAAGTTGTAGCCACAGGAGGCAACACGAGCAATTTGCTTCACCACCTCCGTCACAATCATTTACTCGAATATGAAGAATGCATGAAACTAAGACCTGCTGCCTCTTCCACGTCTGCAGGTAACATTAAAGGCACTGCAGCAACGAGCCCTTTGGTCCTCTGCACTCCCCATCCCCCGATGTGTCTTCTGAGTGTTTTGCGAATGTTATTGTGGTGTTAAAGGGACAGTGTGTAAGATTTTTACCCGTTAATTACTTAAATTGAAGATACCCATTCAAAAATACATTGTTTTCCAAGCCTTTTCACTTCCATCATGAAATCAAAGTATTCTTTTGGACTTAGATATAGTCACATAAAAGGGGGATCTTCCCCATGCAGAGGCAGCCATTTTGAATACGAGAGCCGCAGAAGGACATTTGGGCTCCGCCTTCGCCTTCGGCAAGGCTCGTGGTTTTGGGTAAACAACACAAGCATGCTGTCGGATCAGACGTTGTAATGGATCTAACACGTGTTTTGGACTAAATTGTTTTACTGGATTTTATTCGCTGGATCCTTACGGACAAATTGAGAGCAAGTTTATGGTGAAATACAGAGTTTGACCTGTGCAAAACATTCTAAGGTAAGCTAACCTCGTTTTGTGCTTTTCCGTATAAAAGCCCCATGTGCTCAGGGAGTGATTGTTGTGCAGGGAAATTAATTGCATAGTCAAAAAGAGGAGACTGTCATGGTACATGATCGGGAATGTGTGTTTTCATGAGAAAAAAAAAATAACAAAAAACGGGACCGCGTTTTATTTATACAGTAGCGGCGCGCGGCTCGTGCGCGGGTACGAGAGCTGTCCGCGTTACGGCGCCCGGGTGACCCTCGAGGTCTGCCGTAGCTAAAACAGAAAGTGCAATAGCACCATCCACCTATGCGCCACGAATCCTACACACTGGGGCTTTAAGTGTTTTGCGAATGTTATTGTGATGTCAAAATATGTACCTTGTAATAATTGCTTGTAATAATAATTGCTTGTAATAATATAAAAGATAGGGGAAAAAAGCACTGCAGCACAAAACGCGAATCAGCTGGCACTCAAAGACGCGTTTACTAAGGGTAGCGCCTACGACAATAAAAGTAAACGGTGGATTGATATTACAAAAAATTAGTGTCCACATAGCCAAAGACATGGTACCACTTAGTACTGTTGAGAAAAGTGGCTTCAAGCAGATGATTAAAGCACTGGATCCCAGATATACGTTACCAAGTCGAAATTACTTCAGCCGAACAGCAATCCCTAACTTGTACCAAAAGCACAGAGCCAAGATAGAACTTCTCAGCAACAACTGATTTATGGACTAGTCACAGCATGGAGCCATACCTAAGCCTCACTGTTCACTTTATAAGTGACGACTGGGTGTTACAAAGTCATTGTCTGCAAACAAGCTTTTTCCCCGATGATCACACTGCCAAGTTTCTAGCAGCAGGCTTGCAAGAGGCACTTGATTCCTGGGGCCTATCGGAGCACAGACTAGTGGCCATCACAACAGACAGTGGAGCCAACATCATTAAGGCTGTCGAGCTGAATAATTGGACAAGACTCCAGTGCTTCGGTAAACTAGTTATTATATTAATTTGACTATACATTAATGAATCAGTTATAATAAATATATTATATATATATGTATATATATGTATATATATATATATATATATATATATATATATATATATATATATATATATATATATATATATATATATATATATATATATATATATACTTCATTGGATAAAGAAGTCTTCACTTTGCAGTTACAAGGGACATATTGTTTACATTGTAGCCAACTTAAAGATGTTTCAAAGTTGCACAACTTGCACAATAAAGCTTTCTGTATTTTGACAGCAACAGTCATGCAATCTGATTTCTTCTCATTACAATTATGAGTGCCACACGATCACCTTTGTGAACAGCAGAATTTTGTGGGACCATTTAAAGCTTGGGTTAATACTAGTCTGGTCATTCTAAGGAAGCCAATTTACTGCAGTAATTATTCTCTAAATTATTAGGAAATGGGGTTAACACCTATTCATGCATGGAAAAAAAAGTCAAATACCGTGATACCGATAAATTTTTGAAAAATACCGTGATATAAGTTTTTAGTCATACCGCCCAGCTCTACTCTATTCCACCTTTTGAAGTCATGTAGTGGTAGTTTTCACACTAACAGTTATCCTTTACCTTTAGTTCAGAGATTCCAGGCCTGAAATGACATCACAAGGTGCAAAACACAACTCCAGGTATGATGAAGAAACACCGATAAAAAATAGTGCAACCTTTTAAGCCCTTAAAGCCCTCTGATCCTACTCTTTTCGTGATATAGGGCTAATAAAGGCTCACTCTGCTGTACACTCATCAATTACATGCCTGATGCTGCTGCGTTCCCACGGGCAACCACCAGGGGTCAGTCACCAAATATTGTACCAAAAACAGACACACTCTCTTCACTCAATTTCACAATGTTTCTGAGTTTTATTCTGTCATCTAGCAGAAATGGGAATGGTAGAACTGTAAGAATGTCCTATTATTCTAGCCATTGACCTCTGGGTTGGTGTAAATTTGGCAGCTGCATGACATCTCTAAATGTTTTAAGGTTCACTCTTTGAAAAATGCAAAACCATACATAAGGACCTTTTTGGTGTAGTCTTGACAACTAGCAAAAAGTGATGCCACCACAATTGGCTACCCACGAGTTTCAGAATTATGAAAAGTCAGTTACTCGGTCTGTTGCCAGACCGAGTAACAAAATAAAATATATCTTCTGAATGTCCTCAAAATAACACCATATGAAAAAGCTGAAATTGATGACTCCCTCCCTCTCTCTCTGTGTCTCTTTCTCTCTCTCGGTCTCTTTATTTCTCTTTCCAGTCACTTGTGTGGAGTTGTTAATTACAAGTCCATGAATACACAAATGCCTAAGGGTGAGTACGCTGGTATGGTGTGGATGGGGTAGACGACCTATTCCTGTCTCTCTCTGCTGATCATTGCTGGCACCTTCTTATGAAGCTGGCTTTATATTAACCCCACAATCCAATGTTTTATGAGTTGATTGATTGTGTCACCTTAATAGACTTCTATACTTCTATACCAGTATACTCTAGTACTTGAAAAGCAAATGCATTTAAAAGAAAATCTTTTGTATGTGTGAATGAAATAAAACATGTGGGCCCTTTAATTTACCATAACATACTTCAATGGAAAAAAATACATACTATATTTATGTACATCAGCATTGACACAAACTTTATCCTAGAAATATCTGTGTACAGTGCCTAAAGCATCTCTACTGTTCTCCTCTTCAAAAGCAGAGGATATAAGCAGCAGATGTCTTTGGGGAGGAGCACCAAACAGAGCCAAACAGGAAGTGAGAGTGGGCCACGGAGCAGAAGCCGATACATCCTGGGACCGATTATAAATAATAACACGTGTGAAGAAGAGGAGGGAGCAGGGAGTGTGAAGAAGAGGAGGGAGCAGACAATATAATGACACAGACCTAAATGCAGCCTCGTCATGTCAGGGAGGGAAGAGGAGGTGTGCTGTGGTAACTGGCTACTGCAATCACTCAGTCAGTACTAAGAAGACCAGTAAATGCTTAAATAAACCAAAGAAAACAAAATATGTTAAAAGAATATGCATTTGTGAACCTGATGGCACAGACTTTGCATTAGAGCTCCTTCATTTTGCCAAAAAGCACAACCATGATTATTTGGTTCATAATTGAAACCATTTCTTACATTATCAAAATAAACCTGTAGAGAAAGAATGGATAATTTATTAGTAATGTTTTGTAACACATGTTTTGTGTTCTCAAAGCAAATGTAGTTTCTAAATTGTATTTTTGTACTTTGCATATAAGTCTGAGTTGGGTCTGCGTTACAATGTCAAAAGTATTGTTAAAAGCTTAATATTAAAAGTATAATTAGGGCAGTGGTCAGCCAAAGAAAGCAATAACCATAGTAAAGATGTCCCTGATTTTACTGTCGTGAAAATGTGAAAAACTAAGAAAAAACTCGCCAAAAACGTCATTCCGAGAATCCTAACAGCATGCTATTTTGACCCTAAGAGCTGCTTATGCAATATATCTACACTGCAGCTAAACTAATTTAACTTCAAATAAGAAAGACAGATGACAAAAAACTATATATTTTATCTAATTCTCTATCTGCCATGTTGCATTAAAACACAACAATACTGTGAAATCCCTCCTCTGTCAAAAAGCTATAAACAGTCAGACGGATGGCCTGTGTGTCTTCTATAGGATCAGTCTGAGCACTTTCTCAATCTTTTGTGATGGAGGGATTGGGATGAGCTGTCAGGGCTCCAAGATACAATGTTTATGACAGACAGCTATATGGCTAAGATTTACGCATGTAATGGTAGGGATGTGACGATTATTTGGATAATTAAACCAAGATTTAATCCTACTGACTGTATTCTTTGAGCTAGCCCCAAGCGCAAATGAGAATAGGAATGCTAAGGATTTTCCGTCTGTTGAAAAATGTATAATAGTTGACATAGTTATTACCATGTTATAATTATTTTCCTCAGCATCACATCAGATATAGCGATTAGTGGTTCATACATATTTGAGTAACCATATTTTGTCCTGGTTGAGTGCTCAGAAAATTCTCTTTTGCACCTGCCCCCTATCTTCACCCACAGCTCTCTAGATTCAAAAGGTTGAATTTATTCTGTATTAAACAGGTAGTCAATGGATTGCATTTATAATTACCGTAGTTAAATGGTTGTTTTAGACCACTTTTTAAAATTATTATTATTTTTTTTTTTACGATTTACAATATCCAGATGTGATATTTCAAAAATAATGCATGAAATATATTATTTCTATTTGAAGCATTGTCTTTAAACAGTGGCATATGAACTGACTGTAATTACACTCTAAGCACATGGCCTTATGTTGCCTGCTGGGTGACATTTAAGCCAGGACTCGAGATGCTGAAGTAGTGGAGTAATTATACAGGCAACCTCTAATCCCTGAGCAGCCCACGCCTCTCCCCTTCACTACACAGGCCTTCCTTACTGTATTTCTTGCTCTACTTGCTGAAAAAAAGCTAAAGGCTGCGTCCCATTTCTTTGCACTTGACTCCTTGACTAGTCCATCTGTCAATCACCGCTACTAAAAAGAGAGAGCCAATTGTAAGCAGCGGACTTGGGACTTTTTCTCAAGTGGGCCGGGTTTACAACTGAGGAACTGAGAAGTCAAGGAGCCAAGAACAGAAACGAGACACGGCCGAAGTGTATGTTCATTCAGGAAGGCTACAATGTGGCTCTTGTTATCAGCCAATCCTTACCTCTCCTCTTACATTTGATTTTATGTGAAGACTTTTTTTTCACTTTCAAAATACACAATAAATCAAAGTGAAGAATGAGCATTAATTAAAGGGACAGTGTGTAAGATTTTTACCCGTTAATTACTGAAATTGAAGATACCCATTCAAAAATACATTGTTTTCCAAGCCTTTTCACTTCCATCATGAAATCAAAGTATTCTTTTGGACTTAGATATAGTCACATAAAAGGGGGATCTTCCCCATGCAGAGGCAGCCATTTTGAATACGAGAGCCGCAGAAGGACATTTGGGCTCCGCCTTCGCCTTCGGCAAGGCTCGTGGTAGCACCGGAGGCAAAGCAGCAGGCGGCTCCGGCGCGCTGCGCAAGAGAGAAGGAGAGAAGGAGAGAGGTGCGGGTGGGGTGGGGGGAGGCTCGTGGTTTTGGAAAAAACAACAAGCATGCTGCTGTATCACACGTCGTATTGGATCTAACACATGTTTTGGACTAAATTGTTTTACTGGATTTTATTCGCTGGATCCTTACGGACCTATTGATACCAAGCTTGTGGTGAAATACAGAGTTTGACCTGTGCAGAGCCTTCAAAGGTAAGCTAAGCAAACCTCGTTTTGTGCTTTTCGTATAAAAGCCCCATGTGCTCAGGGAGTGATTGTTGTGCTGGGAAATGAATTGCATAGTCAAAAAGAGGAGACTGTAAGGTTTCATTTGATATGTAGATTATCATGGTTCACGATCGGGAATGTGTGCTTTCATGCGAAAAGAAAAAAAAAAACTGAACGGGAGACCGCGTTTTATTAATACCGTTGTTGTCGGCCGGGTGCGCGGCGGGTGCGCGCACGCTCCCGTGCGCGGGTACGCGAGCTCTCCGCTACGGCGCGTCCGGGTGACCCTCGAGGTTTGCCGTAGCTAAAACAGGAAGTGCATAGCCACTATCCACCTATGCGCCACGAATCCTACACACTGGACCTTTAAGGAAAGCCGTCAATAACTCCAGTAAGTTTGAAATGAGAGTAGGAAGAATTCTATCCTACCACAACAAACACATTTCTCATGCACATTGTACCCATTTGAGACAGACATCTCAAGCCATTCCTAATCTACTGTATCTCCATTGTACTAGCATAACCATCAACCACCCTTTCTTGTTTAAATCTACCATACTCTCCCGGCCTTTATGTCGCTATCCGCCGGGGTCTGACCAACAAAGTCCATCTACTGCAGTTGGCTGTGTCTGTTTACGTTCTTGGATACTGATTAGAGCCCATTCCACACTTGTTGATGTGGTATCATTTTAAAAGTTCTTTTAACTTTTCTGAAAGAGTGGGGGTCTACTATGCCTGTGGAGACCCATGCCAACATAGTAAGTCTTTGTTTTGTTTTCAATATTTTTTTTTCTATTTCCATTGAGATTTAATAATTAAGTTTAAGGTCCTACAAAGAAGCAGGTGACAGACCCTCCCACAAATAGATATGTATTGCACCTTTAATAAATTAGCAAGTCATACTATAGTTAAATAAAGCACAACACTGCCTATGAAAAAAGCTTTGTGAACTGTAGAATATAAACTACAGTTCATAAAGCTTTTTAACAGTACAGTAAGTGGAACAAACTATTTCTGACATTGCAATACTGACGGAGATGCACTGAAAGCAATTTAAACAACCAGTCCATAGTACTGTATACAGAGGATCACTTTGAGAGCAGGAGTGGATGTAAAGATTGGCTGCCATTACATCCTCTGACCACAGACAAACACAGAACAGCAGGACAGACAGTGGTACTGGTCAGAGCAATGATCGCCTTCTCATTAAACTTTAAACAAGAGAGGTCTGAGAGCATTATATTCACAATGTTTCTCAGGTATATAGCTCAGAATCAAACAGTTTTAGTTCAGTTTTGGGTATGGACCCACGATTTCGTGATGTATCTCTCTGAAATGGGGTCAGAAATGGGGTCAGGAGTCCCAACAAAATATTTTTAAATTTTTGTTTCTCTCTCTCTCTCTCTCTCTCTCTCTCTCTCTCTCTCTCTCTCTCTCTCTCTCTATATATATATATATATATATATATATGTATATATATGTATATATACATATATATGTATATAATATACATATATATGTATATATATACACACACACACACTCCCTGACAAAAGTATTAGGAAGATAGTCCCTAGTCTAGTCCTGGTTTAGACCTAAGTTAGACCTACACTGTGATGAGTCCCCATTTTTGCAATAATACGCCTTTACACATGATGAAATTTGCTTTAATATATCAACAAATTAATTTGTATTTATGAAAGTTCAGAAATACACAATCGTCCTAATACTTTTGTCAGGCAATATATGTGTGTGTGTGTGTGTGTATATATATATATATATATATATATATATATATATATATATATATTAGGGATGCAAATTATCGATTAATTCATTAATTGATAGTTGATGATCGATTAACGATTAACTGATAAGTGGCGTTTTTCACCTGAATTTTAGTGTTTCAATAGGGCCTTTAAAGGGATATGCCACCCCCAGGTCAAATTTGGGCATCTCCCCACAGTCCAGAGACTAAAATAAGTGGTGGAAAGCATTTTCCTGGTCACCCAGCCATTGTCCGAGTCTGTTGCCACTGACCGCCGCGGTATCTGCTGCTCCTCCGCGTTAGACTGGAGTCTAACGGCGCCAGAGAAAGATTTCGGCCAAAAGGAATTAATTTGCTCAATGCGTTTCCCAATTACTTTCTGTGTAGTGCGCATTCATATCGAGTGCAAATAAATGTACAAATCAACACGGAGAGCTTGCCTTGGTCATTTTGGGTGGGAACTATTTTTCAGTGCGGAAAAACATAGCCGAATCACGCACCACGCTGCGCAACAGGGGAACTCCCTTCCTGGTGCGTAACAGGGATTCCCCTGGCAGCGTGCTTTCCACCACTTATTTTAGTCTCTGGACTGTGGGGAGATGCCCAAATTTGACCTGAGGGTGGCATATCCCTTTAAGAATATAAGCTATAGTATACATAACACTGAGTCAAAAATATATCATAGTATTATTATATTGTATATTCCTCAATTAATTATTCCTTAGATCTGGTAGCTGCAAAACGCATAGTTAACTGTTAACAAGTGCATAGTTAACTGATAATAAGTGAATAATAAAGTAAACTTTATTTTAATAAAACAATCAAAAAAGTATTCTTAAAGGCATAATACTGCACAATAAAAGATTTATCAGTCTTCATAAGACACTGTTCTCGCTTTAGATCTGGTACCTGCAAAAAGCACAGTTAACTGTAAACAAGTGCATAGTTAACTTATAATAGATAAGCAGTAAAGTATATATTAATGTTAATAAATCAAACAATAAAGATTAATAAAGGCATGGCAATGGCTGGGCTAGTTGAGTCATGTGTTTGTAATTTTATGAACAATTATAAAATACTCGTGAGTATTTTATTAATGTTTTAAGCATTAACAAACAGTTAACAAATTTCTTATAAGTTCTTATAAAGCTCTTTTAGTCTGCTATTAACTATATTATAATGAGACTATTAATACTTATATAGTCTTATAAACACATAATAATGTTAATAAGCATCTTATATGCACTTATAAGGGCCTTATTACCTTCTAATTAGTTCTTATAAATCTCTTTTAGTCTGCTATTAACTATATTTTAATGAGACTATTAATACTTATATAGTCTTATAAACACATAATAATGTCAATAAGCATCTTATATGCACTTATAAGGGCTTATTACCTTCTAATTATTGACTATTAATGCTTATTACAGGACCTTAATATAAAGCGTTACCTATATATATATAAACCCTCTCTCCCTCTCCCCCTGCCCTCCTCCTGAGCGGGTGTGAGAATGGACACAGATGCTGGGCTCTGAGCCCTGCCCTCTTTGATACAGGGGCTAAAAATTAACCACATCTCAAACTGACACAGCTGTAAAAACAAATCAGATCAGACAAGATAAAAAAAGAGAGTAAAGAGAAAAAAACTACTCTAGTCTAAACTACTCAGTCAACTACTAAACTAGTAATGTTGTAATACTTGTTAAAAGTCATATTACTGTATGTTTTGTGACTAAACTTGCCAACACCTGTCACAATACTACATCTATTCATTGTTCAATAAATGATTGTGGGTACTTTTTCATTGTTCTAGTGGGAAACTTTTTTTTTTGTAATTTTTCTGTACTACGAGATTTGAACTCTGGAGGGTTGAATAAAACACTTGCATGACTAATTTCACATACATTCTTCTATTTATTGCAGCAAATGTGTTAACAACATTGTACCTTTAGAATACTTTGGGGATAACCCGCTCATTAAGCGTGTGCAAAATTTCTATTCTTTCTTTATCAATATATCGCATTTCAAAATGTGTTACTGTCACACAGGCCCATGTGCAGTATGACTTCTTGTACTTCTGCTGAGAGGATGAGTACTCAGAAACCAAAGAGAGAATCTGTGAACTTGCGCGAAGAGTTCCTCAGTCGTCCAGGTAGAATCCATGATAAAAGAAGAAATTCAATTTGTCAACTGGACAAAGTTTGTTTGGTCGAAAACGTTTCGCCGCTCATCCGAGAGGCTTCGTCAGTTCTGGCTAGAGTGCTGGTAAGACACTTGCTTATATCTCGTTGCAGGGAGGAGCTAACTAGCTAACTACTTTCCGAAACCCAATAGGCGAGATAGTTTCGGAAAGTAGTTAGCTAGCTAGCTCCTCCCTGCAGCGAGATATAAGCAAGTGTCTTACCAGCACTCTAACCAGAACTGATGAAGCCTCTCGGATGAGCGGCGAAACGTTTTCGACCAAACAAACTTTGTCCAGTTGACAAATTGAATTTCTTCTTTTATCAATCTGTGAACTTCATTTAGAGAGACTCACCTTAGAGGCTTTAGAGTCAAACTTACAAGAACAAATATAATGCATTATAGACATGATTTCTCATACCTCCAAAAATACCTTTCCAATGTTATCAATATTTCCATTTCCATCCCACAGTATGCATGGACTTCCACAATGTATATTTCATAATGAGTTAGTATGAAAAGAAACTCCAGCAGGTTAACAAGGAAAAACATGTTTGAGAGCATCAACAGTAGCCACTGGAGTGAATATTTAAATATTTCAGGAAGTACTTCCAAGTATGCTATTTTCAGAGCTGATCCATAATTCAACATTAGCATTTTTCTCTCAGAAACCTTGGAACCTCTAAAAATCTCCTTATGTTAGTGGAAAAAAAAAAACATAATATAGTTCTTAGGCTACTGTTTGAAGTGACTGCTTTGTTGATTAAAGAGCCAAGAGTTACCTTTTATGAAACTAAAGTCACTGTCAGGGCCCATCTACTTTGTCTCATAGATATGTTTTTGCCTGTCATATTCAATCTTGGATTTATTCAGTTACAGGTGTTTTATGTGACTAAAAAAAAAGATAAACAAGTTCTAGCACTGACAATACACAGCAGAAAATGTTTGTTTTTTACCTGGCTGTAGTTACTAGACATTACTGACCGCATGTATAACATAACATACATTTAATAATTATATGCACATTGTAGTTTTGTGCCTTTGACCTTCTACCCCTGCATGCCCTTTAGTGGACAGTGGTATCAGACAGGAGCTGCTCTGTGGCACCTCCTGGATGCTCCTGGAGCCAAGGATTGGAGGTGCACCTGAGATTCAGAAATAACGGCGCACCCCTCATTCTTATCACTTTAACCCTAAACCTTTAAATCCACTATGTGTCCTTATACGGCCCCATTCTCAATGTTCTGCCCCATCTGTCTTTCTTTCAGTTGTACTGTATATTATAACTCATAGACATCCACATTTAGCATATAACTGCAAGATAAAAAAGGAAGTGTGAACCCACAAAGCATCACATGGCCACTTTTTGCATTGATACAGAATCTAATCTTTGTTTATACATTCAATCAGATGATAGCTTTAATGCATAAAAATATTAAAAAACAAACAAACAAAAAGACAAACAAACAAACAAACACTAAACTTAAACACAGTACAATATATTATATTCTCTTATGTAACTAAATCCAGATAGCCTGCTATTTAGATATAAATCCATCCTGGTTCCTGATAGTGTTACACAATACAGTATATGGCTTGGAGCATTACTGTACAGGAAGATTGGGCTAAAAATAACAGTCTACAACTTTGTGTTTACTTCAAGTGCTTCCATTAAACCCACCCACCAGGCCCTGCTCTTCTGTCTGTGAGCGTCTGCCCCCTCTCTGCTGACTCTATCAATATTTTACACATCAATTCTATATTTACATTTTGGAAAACCTCAAAAGCGGTGATCTGTAACACATTACTTGTGGTCTGCTTGTAGTAAAATTATATGTTGCATTTATGTAAAACGTCCCTCCATCCATCCATCCATCTATCCATCCATTTTCTTCTGCTTATCCGGGGCCGGGTCACGGGGGCAACAGTCTAAGAAGGGCCTCCCAGACTTCCTTCACCCCAGACCCTTTCTCCAGCTCCTCCGAGGGGACCCCAAGGTGTTCCCAGGCCAGCCGGGAGAAATAGTCCCTCCAGTGTGTCCTAGGTCTTCCCCGGGGCCTCCTCCCTGTGGGACATGCCTGGGACACCTCCTGAGGGAGGTGTCCAGGAGGCATCCGGAACAGATGCCCTAGTGTAGGAGTAGCAGCTCTACTTTGAGCCCCTCCCGTGTGACTGAGCTCCTCACCCTATCTCTAAGGGTACGCCCAGCCACTCTGCAGATGAAACTCATTTCAGTTGCTTGTATCTGCGATCTTGTCCTTTCGGTCACTACCCAAAGCTCATGACCATAGGTGAGGGTAGGAATGTAGACTTATCGGTAAATTGAGAGCTTTGCCTTTCGGCTCAGCTCCCTCTTCACCACAACGGTCCAGTACAGCGACCGCATCACTGCCGACGCTGCACCGATCCACCTGTTAATCTCACGCTCCATCCTCCCCTCACTTGTGAACAAGACCCCGAGATACTTGAAATCCTCCACCTGAGGCAAGGACTCTCCACCCGGAGAGGGCAAGCCACCTTTTTCCGGTCGAGAACCATGGCCTCGGATTTGGAGGAGCTGATCCTCATCCCAGTCGCTTCACACTCGGCTGCAAACCGCCCCAATGCATGCTGGAGGTCCCGGTTCGATGAAGCCATCAGGACAACATCATCTGCAAACAGCAGAGGTGAGATCCTGTGGTCCCCAAACCGGATCCCCTGCGGCCCCTGACTGTGCCTAGAAATTCTGTCCATAAATACAATGAACAGAACTGGTGACAAAGGGCAGCCCTGGAGGAGTCCAACATGCACCGGAAAAAAGGTCTGACTTACTTAGTCTGGTTAACACCTGACCATATCACAAGTGAGATATGGGTCTGGAAACTCGCTTCGAAAAATCCCGTAGCGGAGGTGAGGTTAGCGATTGCCAACGGCCGTTTATTGGGCGTTATGAATGTCTATCATTGAGCGTATGCGTAAGTCCATAGCCAATCATGTCAGTTGTCAGTTCAAACTACAAGCTTCCGTTTGTCATGTAGTACGCGTCACCGTCTTGCCACACCTCCCCCGCTCTCTGATTGGGGCCCTAAATCTGGGACTCTCGCTTGGACGAGTTTCCAGGCCGCCTTCCAGTTCGAAACGAACGGAAGCGGCCTGGGAATTCCCAGGCTACTGACTTACTACCAGCAATGCGAACACAGCTTTTTTATGTAAAATACCATCTACATTCTTACAGTGGGCTGGGCTCACTTTGCTCTACACAAATCTGACTTGTGACTTGGTCTGGTGGCATGGCTTGTCTGATGGAGATAGAAGTCATGTCAAACAACATTTTAGCCAAAGCAGCAATATCATTTACATGGAGACATACAGGTAGCAAATTTTCACCCAGAAATGTTATGTATTGCTTGTTTGTTTGTTTGTTTGTTTGTTTGTTTGTTTATCTTGTATGTCAGTGTCTTCATTTAATTAAAAGTGCTTGCGTGCAGGTTAGCAGTTTTGAGTAAAGTGAAGAATAAGTTTGTAAATTTGAAAATAAATAAATAGAAAATTTGTAAAAATGGCTACAGAACTTTTGATGAGGTGGCCATGTTGCCAAACTTTGTGCTGTTGTGTCTTAAAATGTTATTGTGAAAAATTAAAAATCAAGTGTGACTTTAATTTATTCTTTTCTTGACATCAGATCATTGTTCCACTTGCTCAGCTCTCCTACACTACCTGCCTCTGGATTAAGAAGTCAATTGAGGCTTAGTATGTCAATGGAAAGAGTCTATAATGTATTAGGCAGTATTTGTTAGTGCCGGGAATCATTAAGTAACAGCTAAGGTATTGACTTTGTATGGACTGACCAGAAGCCAATTTGACAAAGGTACCTAACTTTGGATTAGAAAGAGGTATTAACACCACAAATGAACTTATAGGGCATTAATTCATGCTGAGTTAGCCAATAAGAAAAAATCTATGATAATGAGTATGTGTGTAGAATCCCTCAGTAATCCAGGTAGAATCCATGGCAAAAGGAGAAATTAAATTTGTTAACTAGACAAAAGTTTATTTTGTCGAATATGTTTCACAGCTCATCCAAGCTGCTTCTTCAGTTCTGGTCAGAGTGGTAGTAGATACTGCTTAAAACTGCCTGCAGGGAGGAGCTAACTACAGTAGTAGTAGTTAGTAGAAGTAGTTAGCTCCTCCCTGCAGGCAGTTTTAAACAGTGTCCACCAACACTCTAGCCAGAACTGAAGAAGCAGCCTGAATGTTTCAAAAATATTGAAACTTGACTTGAAATTATCAAGCCCTGGATTGTTCATATGGACTTTAAAAACACAGTGAAGCACTTCCACATGACATCACAAGGTGGGGCAGAGTGTGAAAGAAGAACCCTAAATATGCAGCGTTTGTGTATTAAACGTGTGAGTGAAACAACTCCAGGCATATTTGTGATGAGGAAACAACATTATAACATAGATTAGAAAAGAGCATAATATGGACACTTTAAACTGACTAAGATAATTTAATGTTTACATGTCAAAATTTAAGCCAGGCTCGTATCTGGTCTGGTGGGGTGTATAAAACCTAGTGTGTGAGTATTTCTTTGGTGTTAAACCCAACAGAGACACTGCGTATCACCACAATCTTATCTCCAACAGCTGCTCGGGTCCCAGGTCTCAGATTGGACAGTGCTGACCAGGAAGAACCACAACAACACACAGCCTGAGTACAGCATGTTCCTCAGGAGGGCAGGCTCACAGCTGCTAAAGCAGCACATAAAGCCAATTATTCTGCTTCACACATTACATACCATATATACTATCTATTTTCACTCATTTGAAGACCTACAGTGGTAATATAGTTGCAATGACTAAGCTGTGAAAGCTTACTTCATTGTACATGTACACTATCATTGCAAATGCAACCCATGACTAGAATTTCACTGATATGAACCCGGCGGTGGGAGAGGGGGACTATATTTTCTTATTTAAATTATCTTTGAAAATTTTACCAGTCCCATTCTACAAAATTATTTTTTACTGCATCATAGTAACCCCAATACACTGGTGACTTACAATTTGAAATGGACACAACAATAAACAGACCACATAATCTGGTATGATGGTGGTGTGAGAAACACAAATGTTTTAATCGCATAATGTTGTAAACAAAAACCCAGATTTAGAGTATGAAGAGCAAACAAACCTTTTACTTAAGTACTTTTAGCTTTTGAACTTGTTGTTCTCTGATCCAATGACCCATGCCCCATCCCAATCCATAATGTTGTTATTTCTTTTAGGTCTTTACGAGGTGAAAGATGGAGCAATATGATTTTTGGGCACCACACTGCAGATGGCAGCATCAAATCCAAACATCCTACTGCACATAAACCTTTAGTAGTAAGGACATTATTTGAATGGGCCACACTCATCACACAGCACAATGACAGGGAAGAGGAGAGACACATCATACAAAAACTCAAACAATGTCAATATCCCAACTGGGCCATAAACAAAGGCAGACAACAAATCAACAATAAAACCAACAACCCCCCCAAAAAACCCACAACAGACCAATAGGGAACTGCATGGCCTGTCCACAGTATTAAAATGATGATTCAAGGGACAAAAATGTGCAATTAATGTGAGATTAATCGCGATTATATATATAATCGCATACACACACACACACACACACACACGAACCAACCAGACATAGTGGTGGTGGATAAGCAACAGAACAAAGCCGTGGTGGTGGACATTGCAATACCAAGCAATGGTAACATCAATTACTTTGAACAGCTGCAATTGCAATGAGCGTCATGTCACCCAAATGGTTTCAGCTTTGCTAATGCTAATGCTAACTGCAGCCTCTGACCTGATATAAGCCAGTGTAGTGTTTTGAAGCATGTCCTCACAGGACGTCTAAAACAAATCCTCTCTCGTAGTACCCACAGTGTGCTGAGACTGAGACAGTATCTGAATGCATATACAATCACTATAGTGCACTAACTCTCCCCATCTCCATTCAGCATCTTGCATAATAATCCTCCACAATGCTTTGTAGTAAACATGTCAGATTGTAGCATTGCTCTGCGACTGCTCCCTGCTATTTGCATAATCCCCTATAAAAGCCCATTCCTTTTTTGGTGTCCAATCCATACACTCGGCCCATCAATGATTAGCCCGATGATGAAGCCATTATTGAGTGAACCTGAGCTGAGCCTCATGGAACATTAAATACATCACTTCCCCTCCAGAGGCCAGTGCGTGCCTGCCTCTCCCTCCTGCCTCAGACAGGAAATCCAAACAGCCATTAACACCAAAGCTCCCATGGAGGCATGTTGGTCTACATTATATGCTTTTAGCACTTGAAACATGGCTGCTTACTGAGATACACTGTGTAAGAGAGCTTCAGCTCTCACTCTAATAGGAAAATAGCTAGTTGTGGCCATATGTAAATTAGCTGCAACTAAATACTTATTTTAAATATACCATTTATAGAAAATAAATGTTGTGTCATCTTTGTCCATACAATTATTTTAAAATCTAAGTTTTAGAAGGAGTTTTTTATGTTTTATAGGAAACCAATCAAAACATGTCACTCTAAGTCCATATCATAATCTTAAACAAGCCATTTAGTCTTCGTGCTGCCACTACAGCCAATATATTTTGCATCCTTGCCACTAACATGTATGCATTGTGACAGACGCTTCTGAGATTTTGTAGCTAGAAGAATGTTGAGCTCAACCATCAGATAAAAGCTGTCTTTATTGTGTGCAGGGAACGTGGACCAAATAGGCTAATGATATTTCATGCATTACCTTCTTCATGGTCACTTGGAAGCTCAGACTTTAGGTTCCTACAGGTATATTATGTAAAATTGACTTTGGTGAGCTTTAAGCCATGTACCTTATCAACAACATACACGGAGATGTGCTTTGTTTCCTTCACACATGTTTGAGTAACACCTTATCTGTCTCCATCTCTGAAGCTCAAACTGCTCCTTCCACCTTGTGAGGTCATGAAGCAGTAGCTGTCAGTTGTCTGTGATGATTTTATTTGTTAAGAGAAAAATACTATCCAAACCTACATGATCCTGTTAAATGATGAGGTAACTGTGATTAATCATATTATTGTGGAAAGCTGAGTTCAATTTCATTGCCACACCCAGGCCCGATCGCTGCCAGACCTTTCGAATCAAGAGATCACTTAAACAGAATCTATCTGACAAGGTGAAGTAGGCCATATTGAACCCAAGACATCATATAGAAATTCAGGAGCAGATAAGAAGAAAAGTAATTGACATGTCTCAGTCTGGAAAAGGTTTCAAAGCCATTTCTGAATCTTCTGAATCCATGGTGAGAGCAATTATTCACAATTAAAAAAGCAAAAGCAAAAGCATAGCACAGTGGTGAACCTTCCCAGGAGTGGCCGGTGTACAAGAGCACAGCAACGACTGATCCAAGAGGTCACAAAGGAACCCAGGACAACATCTAAACAACTGCAGGTCTCACTTGCCTCAGTAAAGTGTTCATGACTCAACCATAAGAAAGAGAGCAGGCAAAAATGGCACTGCTGACAAAAAAAACATAAAGGCTCGTCTCATTTTTGCCAAAAACAGGGTGATGGTAGTGTTTGTTTTAGGGCTGCTTTGCTGCTTCAGGACCTGGACAACCTGCTGTGATTGAAGGAACCATGAACTCTGCTCTCTACCAAAAAATCCTGAAGGAGAATGTCTGGCCATCCGTTCATGACCTCAAGCTGAAGCAGACTTGGGTTCTGCAGCAGGCCAATGATCCAAAGCACACCAGCAAATCCACTTTTGAATGGCTTAAAAAAACAAAATGAGGGTTTTGGAGTGGCCTAGTCAAGACCTAAACCCAATTGAGATGCTGGGGCACGACCTTAAAAAGGCGGTTCATGCTCAGAAACCCTACAGTGTGGCTGATTTAAAATAATTCTGCAAAAAAGAGTGGGCCAAAATTCCTCCACAGTGATGTGAAAGTCTCATTGCCAGTTATCGCAAATGCCTGATTGCAGTTGTTGCTGCTAAGGGCAGTTCAACCAGTTATTAGGTTTAGGGGGCAATTACTTTTTCACATGGGCCATGTAGGTTCAGATGGCTGTTTCCCCTTAATAAATAAAATCACATTTACTTTGTTATCTTTGTTTAATATGATGAATATGATCTGAAACAATTAAGTGTGACACACATGCAAAAAAGTAAGAAATCAGGAAGGGTGCAAATACTTTTTCACAGCACTGTACCTTTTAAATTTTGTTTAGTAGAGCTTGAAAATTCAGGGGCTAAAATTTTCCTAATTATTCTGGTGAAGGTGTATGGAGTTTATACAATGGAGCACTTGCTCTATTACCACATTACATCACAAGGTGGAGCAGAGTGTTTTCTGTTTGAGAGATGAACAGTCTAAATATACAGGGTTTGTGTGTTAAACATGCATGAATGAAACAAACACAACTCCAGGTATATTTGATGAGGAAACAACATTATAACACAGATCAGAAAAAAGTGTAATATGGGCTCTTTAATATGTCAAAGCTACTTCACTGCTCATCTGTCTAGCCTCACAACCAACCATATGTACCGGATCACAGCATGTGAATTGTAACTGTTTTGACCCCTGCTCATTTTAGCCACAGAGATACCTCATATCAGTTTTTGCCCACGAATAACAGCTTTAGGCCTGCTAAGATTTCCAACCACACCCCATCTCCTTCCTCCACAGTGAAAAGATCTGCTCCACCACCACCACCACCGTCTGTCGGCCAAACAACCTGTTCAGTAGCGCTCATCAGGGGCCTATGTGGACCATAATGTCATTGTAGCCTGCACTATTGACCATCTCTCTCCCACACACATGAGAGAGAAGGGGGAGCAGGCAAGCCTCCAACTGGCTACTCCACCCTAAGCTATGGCTTGGTTTAGAACAGCTACTGACAGTGGGTATTGACTCAATTGTATGTGTAATAGCTATATTCATAGCTAGACATGGTCACAGCCTGTACCCAAGGAAGCCCCCTCTGCTGCACCTGTAACACAACTGACCTGGTTTCAGGTCATCTCCACAGGCACTGACAGGAATTCGTCTTAATTTATTGATCGATGGCATCAGTATCAATGCCAGCGGTGTTTCTGATAAATCATTATAGGCCCGTATGGCTAGGCTGCACTGTGATTGGAAGGCTACATCTCAGCGCCTCTCAAGACTGACGCTCAGCAGTGATGGCAGAGCAGAGGAAATGACTCGCTTTTGCTGATGGGTGAGGGCTCACACTACAAAGGCATTAGCTACTGTTGGTTGTAATTGGCAGCTCGCTTTAAAACACATGTATCGATTAAGTTCACGGGAAAAGATAGCGCTTACTTTAGCATGGCTTGTTCTTTCTCCTCCTCCTCTTTCTGCCGAGCCATCACAGCCATAATGATCTTCCTCTCCTCTTCGGTGAGGTGGCTAAGGTCCGGTAAATCCGGCATGGACGGCGGCGCGGTGGGTGGGCGAGGGCCGCCTTGGGGCCCCACCGAGGCGGACATCTTCTCCACCGCGACCCCTCCTCCACCTCCACCTCCACCGGCTCCTCCTCGGCGTGTCGTTTCGGCTGACAGGATCCCGGAGCGTTACCAACCACACCTCACGACATCTCGGCCGAATAGTGCAAGTCGCTCCTGGCAGCAGGCACCCGCGGTTGTGCTTGAGTTTGTCCTCCTTCGGTTCTCTGGCGGTGTCGGGTCCCCCCCACCCCCCGCTGGCCCTCCTCTCCCCTCCACCGCCGGGTTCAATCACGGGGAGTCCATGCCTTAGATTTGAGATGAAGGGCCCCTGTGTAGTCGGCTGTGCGCTGCCTCCCTCCGCGCGGTACGGACTGTGGATGCCTGTGGGGCGGGAGGCGATAGGCGGAGCCCGCTGCTCGCTTCCTCTCTCTCCTCACTCAGTCAATGGGAGCGCAGCCCTTGCTCTCCTCCTTTTTTGCGGAGGCGAGCTTACTCATTTGAGAATGAGGTCTTCACATCAGCATCACATGCATGCATTTAACCCTCACCTCATGACGCCCTGGCACTAGCTCCACTAGAATACAGTAGCCACCTGGAACACCGAGTCCCCACGCGATGTACTTTCTAAATATTAATAATCACTTCCCCAAAAAACATATGGACTACACTTAACTACACTTTATTACACAAATATTATGTTCTCACTTTAAAACAAAGAAGTGTAGAGAGCAACACGACTTTATTGGAATCAGCACCATGGACAGCAGCGTTTTGTCAACTGTAGTAAAACTGTGCGCGAAATAGTTGGCATTATAGTGATTAATCAAAAGCCTATTTTACACTTGCAGTTCTTTTGTGGGCACAAAGATGTACGAGTTGCGTCATCAACAGATTTTCAAGTTTACTTTGGGCTCAGTCTGGTTATTTTTAGTTCTTTTTAGTTCTATCGTCTGGAAATCGTAACCTTCTGTGAGGCTAAAACTGTTAAATAAGTTTAAGATAGTCCAGCTGTGTAAATACGTGAACTTTAAGATCAGTCTGTGGTGACCGGACTGATTTAAGTTGTACTATGTTGATAATTCATAAAAACTGCAAATGGCCTGGCGTTATTATCATCAATGAGCTTAAAATTCCCGAGTCTGTCCTTCCATACTTGTCCTTCTTCTTTCCCTCAGTTTGAGATGTTACCTTTGTTTGTAGCTGAAGTTTAGGGGGAGTAGTAGTAGGTTATAGTTTTAGAGTACTGTAGTGTTGAGTGAGTCATCGCAGCAGAGGTCGGTGCGTGCTCAAACGGAGAGTCCAATAATAGCCTAGAAAGAGTCACTACAGCGGCTCGTTAACATGCAGGTCCAGACTCCCGGGCTACACCGAGCTGGCACCGCGCGGGCTCCTCTCCTCCTGGTGACGTCATGGAGGCGGAGTGGCGGAGAGCGTCCAGCAGAGGGCGTCATTACACCCATGCGTTTGGTCTTCTCTCACCCGCCACCGGCCACCGGGATTCTGACGTCACGGAGAGGGGTGACTGTACGGCGGTGACGTCAGCTCCATCCGTGGTGCAGGATTTTGTCATCATGTGGAGTCGTGACTGTTGGGGATCATCGTGAGTGTGGATTGGCACAGGCGCTGTTTAATGCGGATATGTGGCAAAACTTCAAAGGACACGCCATACCCGTGACCCATTCCGGGGCATTCCACGTGAACGCGCATCAAACGGGAAATATGCTTCATTAGCTCAACTACAGCATTGGCCAAATGAAAAGCGTACCGTTATAGAGCCCATGTCAGGTTGGCTGTATTAAAGGAAAGGTGTGGGTAAGTGTATAGTTTAATGGGGAATATGACCTACATAGTTTAAAGCTATGGGGCTGATTATCACAAAACATACTGGACTACTACAACTGACTGAAGACTAAACTATACAGTGATTATTAGAAGCAAAAGGAGAAATTCAATTTGTCAATTGGACAAAAGTTTATTTGGTCGAATACGTTTCACAGTTCATCCAAGCTGCTTCTTCAGTTCTGGTCAGAGTGCTGGTGGACACTGCTTAAAACTACCCAAAGGGAGGAGCTAACTACAATGAAATTACTATGAAACTATCACACCTATTTGTTTACAGTTTCTGTTAGTTAAGTAAGCCTATTCAGTATGCAGTGGGAGTGGAGAGGGTCTTGTTAGCAGAACCATTCAGGGCCATAATGGGTGTTTTCACACCTCTGGACCTGACCTGCTGCCCTATTGTTTTCTTTGTTTGTTTTGACATGGGTGTCATGAAAGGCGCTATATAAATGCTATGAATTATTATTATTATTATTTATTTATGTTTGAGGATAGAGTTATAGATGGGAGACAAATGATGTCTGAGACCTCCATTTCTGTTCAAGGAAGGATTTTCTTTCTTGACAAAAATTGCCTCTTTAACTCCCCTCTCAAACCAGTTCTTTTCTCTGGCCAAGATCTGAACCTCACTGTCCTCAAAGAAGTGGCCCATGGCTTTTAGGTGGAGATGTACGGCAGATGAAGGTTCACTCTGGCTCTCCCGTCGATGTTGGTACATCCTCTTGTGAAGTGGCTGTTTTGTTACTCCAATGCAGTGCTCACTGCAGTCTTCACTACGTTGAATGGAGTAGACCACATTGCTTTGTTTGTGGCTCGGTGTTTTGTCCTTTGGGTGGACCAGTTTCTGTCTTAGTGTTTGTGGGTTTGAAATAGACTGGGATTTCATGTTGCCTGAAACTACAGAGGATTTTCCAGTCTAGTTTTGTCCAGTTGACAAATTTAATGTCTCCTTTTTCCATGGATTCTACCTGGACGACTGAGGGATTCTACACAGTGATTATTATAGTAACTGAATTTGCAGTAGGATATTCTATTTGGCCCTCGCCAGTAACAAAGTTAAACAAAGTTTTTATCTTTCCTTGCAAACGATCATGATTTTAAGGGCTTAAACATCGACGAAAAGTCTGACATGGGGGTATAGAATCGACTGGCTCGGCAAAAGATTTTATTCGAATGGGCATTGTGGCAATGCCCAAAGGGACCCAACTCAACAGCGCCGCCTACAATCAGACCCCTATGGGAATAGGCAAAGTTTGTCGCAGGCAAACGAAATTCGGAACACTGATAGAGGACAATGAGACAGCCCTAAAGATGAATTGGAGCATGCCCCTATATTGGATCAAAAATTTGCCACCGTTTTGTGTGCAAAACAATTCAAGTCCCTGATTTTCGGTCCAAATGAGTTCAGATTTCACATGTCACATCTACAGACATAGGTTCACAAAAGTTACCCGCGAATAACTCCTTCATTTTCTGTCTCTTTGCTGACCTTTTCATAGTTTATATTCTGTAAAGATTGTTTCTATATGATTATATATTTTTTAAAATGCTTCTCTTTATCTTATTTATCTATTTTAATTTTTTGCATGCTCTTGGCATCCAGTGTGGGCAGCAAAGTAAGAATTTCATTGTACAGGGAAACGTGTTTCTTTACTGTGCATATGACAATAAAAGCTTTGAACCTTTGAATCTCTCACAGCCACAGGCATTGGCCTGGAGAGCTCAAATTCAAATCACAATTGTGGGACCCTGGCCCAAATGTAATGAAATATGAAATATAATCAAAGTGAACACTATAGCGCCCCCTACCATGGACCTGAAACGTCAACATGATCGGATTACAAGTAAAATAAAAATAAAAAAAAAAAAGGGTCGGAAATGGGGCATTTTTCACGTTTGGCCAGCAGGGGTGCAAAGACTCCTCAAAAAAATAGTTAAAAATATCTTACACACATGCTTAGTCCGATCGTGCTGAAATTTTAATCACCAATGCGTGTTCCCAACCTGAATAACTTCATTGATGGGTCAATTGTAAACTGTAAAAGCATTGACATCTAGTGGACAAACGAAGCACTGCATGTGTTCAACTTGACATTTTTCAAACCCACTTGAGTTTCTTGAAGTGTTTTTACGGCCACATCTTACATTTATTACATTATAGGCCTAAATCATTTCATAGAATAAAATGTGGTGTATATATCAATGGGTACTTTTACTTTATATTAAGGTCTAGGCCAGTGTTTCCCAACCAGGGGTACAAGTACCCCTAGGGGTACGCGAGCATATTGCAGGGTGTTCTCGGCAGTGTCAGTGTCAAATTTGAGTAAATTTGAGTTAAAGAAAAGAGAGAAAATGCCTGAGAATTAACTTTTCAAATTAAGGAGATGAAATAAGATGATTTTCATTTAATAATCTGTTGTGTCACATTCTACTTTTGAAGAATTATCAACACCTATGAGTGAAGGGGTACTTGAGGTATGACAAAAAGGCTCAGGGGGTACACAAGACATATAGTACAATCTTACTGTCCTATTCTGTATATAAACACTCGGGAGCAACCGTAGGAAATGGCAGAAAAAGGACTATAATAAACTCATCAAAATGACCAAAACCAAAGAAAATTAATCGCAAAACATATTTATTATTTTCAACAAATCTCCATATTTTTCATCCATAATTCTGAAGTTAGAACTGAATTTTCCTTTAATAGCTTTTCAGTTTTGCGCTTAACCAATACACCGTGCCACCCAGTGTTAAACTGTAATTATTTTGGTTAGTAAATACACACAAACACCCACCCATTGTTGCTGGGTTTCAGATGGAAATAAGATGGAATTTAATTTTACTTTAATAGCCTTTCAGTTTTGCGCTTAACTCCCATCTGGGAGTATGACATCTGAAAACCACCAATTAATGGGACTTGGATATTGTTTAGTATTCAATCACACTGTGGCGGAGTCCGGGGCCTAGTCCACTCGAGCTGTGTTGACATCTTCTGTGCGGGACACAACCATTCCATCGATGATTTCTTCAACCACTACCACTGTTCTTTGAGTTTTAACCGGCTCAACTGCAAAACAACAATATATCAATATGTTTGAAGAGGTAGTAAATGCTGACAATTTGATTCTCAAAATGTAACTTACTTTTTACTTTTCTGTTAAAAGTAGAAGAAGAGAAAAGATATATTAGTATATTTGTTTCAGGTTTACATCAAAATTATTACAATCAAACAGGTAAATGTCCCATATTTCACCAAGTGAATTCTAGTGAGCTTTAAGTAATTTTGTAATGTTCTTATCTTATCAAAAACATACCAGGAGTTGTGTTTTATTCACACATCTTCTTCCTTTATTATTAGTCTGTTCACATCTCCAAAGTTCAAAATGATCTCTTCCACCCTGTGATGTGGTGGTAGTTTTCAAGTTAACAGCTGCCTTTTGCCTTTAGTTCAGTAGAATTGGGCAATTCCAGTGCTGAAATAAGCCTAAATATGCAGGGTTTGTGTGTTAAACATGTGTGAATGAAACAAAACACAACTCCAAGTATATTTTTGATGAGGAAACAACATTAGATCAGAAAATAGCGTAGTATGGGCCTTTAAGACAATTTTTTTCTGTTGTGTGATCATATTAGAATAGAACCTTTAATAGACAATAACATGCAGATTCACATTCCCTGTCATAGTTACTGAATATTGATATTACCATTACACCAGAGTAACATTCTGAATCCAATTTAAACATTGACCAGCAACATTTGAATTACTGCATTAACAGTGATTATAATTATACATTCATTGTTCTCTTACGTCGCTTCATCTCCGTCCAGCAGCCTCCTGTACTCTGAGATCTCCATCTCCAGTCTGGTCTTGATGTCAAGGAGGATCTGGTACTCTCTGCCCTGCCTCTCGATGTCAGCCTTCATCTGGCCCAACTCGAGCTCCAAAGAGTCCACCATGCCCTGAAGCTGGTTCAGCTGCACACTGTAGCGTGCCTCGGTATCACCCAACTGCTCCTCCACAGCATTTCTCTGTTGGCACAAAACAAACGAGAGAAAGAAAGAGAGGGAGAAACACAGAGAGAGAAGATGTGTGTATGTGTGTGATATAAAGAGGGATAGAGAAGGAGAGAGAGAGACAGGTAGATATAGATATATATATATAGAGAGAGAGAAAGAAAGAAAGAAAGAAAGAAAGAGAGGAAGAAACACACAGAGGAACAGACAGTGAGACAGAGATGGAGACAAAAAGAGATATAGAGAGAGGGCGTGGACAGAGAGAGAGAGAGAGAGAGAGAGAGAGAGAGAGAGAGGGTGGTTGTTAACGACAGGCTAATTGCATTGCTAATTGCTTTTCCTACTTGTCTTCCCACATGAATAGCCTCAGGTCAGTGTATTGACTGTTTGAAGAGTTACATTTACTAAAGGTCTGGCTCTCTGAATTACGTCTTTTTTTTTTTTTTTTTTACCAGGTTAAGGAGGCAGATTACATAACAAATGTTTTATGGTATTGCAAAATATTACATGGACAGGACCACCCCTTATAAGATTATCATTACATTATATTTAAATTTTCTTCTCATTTTAATTATGCTACAAAGCATTTATTTCATACAAAGCATTCATTTCATATTTTTATAATGACTCTCATAACCTGATACTTCTTTGCTCTGCTGTCCTTTCCTGACTTGTTTTGCTACCTTATTTATAACTGTGTGTCACCTACTGCATATTGTAAGTATAATGCAGGTTAGTATCACGTTACCAGGCTGCTTTGTGACTGTAGCTCGATCTGGAGGCTCTGTAGAGTCCTCTTGAGGTCACTGATTTGAGTGCGGGATGAATGGAGGGACTCTGAGCTGTTTGCCACCTCCTTGTTCAGGGTGTCAAACTAAAAAAGGGAAAAATTTCATGTAAATTATAATATGAGGAATATGGAACATACTACATTCAGAAGAAATGTACCATTAAACACAATTTAGCAGTATTACCCTATGACAGATTAATTAAAGCAAATTGACAAATTTTAAGTATTTTAGTCAGTAATGTTTGAAGCTTTAGACTAATTATTCTTAAAAAGAGATTGCTTTTGTGTTGGGTTTATATAGGGCTGCAGCCTCTCCATGGTTTGGCTGATCAAGGTCAAGGATGTCATGGAGTGAGAAAGAGTTGTGAATTATTCAGCCTTTATTGTCAGGGCACTTTGGGTCAAATATATGGTTGAATCATGCACAGTGGAAGTTTAGTTGATCAAGAATTTCTTTAGTCGATTACAGCCTTAGTTTCAAATTGTGTGTAATGAAATAAAGGATCATGGTTTATGGAGTTCATTTTTATCATGCTGATGTAATATCTGCAAGATCAGTAACATCAGCACAATTTGCAATAATGATCTGAGATTTGTTAATAGCCATTATTGTTACATCTAATATTTAATAACTCACCTTGACTTTGTACCACTCTGCCATCTCTCTGCGGCTCTTCTCGGTGAGGGCCTCATACTGGCTCCGGATCTCATCCATGATACTGCCTAGGTCCACCTGAGGTTTAGCATCCACCTCCACACTCACAGTGCTGCCAACCACCTGGCTACGCAAGGCTGTCATTTCCTGGAAGAGAGGAGAGGAAGATCAACACACAAATTAACTAAATTATACAGCAAACATTGATTTCATTACTAAGCAGTAATGCTTAACACAGCAATACATGTACTGACTGAGAATGAATGTTTTAAAGTTTACTGTGAGTGTAATAGCTCAGAGGATAGAGTACCACTAACCCAAAGGTTGGAGGTTTGATTTCTGCTCAGAAAAAGTTCAGTCATCTTTTGGCAAGACAGTTCACCCACCTTGTAAACTTCGGTCGATTGATAATGTGATGTGATTTTATGTGCTGAAATAGTCTTGTTTGCAAAATGTTATATTCAAATAAAGTTGAATTGGTTATTCATGGTTACACCATATTAGGACTTGCTTTTTGACCAACACTTTGGTCTTAAGATCCCAAGATAACAACACCTGTTAGCGTAGCGCTATGTCATCTTTGTAAACTGGTTTTGAAACGCTATATATTTAAGAAGCATATAAAGTAAGCCCTAATGACAACAAGCAAATATTTGAGTTGATTGTTGATTTTTGACCAGGATTTTGGACTTGTCTTGTCCTCTCACCTCTTCGTGGTTCTTTTTGAGGTAAACCAGTTCCTCCTTGAGACCCTCCACCTGCATCTCCAGATCGGACCGGGCCACAGTGAGCTCGTCCAGGACTTTACGAAGACCAGCAATGTCTACCTCCACAGACTGACGAAGAGCCATCTCACTGTCGTACCTGTCAAAAAAGAAGTAAAAACATGTCTTAGTTAATTGGCCGATATATATAAACCTGGGATGAGCCAAATTTCTCACATGACACAAGAATGAGGAATAAGGAACTATGGCTTCTCAAGAGGAGTAACTCACCAGCACTGTTTTTTGTTCAAGCCAAATGTAAATGCATGGAAAAAGAAATCTCATTATATAATGCTTGTGGCACAAAATATTGTCCCATCCCTAAACAGTGTATGAATGTTACTATATAAAAAGTTGCTGTTATGATAAGAATCACCTTTGTTGCTTTTATGCTTTAGTGGATCTTTGGGAAGTAGTAAGCACAAACTATTTATAGTCTCTAGAAATGGGACAAAAATGTTTACATAAGGACTATATGGGACTCAAACAAGGACCAAATATACTCTTAAACTGGTCACAAATTACTTAAAACAGTTGTATGAGTAATTCATTTAGTCTCTCTTAGCTTTTCAGTGACATGTCAGATGCTGTTGACACTAGTGACTTCAATATCAACAAGCACAAAGATGAAGTTCACTGAAACCTGTTACACAAGTCCCCTATGTTGACTGTTACACCCCTGCCCCATCACACAGTGTACATTTATCTATGTAGATGGAGTTTTTACAGTTTTATGTCTCTAAAGGTAGTTTCTGTTTCTGTGCTTACTTGACTCTGAAGTCCTCTGCGGCCAGTCTAGCATTGTCAATATGGAGCATTATCTTGGCATTGTTCTGTGTGGCAATGTTGATCTGGAAACATTAAAAAAGAAAAAAAAAATCATGATGTTATTATGTCTCTGTGTATACAATAAAAAAATAATAATACATAAACAATAATAAAAGAAAACATTGCATTATGTTTTCCGGATGACTTGCATAGTTGAAAATAGAACCAGGAAGTTTTCACATTTACTTAATACCTTTTGAATAAGCCAGACAAGCCTCAATGAATGGACCTAGGCTACTAGACTGTTAAGTACTTATAAGGACATGAAAGCCTGTCTAATATAGTGCTTCTTACACTATACACTAAAGCTAATAATAGTATTTTTCATCTCAAAATAATATAAGAAAAAAATGTTAATAAAACTTGTCAGATTTTGCTATGTCCTTTTTACTGACTGATTAGCCTACTAGTTTAGCAGATGAAATCAACTTATTGTGTATTTGGTTAGCTATTTATTTACTTGCTAACTGCTAACAATGCTAAATATATTGATAGATGCCTGTGTTAAGTAGTTTAATACACCATTTATGTACAGTATAGGAAGAACTGACAACAAAATAGGCCTATTGTTTGTCATGAATGGGAAAAAGTGTACCAACGAAGTTCATTTTTATAAAGGTTATCTCACCTTTTTGCGCAGGTCAGCAAGGATGACCTCGTACTTGGTGTAGTCCGGGACAATGGGGGTTCTCTTTTCGTACCAATGCCGGATTTGGCTCTCCAGAGTGGCGTTGGCAGTCTCCAGTGAGCGCACCTTCTTCAGGTACGCGGCCAGGCGGTCATTAAGGTTTTGCATGGTCAACTTCTCACGACCGGCGAAGCCCAAGTTGTCCATGTTACCGTCTCCTTGCATCAGGTCGAACGCGGCTGCGAGTGGTCTCCCGTAGGAGACTTGCACACTGGACCCCCCTGCGCCTCCGTACACACTCGTAGCCCGTCTGGCGGAGGACAGAGAGGGCATGGAGGAGAGCGACAGGGATGACAGTCCACTGCGGCGTGACATGATGTCGGCTGGTCTTCCTGGTTTTCGGCGGTGACTCTGGGCGGTCTCTGGTCCGAGCGGAGATGGTGCTGAGGCAGGCCGAGTGGAGAGCTTTATAGATCGGCGCGAAGAGGGAGTGCCCCGCGGTGTCACAGGTGGGTGGATGCTCAAAAGCAGGCAGGTGTGAAGAGAAGGAGGAGAATAATTGGGATGCTCTGTTGATAGGGAGTGGTCCAGGAATTCAGATGTAACCTGTAACCTCTAATCTGTGAAACGGTCATTGCCAAAGGTCAATGCGTGCCAAGAGTTGTTTTTTCTCACATGACATCTGATCTTTTTAATTCTGTCTAATTTGAGTCAGACTACACAGGCTCATTTATGATGGATAGAAATATTGACTAAGATACAGCTCAGTTTTTCTGATTTTACTATTTAGTGTTTGGGCAAATAGAACATTTTTGTTTGAGCCTATAAACTACTTACAACATTTTCCCCAAATTCCAAACGATAATATAAAAATCTTATTGTTTAGAGCATTTATTTGCAGAAAATGACAAATGGTCAAAATAACAAAAAGATCCATGTTTTCAGAGCTCAACCAATGCAAAGAAATAAGATCAAATTCATTTTAAAACAACATAATACTAATGTTTACACTTAAGAAGAGTTCAGAAATCAATATTTGGTGCAATAACCCTTATTTTTAATCACAGCTTGGCATGCTCTCCACAAGTCTTTCACATTGTTCTTGGGTGACTTTATTCCACTCCTGATGCAAGAACTGAAGTAGCTCAGCTTTGTGTTTGTGCTGGAATTCAACAGACGCAGACGTGTAATACATGTAGAGATGCTGATTTCATTAAAAAAAATGCAGTGGTCTTGTATTTTTTCCAGAGCTGTATATAGCCATACTTTGATTGAATAAACTCATTAGATTTGGATGGGTCAAATTTGTGCTAGACAGTAGATAAGGAATTGACTAGGGAATTTTCTTGCACATTTTTGAACTTTTTGGTGGGAGATTTGCTGAATACCAACATATAGGCCTGAAGACAATGTTTCTAAAGAGAACACGTAATTTTAATATTGAATTTATTTAGTTATTGCACAAGAAAAAAGAAGGCATTTTGAAAACAGATTTACATTTGGAGAATGAAACCTTTTTGTAAACCTGTCATTGAATACAATATATGGTGATAAATAATTTGAAAAATATTATCAATCAATCAATCAATCAATCAATCAAACATTTATAAGGCGCTTTTCATACAAAATTGTAGCACAAAGCGCCTTACAGTGGTCAAGGATTAGAAGATTGACCACTATTAGGCAATCTGTATTTACCTCTGTGTAACTGTCATCTTTGTCAAAGCCAAGACACTTTTCTAGAGAATACTAAATGATCTTTCTGAGTATTGAGCACTAAAATGATAAAATATTTCACCAGGATGTTGTTGGCAAAATTGTTGGCTATGGTTGCCTGGAAGAATCCATGACTCATCGCTGTACCAGCGGCGAGTCTGGTAATGCTTGGTCCAGAATGCGCTGCTGTTGCGCGTAGACAGACAGCTAAGTGAACCAATCAGAGAACAGTTAACGGACAGCGACGTGAACCAATCAAACAAAAGAAAAGAAAGAAAAGAAAGGCCTCTAGAGCTGTCAGCTGCTGTGGTTTTAAGGAATCGATGTGTTTTATGTCATTTAAGACCAATTTTACAGCTGAATGGAAGGGACGTTCAGTTCTCTGATGCGCCATCTTGATTCAAAACTGAGGAGGAACTTCCGCTGCCTAAGAGTGACGTTGCAGGCAAAGGCGGGTGCACTGACGTCACCATCTTTGAACGAATCAGAATCGCGGAGTCCGTTGTTAACCGGGGGAGCGAGGGTGGAGCGAGGGTGTCCAAATGGTATCTCGCTGTATAGCAAATACAGAGAGATATCATTTGGCTGGCCAGGTAAATCTTTCTGAGTATTGAGCGCTAAAATTATAAAATATTTCACCAGGATGTTGTTGGCAAAATTGTTGGCTATGGCTGTTATCAAAACAAATTCAAACATGACGATAGATCTGTCCTTGTGAAAGTGACTCAAATTAAATAGTGTCATAAAATGGTAGAAAAGATTTCAGAGGTGTGGACATCTGGGCCATGTCCTTTGAAAAGCATTGTGCAGATGCCTTTCCATTTTCTTTCATGGATCACTTTTGGACTAATGAGGATTTCACTGACCCTAGTGTCTTGAAATATGTTGGCTGATGATGGCTATGGTTTGATAAGATATGTCAACCACGACTTTTGGTTCAACAAAACCTATGATAAATTTCCTTTAGGGTTGTCAAAAGTACTGAAAAATAAAACTAGATACTCATTTCAGCAGGTATTGATACTAAAAAAGCGACATTCCCAGGACAGAAATAAACCTTTCCTGAATGGATTTAGAATGATCTTGAATTGTATCAGAACAAGTATACAAGACCAAATAGACCAGTATATGCCCATGGAGCACTATGAAACCTACCTGGACGACTGAAGGACTACACATGTATAAGGCCATATGGGAATATAAAAGACATTACAATGATTTTAATGTTGAAAATCATATTCTGTTGTCTAAAGAAAGAATATTTTTATTATGGAGTTTGAAATTTTAGTATAGTGACAATACTAATATCCTCCATACAAAAAGCCATGTGTTGTTACATTGTTATCTTTCAACAGCAGTAGTTTTTCTTGTAATTCTGTAAATTGAAAAAATTGTCACATTTTTATATAGTGCTTTCCCACCTTCAAGGCACTCAAAGCAATCACTCACCCATTCACTCACCCATTCACACACACATTCACACACCAGTGTACACAGACACTGGAAGCGAGGTGGGTTAAGTGTCTTGCCCATGGACACATCGGCAGCATTCATTTGTGGGACCTGGAATCACACCGCCAACCTGTGGATCTGACCGCTCAACCAATAATGTTTATGTCAAGAGGTTCTATCATGTTTGTCCTATGAATTGTCATTGACAGTTTGTCTATTGTGTGAAGTTGTTTCATGTTGCTTTTATCTCTCTGACCTGCTCGGGACTACAGATGTAAAATAGCCTTCAGGTTAATTCTGGTGTATTTACAAGTATATGTTCATGAATATGCATTGTCCCTTTTAAAATAAAAAGAATAAAAAAAGAGCAGGATTCAAACTGCCAACTTTCGCATCAGTGGACAAACGCTCTCCCAGCTGAATTTCTGTCGACCTCAAAAAATAAACACGTTGTCAATTCAGTTGTGGTTGTGCCGCTTTTTAAGTAATAAGCCACATGACGTAATAATAAAAAGAGGAGAGATCACATATATGGTGCATATATGCCCTAAACTGGGTATCAAGAAATCTGAAAAAACATAGTGAGTCAATACAGCTGTTACACAGTATATGCATGCATACTCTTTAAAGATCCCATGACATGGTACTTCTTGATGCTTTTATATGGCTCCTTAATGGTTCCCTAATACTGTAAATGAATCCTTCTTCAAAATCAACACTCAGTGCATGAGAAACAGAGATAAGATGAGAAAGAGTAATTTTTCTCTCTCTGGAACACTCCATTCTGTGCGTTGTTGCTTGAATGCAAATGAGGAGAAAAGAGCTGGCCAATAGTAGAGGGTGGCGGCGTGGCCAAACTCTCCGCTCTCGCTCTGAGCGCTCAGCTGATCCATTTCCTTGTTTTTGCACGGGGGAGAGATTTGAAGCGTTCCATTGAAAAATAAACACATTTCCACAGAAAATAAAATTAAACCACTGCTGTTCAAAGGTCCAGAGGCTCAGATAAAGGACTTCCGAACCTAGAAACACTCGGACGTGCCTCCAGGCAAATAAAAAAACGCATTTCGCATTGCCTAGCGCATTCGCAGTCCAAACTCTCTGGGCGTGATTTACAGAGACGCTGAGTACAGACAGACGGGGGTGGAACTGCATTTGCATTTCTTTTTTCGATCTGACGTCAATAAGGTGCCTTGTTCAAAATCGCCCGTTTGAGCTCCGATTTTTTGTAACGCAGAAAAGGATTGCAAATGCTCAGTTTAGACATTTCGCAACTTTTAACCATGGGGGGGCCTAAACAGGGTAGGGGAGCTCACATTAACGTTCAAAAACCTCAGAAAGTGAAAATTTCATGCCATGGGACCTTTAAATACTGAAATCCAAAACTGAAAAAAATGTGTAGTCTTTGGAGTCATTTATTTATTTATTTTATTTTATTTATTTATTTATAACGGACAGTGCATATTGACCAACAATTACTGTATAACATGCCAGAATTAGCCAAAAGGCTAGTTTTCATCTGTTGTCCGATGCCTGGTGGACACATGGCTCCCTGGAAAAAGTGCAATAATTGTTAGAAATCAATAAAATACATATTAACTAACACATAATCACAAATTTTACAGTGTAGTAAAAGTTGCAGGCAAAGATTAAAAGTATAAGAATCAGTAAAATGAGCAGTGGCAGTGGCAAAACAAGGGGCACAAGTTAAAAGGAAAATGCAGGATAAAAGCAATACAAGACAGAGTTAAAAGAACGTTAATACAAAATTTATATTTATAAATAGATTGAGTATAAATAAGGCTAGATTACTAATACATTTGTTTTGACAACATACAAAATAGAGAGAGGCAAGCCAAAGAATGACCTCTCTACGCCTCCTGCTCATACCCCGTCTCATGGAGGAGAGCGAGGCAATTTTGAAAACAGATTTACATTTGGAGAATGAAGCCCTAGCCTTTTCCAAACCATTAGGCTAAATCATTGTAATTTTTATTTTCTATTTTGAACATAAACATGTAATTGATTATGATACATGGTGATGACAATAAAAACATAAGGCTAGCTGTGTGTTTGTGCGCATGTGTGCGTGTGTGTGTTTGTGTTTTTAGTTTAAATTGCACATTTGGTGTCTGGTGAAATACAATTTCAGTCCTCTGTGTAATGCCTGTTACATAGTGAATTGACAATAAAGTACACTTTGACTTTGACTTTGATTAATTACTTCTGCATGACAGTTATCATTGTCACAGTCAAAAAGCAGCTAAAAGACGTTTCCAGAAAATACTAAATTCTCTTCCCTGCAGGTCTGCTTCTGCTGCCAAAACAAGCAATTATCACTTTGCGGTAAAACTGAAAAATATTTTCCCTGGGTGTTGTAGGCAATACTACCCTCAATTCTACCCTCAAGGTTTTGGCTGGGGCCTTCGTCAAAAAATTAAAATGTGACAATAGTGTCATTAAATGGTCATGAAACGGTTTCAGAGGTGTAGACATTACATTGAACCTTGAAATAAGTTTCAGTGATGGCTTTGGTTTGATAAGACATGTCAACTATGACTTTTGGTTCAACGTTCAAGTTCAAGTTCAAAGTTCAAAGTCAGCTTTATTGTCAAAAAACATATGTACAGGCTGCACACACAGGATTTGAAATTGCAGGGCTCCCTTTAACTCATGTTAAATTTCCTCTAGGATTGTCAAAAGTATCAAAAATAAAACTACTATCAACGATTTTCACTTGAGCAGATATCGATACTAAAAAGTGACATTCACTGGACAGAAATGAACCTTTCCTGAATAGCTTTAGAATTATCTTGAGCTGTATCAGAACAAGTATAAGAACAAGTATAAGACCACAAGATTAGTACGCGCCCATGGACCGCTATAGAACCTGTCTGGACGACTGAGGGGCTACAGATAAGGCCACATGGTTATGTAAAAGACAGTACTACAATTTAATGTTGAAAATCACATTTTATTGTCTAAAGAAAGAATTTTTTGTTTGTTTGTTTGTTTGTTTTTTGGTATTGGAAGCAGTGTGCAGCATCAGTTCAGAATTTTAGTATAGTGACAACACAAATTTCCTCCATACATAAAAGTGTGTGTTGTTACATTGTTATCCATCAGCAGCAGTAGTTTTTTGCTGTAATTCTGTAAATTAAAAAAAATATAGTATCCATTCAGAGGTGATTGTGCTGCAAGCAATAAGCCACATGTCAGTAATAATAAAAAGAGAGATCACATATACAATAATGCAAGTTCTATGAATGCTGAAATCCAATACGGAAAAAATATTTATAAACCTTTGTAGCCATTGGCACATAAATTAAGTATTAGTAAGCCTAGATTACTAATACATTTGCTTTGACAACATAAAATACAACATTTCTGTGCCTTTTGTGTCTAAAGAAACCATTATATTTGTGAAAGCCAAAAATTAACTTGAGTATTGACTGCACACCTGCTGGCTAAAGTAGACCACAGTGAATGAGTGAATGGGCCTTTTGATTGAGAAAAGAGCCTATCTAGTCTATTCTAAATTCTCTTGATTATCTTTTGTGTTGTTACATGTGAGATCAAACACGTCTGGCTTTACCTTGTCACCCATGTGGACTACACCCATACCCCACCCAAGGCCCCCTCTTTGGGTAGATCGTCCTGGGACAATGTCGGGAGCAGGGATCCCAATCAGGTCTGGACTTGTCTGGAAACTGGAGGTATGTGCCCATCCTTCCTTGAAGCATGGCACTCCTAGTGTAAGCATTTTATGGGTTTGTAACCTCGAGTGTATTTCATAACATAGAACAGATGATGAAATTTGAGAATACTATTTGTTTTGATTTATAACTGTCAAGCTGCTTAATGCGTTAATAGTGGTTGCTGGCAAGTTGAAATATTTTAATATAAACTGTAGACGAACATGTCAAAAGTTCAATCAATTAGAATATTAAGATACTCAATAATTATTCAGGAGTTCAGAGTTCAATTAAAGTTTGAGTAATCTTCTTGTTCCGCATTTGATGGGCCATTGCTCGTAAAATTCCTGTTTTCACCTGTCCCTCAATATGTACGCCTACTAAGACCTATAATCTATCCCCATCTTGTTCTTCTACATTTATCGCTGCCGTTGGAGCACACATTTTCATACTACTAACACTGTAACCCACTGTGCTACCAACATAACTGCATTTACCCTTATTAACACTGGTGTGACAGAGGGTCGATGTTAACAAAAATGTATATCTATATTTAAATTTGTATCCCAATCACAATATCCTGATGATTATCTCTCAATACATCAGTAACATGCTAAAATGTTGTAGTTGAGGTTCAAGTAGAAATTGTTTTGTTTGATCACATGTTTCTCTTTTCCATTTTCATTTGTAAACACGAATTGTAAAAAAAAAAAAAAAATCATACATGCTAATCAGTTTTTCCATATCTTAGAACGCCATTCAGGATATTATCATCAAATGCATTTTTCTGTGACTCATACAAATACAAACACATAATACATTTTAAAGAATTGAATGAAGCGCTGCAAACTTTCACTTGTTGGAGGAGTTGCCCTGTGTACATTAGTTTTAGTTTTAGTTTGTGAGTGTTTGTTTTGTCGTGCTGTCATAATAATATGTGTGGTATGATAAATATATTCTGACAGAGACACTATTGTTTTCAGGTATGATTACCATCAGTGTCAGGCGTGGAGGGTGGAGATGAAGACAGAAAAGTCTTCCGTCTAAAGGGTAGGTTTCAGTTACCTGGCCAGCCAAATGATATCTCTCTGTATTTGCTACAGCGCGATACCATTTGGACACCTTCCCTCCGCCCTCGCTCCTCCGGTTAACAACGGACTCCGCGATTCTGATTCGTTCAAAGATGGTGACGTCAGTGCACCCGCCTTTGCCCGCAACGTCACTCTTAGGCAGCGGAAGTTCCTCCTCAGTTTTGAATCAAGATGGCGCAATCTCTGATTGGTTCACTTAGCTGTCTGTCTACGCGCAACCGCAGCACATTCTGGATCAAGCGTTACCAGATTCGCTGCTGGTACAGCGATGAGTCATGGATTCTTCCAGGCAAAGGTTTCAGTGTTTCTGCTCTAAATTAATATGTATCTACAAATGTGAAAGCAATGGAACATAATATTCAAAGTTAATTAATCCCATTAAAAGAACTTATGTAGCATGCGCTCTGAACATAAAATGCATTAGAATCATAACTGAAGATGGGTTATTATTGGGGCAGTAATGGTTAAGTGAATATGAAACCTACAGCCAGCTCAATAATGCTGCAATGAAACAATTAACATGTTAATTTACAATAGTATTACGGAAGAGCATTATATAAATGTTACTACACAAATGATAAGTAATAGTTAAAATTATAATAAAGTATTGGTATGGTTTCTTATTTTAGATGATGATTAAAAATACACACACAGATGAAAAGCTTGGAGTAGAGCCACTGTTCCTCCATGTCAAGCTCTGGCACCTGTTGCCTCCTGGATGGGCATGTCCCACCAGGAGGAGGCCTTGAGAAAGCCCTAGGACACGCTGGAGGGACTATGTCTCTCAGCTGGCCTGGGAACACCCCCCCCCCCCCCCCCCCGGAAGAGCTGAAGGAAGTGCGTAAAGGGAATCCGGCCCTGGATAAAGCAGAAGACAATGGACAGATGTATTAAAAATCTAAGACAAAATACAACTAGGATAGAGCTGCAGTACATTTAAAATCTATTAGGTTCTTATTTCATCACTTGTGCCAAAAGACCTTTGATAGTTGGAGGAAGTGTGACCTTTGTTAGTTGTCCACTCCCCCGTGTAAGCTAACATACATGAACATTCACACAGTGGCTCCATCTTCTCTGCATCACTCGAGGAAAAACAAAAATTAAGACACAACTCTGCCCACACCAGTCCATCTTTCCCACAATCAGGTAATAATTTAGCTCCATAAAATGCTTCTTTATAAAAGAATAGTGGTATAGTGGTAATCTCTGCTTGGTGTCAATGGGTACGTATATAATGATTATACTCATACAAAGCTTAACATGCTTCAATGCACAGGCAGATGTATCACCAACAACATGCAATGTTATTTGTATTTTTGTCTTTTCTTCTTCAATAACACTTTCCATTCCAAAACACTTCAGCCATGCTTAAGATGAGTCTGATTCCAACCACAGATCCAATAATGACTTGTTGGAGTGACTATGTTGGAGTTAATACCTTTTGTGGTTTAACCACAGTCCTCTCCTTGAAACAAGGTGTTCCCTAAAAAAATCATATATTGGTAAAAAGATATTCTTTTTCTAAAGTTAGTCCAAGGATTTGCTATCACTGTAGATGTTTTCATGAAGGAAATGTGTGTTTTGTGACTTCTTGCCTTGCCGTGAAAACCTGCGTCACATGATTTGAGATTAAAGAGCACCCAGGGGACCACCCCACAGGATAAGACACAGGATAAGGGCTGAATGTAAGTTAGACTGATACTATTGATTAGTGCAGAAATTCTTAAAACCAGGTATCACTGACTTTTACCTAATGCAATGTTTTAAAGCCTGATTTAACAATGACACAAAACTGTGACTAAACCAGGGTTAAAAGTTCTTAAGCCTGACCAAATTATGAAAAATCATACCTATACTGTACAGGGCAAAACAAGGGATACATCAAGTTTAAACAAGCATTTAAGGAAGTTCCACAACTACTGTATGTACTTGACAGGACCAGGGATGATCCATGGATTTTCTTTTCAGCCAATACCAGTATCCTTTATTTTTCCTTTTTGCTATGGCCAATATCCATATGAACGAGACTCACTAATTCAGCTTTACGTGTTTACAATTTAAGTTCACATTTGTAAAATAATGACATATTGTATGTCATTAGGCAGCACCGTGTGCAATCTGAGCCCAGGATAAGGTAGTAGACTACTGTGAGAAATTTAAATAGGTCCAAAACTCAGCTATACAAGGATAAAATGGGACTAAACCAGGGCTAAACCAAAATTTTGCAAGGGCAGAGGCCAGAGATCAAACTCAGGGTAAGCCAAATTTGCAAACTGATGATAAAATGAGATGATTTATATATTTAATCTGCTGATACTTGGCACCAATTTTTTATGGCGTTGCCACAGTCTGGTGGTTATGGGCAGATGATTAAACCGGTTCAGTTACTTTGAAAAAATAATTTGTTCAGGTATTCCGTTGAGAAGGTTACTACACCCTGATAAATTGATATGAGTTGTTTGCATAGATATTACACAATTCCACAAAGCATCTTGTCAGTACTGTCATCATATCATCAGCTTGCCAATGGGCAGTCACTCCAGGCTGTGATAGTAAAAGAGGGTTATATTATATTTTTGGAGGGACTACTTGATGAGTGACAAATTGTATTGAATATGTGAATAAATAAAAGATAGATATGTTTATTGTTATACTGCGGAACCTTCCAGGCAAAGCAATAACATCTCTATGAAGCCAAGCATTGGTAGACCCCCACCAGAAAAGTTACATACAGTAGTTTACCTTGTGAAACATCAATATGTTTTTTTTTATTTATTTATTTATGTACTTTACATTTTGGATAAGACCTCTTGCTGGTCACTAGAATGTCTCTGTTAATCACGTTTACACATAGGCATAAAATACAGACTTCCATTCACTTAGACAAAGAAACCAATGTCATCATTTTCTGATTATATATTTATTACTGTAATAGATATTTTGATTATTTCTAATTCCCAGGTAATTTTAATACTATAATGAAGATTAAATGTAGTTTCCTTACTCATATTTTCCTTCTCTAACTGACACTGTTTCCCAGTCTAATAACTTAATGAGTCATTCTAACAGTTTTGCTATTGTTCAAAAGAGTCTTTAGAGAGTCTCTAAAAGAGTCTTTTAGAGATTTTATTTCAGAATCTCTTCTGGCAAGCAAATATTTCTTTATTACTGAAACCAAATAAAGATCCACTTGAATGCGCTTCATATCAACCAATATCACTATTGAATGTGGATTTTAACATCTTGTCTAAATTGCATGTTCTCCGACTAAGGCATTTGCCCTCCCTGATTTCACCAGATCGAACTGGATTTGTCAAGGGTAGGCATGGATTTTTAAAATTTGCACAGGTTTTTCAGTATATTGTACACACAGTCAATAGTAGCCCCAGAAGTAGCCTTGTCACTTGATGCGGAGAAAGCATTCGACCGGGTGGAGGGGGATTATTTGTTTTACATTCTTAAAGGTCCCATGGCATGAAATTTTCACTTTCTGAGGTTTTTGAACGTTAATGTGAGCTCCCCTACCCTGTTTAGGACCCCCCCCCCCCATGGCTAAAAGTTGCAAAATGTCTAAACTGAGCATTTGTGGTCCTTTTCTGCATTACACAAAACCAGTGTTGAAACGGGCGAGTTCGGACAAGGCACCTTTTTGACGTCAGATCGGCAAATGCAGCTCCAGCCCCTCCCTCTGTCTCCGCTCATAGAGTTTGGACTGTGAATGCGCTACAATGCGAAATGCGTTTTTTTATTTGCCTGGAGGCACGTCCGAGTGTTTCTAGGATCGCAAGTCCCTTACCCGACCCTCTGGACCTCTGAAATACCAGTGGTTTAATTTTATTTTCTGTGTAAATATGCTTTTTTTCATTGCAAAGTCTCCCATCTGTACACGGAAGAGAGGAGACAGAGCGGAGCCGAGCTGCGCCGAGCTGCGGGGGAAACCCGCCCCCCCCCCGCTCCTTAGCCAATCTCTCTGTCCTTCTCATTTGCAGTGAAGCAGCAACACCCACAATAAAGCATTTTAGACACATATCTAGCCTCATGAAGACTGTCAGAGTCATATCTCATGCAGTGAGTGTTGATTTTGAAGAAGGATTCATTTACAGTATTAGGGAACCATTAAGGAGCCATATAAAAGCATCAAGAAGTACCATGTCATGGGACCTTTAATAAATTTGGCTTTGGACCTAAATTCATTTCCTGGATGCAACTACTCTACTCTTCACCCATGGCACGTGTCAGAACAAACTCGCTATATTCCACTTTTTTCCCACTCCACGCGGTATGAGACAGGGTTGTCCCTTATCCTCTTTTCTTTTTGCTCTATCTATTGAGCCTCTGGCGATTAAATTACATACAGACAATAGGGTCAAGGGTGTTTATAGAGCTTGCCAGGAACATAAACTATCCTTAAAAGTGGATGATCTTTTGTTATATGTATCTAATCCTTTAAGCTCTCTTCTTACCATTTTTGATGATTTTGGCAGTATCTCAGACTATAAATTAAATATACATAAAAGTGAATCGCTCAGAATCACCTCAAAAGCAAAACTTCAAAGTGAAATCAGATTATTTATCCTACTTGGGTATTAAGGTTACTCAGGTACTGTATATAAATCACTTTATGAAGAGAACTTTTTGTCACTGCTTGAAAATACAAAAGCAGGGTTACAGAGATGGAATAATTTACCGCTATCATTGACTGGTCGTGTCAACTCTGTTAAAATGAATATACTGCCAAGATAGCTTTATCTTTTTCAATGCATTCCACTTTACTTGTCCAAAAGTTCTTTGTTGCTCTTGATAAACTTGTCTCAGAGTTTATCTGGAATGGCAAGTCTCCACGGATCTGCAAGGAATTCATGCAAAGACCAAGGTCATTAGGTGGTCTTGCTCTACCAAATTTTCAATTTTATGGGCAGCAAACATACGTAATATGCTCTAATGGATTAGTGATTCTACGTCAAAGATGCCTTCATGGGTCCACATCGAATCGGCTGTTTTTGGGAAGACCTCTCTACCAGTTCTACTGAGTGCAGCACTTCCCTTAGAAACTTGTCAGTATAAAGGTAACCCTCTGCTTTATGATTCACTTAGGATTTGGGTGCAATATAAAAAGAAGCTTGGTTTACATACAATGTCAAGTGGAGCTCCTCTGTGTTCAAATCAATCAATCAAATCAAATGTTTCCACCATCAATGGTTGATTCTGCTGTTAAGATTTGGAACAGTAAGGGGTTGCGAATGTTTAAAGATATATTTATTGATAGAGTCTTTGCGTCATTCTCACAGTTGACTGAACTTTCTAATATTCCTCAAACGCACTTTTTTCATTATGGTAAATGGTCACATCTTTATACAGTGCGTTTCCACCTTTAAGGCACCCAAAGTGCTTTACAACAAGGAACCACTCACCCATTCACACACACATTCACACACCAGTGTACACAGACACAGGGTTGTACACAGGGTTGGGGCTATTTCTGAAAAAATCTGCAAATATGTATTACTTTGTAATTTGCTATTGAAATGTATAAATAAAATACAGTGGTACCTCACCTTACTAAATTAATTCGTTCCAGAAGTGGTTTCGTAACTTGAAAAATTCGTAAGTTGAGTAGCTATTTCAATGGAAAAAGCCTGATTCGTTCCAAGGCCCCGATCCAAGTTTTTTTTTATAGTGTAACTTTTTTTTATACTGTAACATTGTGTTCTGCGTCCTGTGTCCTTTTCTCACATTTGTCTCTCGTTTAAACACTCAAACTTTCATAGATTTTCAACAAAATTATTAATAGTGAAGTGTGGGGGGAAGGGGGAGGGGGGAGAAGAGTGTAAGAGTGTAAAGCGCCGCGCGTGGGTCTATTTCCTGGTTCCGGCGCGGAGCTGACAGCAGGTCTAGACCAAGGTCTAAACCAGGTCTAGACCAAGGTCTAAACCAGGACTAAACCAGGACTAAACCAGGACTAAACCAGGACTAAACCAGGACTAGACCAGGTGGATTAAAGTGCCGCGCGTGGGTCTATTTCCTGGTTCCGGCGCGGAGCTGACAGCAGGTCTAGACCTCCAGGCCGGTGACCGGGACAATCCCCGGACCCATGCCCGCTTAGGGAGCTCTTAAGGCGGGCTGGCAGTGTCCCCCTGGGTCCCTGGATGTCTGGGGCTCCGTGCCTGGAGTGGCACTGGAGAGCAGGTCTAGACCGCGGCTCTTGCAGGCAAGCAGCGGCTCGCCTCAGCTGTGACTCGAAACGATACCAGGAAATAGACCCACACGCGGTGCTTTAATCCACCTGGTCTAGTCCTGGTTTAGTCCTGGTTTAGTCCTGGTTTAGTCCTGGTTTAGTCCAGGTTTAGTCCTGGTCCAGTCCAGGTTTAGATCTTGGTCTAGACCTGCTGTCAGCCCCGCGCCGGGTCATGCTGCGCACACGTGTCCGCGCAATCTTCTCCCCCCTCCCGCTTCCCCCCACACTTCAATATTGATACGTTTTGTTGAAAATCTATGAAAGTTTGAGTGTTTAAACGAGAGACAAATGTGAGAAAAGTTTAAATCCAGTCTGAGAAAAGCGTATAATGTGTGTGGCTGAGCGCGCATTATTTGAATTTTTGAGATTTCGCGTTTCGTAACTTGAAATTTCATTCGTATCTAGAGACAAAAATTTACCGTGAAGGCGTTTCGTAACTTGAAATTTTCGTTTGTTGGGTCATTCGTAAGGTGAGGTACCACTGTAATAATAATAACAAAAAAAAGTCTTTCAAGTTGATTTGAAGAGACATACTACAGTGAAACAATAATGGAAAAAAACATCTCAAAACCAACCTAAACAAACGTTTTATTTTATGTCCACTACTTACATTTGCAGTTTACTTTCTCTCTTTACACATATTTTGCTATTTGAATAAAAGCTGCATCCCTTTGATCATGCCCATGAGTCCATTGCTGCTCTTCCTTTGTGTTCCCTTTGGGAGGAACATAAAAGTCCAGACAGAGCTGTTGTTTGTTTTCAGCAGGTTTAACACGGCTCCTTGCCTCTGTTGTAATCCCTGTATCCTGTCTCTCAGCTAACACACTTTGTCTGTGCAGAAATGAGCAAATCCCCGGCTACAAACTCGAATGTCCCTTTTTTAATGCACACACCCTTCTGTGCCCTAGAGCCACCACTTAATCATAAGGCTTAATTTTAAGGCTATGTATATGTATTTCCTAGTAAAGTTTTTAGTTTATATTCAAGTATTTTAGTCACAAGACATCAATAGAAAGTCAATGTGAAAGGGCCTTTTAGTAACTATTACTAAAGTAACTGGGGATAAGCCTATGAGCCATAACCTCAATAACCCAATAAGTAGGGACTGTAGACTAAGATATTATGTAATTGATACACCTACACCATGACCAAGCTTGGGTAAACAATAAGATTTTTATTCAAAATTACAAATCTATAATGATTTCCGTGGGCACATTTTTGTTCTTAATAAAACAATTGCACTATAAGCCCTTTCAGGAAATCAAGCCTTCTACCCTTCCTGTATAAGAACATTAGAATTCATACTATATGATATTGTCCAAACATGTCCAAATACACACCCAGTCTGTTAACCGAATGTTATCTTTTGCCATCGAATGCATAAAACTATTAAAGAATGTATTGTATGTATGTGTAGAATTACCTTAAAGTGCCAAATTTTATCATGAATTTATATCAGTTATGTGACAGTTTTTGAAGAAAAAATGAAAGAAAGTTGAAAATAAAGTAGAGAGCTAAAAAGGAATCGCTCTATCTGTGTCATCAATGCACACAATTTAATCCAAAATGCATGGAGTAGTCATTGACATTTTTTTCAGACACCAAAAAAATCACTCAAATGATACTAGTGAAATGTATGGATTTTAAAAATACTGTGGAGCACTTCCTGTATTACTACATGACATCACAAGGTGTCTGAGAGAAGCCTAAATATGCAGGATTTGTGTGTTAAAAATGTGTGAATGAAACAATAAGGAAACATTATAACATAGATAAAATATTGTACTATGGACATGCATTTAACGTAAATATAAATAATAAAGTGTTATCATATATTTTTATTTGTCATGTAATAATTATTGTGTATGACAAGCTTGACCCTTGTTTACAGGTTGCTGTTATGCAATGCAAATTTTTAACTAGGGAAAACCATATCATTGTGTTTTAGTGAAGTGAGTAATCTAACCTGTCATATGTATGGTTATCCAAGTTAAAGGTTAAAGGTGTAACTTTAATAAATGTAATGCAGAGCTGTTTAAAGTCATACTGTGGAACATTCCAGGCAGAATACTGGCATAGACATAACCAAAAAGTTATAGAGTGCACCTTTAAATCTCGCATGGTAGATTTACAGTGGAAAAAAAGCACACCTTTCAACAATTTCTTTCACAGCTTCATAGACTTTACAAGGACAGCATTTTCCAAAGAACTATTGAGTAATGCTGGCCTTTGTAGGGCACACTGCTTCCTCCTCACACAGCTGCCATTTAAGATGTTATTTTAGTTCACATGCTCATGATTTAGTTCTCATGCTCATGATAATAGCCCATCAATGTGTTTTGTTTTTTGTTTTAATATAGATTATACCGCATCCTTAAACTAACCTAAAAAAAACACACTCAAATCTGACATTTTATTTGCATATTGTTATTCATTTTATTCATTAACTTCATCATACAGTGTTGGCATACTTGAAAGGTACTTCACAGACAAGAAGAAATATCAAAAGAAGTCAGACCTGCATATTAGATTATATTAGATTACATTTTATTCATTAATTTATTGTCCAAAGTACTGAACAACAAATCTTGATGCTTTGTTCAATACTTTGGGCAATAAATTAATGAAAATAACAAGTAACAAGTGTTAACAATACTAGAAAAATTAGGCCTACATACCACAGGAATATTATGCAACACTTAACCTGTCAGCATGACTTGTAGCCTCTGTAATTAATGATTTGTTTATTTTGTCTGCATATTTTTGGTCCATTATATAAATGGTTTATAAATGAGTATGAGTACTTAAATAAAATTAAAAAAATGGGGCATTGGGCATAGTATTCAGTCTTTCCTGAATAGTTTTCTAATGATGATGACCTATATCAGAACTAGTACAAGACACATTGTAAAAAAACTATTATTATTTACAGTTAAACATTATATTCTGATGTTTTTTATTATCATTGAAGTTGAAATTTGAGTATTATTATTTCTCCTTATCTAAAAAATGTATAATAGTTGTAAACATTATAACATATATAGTGCTGTGACTAAATTGTTTGCAGAGGGAGTTCTTAAGAAATAGACAAAATACTTAGAAACTGAGACTTGTAAGCTAGACAAAATGACGCAAAATATCCAACTATGTTATTTTACAATGACCAGCCCTGCACAAAGCTAGCATTACATGACACTTAAGAGCCTGCAAAGTGACACAATTCACATTTGATTGCAGTCCAGGTAACCTTTCATTGTAGGTTTAAAATAGCACTAGCCCAAACACACACACACACACACATCGATTTTAGTGTGTGTCTGCCTAAACATTCCCTGCACAGTCGGTGTTGTTGCCTTTTTCAAAAGCAGCTCAATAATCCTGGATCATAGAGTACAAAGGGCCCAGCATGTGGTGATGTAAGCAGGAGTGAGTGTCCAGTTTGCCCCTCTCTGTTCTCCGAGCACTAGGGGGCTCGGTGGAACAGGGAGAGTGGCTACACCCCTCTTTACAGGCTTAAACTCTGGCTAGAAACAGATTGCTACCAAGAGCTAACTGTGTTTTGTGTCTCTAAAGGTCTGTGGATGACTTGGGCCACTTCTTTGACAAAGGTGAGTAGTTTTACAATTTATTATGAACTCATTGTATTTCAAAAAGTCGACTTGCCTCATAGTTCTTCATTACATTAAAGGTTCGCTAGGTAAACCTTCTGGCCACATGCTTGTTTTGCCTGGAAAGTTTCACATTATAGCCGTCAAAATTGCCATCAAATACTCACATTCTTACTGTGACTGTGACCTGTAACTTGGCATGTTGTTGTCACCTGCTTGTCTTCGCAGAGAAACATACGTTTAATGCCATACTGTGGAACATTCAAGGCAAACCAAAAAGAGATATGCACATTGTAGATTGTACAAAATAACAATACCCTTACAGTATAGACATTTATTGCCTATACCCAGATAGATAGATATGATTTTTCTTTTCTTTTTTTTAATTTGAGTTAAAAATTGCATTCATTATGTCTGATTTATGTTTAGTTTAAATATGTTTTTTCTGACCACATCATTACTAAACTGTGGACTTGGAGCTGAGTTGAAGACGTCATCTTTATTTGAAAATGCATTTAGAAAAGTGCTATAATATAATAGGACTGGAAACTTGGGTATTAAACTTGATAGAACTATAGGCATGTAGTCTTTTTCAATTAAAAGGTTGACATTTTCTTATTAGCTGACTAATTATTGTAGAATTAGAATTATCTGTATTTACACTTATAAATGTGGTTTTCTAGTGCATCTCTGAAGTTATTTGTTTGAGCAAGATCCTAATAATTATGAGAACTGCTGCCATATCAAGCCAACTTTGTGTTTATTCATCTACGGGGAATGTCTTTAGTTGACTACAGCCCTAGACTGATCCATAAAGCTAATGTGATTTTTGACTAACAGTATTTTTATGTAACAGTTTTCTTGAATATAATTTTTTTTTGACCATACCCAACTCTGACCAGGGATCAAAGCCCAGCTGAGGACAGAGGAATGTGGCTAAGCTGTGGGGAGTGGTGGGTTGGCGCAGTGTGACCAACCACTAACCACATAAACTACCCTGTCTCTACTACTACCTTATCCAGCCTTGGCAAGTCACACTGCCTCAGGTGAGTATCGCTGGGTAAACATTTACCTTGTAAACGCCTCTAGCTGTGTGAGATACCAAATAGGGGGCTGTACCTTTATATGTGTTCAGGTATATTTGTATTAAAAGATAGCACTAAAGTATGTGTGCAAAGTGCAAGAAGGCTAGCTATCCTGTGCAGCTTGGGTTGATGTCTACCAAGGTCTGTAAATGCATCAATTTTGCGTTATATTCAGGTGATTCTAACTTTATTGGAATATGTAAATGGTAGATTGTAAAAGTGTTTTTGTATTTAAAGATAAGAAACTTGTTGAATGTTGAATATCCTATTTTGTGTTTGCTTGTATGGAAATCAGAATTTTTAATTTTCTGATTGCGAGTCCACAGTGTGTCCAAGTCCTATGCAGTTTTAGTATTTACTTTGTCATCTTTTGGAATAATCATTATGCTCATTTAGAATGGCTGGGTTTAGTCTAATTTCAGAACTGGTTTAGTCCTGATTTGGATAGAGTCCAGCTTTCCAAATATTATCTCAGGCGATATTTAAAGGTACAGTATATAACCTTTCTGGTGGAGGTTCTGCCACATGCTTATCTCCATGCAGTGTTAAAGATCCCATGACATGGTACTTCTTGATGCTTTTATATGGCTCCTTAATGGTTCCCTAATACTGTAAATGAATCCTTCTTCAAAATCAACACTCAGTGCATGAGAAACAGAGATAAGATGAGAAAGAGTAATTTTTGTCACTCTGAACACTCTATAATGGGTGTTGTTGCTTGAATGCAAATGAGGAGAAAAAAGCTGGCCAATAGTAGAGAGTGGGGGCGTGGCCAAACGCTCCGCTCTCTGCTCTGAGCGCTCTCTGATCCATTTCCTTGTTTTTGCACGGGGGGAGAGATTTGAAGCGTTCCATTGAAAAATAAACACATTTCCACATAAAATAAAATCAAACCACTGCTGTTCAAAGGTCCAGAGGCTCAGATAAAGGACTTCCGAGCCTAGAAACACTCGGACGTGCCTCCAGGCAAATAAAAAAACGCATTTCGCATTGCCTAGCGCATTCGCAGTCCAAACTCTCTGGGCGTGATTTACAGAGACGCTGAGTTCAGACAGACGGGGGTGGAACTGCATTTGCATTTCTTTTTTCGATCTGACGTCAATAAGGTGCCTTGTTCAAACTCGCCCGTTTGAGCTCTGATTTTTTGTAACGCAGAAAAGGATCGCAAATGCTCAGTTTAGACATTTCACAACTTTTAACCATGGGGGGGGGGTAAACAGGGTAGGGGAGCTCACATTAGCGTTCAAAAACCTCAGAAAGTGAAAATTTCATGCCATGGGACCTTTAATGCTTTCCTTAGAATGTTCCACAGTATGGCATGAAACAGATCTATCTCTGTGAATACAAGCAGGTAACTCTATCAAGATAAGTTTTAGGTCAGATCTGTGGAGAGGTGACCTCACTCAGTAAGAATGCATATTTTTCAAGGTATTTGTGAACAGTAAAAACACCTGTAATTGAGTTAATGGAAATAGTAAAGCTTAATGCCACAGTGTGGAGCATTCCAGGCAAGCCAACAGAATACAAGCATATAGTCATCAACACAAATAGTTACATAGTGCTCCTTTAATGTGAAAAGTCTGACAACCTGCTATAGTTCTTTATATTTATTGTATGTATTTTTTCTTATAGTGGGCTGGTTGGTATATAGAAAAGACAAGTGCCATCCTCTGTGGTTTGCTTGAATTTGCATGTATGTAAATCATAACTTGTGAACTTCTGGGTGTTCACAGGTCTATAGAGGATGCCAGAGGATGCAGGTCAGACAATGCAGGGTCTGAATGCAAGGCTCAGGGTCTTTTTGGAGCAGGTCAACCGTCTCCAGGAGGCCAACCTCAGACTGGAGTCTCAAATCTCTGCATGGGGGATCCAGAGGAGCTCACAGTGTCAGGAGTGGTCCCAGCAAGAGCAGACTGTCAAGGAGTTACGGGAACAGGTCTGGAACATGCTAAAATTGTTAACAAATTGTAGTTTATGAGGTTGTCAAACTGTGATACCACTATAGCATACCACTATAGCATACTTACGTACTTTAGGCTTGTTTAGTCCTAGTTTGGTCTTGGTTTACTTCATTTTTAGACCTGGTTTTTTAGACATGTTTTTTTTAGTGAGCTTATTATGTCATTCAACCAAAATGTGCATCTCTTTGCTTACTTGTGGTTTACTCCTTCTTAAGGCCTCGTTTAATCCCACTGTTTGAGTAATTTAGATGTAATGTTGTGGAAACAGCAGCAGGTGGTGGGTCAGAGTAAACAAGACTGAACCACATGTGACATCATGTGATCTGCATGAACGTACACTCACTTAAAGGGAAAGTACCACATTTATAGACACTATTCTATACATTCAGAGAAATTTAACTATGATTTTATACTATAATATGTTTAATTATGATTTGAGGATTCACATAGAACACCTTCCATGTAACCATTATTTTCAGCTGCATCAAGTTTTTACTTAACATTGCTGTTGTATTATTATCTAATTAAGCAAACTATCTTAAGTATTGGTAACAATCTGACACAGATGTATGTGCTTTAAAAATATACTATATTTATTTATATTTACATTAGCAATGATGACTATGGATTGTATGAGGGTAACAAAATAATCTTTCTATTTATCTAAGAATAAATACTTAAATGCCACTACCATAGCCATGACTCATTGTTTACAGTTATAGTTATAAAGGATAGGAGTGTAAGGAGTTAAGGATGTTCTCCAGGCATGCAATGACTAAGGCTATAATAAGAAATGTAGTTGTATGTAGTTATGTAAAATCCACACTATGGCTTTCAATAGCAAGTCCGTAAATAAAAACAACACAGACTTTCGGCATTTAACACAAACATATTCAAATTTCTTCTTCCAAAGTTCATGCTCTTACAGGACTGATTGTAGAACTCTCTATTAAAAAGAAATTACAATTCTGTTATTTGCCAGCTCTAATTCTTGGACTACTTGGACTGTGTATTCAAAAACATGAATAGTTATAACAAATGACATCACAAATAGGTCAAAGTTGCTGTAAAGCAATTGACACAGGAAGTAATTTTATTGTACTAATGTTATTGTTGATCCACTTTCCTTGGCACTTTCCTTGGCAGATATTTTAATGAGTTTCATGTTTTTTATGTCTCGGCTCATTGCTTAGCCCTTTTCTTGCCCAGGTTTCCATGACAGGTATAAGAGAAGATGCTGCAAGGCTCATTGTACATTAATCCCCGACTGCTTTCAATTTAATATGAAGGATTTTTTTTTAAATCTGTCTACTTTCAGTTATCAACCTCTCAAGTAGCTGTCAAGCACTTAATACAGATAATTAGTACTAGTATGTTTTTTGTCAGTGATTCATGTTTTAAAAGATGACTTAAGCCCAATTAAACTTAATCCATTATACAAAGAAAGGATATATATCATAGTCTTTATACAGTGAGGTGAATGTTATGGAATATTCCGTGTAACCATTCAGGTGTGTCGTTTTCTGGGAATGTGGCAAAGGGTGTGTTGGAAATTTGTAATAAAAGACATGGACGAAATAGTTTTTGTTCATATGCTTAAGACAAGCTAAATAATGTTGTATCTTAAGGCTAAGCTAATATTTAAATCAGGATCAATCAATGGTATGGCAATAAATCATAACAATTTCTATTTTTAAGTATCACATTTATTAGTCAAATAGACAGACCTTTGTTAATAGTAACATAATCACATATGACAAATCATGTGGTTACAATCATAGACTGTATAAAGTTGACAAAGGGAATGTGACACCACTCACGCTTATGAGTTCCATATTAGGAATAACAATTTATTTGTGGACAAAATAGCGGAATAAAAACACAAGGATCATATAGAGCTGGTTCATTTGAAAATTTTAAGACCAAAATGAGGAGCCTGGTAGCAGCAGTTACTTTCTATTTGGAATGTAACGGCTAACAAGATAGTTATGTCCATTTATGTAGTCCATGGTTACAATAAATGTATTATTGAAAAATGAAATATAGTTACAATGCGTTTTGTATTGCACATACCGTTGTTGCTTATATCATGTGCTTGTATTGCAGGTTGGGAAACTCCTGGTGGAAAATGCTGAGCTCGCTCTTCAGACTGAAAACATGAAATCCAAAGCAGCTCACATCCAGGCCAGGTCAGACTGCAATTTTCTATAAAAGGCTCAAGGGATTTGATGTTATACAGTATATGGAGGTGAACTAACAATTATAAGTTAAAGCTCATTGATTGAATGTTTTTGTCTTGATCTAATCCAGGTTTAGTTTAGGTTTTGGTCCCATTTAATATGCTGTGTGTAAGTGACACATACTTAGACTTAGACTTAGACTTAGACTTAGACAAACTTTATTGATCCACAAGGGAAATTGCATTGGGCACAGTAGCTCACTCATCAAATATAATATACAATATAAAACAGAGGGTAAAAGAACAAGAAGAAAAATAGATGGAATAGCATCCTAAGAGCAATAGACCTGTGTCAGATGAGCACAATTATATACATAAGATAATGGTAATAAATATATATGTACAATCAGATTTAAATAGAAAAGTAGTAGTCAAATACAAAATAATACAGTATCAAATATGATGTTCAGTACCAGCTGCATACAGTTGTAGGGAGTATTATCTGTTACATAAGGGTGAGTTGTTGTACAGTTGTATGGAGTATGGTATGAAACTTGCAGATGCTTGCAGAGACAAAAGCTGTATCCATCCACTTTATTTATCAACACTTTATTGAATGTATCTTCAATAAATGGCAGACAAATACAGTCTCTGCTATCATCCTATTCTCACGTCTGTTCTAGCTCTCTCTATCTAAATCTGGCCTGTGCCTGCTGTTGTGAGCAGACCTGCATACAAATCCAGGCCAGGATTTGTGCTGTGTTTGCACTTTCACTTATGGACTGATACAGGGTAACACCCTGATGGACCCACCTCTACTCACCCACCACCCCAATCACCCACTCACACACAAAGCACTCATTTGGGTTTACATGTTTTATGGGGACATTACATTGACTTGTATTCATTTCTTAGAGGCTGAGCCTAACCTGATTGCCTAACCTTAACTGTTTTTGATCTAATAAGGAAGAGTTTACATAATGAGAGTTATATTTTGTCCTGATAAGGGAGGCAGCTTCCCATTAATGGTACAGTGACGCAGCAGTTAGTGCTCTCGCCTCACAGCCATCCAAGTTCTGGGTTCTACTCTGGCATAGGGTCTCTGTGTGGAGTTTGCTTGCTCTCCCCGTGCCCACCTAGGTTTTTTCCCCTACCATTAAAACATGTAAAGTAGGATCCCCTCAGGGGCCAGGACTCCCCTGAGGAAGAAATTCTTAATCTCAGCCTGATTAAATAAAAGTAAATAAATAATAAATTAAAAATGTATATCAAAATTCCAATTTGATCACAATAAGACTAATTACAATGCTAAATTACAACATTGTTAAATTGCTAACCATGTAGTTTAAACATGTGTAATATTGTTCTAAAATGTATGTGATTCTTGTGTTAGTTTAACTGTTAATTTGCCCCCTGCGCTTAGAATCATGTTCAAGTATAAGATTTTCTACAATGGCAAAAAGAAAATTAGGGAATATCAGGATCATATCACATAAGATCCTCTTTTTATTCCAAGACAAAATGAGGCCTTTCTGAGAGGACTGAGTTTCAGAATGATGATAATTTAGCACTGCTGCCATAGCAATTAATAATTCAAAATATTATCTTTAGAACAGTGAGAAGTAGTCAAATGGCACCTATAAACTGAAACCCACAAATGCCACAAAAAACATGTCCACATAGGACAGTACTCCTCTGTTAAGTTAAATTAAATGTCAGGATTTTGGTGATTTTCTTTACCAGCAAATATCAAAAGATAAGATCAGTTACAATACAATTTCTCATGGACAGACAATGTATTTTGTTGAGACATACCAGTTTTTTTGAGTGGCGCCTTCCTAGACATGACTATTGGTGATAATAAAACAGGAATTAGAAAAATGTCTGAAATGTGTTGCTGTACAAATTGCTTGCATGCAAATATAGCTGGGGAAAAAATATAATATATACATATAAAAAAATAAATAAAAAAATAATATAATATATACATATAATCAGTCACAAGTGACAATTAAATTCTTTCACCTGGACAAAAATTAATTTTCTTTTGCGATTGAACCTACCTGGATGATTGAAGGATTACACAAACATAGCTGCATATCACAACAGAGCTTCCCTGTAGTAATAATAACAGCTTTTTTTGTTTATTTTAGATGTGAGACAGAGGACAAGACTACAAAACGTCTGGAGAAGCAGGTGGAGCAGCTCCGGGAGTCCAAGAGGAGATCAGAGCAGAACAGTGAGAGCCTGAGGAGCAATGTGCACCAATCCATCACAGAACTACAGCAACTGCAACAGGAATACCAGGTCTGAGCATCAATCAAGGACAGAATGCATGTAAACTACTTAAAGGTCCTATATTAAACATAATTGACTCTTGCAAACTTTTAGAACGCTGGTACCTCCTCAAAAACATATCTGGAGTTGTGTTTTGTTTTATTCACAGATGTTTGAGTAATCCTTTATTATTTTATTATTAGTCTACATCTCCAAAGCTCACATTGTGATGTTATGAAGCAGTTGTAGTTAACAGCTACCTTTTACATTTTGTTCAGTAAAGACTGGAAATTCCAGGGCTGAAATTGTCCAAAAGATTCTAACGAAGGTGAAGGTGCACATCCTATATTACCACATGACATCACAAGGTGAAACTGAGTGTTTTCTGTTTGAGAGAAAAACTCAGCCTAAAAATGCAGGGCTTGTGTGTTAAATGTGTGAATGAAACAAAACACAACTCCAGGCAAGTTTTTGATGAGGAAAGAACATTATAACATAGATCAGAAAATAGCATAACATGGCACAGAAGTGGATTAAGCGAGTGTGACGTCACCCATAGTGCTCGGCTCCACTCACATGAAGGAAAAGGATTATTTTTAACAGACACATTGATGGAATAAAAATACCAGGATGAGCGGGCTATTACGAACATTTTAAGACCAAAACGATGAGTTATGGATGAAGGAGGAGAGAGGGAGTATTTTGATTAGAGAGGTAATACAAGGTGGATTTTCATAATCTTGCTTTTTATGTTCAATTTTCTGTTTTGCTGAGAGCTGTATTTATTTAATTGCTGTTACGCTGTTTTAACACATAAGGAGAAAACAATCCCGCACTCCGTCTTACTTGCAAAATGAAAAAGTTTATTAAGACATGCAACGTTTCGGCCCTAGGCCTTCATCAGGCAAAACATTTTGCACACATTTTGCCTGATGAAGGCCTAGGGCCGAAACGTTGCATGTCTTAATAAACTTTTTCATTTTGCAAGTAAGACGGAGTGCGGGATTGTTTTCTCCTTGTGTGTTCTGGGTCTGCTCCCTCGCCTCCAACGCACCCGTCTGAAGAGATTGAAGTGCGAAGTTCTCATTTTTGCTGTTTTAACACATACAAGCACATATGACCCACAGGCTTACTGATTTATCTGTTTCCCTAAAGTCTGCAGTGCACAGACGACCCCAAACCTTTTCAAATAACAGCAGCATTTGGAGAAACACTTTTTCATGGAATGGCCAATATATAAAATGTATACTGACATTTTAGGAAGGAAACAACAATATCAATGTAACAGAATGTAAAAATATGTTATGCAGGAACCTGGAAACTGCAACCCACTTAAACCCATAGTCAAAAAACAGCATTCTGGTCTAAATCAGATTCAGTTTGTACCTCAAAACCACAAATGAAAAAAAAAAAAATCCAAAATTCACACATATTAACAGGTCTTTTATATGAATTCTGGACTTTTTCCTTTCTGTCAAGTCTCTTAATCTATATTTAATGATTTTGACTTCAGCTGTGAAAAATCTACCATCTGTAAGTCCAGCTCCTTTTCCTCTGTGCATATCTTAATACCACTTATAATTACATGAGACAGCAGAGGCTAAAACTACAACACAAACAGCCTGGCCATTTGTTTGTACTCTAAAGGGTTCAGAAGGCTTTCCATTTTGAAATTAAGGAAATTTTAGTTGAGCGTTTTAGGGAAAATCAGTCAAATTGATAAGAGGTTAAATATGGTGACAGCCCTATGCTACAAATTCTACTTTGGCTCTGTCTGTGTTTGTTTTATCAAGGTTGATATTCGAAAAAAAAATAAAAATCTAATAGTTAACTTACTTTTCTTTATGTCACCAGCCTCTTGTTTTCTATCTCCCTTTCTCTCTCTCCGTCCTTCCCCTCCTCCCTCTTTCTATTCACAGGCTGCCCAGACTCTGCGCTCCACTGATGCTCTGTTAGCCCCTTCCACACACACAGCAGCAGCAGCAGCCGCAGCAGCAGTGCACGGAGCCAGGGGAGAAGGGGAGAAGGAGGATGGCACAGCGATGGAGCTTACCCGACTGCTCCACGAAATCAGAACGCAGTGCGACCAGACACGTGCCTCCAACCCCAGACAGAGGCACCAAAGCCTGGGAAACTTGGCACATCTATGCCCTGGATCTGTTGGGCCTAGTCACTCTGGAGCAGGAGGGGGGCCATCAGCATCAGCATCAGCAGCAGCTTCCAGGACGAGCAGAGGGGCACTTGCAGAGGTACGCAACACATCACGTCAAGGACTTGTGTAATATGAACTTGGAACTTTGCCAATCAGACACACCCTCAATAACAACAACATTAGCAGTTTTCACATGCAACGTCCTTGAGTAAATAGCTGTCAAATGATTATAACTTACTGATGCAGGTTTTAGTTTCTCGACATTTCACGCTCTCACTTTCCCTATTTACTGCTGTGCATCTGATTAATGCAGAGTAACAGCGCGGTCTGGCATCACAATGTGTAAAAAGATCCCTGGGTGCTTTTTAAAAATGTATGAGGTTACTTGTAGTACAATCCCAAATACTCCTACTCTGCAAGGCTCTTCTGTTTGTTATCCTCTCAATGGAAAGCGTAGATTGCTTTAGTTTGGTTCATTTTTATTATTGTTAAATGGAAATCCAGCCTGGATGCCTTTTATTTCACAAAGTGTTCCTCTGCCTCGGCTCAGTGACTTTAGCTCAGGCTGCAGATTTTAAATGCTATCGTAAATCACATATACACTTTTGTTTTCATCAGACTCATACTCACTAAAGTATTGTCGAAGACAATACATTACAAAATGGTATCTGAACTGTACTTGTTGTTGTAGTTTTTAATACAGTGTAACATTATTTGTCTTCATGATATGATCCTTTGATTAGGTTTAATGTAGGCCAATGTAAACAATATATATTTCAGATGTTTTCAGAACACAACATTTGTAATTTAGTATAATAATTTACCAATGGACATTTTAAGATTCCTTAAACCTTAAATTAGCATTCACTCGTGTATTCTGACATAGCGTGCATTACATGTATTTACATCTTTTTTAAAAACCTTTTTGGCTGATGATAACACTATGGAGTTGCCAATTCCTTACAACAAAGATGACAAATTTTGCCAGTAATGTTTGATTTAGGCAATTTGTTTTAAAATAGTTGTACAGTGGTACCTCACCTTACGAATGACCCAACAAACGAAAATTTCAAGTTACGAAACGCCTTCACGGTAAATTTTTGTCTCTAGATACGAATGAAATTTCAAGTTACGAAACGCGAAATCTCAAAAATTCAAATAATGCGCGCTCAGCCACACACATTATACGCTTTTCTCAGACTGGATTTAAACTTTTCTCACATTTGTCTCTGTTTAAACACTCAAACTTTCATAGATTTTCAACAAAACGTATCAATATTGAAGTGTGGGGGGAAGCAGGAGGGGGGAGAAGACTGCGCGGACATGTGTGCGCAGCATGACCCCGCGCGGGGCTGACAGCAGGTCTAGACCAAGACTGGACTGGACCAGGACTAAACCTGGACTAAACCAGGACTAAACCAGGAGTAAACCAGGACTAGACCAGGTGGATTAAAGCGCCGCGTGCGGGTCTATTTCCTAGTTTCTCACGAGTCACAGCTGAGGCGAGGAGGAGATCGCAGGCAGTCTGAGCGCATGTGAGCGAGAGCCATGCAAGAGCCGCGGTGGTCTAGACCTCCTCTAGACCTGGTCAGGTCTAGAGGAGGTCTAGAGGAGCCGCGGTGGTCTGGACTAAACCAGGACTAAACCTGGACTAAACCAGGAGGAGCCGCGGGTCTCCTCCTCACTGCTCGCCTCAGCTGTGACTCGTGAGAAACCAGGAAATAGACCCGCACGCGGCGCTTTAATCCACCTGGTCTAGTCCAGGTTTAGTCCAGGTTTAGTCCTGGTTTAGTCCTGGTCCAGTCCAGGTTTAGATCTTGGTCTAGTCCTGCTGTCAGCTCTGCGCCGGGTCATGCTGCGCACACGTGACCGCGCAGTCTTCTCCCCCCTCCCGCTTCCCCCCACACTTCAATATTGATACGTTTTGTTGAAAATCTATGAAAGTTTGAGTGTTTAAACGAGAGACAAATGTGAGAAAAGTTTAAATCCAGTCTGAGAAACCAATCAGGATGCAGAACACATTGTTACACTATAAAAAAAGTTACACTATTAAAAAAAAAACTTGGATCGGGGCCTTGGAACGAATCAGGCTTTTTCCATTGAAATAGCTACTCAACTTACGAATTTTTCACGTTACGAAACCACTTCTGGAACGAATTAATTTTGTAAGGTGAGGTACCACTGTATTTAGGACATCAACTAACAATTATTTTGCTAATTGAATAACCTAGCCATTAACTATTTTAATAACTGATTAGTTGCAATTAATGAATTCACTTGTTGCAGCCCTAGTTGTATTACTTGCAGTTTCTGAAAGTCAGAATTATAAACAGTAAATGATCATTATAATGATAATCTCTTCTGAAATCTTTGTGCCATTTTTGTTGACAGGAACATAACTTATTAATTAGAGAACCTCTCTCACCCACACCCACAGTGCATTGAGAGTAGCTGTGTCAAGGCAATGTCATGTCATTAAAGATATCAAAGGTGTGAACAGCCTGTACAGCTGTGCCCACACTCTCTGTTTATCTACAGGCTAACCCCGCCTGGGACTGCTCTCTCTGCCATTATAAAAGTTATCTCATGGTACCGCATGGTAGTACAACTATTTAGGATAACGGTTCCAAAGCGAACCCTTGTATTGATTCCTATGTCTGACACAATTGGTGCCTCACAGGAGGAGGCAGCATGGGCCCAGGTGAACATGGGGGGAGCGGCGCTGAGAGAGGCCAGAGCAGAACTGACCGAAGCCCGAAAACAGTGGCACGCTTTGCAGGTCGAGATAGAGACCCTTCATGCTATGGTAAGAAAAATAACTGATATCAACTAATGTATAATTTAAATGAAAATAAATCTTAAAGAATAGTTAAAGGGTTGCACGGATTTAGTTTAAAAAAAAAAAAAAAAAGTGTACTTTTGTAAGTTTTGTGGTAGAGTGTCAGCCACCTACTTGTTTCATTAACAAATTATTGCTTTGTTGTTACACTGTGCACTTTTAAATGATGTTATTTTCTGAGCTATGTTATAATGTTGTTTACTCATTAAAAACATTTAAAAAACATTTCAATGTTTAACACACAAACCCATCACAAGGTGGAACAGAGCATTTTGAGCTTTGGGGATATAGACAGACTGAAAACATGTGTGAATAAAGCAAAACACAGCTCC